>RCWM02000118.1:1085000-2285000 GCA_003667255.2 Euschistus heros | reverse complement strand
CTTTTAGACAAAGTTCTAGCCTTGAGAAACTTGGAGTCCGATTCACTGAAGTCAGAACATGGCATTTCCTCATCAGAATCAAAACACGACGATTTTTCAAATTCCATGATGAAATTAATTTTTTTTAATTATTTTTTAACAAGTATAGGAAATAAAATAGAGAAAGACAAAAAAAAAAATACATATATAAATATTTATATATACGTAAAATAAATTTAAAAAAAAAATGTCCCACTTCTATGAGCTACGAACTGGGCTTCGTAAGAATAGCGGTCAAGCGCCTAGCTTACTACGCCACCAGTGATGATAGTGAGAGGTAGGCCAATGTAAGTAATAGCCTAGCTTCAGACGTGAGCAGGTCGAGACTGCCTCGCCACGCTGCGCCCAACTATCTAGTCTAACACTAACAGACCACCTTCATATATTAGTTTCTAGGAACTCACCTAGCCGGAAAACTTCACAAATTGTTATAGTTTGTAGATACACAATATACACAAAGTCTCGAGCTGATACGTGAGCTAATACCACAAGAATCAAGAGAGTAAACACGGAGCTGTTTTAGTTGGCTGCATAGCAGTAGCGGCCATGTTCCTCAATCAACAAAAAGATAATAAAAAAAAAAAAAAAAAAAAAAAAAAAAAAAAAAAAAAAAAAAAAAAAAATTATTTAAGCAACTTGTACAATTAACATGAAATGAAATATACTATAATTAAACTAGTTAACTACGAGACGAAGATACTAATAATGACGGGGAACAAAGAGAGGGGGTATATATACAGGCTTGAGAGGAAGAGCCAACTATTTGCTGACACTTCAATATTCTTTACCATAACTGTTATTAAAAATCGACAATTTTAGATTTAAAAAAAAAATGTTTACCTCACTTAACATTTGAATCAAATACCAGAAAAATATATATGAAATTAAAGTAAATTTAATTGTCTACAATTTAGATTCTGACGTTTTTTTTCTGAGAAACGATTGTGGAACGTAATAGAAGCAAAAGTTTGACAAAAAATGAGGTGACATTTGTTTTTTTTTTTTTTTTTTTTTTTTTTTTTTCCGAAAATAACCGATTTTCAATAACGTATTTCTCGTAAGCGGTTAGAATTACGGCAAATGTATATATAATAATTTGTATAGAAAATTTTGATTAGTTTTTATGTTTATAGAAACATTTTTTTCTAGAGTCGACCGTTTTCGAGTTTATTATGTTAAAGGTGTTATTATCGAAAAACCAAAAAAAAATGGAACTTCTCCCCCTCCTCCCATCGTTAGCTCACCCCCCAGTGGGGGGGGGGGGGGGGGACTTTTAGTATGTTTACCTTCCAACTATTCCTAACAAAGCTATGAAGTCAAAAATAATTGCATATTCCATGCACTCTACAATGTGTTGATTGACAGGACTATTAGCATATTGTTATTATTTTTTTTTCTCTCTCAACTTTTTTCATGTATATATTAATCACAAAGTTCTATTTTCAATTGTATATACATATATTACTTTTTATACATATCATCATCTTCGTTTGAAATTAAGATAGCCAGACTATTGTACAAGTTTGTATACATGTTTATACATGTTATTCTTAGGGGACAAAATATCCCAGAATAAAGATTTTTTTTTTCATTTCATTTCATTTCAAAATCCCACATTCTAAAACTCCCTCCCCGGAAAGTCATCCCATTCCTGACATTTATAATGCTGTACTCCGAACCACATATTTTCCTGGTCCTTGGAAATTGTCCATAATCATGTCACCCAAGCCCAAAAAGCCGCCGGAACACCCCTCTTCTTCACCAATCATGAGTAAAATCCTAGAAAGACTCATATCCTACAAACGCTTGTAAACATCCTTCCCACTTAGCTTTGGTTGCCCTCGTAATCTTCTCGAGCACCATATTAAACAGTGGAGATATTGGAGCCCCCTACTTTACTCCTTTTTGAATTTCAAAGTCCAGAGACTATGACATTCAAGAATTGCACATTGTTTATTATACAGATTTATTGATTATTAGAGTTATCCCTCTGTAATTTCGGCAATCCAATTTGTCACTTTTTTATCTATTGGTACAATAATGGCCTTATGTAAATTTGTGTCCGGCTTTAAGGTAAGTTTCCTGAATGCAAATACATGACGGGTTTTCGTCTTGAATCAATATTTTTAAATCATTAAAATGTTTTTTAATCCACTGCAGTTCCATTGTACAAGGGACCTGGGACATAATATTAAGTGTTTGGTATAATAGCGGAGGCGATGTAGTATTAGTAACATTTATTTTTACTGATAAATAAACAGTGATAAAATGAAGGCAAATAATAATTTCAATGTCGACATAATGATATATATAAATACTTGCCAACCCGGCCACACGTTGCTGTGGCTAAGGCTTTCGTTATATTGCATTGTAGCAAACTATTTAAGGGGTAACGGTAGGAGAACTTAATATTGATCATTGACATCATGATATATATAATATATCGCATATATGTATAGCTAAATAAAGGTATCGCGGGTTGAGCTTTTTAAAAAGAAGTTTAATTGGATGACATACATTGACACAAGAACAAGTACACAATTTATAACGTATAACGTATTTTGCTGTATATTATTGTATTATGCTCAATGTTGACTAATGTTAAAAGATCATTCAAATTATTATTTTATTTCACAGTAATGCCATGTTTGATTTATTTTGTAATATTAATAAAATAATATTATTTGTATTGATTTATATTTGTAATGTAATAAAGGATATTATTATTTTATCTTAAAATATTATTTTGATTAATTGTTGAGAAAAGTATATATTTTATTTTGAAATCATTATTAACTGTAATTAGAAGAGTATTTGAATTAATATTTTTAAAAACTAGTTGGCTTATTTTGTGATTTTCAAATTTCAGTGGTCCTTATTGTAGCTACACTCATTTCATATACTGCAGGTGGGAAATCCCACCTCTGGGTTCTGTTGATTTTTATAGTACAGGGGTCTTAGGCCTAAAGAGGCCAACTTTTCCCTCAATTGGTGACATGTATATGGAGTACAACAAAACAATATAATAAAATGAAAACGAAACTTCAAAAGGGGCGCTGCGGTGTAATTTCCCACCGGAGATATACGAAATGAATGTAGTGATAAACCAAAAAGGAACACCCTGTTCTATGATATATAAATAATATTTGGAGTTTTAATTGAATTTTGAAGTAGGCTATGTAATACATCTATTGGATAAAATGCAGTTGTTACCAGACAACGGTTTGATGAATGGAGCAGTAAAAAAAAAACAGTAGGTTTTTAGTAAGTATAAATCTCACACTTCGGAATTTTTTAATACTTTTTCTTGGCGACGAATTAGATAATTTTACTAAACAAAACATTTTTTTTTTTTTTTTTTTTTGTTAATACAATTTTCTATTCGTTAAAATATTCTTATAAAATTAAAACCAAAATTTATAACTTAAACCATATAAAAACAATACAAAGTGATATGTATAAGAAAGAAGAAAGCTTTGAACCTTACTGTAAACTAAGTTTTTTCTCAATTCCTACTGAACCCTAATTCATCAGGTTCCAGAGAATATAAGAATTCAGGGCATTTGTGATATTGGAAATCAGTTAGAAAGTATAGTACCGAATTATATGCAGTTGGTTCAGTAGCTGAAAATTTCAACTAAATGTGGAAAACTAAACACATATTTTGGTCCTAATGATTACTTTACACTTTGAATTCCGTTGTTCAAATATAATAATCAGTGAAATAAATTCCTCTTGAACAATGCCTAAATATTTGTTTAGGCTGTTTTTTAATTACATAAAGTATTCATATGTTAACTCGTTATTTGTTCCAAATATCATTTTTAGTCGGTTTATTATTTTTAATATCTCCTGGATTTAAAAATGTTTATAAATTCCATAGATATTCTAACTATGCTTTAAAAGAGTTTTTTTTAGTTTTTATTTATTTTTGTTATTTTGAAATTTGTATTTTTCACAAATCGTATTTTTCAAATTACGATCAACCTATGCAACCAATAATAAATCAGTTTGCATAATTGTGTTCAATTAACTTATGAATAAGTGGCTATAACCAGCTTTTTTTTAAAAAATCAATAGTTCGGCAGATAATTTTTTTTTTTAAATTCTAAAATAATTGACAAAAAAAAATCGGAAAACTTAGCGTGAATTTAATTTATTTTTATTTATTTATTTATTTATTTTTTTTTTTTTTTTAAACCGTTTTCTAGATATAGTGTGGAAAAGCAGTAGCGGGCACCGGTTTGGACAAACATTTGCTTCTAGTGCCTTTATCAATCGTTTCTCAGAAAAAATGTCGGAATCAAAGTTGTAGAGCATTAAATTTTCTTTAATTTCATATATACGTTTTTGGCACTTGAATCAAATATTTGTCAAAAAATGAGGTAACAATTTGTTTTTCTCGATTATTATCGATTTTTAATAACGTATATCTCTAAAAGCGTTGAGCGTTAGACCAATGTTTATAGAAACAATTTTATAGAAAATTTAATTAGCTTTAATTTTTATCTGTATCATATTTTTCCTGAGTCCACCGTTTTCGAGATATAATCGAAAAACTGAAACAGGAGATCTTCTCCACTTCCCCCCACCGTAAAACTGGGGAATCTCGTTCCCTCAGGTCGGCGACTTTTAGTATTTTTACCTCCAACTACTCCTAACAAAGCTGTGAAGTCAAAAATAGTCGCATATTACATGCACTACCCCCTCGTTTTTTTGCGGAGAAGTGCGACCCCCAGTCAGAGTGCTAAAATGAGGGGTGTAGAGTGTGCACTCTAAAAATAAAATATGCGACTATTTTTGACTTCACAGCTTCGTTAGGAGTCTTTGGAAGGTAAAGGTGACTTTCACCTCTTATTTAGAATGCCAAAACAAATGTATATGCAAAAATTTAGCTTCATTTCTTCCTTTCCGAAGTGAAATCCTTATTTGACTGGAGTTTTGGTGGAATTTCTCACTGGCAGTTCTATAATAATATATGACTACGACAAAACGTACATTACATTTAAAATTATTGTAGATACTAGAATTCATCAGATTTCTAATCTGAATTAATATAATCAAACAATTATGATCTTGTATCAAATTTTATAATTTTTTGAACTCAACAATTTTTTTTGAAATCAGCAAAAGTACAAAAGCTTTTTATTTTAATATTAATAAAATAAGTAATTATACAATATGCCCGAACGTTAGTAGTAGTAGGAACTAAAACTTTTATGCAAACCCTCTTTTAAATTAATTGTTCACTCAATACGTACATTTTTTTTTTTTTTGAAAATAATTAATAAATAATTCAACACCTTGCAATAAATAATTAACATTATTGTTCATTAAATAGTAAAAAAAAAAAGATATTCTATGAATTAGAGTTAGAAAAGAATTAGAGTGTCAGAATTCCAGGTGTGTTTGGGTATGGTTCTTCAAAAAACAGATAGACAAAACGGGAATGATGAGCAATACGCCGCCGATTCTAAAATACCCAGATTGGGAAAAGCCATTTATACTAACTACGGTTGCTAGTATAAAGCCATTGGAGCTGTACTCTCACAAAGGACGAAGATGAAATTAGGACACCCTGTAGCATTTGCTTCCAGAGTATTACAAAATGCCGAACTAAAACATACCGCAATAGAAAAAGAATTGTAAGCAGTTGTATGGTCAACGCAGCATTTTAAGCCTTATTTGTATGGCACAAGATTTCTTTTATGTACCGATCATAAACCCTTAACATGGATCTTCTCAATGAAAAATGGTAACACCCGTATAATGAAATGGATATGGAAGCTTCAGGAGTTCGAATTCGACGTTAAGCATATCCAAGGAAAAACAAATTACGTAGCCGACGCACTTTTTAGAGCAAGGGTTCCCAAACGTTTTTGTACCACGCCCCCTTTTCTTGAAATGAAATCTTCTCGCGCCCCCTCCCCTCCCCATAACAATAAATTGTATGGGCCTAGGAACAAATAAGTGTTACATTGAAAACAAAACATTTATTTATACTGCCGTAAGATACAACAATATCAGTTTTCATAAAATACAAAAATTATTAATAAAAGAAAAATAGATTAGGATGGTTAGTGAGATGGACGGGCTAGCATTTTATTTTCCAGTATGCCTATTAGTGGCTGAGTTTTAGTAAGTGCACAACGCAAGTCACTAGCAACATCAAGTTTATTCCAATACTTTGTTTTAATTTCCACAAGTGTTGAAAATGCTTTTTCCCACAAATAGGTGCTTGAAAAAGGCAAATATAAACGAAGAGCTTCCCGTGATACACTAGGATACACTTTGAAATATTTTAACCAAAATGAAGGTTTGTCAATTATATCAAAGTTGTATTTGGCAGAGGAATCATGTTTTATTTCCAAAGCATCTTCTTGAACTGATTCAGGCAGGGAGTCTATGTTGACATGGTCAGTTGACATTCTGTAAATACTACTTCACAAGTGTTTGGGAAGTATTTCTGGAACTCTTCAATTCGGCTCTCCATATGGTTTGATATTTGGATTTTCAAACTTGATCCTTCATAAATATACTTGAAGCGTGTATCTTCTGAGATTGACTTTACTGTAGGGAAATTTGAATGATTGCAGGGGTTCGCTGATATTTTACGCCTCCAAAGTTGCAATTTCTCAATATACGTTTTGATCGCATCACGATGAGTAACTAAATATGAGTCTCCACCCTGCAGTTTTAGGTTAAGGGTGTTCAACGAGTCAAAGATGTCTGACAAATTATCCAATATTACTTGGGTACAAGGTTTATTGAAGGCCACGATTAGTTCATTTTTCTCTTGATGTTCCAGGAAGGTGATTATTTAATCTCGAAGCTCAAATAATCTTGCCAACATTTTTCCTTTTAAGAACCATCGTGCTTCTGTATGGAATAGCAGTGTTTTTTTATCACTTCTTAAATCTTCACAAAGAGTTTTAAACAGTCAAGTATTCAACGCACTGTTTTTATGTAATTCACTACTTTAAGACAGTATTGAGTTTATTTGGAAGGGTTTTTGCTGCCAAGACTTGTCGATGTATAAAAAAATGTATCCCAGTTACATCAGCATTTTTCTCTCTTACTAATTGCACAAAGCCTGAGCGAGAACCAACCATTGAAGGCGCGCCATCCGTACATACACCGATCAGTTTTTTGCCAAGAGAGTTCATGTTTGTCAAAAAAGTCTGACACTGCTTCCATAACATAAATAGCTTTTGTCGTGGGCTCCAACTCTGTAGAAAAGAGTAGCTCGTCTTTCATTCTTTCGTTTTCAATATACCGAACATAAACAATTACCTGAGAACACTGTGCTATGTCTTTTAAAATTTAGAATTTTAGAAAGACTACCAAATTTTAATTTAATGTTCAACTTATCTCGCGCCCCCCCCCTGACATGTCCTCTCGCCCCCATGGGGGGGGGGACGCGCTCCCCAGTTTGGGAACCAATGTTCTAGAGGGATTGACGAAGTAAATCATACCAGCGATGAGGATGAAATGGATGTTGAAGAATTGCTGAACCGAGATATTGCGGATGAAAACAATTCGGAATACGAAGCAATAATGGAAGATCTACAGGCACCATCAGAGGAACATTTAGAGACAATTCACTCGCAAAAATTTAGTAATGAACAGGTACGAATTTGTGAACCGGAATAATGCGTTAACATAGAGAAGAATCAAATAATCATTAAAAGGAGAAACACTTTTTTTTTTTCTTTTTTTTAATAACAATTTATTGAAATTTACAACTGTACAAAATTTATAGGTCAGGTAAATGTGCTGTTAACTATTAGAATAACGTGACAAAATATGAAAAGTACTACCCATCAGTAGCACTTTAATAAAAATTATACACTTGAAGGTCTCTGGGCCATCTTCTTTTCAGACACCTCGGAGGATTATCAGGAATATTCCGGGAAGCAAGTTGAGAAATTAGGGGTATTTGAGTAGTTATGGAGCTTACTATGAAAGGATAGATATCTGGTTTGGGCTAAATCTGCAACATATGGAACATTAAGATCTTTATGGATAAGTTTATTGGTGACAAAGTAAGGTGCATTGAGGATTTTTCGAAGAATTTTGTATTGTAAGGATTGGATACGAGATGAATTGGATGGTTTAGTGGAGCCCCAAAGCTCAACTCCGTACGTCCAGATAGGTCTAATCACAGTCATGTATATTAATCTTTTGTAATTAATTGGGAGCTTTGAACGTTTGTCTAATAAATGTTGAAGTAATCTGTAACGACGGGCTGTTTCTTGTCTTTTTAGTCTTGTATGTGGATTCCAAGTAAGACGTTTGTCCAAGTGGAGTCCAAGATAGCGGATCTGCTCAACAGGGATTAGTGGAATATCATTAAAGGATACTGTAGGACAGGAAGTCGTGGGCTTACGACGAAGGGTAAAGGTTATTTGGTGAGATTTTTTGTGGATTTATTTTGATTCTCCATTTTGACACCATTCTTGAAGGGTTAGGATATGGGATTGGAGTGTTTGGGAGGCAATGAAGGGATCATTGTTACTGATAACACACATGTGTCATCAGCGTAAGTGGTGAGGACAGTGGTAGGATGAGTTGGAATGTCAGCTGTTTACACCGTGTAGAGGAAACACTAAAATCAATTTTACCAAACCATTCGGGAAACGTCGATATGAATTGAACATTTACGGAAAATCAGATATCGCCCCATTGTTAGAAAAAAAAAATACTTGAACCTAATAAAACTTACGGGATAATTTGCAAATCACCTAATGAAATACCTGAAAATGAAGATTATTTTAAGACAATTCAATAAATAGTAGAAACACAATATCTGTCGGTTAAATTAAGAAAATACAAACAGATAGGAAATGACATCGAAGACCCAAATGAACAAATAGAAATAATAGACAACTATCATTTAGGCAAAACTAAACATAGGGGTATAAATGAAACGTTTGAAAAACTTAAAAAAGAATATTATTTTTCGGGTATGCAAAATAAAATAACAGAGTATATTAATAAATGTGAAACATGCAAAATAACCAAATATGACCGCAATCCTGTAAAAATAAATTTCAGATTGCACCTACACCAGAAATACCTTTTCAAGAACAAATGATTGATATTTTTAATTTTAACAACGCGATAATCTTTACAACAGTAGACACATTTTCGAAACATTTATTTGCCCAAACGTTACAGTCAAAAAATGCAATTAATATCTCTAACGCATTAACTAACTACATGACATACTTTCCCACACCCCTACAAATATCCTTAACCAAGGGACGAAAATGAAAAATAATCTAGTGACACAATTTTGTAAGGAAAATAACATTCTATTGCATTATACTTCAGCCAGTCGTTCAAATTCGCTAGGATTACTAAACAGGGTTCATTCTACTTTAAATGAGTTATTACGAATAATAGGAAAAGAAAGAGACAAATGTTCAATGCAACAAAAATTAAGATTAGCCGTCATAGCGTACAATAATACCTTAAAAAATAAATTAAAACTAACACCCAACGAAATTACTTTCGGAACCTCCAGATTAGAATCAGACAAAAATATTGACCTGACTGAACAATATGTATTAAAAATATCACAAGGATCAGGAATTACTACACAAAATTAATTAGATCTAAAATAAATAACGAAAAGGAAACAAGAACTGAAAAATTAAATAAAAATAGTTACTTTCCTTTTGTTTAAAATAATGTATTGATATTAAAATGTATTGTTTAATATTAAGGAATATTCTGTTATATTTTTGTTGTTATTTCAGGAAAAAACTGTACTTTAGCATGTAAGTAACCTATGTGTAAACATGGTATTTTTGTAAATAGTCTTAGCTTAGTATCCAGAAAAGGACAAGATCTAATCCCTTTGTTTATAGGAAACTAACAATTATATAAAATCCTATTCTAGTGTTAGACATACAAATTTTAATCTTTTTATTTATGTAAAACTATAAATAGTACAAATCCTAAACTTGGTACACAAGATATAATCCTTTTATTATTGTATAAACTTAGTGTATAAGGTCCAATCCCTTTGTTCATAGAAATAGAAAGAAAACTTTATTCTGGGACAAAGTCTCTTAAGAATAACATTAAATAATACAAAGTAAGATCATAACTGGCCGAGAGGCTGTTAAAAATAAAATAGCATAGGTAAATTTAAATACAAATATGTATGAAAAAAAAATACAGAGAAAAACTAGAAAAAGAAAAAAAACTATTAATAAAAAGAGAATGAAAAAATAAATATACAAAATAGAGGTTAATATTGTAAACAAAATTGCAGAAGAGAAAACAAACAGAAACTTAAAGAAAAATAAAAGATAGAAAATCAAAAAAATTATCATTACAAGAAATCAAAACATTATCATAGTCAAACTATAATTTTTGCTAATGTTTCATATCTGAAGGTCTTAGTAATTAAATTAGACGATTACATAAATAGTACATACATCCTTATAATTGGAGAGTGTCGGGTTGGAGGGAAAGAAGATGGTGAAAGAGTAGTGTTTTGAATGTTCCAAGGGAAGAAGCATTGCGGATATAGGGGGGGGAGGGAATTCCAAAGAGTAGAGGATCGGACAAGGAAGGAACGTTGGAATGCAGTACTTCTGTGGGATAGAGTATAGAGATCAGAAAGACGAGATCTTGTATGCAGTGATTTGATAGCAGACTTGAATTTCAGGTTACTGTAACTTGGAATAGGTAGGTGCCTAGGAAATATTTTCTGCGGAAAATAGAATGTCATCACTAAGTGTAAAAGGTATTAAGAAATGTACAAGGTTCAAACCTTTTATTTATTGAAATTTTCAATTGAATTGAATAGAATCTAACAACCTATTTACACTGAAATATTTGTTCCATCGGAGACCTCGGAACTCGGGGGGGAGGAGTTATGTACACCTCAATAGTATTAAGAATATAAATAAACAATGCATGATAACCCCTCTACCTACCCTATAAAAGGCTACCCCCACTTAGCCTCATCAGACATTCTGCCGTCGTACGTTAAGACGTACAGATGCTATGCCCGTTATGTTTTGCGATTGAGTTATAACCTGTGTACTTGTTCTTGTATCAATATATGTCATTCAATAAAACTTCTTTTTAAAAACTGCAACCCCGCGATACCTTTATTTAGCTATATTATATATATATATATATATATATATATATATATATATATATATATATATATATATATATATCAATTGTGTCCTAAATAAATTGTTTAAAGAACTAAATTGGGAGAACTTGGGAATATCAATCAATGGAGAAATGCTAAATAACTTAAGATTTGCTGATGATATATGTTTACTATTACCGAACATCAATGATCTAAGGAGAATGATAGGTGAAATAGTAGAAACTAGCAAAAAAAATAGGGATGGACATGAATATAGTAAAAACAAAAATAATGACCAATTCCATTTAAATTCTATTGAAATAATAATCAGATAGAATATCTACAAGAGTACATATATTTAGGACAATCAATTGTATTCAAGGAAAAAATGAATAAAGAAGTAGAAAGAAGAATAAAGCTCGGTTGTTGTAAATATTGGTCACTCAAGAACATTTTTAAAAGCAACCTAGCAATAGCACTTAAAACCAAGGTCCTTACAGCATGCGTATACACTACGGTTCTCTACAGGGCCCAATCTTGGGCATTAACCAAAAACATAAACGTAGATTAAAGCTCATGCAGATGAAACTTTTAAGGAGCCTAATGGCAATTACGAAGAAAAAGAAAATGAAAAATGAATATATTCTTCGTAAGGTTAATGTTAAAAACTTAAGGGCCGAAGTTCATCGGCTGAAATGGAATTGGGACGGACATTTGGCAAGAAAGACGATAGATGGTCCAAGGCATGCACCGAGTGGATCCCGAGAAAAGACAGCAGGAAAAGGAGTCGCCCGCATCGAAGATGGAGGGACGAAGTGACAGTATATGTAGGCGACAACTGGTGGCGAGGGGCGAGGGACAGAACCAGGTGGCAAAAAATTATCAGCAATATTTAGTTTCTTGTTCTGTTTTATAAGGTTTTTGTTTATTTGGTTTCGGGATTATTGGTTAATAGTAGCGTGTTTGATAATGTTTATGAATTTTCCTGATTTTATTCCGAACTATGTTGGTGGGAGTGGATGAATTTATAGTTTTGATAAACTGTTCCCATGATTCAGATTTGAGAATGTTAATAGTTCGTCTAGATAACGCTGTTTGTCTCTTGTTCTCGATTAGATTTGTTTGGGTGCAATTTTTTTGAAAAAAAAAAAAAAAAAAAAGAGAAGTCTTATATGATTTCCTGTGGCTTTGTATAGCTTCCTTGCATCGTTCACTAATCCATGGGACGGAGGGTCTTTTAGTGGTGCTATTTGTTATAGGAATAGTCGAGTTTGCTACTTGTAATATGGTTACCACAAGAAGGTGACAACCGTTTTCAACGCTTAGTTCACGTGGATATGTTTCGGGTGGCTTAACAAGTGAACTGAGTAGCGTCCAATCTGCTTGTTCGGTAACCCATCTAGGTTTCCTAATAACATTGTGGTTTGTATTTGTTGATGTTTGGTCGTCTATTTTTGATGAGCCTCTTTCAATGACTTCAAAAAGGCGTTTGCGGCCGGTTACTAATTGCCAGACTCCTTCCTGAGCCTAAGAATTGTTATATCTGACGGTTTGTAGTCCATCCATGGGTCTATTGTTGTATGGAGTCGATGAGCTTTCGCCCATTTTTAATATTTTTAAAAAATAAATATACTAAAACACTGAACTCATCTCACTTGTCTTTTAATAGGTCCACTAAACTATTTAGTTCTTACAACAGCACTTTTTACCAATAAAATATTACAAAAAAAACATGAATCTAAAATATTATTTAAATTTATTATCTTATCACCATATGGGCTTACCGTTTTCAAGTTATATGCGAAAAAACTTAAAAATGTTACTAAAGCCCTCCCCCCTCCCCGTGGCACTGGAATTTGGAGGGACTTTACTTATTCATTATCGTTCAGAAGACCATCCCCTACACGTTCCTGAGAAAAAATTGTAGTATTTTTAGTTCCTCTGATTTTCCTATTTTGACTGGACTAAAATGGAAATGTTTTATATTTAATAGTTTAAAAATAACATCTGTTAACAAATAATCATCTGTATTTAAAATTTCGAATACTGATTCAAATATAATTTATTCTAGTAGTATTCGAATATAACTAAATGTATTCGAACAATGTATCATCTGAGTCGAATTCATCAAACATCGAATAAAGATGTTTTTATATTCGAAATTCGAATACTTTGAAAAGTATTCCAAGTTCGAATAACCTATCTAGATAAAACAAATTACTATCTGTATTCGCACAGTGGAAAATATGACCGATTCAGGTGGGAGAAAATTCTCAAACTTGTCCATATTTAACCTCTGGGTCCCAGTTTACGGAAAAAGTAATTTAAAAAATCTAATTAATTTTTTGACACGATTGGCGAGCACACAGTGATCAAAAATCAAATTTATTTGCTAAAGCCTAAAACTTTCTTACATTTAGTGTTTGAAGTCCCAGAATACGGGAAAAATAATACAACAAATCTAATTATCGGCTCCGAGTAGCGTAAACCTGCTAATAGATGTATTTTAAATTGTTTAGGAAACTTTTCAAATTATAGATTGTAAAACTTTTATTTATTTATTTTTTTAATAATCAATGTACATTACATGGAATTCAAATCAATTACAGAAATAAAATTAGGCATAATGTATAATAATTAATAAATATAATTATGCGCAGGTAGATAAATATAAAAAAAAATTATTAATACTAAACAACTAATTATCTTCTTCACTTGTATCATAATATGATGATCCAGATTGATCTGATAACTCTGGCTCTGATGTGTCATTATTTGTTTTCTCCAGATTTGTTTGATTAGGATAATTGTTCGTTCGGAGTAGTGCACTTTATAGCCCAGTAAATAAAGGTTTCGTGTCGCAACTAATTAGGAGAAAGCTGAATTTTTACATAGTGATAGTACATAAAGTAAAAACTAAAAAAACACAAAGTACCGGCCCCCATCCCTCTTGCTCCCCCCCCCCCCCCCACCCCTTCAGCAATATTACAAGTACGGAACTCAGGTTTAATGCCGACAGCTCGAAACCTAATTATGCTATCGGAGTCTTCTTTTTTTTATTTTACCCCTAACAATATTACAAACAAATTATGTTATATACACGTTTAATGTAGATTGTTTAGTTTCACCGTTATATTTAATCATATACAGAAATCTGCCACTACAAAAAACAAAAAAGTAACTTCAACAAATTATATATTTTTATCATTACGTTTTGGGTAGAAAAGTGTTAAACAAAACTTATAGATAATATGATTGGCTTTAAAATGATGTGTCTCATAACGCATAATATTAAAACGATGGCTTCATAGAGAGCGTTGAAAGAGTAGTGGACACCTATGCGCCGGTCCTAGCAGGGCCGTGCTGAGGTGTACAAATGCATACACTGCTGTTTATGATCATGAATAGTCATTCAGTTGAAATGCAGCAACAATGTCCTAGTTTCCTCGCTCATCTTTCCTCTCTTTGACTATGGCTGCGTGGTGTTTGGGGGGCCTCTCTGTGGGTCTCCGAGAGAGGTTAAAACGAATTATGAATTGCTTCGTTCGATTTGTTCTTGGAACCCCGAGGCGTTCCCATGTCTCACATCTGTACTTGGACTTGAAGTGGCTCTACCCATCCACCCGCAAATCATACTTCCTAGGTTCATTCCTTTATCAAGCCATTTATTACCATCGCCCATCCTACATTTATGATCTGTTAAAATTTAAGTCTTCCTTCTATTCCCGATTCACAACAAGATCTCGTTCCTCTGACCTATACTTGCCTTTCCATAGAACAACATTATACCAGCATTCCTTCCTAGCCCGATCCACTACCCTCTGGAACACTCTCCCACCTGAAATAAGACATGCCCCTTCCTAAAGCTCATTTAAAACACTCCTTTTCCAATATCTCCTCTTATCCCAGTCAGATGCCAGTCAATATGAACAGTAATTACTATCAAATAGGGTTAAATCGAATAAATTTGATATCGGTGAATTGACTCATAAATTGTCTTTCATATAATAACAATCTTTTATTAGTTCCATATGGGTAAATAATCATTCTATCTATTTTTTTATAAAAATTCTTTTTTATTTTTTTAACTTTAAATGTTTTTCCTAAACATAGAAATTTCATCTATCGACAATTCATATGTGTATGGTTATGTGTATAGGTATATAGGTGAATGAGTGCAGTGTATTTAAGTATATATCGTAATCTCTGTAAATATTTTCTTCATCTAATGGACATATAGACATAGTTCATTCTCTGTATATATCTTTTCTCATTTTCTCAGGGTTATTTATTTATTTATTTTTTTTTTTATTATTTCATTTATCCTTCTTATGTTATCTTATTTACTAAAGCTATTTATACAATTATTTACTTAACTGTATTTGCATGTCTCTTGTTCCTCATTTATAAATACCTTTGTATGAAATTATATATGCCAGACAATTGTACTACTTTATGATACAATTTTGTTATTCTTAGGGGACAATACGTCCCAGAATAAAGATTATTTTTTCATTCATTCATTTTTTCATTCAATGTAATGACCTTTATTTTTAGGTTATTACTTCCTAAGTGCATTATTTTTGCTATAATAGTTTATAGTTTACTTGTATCACTGATATAGTACAAAGTTGAGCATCGAAGATTCAACACCAAAAATCAAAAGATCTGACTGCTGGATATTGTTCACCACCCTTAGCTCTAAATGTGATAAAAAGTCTTCTTCAAAATATCTTCGGGATGGGGGACAGGGGGTGAAAGTCGTATGTTGTTAGTTGTCTGCTCTCGGAACACGTAAAACGTTACGTTTAGCACGTATATACATAAAAAAAGCAAAGCAAATTTCCAACAAATGTCATTTTGCTCCTCTCTTTCCCATATCATAATTTTAGAGCTATGGAAGAGGGAAAAATAGAAGATTTTTTACTTGAGGTAAGTCGCAGTTTTTTTCGGAATAACACGTTTGTCGGTACTCATTTGGCTATAACTCTGAAACTATTTGTCCGATTCAAATTTCTCTTTTTTTTCATATGAAAGCTAGTTACATTTACTATAATAACTCATATATTAAATTTTGATCTAGTACCGTAAAACACCCAAGGCAGAATGTTGAGAAACCCGTACTGTTGTGAAAAATTCGTTTTTTTCGGCACATTTATCACAATAACGCCGCAACTATTTCTTTGATTCAAAATTTATTTTTTCCATCTAAAAGCTAGTTAAATTTACTATTAGACCTAATATACTTAATTCTGATTAAATTCCGTGAAATACTATAATATATTATACTACATTTAACCAGCTTTCATATGAAAAAAAGAGAAATTTGAATCGGACAAATAGTTTCGGAGTTATAGTCAAATGAGTACCGATAAACGTGTTATTCCGAAAAACTGCGACTTACCTCAGGTAAAAAATCTTCTATTTTTCCCTCTTCCATAGCTCTAAAATTATGATATGGGAAGGAGAGGAGTAAAATAACATTTTTTGCAAAGTTGCTTTTTTATGTATATATGTGCTAAACGTAACGTTTTACGTGTTCCGAGAACAGACAAACTAACAACATACGACTTTCACCCCCTGTCCCCCATCCCGAAGATATTTTGAAGAAGACTTTTTATCACATTTAGAGCTAAGGGCGGTGAACAATATCCAGCAGTCAGATCTTTTGATTTTTGGTGTTGAATCTTCGATGCTCAATTTTGTACTATATCAGTGATACAAGTAAACTATAAACTATTATAGCAATAGAAAATGCACTTTGGAAGTAGTAACCTCAAAATAAACGTTCTTACATTGTTGGTTTATTTCCACTGAATGACTATCCATGATCATAAACAGCAGTATATGCATTTGTACACCTCAGCACGGCCCTACTAGGACCGACGCACCGGTGTCCACTACTCTTTCAACGCTCTCTATGAAGCCATCGTGTAATGTTCTGCGTTATGAGACACATCATTTTAAAGCCAATCATATTATCTATAAGTTTTGTTAAACACTTTTCTTCCCAAAACGTAATGATAAAAATATATAATTTGTTGAAGTTACTTTTTGTTTTTTGAAGTGGCAGTTTTTTGTATATGATTAAATATAACGGCGAAACTAAACAATCTACATTAAAAGTGTATATAACATAATTTGTTTGTAATATTGTTAAGGGTAAAATAAAAAAAAGAACACTCAGATAGCATAATTAGGTTTCGAGCTGTCGGCATAAAACCTGAGTTCCGTACTTGTAATATTGCTGAAGGGGTGGGGGTAAAGCAAAAGGGGTGGGAGTCGGGACTTCGTGTTGTTTTTAGTTTTTACTTTATGTACTAACACCCTGCAAAAATTCAGCTTTCCCCTAATTAGTTGCGACAAAGCCTAATTTGTTGCCTTCATTGACTGGACTATTAGTAAATATAGCACATCTGAATCTAACGATTTTTTTTTTTGACAGGTTTTCGTAATGAAACAACAATAGGGTCCGATGGAACTAATAGCATTGTCAACAAATCATTATTTGTCGCTATTCGTTAATTTTTTTCCGTATTCCGTTCCCAGAAACGTCGGAAATTTTTGTTTCTCGCTTCCTGAGCCTCTTATGTTAATTGTCTAACAGTCCTGACTCAGGACTTTGCTTACACTCTCGACATACCTCAGGGATATCCTCCCCGCATATCCGTCTCCGGTAAACATTAGTTGGTAGTGTTTGGTCCTGCATCGCCATCACGAAACCTTCCGTTTCCGGGAAAATATAGCCACGTATGGTACTATGGTATTTGTATGGTATTTCTAAGTCGATTGACTCCTCCTTTAATGAATAGAAAAATCGTCCATGTAAAGGCTTCGTTTTCCATTCCTCAACCAGCTTTAGGCATGACGGTTCCATATTGTCTTGCGTTTCTGCAAGATTGAGAGCAGGTAAATTCTTATCCATAGAGCTTCTCTTTTTGGTTGCTCCAAAAGTATTGCTTCAGATTGGCTTCCAATCGCCTACACATAAAATGAGCGCTTAGAAGTCCCCTTCCTCCTTGTTTCCTTGGTATGTAGAGCCTGCTCACTGAAGATTTGGGATGTCGTTTCCTTGTTCTCACCATTTCTGTCGTTACAAACCTATCAATTTCTTGTAGAGTAGTGTCTGGCCATTTGAGGATCCCGAATGAATACATTAACGAAGGCAAACCCCAAGTATTGTCTTTAGTAGTTTCCCCCCAGATAAGTGTGTTTTGAGCAGTTTTTTTACCCTTCTTTTGAACTTTTCTTCGAATTGCACTCTTGCGTCCTTTTTCATTTTCAGAATTTGGGATATTCCTAAATATTTATTTTCTCCGGTTATTATTATTATATATTGAAACACACGTCACTGGTGATGTAAACGTTTGGGGGTTTGGTACCAACCAAAAGTTTATATATTACGTGTTTTTCTTATTATTGATGTTGTGCCAAGTAGGACTGCCATCTGTGCATCTTCTAATTTTTTCAATGAAATTCCTCCATCTTTGAAGGATTGCACTGTCGTTTGAGGTATAAGGCCATTGCATGATATTATTACTGGCAGGATAGAAATCTTTTGAAAGGTTGTACATTGTCTTCAACTCACCAGCCAGCTCTTGGTACCTGGATATTTTCGTTGATATGGTTTTGTGGATGTCATCATCAACAGGTATTGCTACCTCAAAATCCTTGCCTCTTTTTTTTTTCTAGATCCATTACTAGGATATCAGGTTTGTTGTGGAGAACTGTATGGTCCGTTATTATTTGTTCGTCCCAATATAATTTATATCTCCCTGACGTCATTATTCTGATTGGCTTATATTTATAATAAGGAACCACTTCTTTTAGCATTCCAAACATTTTTGCAAGTTCTTGATGTAGGATTCCTACTACATGATTATGTCTGCGGAGGTACTCTGTACCAGTAAGACCAGTACATCCTGATGCCAGGCGTTGTATTGATTCCGGATTTTGTTTACAAATGCGGCATTTTTCTGATAAATGTTCTCCACAAATTCGTATCCTGTAAACATTGGTAGGAATCGATTGGTCCTGCATCGCCGTTACGAACCCTTCAGTTTCAGGGAACAGTTTACCATTTGTCAGCCATTTGGTAGATAAAGACCAAAAGACAATTTTGGCATTGTTTGGCCTTGAGGCTTATTTATAGACATGACGAAAGCTAAACGAATAAGAAACTGTAGCTTTCTGGAGGGTATCGTAGATTCAGACGGTATCATTGGAATAAGTGGCATGAGGACCACTTATACTTCAAATTTCCCAGTTAAAATGGTTGCTTCAAGAACATTTCCGGTGATCTTTTTTATGACCAACGTGCACCCTTACCTAATCGATGTGGTTTCAAATTACGCAGGAGAATAATAGGTGAACCAATCTTTAATCGAAGATTATGTGGTGGCATTCCTGGTATATCTGGTGAATTGGAAAATTCACACTTTCATTTTCATCAACAATAGTATCGATTGATTTAAAAGACAGCCTGCTAACAACTGTTGTATCTGGGAGTTAATTTCGTCAACATCAACATTTTCGGCTGCCTAAATAGCCCGATCACTGAGCCAATTATGACTTAAGCAATTACTCTGCATGTCCGGGAAAATACTCTGAATCAATTCATTTTTTCCGTGAAGAACAGTGCAGAAATCGTCTCACAGTTTAATGCATTGCGTATTTGGTTGCAGTTCTATTCTACCATTCTCAATATCTAGTAATTGTTCGGAAAATATTTATGCTGATGGATCATTTTGAAATTGTACGCGCATGTTTATGTTCAATCGATGAGTTTTCATATATCTATTAATTAACTTATGTGCGCATTATTAATCTCCATTATATTATGTGCGAAATGGTATATAAACTTTTTTAAAGTGATTAACTATTAACAATATAATAGTATAATGGTATAAATAGATGCGAGAAACAGCTAAAAAAAATCGAGTTATCGTAAAACAATCTCTAATGCTTCGGATTATGAGTCGTGCAATATATACAGGTGAAGCAAATATAAGGGTGCTATAGAAATTAAATCAATAACATGAGATGCAAGCGAATAATAGTAAATAATCAGATTTATTTAGATCCTGGGGTCTTAGTATGCCAAGACCATCAAAATACATATATCATACAGTGTTATTTGATGCACAGCAAATATAAAAATATTACTATCTGATATGATATGATAATACTTATAATACTTATAATACTTAGTCACGTGTATTTATTTTAATTAAAGAGCTTTGAACAATGAAGCACTAGTAATTAAAAAGTAGGAATAATTTCACTAATAAAAAAATATTCTGAAATTAACTCAGATCTTTTAAGAGAAATAAAAAAAAACAGTTAAAAAAAATCACTGTTATATTTTTTTAATTATGGTAATCTAAAATCTCCATGGTAACATAAATCTAAATTATTAACAAAAAATAATCTATACATCATAAACAAATAATTTGCAATAAAATAATATTGCAACTATAAATTAAGTGTAGAGTAATAGTTCAAGATATTTTCCGATGCGACTCCGCAAATTCGCACCGGCCTCTGGAAAGTGGACTGTATTTAAAATTATAAAAGCGAGTGCTCGCGCCTTTGGGGGGATCTTAATCAGGAGGTAACCTAACCAAATAATACAGGCAAAACCACTCACCTGCGCCTGAAGCGGAGGACATACTTCCTGGTCTTGGAGGCCTCCAAAGGGATCTCGGGCAGGCGAGCGATTCTTGCAGGCTGTAAAAGTTGATCAGGATATCCTCCTCTTCTTAAATCACCACTCATTAATGTGAATATCAAGTCTATATTGAATATCATAGGAACCAAAAAACACTTTAAGAAAGAAAACTCTGGAAAAAGCTATTATTAGCTTTGGGCATGAAAAATCGTAGGAAGACCATAGGGTCTTGAACAAAGAAAATGTGTACAGGAAAGCAGCCAGCAGAAGAATGAGGATTTTTCCTGTAGGGACTAACGCAGATAAGGGCTAGTTACCTAGAGATCGATGGAGTGCGTCCATGAACGGTACCCTACAGTTTTTCTCCTTCCCCCCTCACAAAAGCGCCGATTGGCGCGAACATTAAGATATAAACTGTCATGTTTTTCAAACTGCACACGGAGTACAAATTTCATTAAAATCGGTTCAGAAGTTTAGGAGTCCATTGGGAACAAACAACGTGACACGTAATTAATACATATTAAGATTAAAGATTTAGAGATATACGAGTAAAATCATCATATGGAATTAATATCCAGATTAGAATGCATACGAAATTTTGATCTTATTTAAAACATTATTAGGAAATATGGAGATAAACAAATAAAGAATATAGCTTAAAAATTTCGAAACCATCTTTGAAACAATTTTGAAATCTCAGAAGATAATCTAAATTTCAGCAGCACTTTGTAATAGACAAATTAAAATCACTAGTAAATGTCGCTTTTTGCTGAAGATAAAAACGGGAAAGAAACTGATAAAGGTTATAAAAATCATTGATTTGTTAATAGTTAAACAATATCGCCTTAAACGACCATAACATTATTGAAGATAAAAAATTAATTGAACAATGGGTATCGACATTATCACTACAAGCTCTAATCGAAAAGTCATTTAGTCCTTTATCGCTCCTGTAACATTGCTCAATAGACAAGCTCATTTATAAGACTTCGGTGATTAATATAGAGCTCTTATTCCTCAGTCACAAATTCAATCACTTCAGGATGTAATAGTTAAAACTTTAGATTGTAATTCCGCACTCTATATAAATTCACCATCTGTAATTCGATATAGAAAATAGTGTTGAACTAATGATTAAATTTTGGAATAGGCAGAAGAGGTTTGATAGCAGGTTTGATAGCTGCCAAATTAAAAAAAAAATGAAGAACTTAATTGCATCAAACTTTATTTACAAAGTCAAAATGTTTGTAATACCTAAAGGTTAATAAAGCCAGCAAGACTTAATTCCTCATAAAAAATTACAATAGACGACGTTTAACGAATATTGGAACCTTCAAATTAATAATTAATGTATCATTTCAAAATAAATTTATGAAACACTCGTGTTCGGCTTCATCTAAGTTTATTAGATTGATTTTGATTATTTCAAATCGACCGGTCAGATTATTTCAAATAAACCGAGGCCTGAAGGTGTAATACTTCTCTTATTAATTAAAAAAAAGTAAAATCGGGGAAAAGTGTCGAAACTTGTATGTTTTCAGCAGTTTTATACAATAAATTGGAAACCGTTACTTTCAGCACATTCGTTACTTGCGGTGTCACAATTCTTTCTCCACATTCTAAATGTATTGATCTGAGCATTGAAAAAAATGAATAAAACCAAATTTTTTGCTAATTTACTTAGCTTTCTAGCGTTCTAAACATAATTAGAAAACAAAATGTGCTGAAAGTAAAGGTTCCCGAGTTATTGTATAAAATTGCTAAAAACATACAAGTTTCAACACTATTCCCCGATATAACTTTTTTTTAATTACAAAGAGAAGTATTACACCTACAGGCCTCGGTCTGTGCTTAATTTAGAGCTAATTAAATTTACTGCAACTTCATTTCGCAGAACTGTCCTCGTAGGATCACTCCTTCGTGTTATCATTGTTATCATCTTGTAAGATTTCCTAAAGTGTGTTTGAAATTTTAAATCTCTCCCTTATGGATGGAAGCTGTGGACAGTCTACTAAAATGTGTTGTACTGTCCTGGGTTCCTGATAGTTGACGCAGGTAGGGGGCTCCAAACCGCGGAGAAGGTAGCCATGTGAGAATTCACAGTGGCCGATTCTCAGGCGGCACAAAATTATTTCTTCCTTGCTAGAGGTCCTACAACTTGTTTGCCACTTAGCGGAGCAGTTCGTCTTTACTTGTAACAGGCAATTATTGGCAATAATTTAAAGAAACTTATCCTGTATTTTATGTAAAAAATACGAGATTTGCCCTTTCTTGTACCGCTCAATATGCTGTTAAAGAGGGACACTGTAATGCGATGTAAGTTCAATCGAGTTAACCCTAGAATACTAACCTTAATTCGTAGTTGTATATTACTAACTATACGTAACTTTTCCTCCTTGGCAGAATGGATTGGAAATAGATCCCTAGACTTGGAGGAATATATTGTAAATTGATCACTAGACTTGTTTTTATAATCTCAGTTTATTTTATTTGGTGCTCACTACATATGGATTTAGAACAGTTTACGCAATATGTAGTTGTATTCCTCCTCTTTTTGTATGAGCTAAATGAACAATATTTCTTTGGACCTTAGGCCTTTCGTAATAGGCCTCATTTGGTGACTGCGTAGGTGTTTCGCCACTTCTTCAACTTCAATTTCCTTCATTGGTATGAGAACCCCTTCAATTTTCGATCGCAGGTGTCTTGGTATAGTTTAATTATAGCTAACTTTTTGTTAGCTACTCCTGAAGCTTCGACATAAAGTCAAGCCTTTTGAGTGAGATCCTTCCAATGTCTTTGTCTGCTTTGTCTTTTCCTTTGTGGAACTTTTCCTCCTTTTTGGTGGAGAAGTAGAAATAATTCCTTGATTCTCACAATCTATTATAGGATGGACAACCTGTTCTTCAATATCCTCCTCATGATATGTATCCTCATCTCTAGGAAAGTAATCAGGGTCTGCGTTGCTGATTTGATATATACGCTAAATTGATCTCTAGTAAATCTTCGTCTTCTTCATCAATGGCATCTTCATTATAAACTCTCCCGAATTCTTCATTGCTGGTAATTCTATCCTTCTCCATTATCAGAATAATGGTTAGTCTGAAAAAAATAAAAATAATAATAGTAGTTACCGAAAAATTTCACTACTATGATTGTATCCATTTCTAAAAATCACTTGTATTTATTGATAACTATGAGTAAATATTACGTACATAATATTTTCTTATTAATAACTATGCTTAAATTTTACTCACCGGGTTTACTATAATATCGTACTGCTTCGAAATGGGCTGATAAACACAATCGACCTTGACAGTCCCTTGAATACTATTAATTGGGGCAAGAATACCTGGCTCCAGGTGGCGTTGGCGACAGTTCCAAAATGGCGACATGCGTTTCTCTATACTCAATGAGTAAAATTTACGTAGGTTAGTATTCTAGGGTTAAAGAATTTTCCAATGGATGGCTTGGCTGAAATCACAGTCTTCTTTTGTTCCTCGAAATGGACCCCTTTGCTTTGCTAGGAATAGGATAGCATCAATAACGCAGCCTTCCGCTGAGACTCTTCTAGATGGATCTGATTTTGAAATTCTGCATCAATACCTCCCTTTAGTAAACATTATTCTAAAGCTTTCCATGATCAAAAGTAAAGTGGTTGGATGAATTTTCATGTTCTGGCAATTTTTCACTGATTTTTTTCAATTAGCAAATCCTTTTTCTTTAGCTAAGAAAGACACTTGATGTGACGCTAAGTGTGAAAACAGTCTGAAGGGAATACAATATGGTGCTTTATTAGTTTCCCTATTGCATAGACATGATCTCTCTACTTGCATAGACATGATCTCTTTGATCCATTTTGGAGTTCTCTATAAAACCAATATTTGGTTATGTGACGTTCTGCTATTACTTAAATTTGGCTCAATCAGATTTTTATTCTCATTTTCTCAATCGGAAAAACTCTTTGGCCATGATCCAAGATCCCAAGAGATCAAGAGAAGGAAAACTCAAACGAGTCTTTAAGACCAGTTTATGGTCTGGACGAGATCATTCATCTTCATTCGCGCCCCAGTAGTACTCAGTTTCTTGTAAAGTTTGTCGTGTTGAGTACATTCCTCTTTAACTTTAACTTCATCTAAAATATTGCAAGACGCGTTTAAAAACTTTTAAAAGTAAGTTTAAATTTAAAATTGAACTTTTAGTTTAATACCAGTAGTTACAATTTTCCCTCTGAGGGTGTCGGGCTGCTTGGCTTCTTCTTTGACTCCAGTGAGTGACATCTTTACTACCAAAAGATACTTTTGAAAAATTGTTGTAATATGATTTTAACACCAATGAAAGAAAAAACAAAAAAAAGAACCTTTCAATTTTTAACATATTTCGTTATTTTTCATATTTCGCCGAAAAAACCAACAGAAACATATGTACGTTTATCGGGATGTATATCTTGACTTAATTCAATCATTACAGTAGAACCTCACTAATCCAACCGTGATAGGACTGGCGTGGGGGTGAGTCGGAACAGTGAAAAGTCGTAGACAACAAAAATAGGTGCATTGTTTTCCTTTCACATACTTAACATATAATAATTTGTTCTCCCTCCACTTCATACGCATTATGTATTATAAAATATTCTCACCTGACCAAGTTCGAAATGAACCTAAAAGGATAAGGATTAAAAGTATATAACCAGGTTTAATTTAAAATAACGTTTTCTAAGAAATTTTCATTGTGAACTCGCCGACTCGGTCGCCGGGGTTCCAGGAATATTTAGTACTTAGACCTGTACTATAAAGCCGCAATTAACTCCTTCTCTTCCCATCGGTGTTATAATTTAATTATTAACCCTTTTTCCGGGCACAATGTTCTAAAATACACAATAATACGATAGAATGTTTGGAGGGCTCCCCATCATTCAGAAACATTAATTGAGGTTAAAAAATAAAAAAATTGTGATAAATGAAAGTAATTTAAAAAAATTATATATTTAATATTAATATTGGTCAAAAACACACACAAAAAAAAAAGCAGTGGATTTAAATTAAGAAAATAATAGGATATTAGAGGTTATGTTTAACGCATCCAGAAAACAATGCTATATATGACACGGGGCGGGACGTGACGCTGATTAAAAGAGGCCCTTAATGGTGTTGATTTGGACAGAAGTTCAACCCGAAACCGAAAAAAAGTTTTTTGTTCTGGTGTAACTGTGGAAAGGCATACATTAAGGGCGTTTCAGAATCTTTCATTGGTCCCATTGATAATTTCAGGTGGTTCATTGTGTCGGGTTGCTGATGTGAATTTGATGATAATAAGATGTGCATCTTAGCCTGGGATGTATTGAAGAAAATGAGTGCACTCTGGACACAAGAACTGGGCCCAGTGACGGTGGGTCCGGGGTGGTGGAGATATGAGTAACCTAGTTGAAGTACATGGTGACTATGTGTTTGCCTGACTCGAAACTTCACTAGGTGGAATTCCTTTTTCGAGCAGGAGAATCGGGTGACGTTCATTTCGGAGGAGACTCATGGGGACTGTATTCGGGTTTCCGCGGGAAGAGCACAGAATGATGGCCCTGTGCCGGAATGCGGGGAGGTGAAGTTATTTAAGGGAGTCTCCATTCCGCTTGGAAGCGAATCGCTGATATACCCTGTCGGATAATGTAGTTGGAAGAAGAAGAACTTCTCGTTGAGCCAGTCGAGGTCCGTATCGATGGGGTTAGTAGCCAGGACGGTAACTACGAACCGTAATAGAAACGTAGGTTAAAGCAGTTAATATTAGTACTCCTAACTTTTTGCCTTCTTCGCAAACCGAACGGTAGGTCGGTCAGGCTACCTGTGCATTTGAATCGGATATAATTCCCAGAGCTTTGATGAACAAAGACTTACGTAGTAAAAACTACTCGGAATATCGATGCTAAGCTCAGTCATTTACACCCGTGCACATACAGATCCATTGGGAGGTAGCCGACCTGTTATGAAAGTACGATAGGCTGCATGAGGGACACGAGTACCGGGGGGCTTCATTCTGGCGGGGAAGTCGAACATGCCATCCGCTCATGAAACCGCAAATCCTAATGCAAAACGCCCTTACGTATACCATAAAAACAATCTACAAGGGAATAAAGTTCAGATCGACGAGATGCTGAAGAAAGGATTATAGTCTCGTAGATCCAAATCGCATGGGCACTCCGGTGGTAACTGTCAGAAAATCGTCTCAGGTGACCCCTGCAAGTACAGGTTCTGTAACCTATTCTCAGAGAGCCTCACCTATCACGAGACGACAGTTACCCCATTGCCCAAATAAACTGAGACATTGGACAGGCTTGGACAGTCTAATTGGTTCACGGCCTCTAGACGGAGAGCGGATACCATCAGATACTATAAAGAAAGATGATCGCGAAAAAACGCTTCACTACACCTGATTACACTAGAGTTATGTCAGAATGGCGTTCGGGTTATGCGGAGCCTCCAGCAAACGTTCCAAAGGTTTATGGACAGGTTACTGGCGGTCAACATTAGGGTTTCTAAAAAAAGCACTTCGTTTCTAATTTTGATGTTAGTGACAGCACTTCGCTTTTTTTACTTCCTTTTCCTTTAGCAAGTTTTCTTTATTCGGATCTACTGAGTAGGAGGCTTCGATCATCCATAATTCAGACATTCATAAAAAAGCGCAGTTCAAAATGTATAAAACACATCCGTTCTAATACTGATAAATGGTAAACACTAATAACTAACACTCCGTTCACAAAAAACTATATGTAAATAAAATGAAACAACTGTCGGCTTTAGCAATAAACGCAGACAACACAACTGTAAACAATGGCAACAGATAGTCGATGTCATTTTAAGGGGTAAGGGATGGTATAGCAGTTTTCACGCCCCCGAGCTCGCTACTAGCGCTCAGACTACTAATTCATATTAAGGCTAAACATCCCGATTTTTAGTAAGACTTTTTTCAAGAGATGGCAGCATTTTTGGGGCGAATTTATTTTCGCTCTAATTTGTGAATAGAATCATCAATATTAGATCTGTAAACGGATTTGGTAATAAAAACCCCATTAAATTCAATTATTTTAGAATTTAAAAAAATTATCTGGCGAACTATTGATTTTTTTTAAAAAAGCTGGTTATAGCCACTTAGTCATAAGTCAATTGAACACAATTATGCAAACAGATTCATTTTCGGTTGCAAAGGTTGATCGTAATTTGAAAAATACGATCTGTAAGGAAGCGGGTGATTAGGTTAGTAAGCTACCTGCTGTTGTACTAGTGGGGGGAAGGGCTGCGAGGACCCAGCTCCCAGTCAGCTACCGATCTAACGTCTCCCCAATAGTGGAAAAACTGACAGAATAAAGGCCAAAAAAATTTGATATATTTTTTAGAATATAAATAATATTTTAAAAACGGACCTGTGTACAAATTTCAAAATAACTATATATGTTCTTCGGTAGTTAATAAAAGGAAAAAAAAAAACTAAAACAAACTCTTTTAAAGCATATTTAGAATATCTATGAAATTTATAAACATTTTTAAACCCAGGAGAAATAAGAAACCGACAAAAAATGATGGAACAAATAACGAGTTAACATATGATTACTTTATGTAATTAAAAATACCCTAAACAAATATTTTGGCATTGTTCAAGAGGAATTTATTTCACTGATTATTATATTCCAACAACGGAATTCAAAATATAAAGTAATCATTAGGACCAAAACATGTAATTAGTTTTCCACAAAAGGTAAATAAATCGAGAAATAATGAGTAAACTATAACTGTTTATTTAAAGAAGTAAAATTTTTAATTTTATTGATAACAGTTAAGTAAGAAATATATAACTGTTAATAATTTATCATAAGAATTGTTTCATTGAACCCTTCAACATGAAAACACATTTGTAATATAGAATGTAACAGCTGGTATTTATAAAATTTGATAATCAAGCTTCTTGCATGTCTACTAAAAATTTCAAAGTAAAAACAACATACACATAAGGAGAACATAATATTTATATGAACATTTTTTATTACTAAAAACCTAAAATTACCTTAATTATTCATTAGAACTTCATAATGTAAGTAGAAATTATCTGGAATATAAGAGTCCTGAACTAACTACTTCGGCAAAGAATTAAAAGAAAAACTTTTATCGGTCTCTGTACGTGTATAAGTAAGTGTGAATTCACTCTTACCGATTTGTTTCATTCGATCCATGATAATTATTTATTAATAAATAAAATATAATTCTAATAACAAATGATATCTCGAAATAATTATAAAACATTGGGCACTAAGAATATTTATACCTTGAGAGTACTACTAGCCCAGTCAAATAAGGAGTTTTAGACAGCAAATCTCGTAAAGGAAGCACTGAAGCTCAATTTTTGCATATACTTTCGTTTTGGGATTCTAAATAAGTGGTGAAAAGTCACCAACCTCAGCATGTTAGCATAATGATATTCATGGTCAAAGGTCACAAAATCAGTTTCTTTTTCAAATATCTCGATGTCTTTGCGTCGGGTGTCAATCGAGAAGGCTACAACTTGTAGACAATAATATTTTCTATGATTTTTTTGGGTTCCATTCAATTTTTTTTTTTTTTTTTATTTATTTTTTTTTTTTTTTTTTTTTTTTTTTTTTTTTTTTTTAGGATCAACCGTTTTCAAGATATAGTGTGGAAAATCAGTAGTGGGCACCGCACAGTGGGACGAAACTATGTTTTTTCTTCTGGACATCGCATTTTGAGGCTCTAAAAAATTATTGCATCGACTTCAAATTTCATATGGGTATGTTTTCAAAGGTGTAGAATTGGAATCTAAAGTCAGTTTTTTCCCATCATTTCAGGACTTTGCTCTGTTAACCAAGAGTGTGTCTAAAAAAATCTAATTTTCGTTTTTTCGTGTTTTGATTCAAGGGATATTATTTTCTATGATTTTTGATGTGTTCTATCAAATTTAAAAATCTGCAAACCAATTAGTGTACCGATATGTGAGTTATACGTTTTTTATGCCTTTTTTGTCGATCGGATTTACTAAAAAAATAAACAATTTGCGGTTTGTCAGAAACCTGATAGGTAATTTGTTCTGATAGGAAATATTGTTCCCAACCGAAAACGGAACTATTTAGTTATTTAATAGAAGTAATCAATTATAGCCCACAGGCTCCTATACTGTGGTTATCGAAATTTTATCGTTGGATCCATTCGTTCAAATTCGTCGTGTCAGTGTCGGCATTCAGACCTATTCCGATATCAATTTTAAGCTTTTTTATTGGTGAATACCTGTGGATAACATTTGTGAAGTCCATTTGTTATAGCAATTTGGACCACTTTTTTGTACAAGTTGAATTATCAAAGTAAATTCAAATATTCTCCAAGGTCGAAAGTGGTCGCAGACCATTTCGATCTTGAGGTACTTTTTATAGTCGATATTTAAATTAAAATGGGTTTCGACTTAAACAAGTATAAACATTTTTCAAAAATCAATTTTTTGTTAAAATTTAAATACATTTATTTTTTTGAAATTATTATTTTTACAGGAAAACGTTTTGTTGCCAATTGTTTTATCATGCTTAAAACTGTGAACAGAAAAAAAATTTACATCGGATGTGTTAACAATTTGTAATGCAATTTAACAAAACGAGAAATTTGCGAGAACCTTTCAAACAAACGTAGTATATCGATGTTGATGTCCTGTTTGTACGTAATAAAAGTATGTTTAACGTACTGCTCTTTATCGACAATGACCACAGCAAACATTTAATAAGTGATGAAAGCTACAAATATAAATTTTGGTTTTCAACCAATGTTCAACAAATTATATAGGCTCGTCCTATTGTGCGACATGGGGGTTGAGAACGGAGGCCCTAAAGGTTCTGTATAAAGGCGCAATTTGCCTATTATTACTTAAGGCATGGTAATATGGCATTCAGGAATTCAGATTAAGTACAACAAGGCAAAGCTGGAAAGGGTCCAGAGGCTAATGGCATTCAAAATTACTAAAAGTAATTTTTCGGAGACTTTCTGACGAAGCCGCTTTTTTTGGCCAAAATGATCCCCATTAGTATAATAGCAGACAAATATGTAGGTAAAATAATCCAATGGGATTACTGCTGAAGTAAAAACACTAAAAGGATATAAAAAGACTAAACAAAAGGGGTAAAACAAGGATTATAATGTGAGGGGAAGGAGTTCTGCAAATCCTATAAATACGCAAAAAAAATCTTAAATTTCAAATATTCTCCAAGGTCGCAAGTGGTCGCAGACCATTTCCATCTTAAGTTACTTTTCAGTATTGATATTTTGAATTAAAATATTAAAATATGACTTAAACAAGTTTAAACATTTTTCTAAAATCAATTTTTTTGTAGAACTTTAAAAATTTAAATAAATTTATTATTTTTATTTTTTGTAGACATTATTTTCACAGAAAAATGTTCTATAGCCAATTGTGATATCATGCTTAAAGCTGTGAAAAACAAAAAAAATTAAATCGGACGTGTACACAATTACTAATGCAATTTAACAAAACGGGAAATTTGCGAGAACCTCTCAAACAAACCTAGTTTATCGATCTTTTGTACTGTTAGTGCGTAATAAAATTATGTTTAACGTACTGTTGTTTATCGACAATGACCATAGCAAACATTTTATCAATGATTCAAGCCATAAATATAAATTTTTGTTTTCAACCAATGTCCAACAAATTACGTTGGCTCGTCCCACTGTGCACCGGTTCGGACAAACATTTGCTTCTAGTGCCTTCATCAATCGTTTCTCAGAAAAAATGTAGGAATCAAAGTTGTAGAGCATTAAATTTTCTTTAATTTCGTATATACATTTTGGCACTTAATTAAAAATATTTGATAAAAAGTGAGGTAACAATTTGTTTTTCTCGATTATTATCTATTTTTAATAACGTATATCTCGAAAACCGTTGAGCGTTAGACAAATGTTTATCGAGACAATTTTATAGAAAATTTAATTAGCTTTAATTTTGAAGTGTATCATATTTTTCCAGAGTCCACCGTTTTCGAGATATAATCGAAAAACTGAAACAGGAGATCTTCTCCGCTTCCCCTAGCGTAAACTGGGGAATCTCGTTCCCTCAGGGTCGGGGACTTTTAGTATTTTTACCTTCCAACTACTCCTAACGAAGCTGTGAAGTCAAAAATATTTGCATATTTCATGCACTACACACCCCTCGTTTCAGAACTCTCACTGGGGTCGCACTTCGTGAAAACACGTTTGTCCGCACTCTTTTAGCTATAGCTCCGAAACTGTCCGATCTGAAATTTTATTTTTCAAATAAATTAAATTTATAAAATAAAATTTTTGAAAACATTGATTGCACGGAGAAGTGCGACCCCAGTCAGAGTGCTGAAATGAGGAGTGTAGAGTATGCACTCTACAAATAAAATATGCGACTATTTTTTACTTCACAGCTTCATTAGGAGTCTTTGGAAGGTAAAGGTGACTTTTCGCCCCTTATTTAGAATGCCAAAACAAAGGTATATGCAAAAATTTAGCTTCATTTCTTCCTTTCCGAGGTGAAATCCTTATTTGACTGGAGTTTTGGTGGAATTTCTCACTTGCAGTTCTATAATAATTTATGATTACGACAAAACGTACATTACAATTTAAAATTATTGTAGATATTAGAATTCATCAGATTTCTAATTTGTACTATATAATCAAACCATTATGATCTTGTATCAAATTTTATAACTTTTTGAACTCAACAATTTTTTATGAAATCAGCAAAAGTACAAAAGCTTTTTTATATTAATATTAATAAAGTAAGTAATTTTTATTTTAATATTAATAAAGTAATTAATTTTACAATATAGCCCGAACGTTAGTAGTAGTAGGAACTAAAACTTTTATGCAAACCCTCTTTATAATTAAAAGTTCACTCAATACGTACATTTGAGCTCTTTTGAAAAAAAAATAATAAATAATTCAACACCTTTCAATAAATAATATTCATTATTGTTCATTAAATAGTAAAAAAAAAAAAAGTATAGATATTCTATGAATCAGATTAGAAAAGAGTTAGTGTCAGGATTCCAGGTGTGTTTGGGTATGGTTCTTGAAAAAAAAGATAGACAAAACAGTATACTTCCAATTCAAAAATAAGCACATTTAATACAAAAATATATAAAACAAAAGTTGTTGAAAATTAGATTTGCTTTATTTATGCATAGAACGAAAATGTTCTAAGAATAGCGGTTTCCGAGTTATTTGATCAAACAGCTAAGAACATACGATGTTCAACCCTTTCAAAAATGTTCTAAAAACAATGATTGTATAGGGATAATTATTGTTTGACTCTGATTCATGTTGACTACCGCTTTAGTCCCGGCATCTGTAATAATGTCAACTCATGAGCTTTTTTACCCGATTTCATACAAATTATTGATATATTTTTTATATTTTGATAAGAAAACATAACGAACCCCACAATGTGATGTGGCCGTGAGAAATCAGAAAAAAATCACTTTCTTCAATTGATTTCCACAACTTGTATTTACAACAAAATAAATCAAATCATACAAATATAAAAGGATACACCGTTTTGTAGGTACCTACATCCAACCAATAGTAGGAAATTACAATTTAAAATTACTTTAAATCTCTCGGTTATGTTTTTAAAAATATGTTTTAATTATTATGGTATACGCTATGGAAAAATTACATATCCACGAGACTTGGGAACAATGAAATTACCTTATATTACGGCAATTCTAAAACATTTCCAAGGAGCCAGTTATAAAACTGATTTTATTTATCATTCATTGTTTAATTTTATTTACGATTTTTACAGTCAACTAATGTAAAATTATTGAATAAATTTACTTATGTATTTATATATGTAAATTTATATATAATTACATAGGTATCTATCGGCTAGGTAACTTATGGAATTTATTTGGAATGTTTATATTATTTGTCACAAATACATTAGCGGTGAAACGGGTCAGATAGTAAGTAACCATCATGCAGTAAGTAAAAAAAAACTTTTTCTCTATTTGGAAATAAATAGACAATAACTCCTTTGTTGACTTTATAAAAAGACATATTTATCACTACTATAAGTTAACTATGCAGCTATTATCAATTCATGATTTTTCAGATTTTGAATCTTCAAAGTTGTGTACAACACATTATAGTAAAAGTTTTTTGTTTGTTTTTTTAATATATTTTAATTACTATGGTTGGCATTCAACTTGTTGGACCGTCAAACGCTTCAAGTGAAAATAAAAGTTTACAAATTATTGTAGCTAGATCTGTTGGTTCCTAATAATTAGTCAGTGAAAAGGGCTAATGTTTCCTATAGATACTGCAATAAAATAAGGATTGCATAAACAAAATGTCGTTTTTTTTTATTTGATAATAAATAGACAAATAAAATATTTAATAAATTTATCAAAATATATATTAAAACTTGAATTTAGCTTTTGTCAATTCGAAAAATTTATTTTAATTGCCTTATTTTTACTTACTTTCTTACTTAAAATGAGAAATTGTTAATAGAGTGAATCTAACGACACATAAAAAATAATAATAACAAGAAAACAAAATCATACAATTTTTCTTTGGCTCTTCACAAATCAAGCAATACCTATGTATGTGAGAGACATTCGGTAAGGAAGAGACCGTTTCAGCCAGTGACGCAATTCCATCCGGTTGTAAACAAAATTCCTATTTTTCACATTACGATCGTAATATACATGCTATGATTAGTTGGAATGTGTCATTCGTTTCAGAAAACGTTTCTACAACTGGCTATAACCTCATATTTTTAAAAAATATATATTTAACACCTATTTTTACAGTTTCCAACGGTTGACTGAAAGGGGTACATTTAGCCTTAAGTACTAGTAATAATACTCAATCTGGACTCATGAGCTCCATTAATTCTTATAAGAGGCATGAATTATCTTGGTATCCAGTATAATAAGGTTATAAATTGTGCAAAAAATCAAAATAAAATTAAAGAATACTGATTGTGATATTATTTTTAAAATGTTTTTAATAACTTATTATTTTTGTTTTTTAAACCTTTCAAGTTCTGCCGCCCTCTGAAATCTGCCGCTCGGGGCACGTGCCCCCCCTGCCCCTCCCTATTTCCGGTCCTGCTACCTGTTACCGAACAAATTTTATGAGAATGAATGAATGAATATTTTTTTTATTGTTTGGGAAACTTCCCTACAAACAGGAGTTGGCTTGGCAGCCTCTCAATAACAAGAAAAAAAAGAAGCATTAGTTATGAAGATAACAAACATAGAATGGCAACAAATTATTACTACTGAAAGTACATAATATAACATAATATAAAGTAAACGCATTCAATGAGAGATCTAAGGAACAAAAAAATGTTATTTAGCTTGTTAATGTTATTTAACTCCAATACACTTTCAATATTGCAAATAGTCTTTTTCAATAATATACTTATGTATATATCGCTGCCTTTGAGATTCGATTGCAGGACAATCGAATAGCAAATGTTTTAAACAATATTCAATGCTTGTATGGCACCATTCGCACAGATCAACCACTTTGACCACTTTACATTGATTGATTCATTTACCTGTTAGATATTCAATCTAATAGTCATATAGATGTAGAAAATCTCTTAAAATGAGATATGAACATTCAAAATATAATATTGATTTTGTACGTTATTAGTCTAGTACTATTGCACTGAATTGGTTTTGGCATAATTTATATTATTTATCAGATAAGACACATTGTCTTTCCAGATAATTTATATTTCTCAGCTTTGATTATTGTATTTGATTCCATTGAGTTTTTGTTTAATTTTCTCTATTTTTGTTTTCGTAACTTATCTTAGATTCTAACCTCAAGATATAATTTGTTTTCTGTGTGATATTTTAAAATATATAACAATACTTTTATATTGTAATTTGAATTTCGTTTAAATTCCTAATTTAATTTTAATTATATTTTCCTTGCTTTTATCATATTTTAATTATATATACGGTATGCTAGGTAGCCATTACTTGATGATTGTTCATTGTAAGGGGCAAAGGCCCCAGAATAAAATTTATTTTCATTCATTCATTCATTCATTCATTCATTTTTATAAAGTATTCTAAAATATTCCTTGTTAAACACTCTCAGCTGACTAACAGTTCTTAGTTTTTGTATATTTATATTAAATGTTAAATATTTTTCTGGCTTGGGGTTAGTAAAATTGCAAATACTTCTATAAGAAGGGTTGTAATTTGAGTTAAAGGCTCGGCTTATATCTTTCGAAAATAAACTGTTTTTTTAGTTTTTTTCTATAACAGTGCTTTTGTTGGATAGTAAGAGTTTTGCATTAGAGAGATGAGAGAAGTTGTCAACAACGTTATTGGCGGAGGCTATCATTTCAATCTGTGAGATCCAGTTGTAATTTAAGTCTTGTTTATGCGATTCCAAGAAACAAAAGCCTCAAAACATTTGCGTCTATCTTCCGTTAATGAAAGTATTTTTATGCAGAAATTAGGAATTTTCGTCATGACTAGAGAACGGAATTCTGTGTTATTGCACATTTAGTTCCCTTTGATTTAGCGCTCTCTAACCCAAGTAGTTATCTCATTTATAGCCTAAGGATTCTTATTCTTAAATTTTATTTGCACAAATTTGACTTTTTGAGTTTAATTGGACGAATTAGGGTTTTACTGTACGAAATTGCACAATTGAACCATATTCATCTAATTTATTCACTTAACCATTTATTTTTTTAAAATTTTAATTACGATTATTAGGCAACATTTATTTATATTAAATAGGTTAATTAGTTTTAAATTGAAAGTAAAAAGTCGCTTAAATCAAATGTATTTGTGACCAGCGAGGAGATATACAAATAGAGCTGCTATTGAGTAGGCCGGAGCTAGAGGCAGGTGGGACTAGTATTCCCCCACCACTTCGCTACCCAGAGTTAACCCAGTACCCAACTTACCAACATTATTTTAGACTGTTGCTGATGCAGGTATAGGTAATACAGCTTCTATAGAGAGGGGATGCCCACAAGGATCAGTTCTTGGCCCAGCTTTATGGAAGCTGGTTTTTGATGAAATACTGGGTGTGCTCGAGGAACAGCATTTCTCTGCCACGGCCTACGTCGACGATTTAGCTGCTATAGTGGCCTCCAACAGTAGGTCTGGAATAAAAGAAGAGGCACAACGGTGCGCCACCCTGGTAGGACAATGGTGTAAAAGTAAGAAGCTGAGAATGGCAGTTTCAAAGACACAGGCTATTCTACTTAGAGGAAAAAAAACGGATAGGGCACATCCTATAAACATATGTATAGAAGGCATCAGAATCCGTCCCAGTGAGGAAGTCACCTATCTGGGAATAAGAATCGGAAGAGGATTTAATGTGACCCCTCATTTGGAATACTTAAGAAATAGGGTGGCACTAGCCTTAAACGGTCTTAGCCGCGTCGGGGGTGCATTTTGGGGCCTTAGATACCCGGCTACGATGACGATATATAATGGAGTGATTTTGGGTATCCTAAGATACGCAACACACCCGCCTGGTACCAGAACCTTTCACAGCGGCAAAAGAGCAGATTGGCAACCATCCAGCGAACGGCTCTGCTCAGGGTAACCAAGTCTTACAGGAGTGTGTCTCACGAGGCGGCACAAGTTTTAGCTGGAGGAATACCTATCGACCTCTTCTTACGAGAAGAAGTGTTGAAGGATAAGTTCAAGAGAGGGGACTCAGCTGGTCTTCCGGAGAACATACGAGCGAGAATCACAGAAGAACCCAGAAAATGGAAAAAGATTATCCGAGATCATTCTATAGATACGTGGAATCGGCGGTGGGTGGCAACTTCGAAAGGTGCTACCTTGAGAAAATACTTTCCCAGCGTTCAGGCACGTTTACATGCAACATGGGTAATCCCGGATTACTGGATATCGCAATTTCTCACAGGACATGGGGGTTTCCGGGCTAAACTCCATAGCCTTGGTGTAGACATAGATCCCTTATGTTCTAGATGTGGAATTCCAGAAACTGCTGAGCACATCATTATGAATTGCACAGCCTTTGAAGCTCTAAGGGTCAAACTACTGAGGGAAACCGGACTATATGTTCTCTCGGAGAATGATTTCCCTCAGCTGATCACAGAAGAAAACTACCCGCACTACAAAGCTTTTGTATACGGGTGGAAGACTGCGATTGGCTCATCCCATTTCAATCTCAGTAGAAGAGGACATATTCCTGGGAGGCCGCCTGACAGCGGAGGAGCTGAGGAAGAAGATGACAGCCTTGGAGCAGCCTAAGAATAGATTTCTCAGTTACCTTGATAAATTGTTATGGTGTTCATTGCTATTATGTTTATTGTTATTATAGTTTTTGGTATCGTGGTTATTGTTATTGTAGTTATTGTTATTGTGTAAATGTTGTATTTATATATTGTTTATATATTGTTATTGTGTATAATGTTACATTGTAATTATATGGATATGTTTTTGATATTTTGGCAATATTAAAAGTTAGTATTGCCTAAACCTGTATTGCCTGAAGGCAAGGAAGGGCGAACAATAAATAATAAATAAAAAAAAAAATAAGGTATAGGTAATACAAATTCCTTCAAACACAGTGTATCATTTTTTACTTAAACTTTGTAAATATAAAGAATTTTTATTGAATATAAAAGTTATAATTACTAATAAATATTTAAATTAAAAAATGATTGGAAGCCAAACAGAATGTAATATTTTATAAAATTTAATGGGCTTTAAATAATATAAGTTTATTAAATTTGTTCCTTATATTATTAGATTGTATTTTTGATTAATGTCTCTGGCATGACTTTTAATTCATATAGTTAAATATTTATTGGTTATTGCCCTAATTAAAAAATGAAAATGTCCTTCTTCTGCGAAATGATTGGCTTCATCAAAAAGACTGCAGTAGTGCAGCATGCCAACCACCCTTCACGAGTAATGTTCAATGTTGAACTCTCCTCCTTTCCGCACATACTGGCGAAAGAGAGTCTCCGCAGTAATACAAATCCGCCGTGCACTGTGAGATGGCTGGATTAGACCACCTCTATTTTTGCAGCCAATCAAGCTGCCTTTGCTCCGCACTGATTCATCATATAAGTTAGCTTTGCAGGCATAGCGCTGAAGGTTACCACTCAGCGACCTTACCACATAACCTAGGAGTTGAAACATTTTTGTAAAATTACAATGTTAAGGTAGGTAGATTTTGAAACTATCGTAGTTAGAGCTTACATGTACTCTACAGTATCATGAATGATTAGTTCATAGCGTTGCATGATATAGTCATGGTCATGGCTATCAAGTTCTGGGTGTACTAGTGGTTCTTCTACATTACTCTCTTCTAAAATAAATAAAAACTTAATTATTAACAATTTCAATCAACACGTTCAATCGGGTTAAATAACTTACCAGACCATTCCTCTGAGGTACAGTTACAGTTACTGGATCTCTAAATGAAGATACTGGATTTATCCCCAATAAATTAATTTTATCCAGTGGGATGGCATTCCCACTGCTGGACATCCCTTCGTGATGCTTTTTATGAATGATAATTTTTTTCTATTCCCGCTTTCCTACTGAGAAGCGCTTAGGTTTTGTTGTTGAAACCTCCTCTGCCTCGACTATATCCAAATAATCTTTCCAAATGATCTTGGCTGACCTTGAATAGTGTTAAAAATGTCAAACATTTGGTATCCAATAGCGTCTTTATCATGCTTCTTGTACTTTTGATGTCTATTAAAAACCCTAAAAATCCAGTCTTCCTATTTCCAGAGCATACTGGTCATCCATCGCCTTCTTTCAGTCCCTCAATGTACTTTTCCACCTCTTCCAGTTTTTTCCAGGATGATAATTCGATTTTTGGGGGGTGAATAGGCTGCTTTAGATATTTTTCCTTCAAATTCCTAGAGTTTAAAATATCAAATAAATCATTATTTCAGAATTCAGCTATTTCATTTTTTTGGCAGTATTTGATGGAATCAGCAACTGAAGCACTTAGTAATTGAGCAGCGTATTTCACCTTCATCTTATGGTTCCCATAGTTTTTATGTGGCTGCCGGTCAATTTATTTCCCAGGTTTAAACCTTCCTTTAATTGTAAATAGTGCAGATTTTGAATATGTTCCCACTTAACGACTTTCCCCCCCTCTCTATCAAGTAGATATTTCTTGTCATGGAGAGTGTTCCTCACCAACTTTAGCATGTGGCACGGGTCTAAGAAGAAATTCAATTTATGTCCCTCCATGTCTATAGTGGTGCTTGCACCTTCATTACATTGAATTGAACTCCCAACTGCCTAGCTGAAACTAGAATATTTGCGGCGCCATCACAGGTAAGGGATACCACAGTTACTCCTGCCTCTTTTAATAGTGAAAGACATTGTTTTAGTTAAACTAGCAACTTGCTCCCCAGTTAAGCTGTTAACAAAAAAAATAGCCTAGCGGGTTTTTCCAGATAGTGTTAAGAAAAACTAAATGAAAGACGAAAACCACCGTAGCTAGTGGTGAGCTATCACATTGGCTGCCTGTTCCCAAATCATCATACCTACCAAGCTCTTCCCATTCCATTGGACATTTCTTCTAATTGCCATTGAGTCTATCATTAGGGCTCCGAAAAGTTTGCCATGAGACTTTTCTTTTTCGCAAATAGCAGCAAACACGTCTTTGCTAAACCCGGGCTGTCCGTTTTACAGTAGCGTACCATCGAGCAATGCTTCGAGGATGAGGAAGGGAAGTACTAAAAGTAGTTCTTACATAACTGTATGCCTTCGGCGACAAGAAGTTCAGAGTGATGGCAAAACTTTTGAGCCTGCTGTCATACAAAGTCCGTAATTTTGGAGATATTGCCTTTGCTGCTTCTCTCCTAACTAGGGCTGATGATGTTGGTGATACGTTGAAAAGTAACTCGCAGTACTCTGATTGTAAATAATTTTTTTTTTCCAAGTCGGCCAAAACTTCTTTTAATTTAAACACATTCTTAGTTAATCAAGAGTGTTTCCTCCTAATATTCCTCAATTTCAACTGAGATACTTATGCTTAAAATAACCCCCCCCCCCCGTCAAAAGTATTGCAACACCCATAATTCTCGAGATTTTTCCTGGCTTTTACCTTAATCCATACCTGGTTTATATTTATATAATTATTATTTATTAAACGAGAGACATTAAGGATTAGATACATCAATGTTTTTCCCTGTTAATAACAAATGATGGAATTTAAGATCATTTTTTTCAAATTTCCCACAGGCCATGTTTATCATTCAGTTTGTTATTTACAAGTATGCCAAGACTACTGGAAGCAGTCATTTAAGCCGGAGGGGGGGCAATATGTCTTATTAAATATAAATTAAAAAAATTAAAAGTTGAAATTGTAAAAATACGTTTTTGTAAAATTCAAATATTTCAAAGTATTGCGATACTTTTGACGTGGAGTTTATTATAAAAAATTAATTGCATATAACACCATCGCGAACTAAATTTGACTAGGTACAATGAAAGAATTTAGCATTAGGTATTTACCTATAAAAGCTAAGCTGCTTATCATTTATAGTCGCAGTCTTGTTGTTCTTACATCCAATTGCAGCACAAAAAGGCATACTTAATGTGGAATGGATTCATAAAAAAAATAAAAAACTCAACGAGAATAGGTTTACGTAAAAAGTATGAAATTAAAAGTAAACACTTGTAACTTCAAGGAAATTTAGCAGCACACACGGAAAGTACGCTTCGGAAATTTAGGTGGCGTAGTGGAGGGGGAACGAATCCCACCCCCACTCCACTCATGACTGCTCTATTGTATATCTCCTCGCTGTTTGTGACCTATTACTTTTAAATGATCGTATTGAATTAGAAGCTTTGAGGATTTAGGCAAACATTGAGGACCGACGTACTTCCTAGAACTAAGACGTTTCCTCAGAAATTTTACTTCCCACTTCCGCATTGTAATTCCCACTTCTGATTTAGCACAATGGGCCAGTTGTTGACAAGATTTTAAACCATCAACTTTGAAAAGGCCGCGAGTGTTTCTACCAAATAGAAACAATGGACAAATGAATATCCAGAGCTGATATTTTATGGGAAGGTGGTGGTTAGTTTTTATTCTGTGAAAACAATAGCCCACGACAGGATATCGCAAATAGACGCACATTGCAAATTAGTTTTTTTATTAATTTATTAAAAATAATTTTGGCCTCTGTCAAGCATTATTAGGTGCTAATATCCCTTAATTCAAACTTCAGTCACCATATTTCCTTACATTTTTAACAACTTCAGAAAATAATACCGAACGAAAGTACTCTAAGAAAAAACTATTTATTACTCCAATTACTATTTATTAGTCCATTATTTTAACTCGACAATTATGAAAATACGAAAAAAAAATTGGAGACCACTACGCCATGGTCCATGAAACTACCAACGAAAGAGGCCCTTACATTTGTAATATTTTAATTGGTGTTCTTCATCCGGAGATCGAACCGACACCATCGTCAGTTTCATGTAAAGTAATTTTGAGTACAAACCAGTTCAATCGGATGTTTGAAAAAAGTGCGAGAAATTTTCCCAGGAGTCAATAAGCTGGTAAACAACAGAAAAAAAGTATTCCTCAAATCCCTGTCTCGTGTGGCAAAGTATCACAATGAAATGCAATGTGAACTTCCACTAGAGCCTGTTTTAACGCAATGGGGTACATTGTTAAATGCAGTACTATTTTAGGCCGATAATATCCTAAGTTTTAAAAATTTATGAATAAATAGGAAGAAGATGAGATGAAATCAATTTTGAAAATAAAAATGAAAAAATTCACTGACTATCATATCCGATTTAACGTTTATAAAATCGCACCTGTCAACCGCTCTGATACGATTGGAATCCCGAAATCGAAATAATTGAAACTCGAAGAAAGCTTAAAACAAATTGAAAATGAAAAGGGGAAGATGTTTGTTTTCAAAGTTCGAGTCAATCCTTGAGAAAAGCTACGACTACATTCGTTAAAAAAAAAAGGAAATTATTGTATCAACGGAAAGGAAATAGAAGCTGATAATCTGGATCCATCCACAATCGCATGCTACAAAAGATGTCCTATTACGTCCATAGATGTAGAACGTTCCTTTTCTTTGCTAAAGACCATTTTAAGTGGCAGGCGGCATAATTGTACTGAGAAATATTTTGAATTTTATAATGTCGTACATTTTCACGAAAATTTTAAAAAATAATTAATTTTTCAAAAACATTTTGTTTTATATTAAAACCATTATATTTTGTTTCCAAGTAAAAGGATATTTTAATAAAGATATTTATATTTCTTTTAATTAACAATTTTTTTCATCTCATTTTTTCCCCAAATTTTAAAGTATTTCAGATTGCATTAACACAAAAACGAAACGTTTGTCGAAATGTCCTTAAGTTTATTCAAGGTTGGTTAAGTTTTGTTATTTGTGTAAATAAATGGATTGTTGCATGTATTAAGTTTTTAAATTCACGTTTTGAGTTTTTTTACTGCACGATTTTGCATATTTTGAGTTTTTTACTGCACAAAAATCCGGTCTCTAGTCATGACTATTATTACGAGGGGGTCTCGGCTTGTTTCCAGTCGGACGATATAATTTGGAGTACAATTTGGCCAGAAGAATAACGATTTTAAGAATTTAATATGTGCAGTTTCAACAAAAAAAAACCAGATTTTTATTAGACCAACTCATTATGGATTATTAGAGACCACGTATATACGATATATACTCGTATATACTTGTACGTGTATATATATATACGTGTATAAACGATATATACACGTATATACTCGTATCCATGCTATAGCACGATATTATTGATTAAAAGATAGAAAAATATTTTTTAGAAAAAAAAAAAAAAAAACTTAAACAAGATTAAACCTAAATATTCAAACGTCAGGAGTTAGGCTCTTTGAAAAAAAGAAGTAAATTTCTGTTATTTTTTGTAAATAACTTATATAAAATAATTAAGTTTTTTTTTTTTTTTTTAATTCCACATAAAGTGGTGATTGTATTCTTTCGGGGGCTTTCACCAACTGAAAGTTTATAAGATAAGCGCTTTTCTGATTATTGCTGTATGTCCAAAAAGTACTGCTTTTTGTGAATCTTCTCATTTTCCTAGCAATATTCTTTCTTCGTTAAAAGAATTTTTTCGTAATTTTTGGAATTAGTCCATTAAAAGATATTACAATCGGCACCATTATGACTTTATCCAGCTTATACAGGGGTGTCCCGAATTTAAATGGCAAAACTTCAGGAACTTATAGGGGACCGAAAAACTAAGACAAAAGTCCTTCAGAGATTTGCTCGTTTTTGCTTAGTTTTAGAGAAAATCGCAAAAAAAAAGAAACAAAACAAGTTTTCATTTCTATACTAATTTATTTACATTTATATTTATGTTATGTTCCTTTTAATTTAAATATTGCTCAAAATGTCCTCTTGCACCAATGCAAGCATTACATCTAGCACTCACTTGATAAATTGCAGCTAAACATTGTTCTGATGATATTTGGTGCACTGCATCTATGATTCGGTCTCTTAATTGCTCTCTTGAGTTGATTGACACCAAAATAAACTTTCTGCTTCAAGGTTCCCCATACGAAGAAATCCATGGTTATCATATCAGGTGATCTGGGTGGCCTAGGTACTCCTCCTCCACGTCCAATCCATCGTTGTGGATAATTTATATCCAGCCAAGCTCGAGCAACTCTGCTATAATAAGCTGGACATCCATCGAGTTGGAACCACATTTCAATCCGCTGCTGTAAGGGAATGTCATCTAAATAACTAGAAAAGTCGTTCTCCAAAAAAATGTGCAAACGGTTGATACCATTCAATCTTCCAGGCAAAAAAAATAGTCCCACCAGTAATCCGTTCCAAATTCCAAGCCAAACATTAATAGCAAATTCATGCTGAACCTATTATCTCTAATAGCTCTGGGATTTTCAAGAGCCCATACATGATAATTTCTTCGATTAACAATCCCTCCTCTTGTAAAGGTAGCTTCATCGGTCCATATAATTTTTAATGGAAATGAATTATCATCGCGAATTTTGTCAAGAAACCAGTTACTAAAATTCAATCTCTTGACATAATCTTGAGTTAATAAATTCTGAACTTTTTGAAGATGGTATGGGTAGCGATTATCACCTTTCAAAGTTCGCCATATTGCTTGCCGCGATATTGCTAATGCAGCAGATGCTCTTCGGATGCTAGTCTCAGGATTGTTATCGAAGTGGCGTTGGACACAATTTCTTCTCCGGTAATCCGCTCTTATTGCTGCCTGGAATTGGTCGCCTTCATTACGTATTAAGAATGGCCCAGTCTCTCGTCGTCTATTAAAAGTTAACGAAAAGACTCGTCGATTAGGCACTCTTCTATTTGAAAATCGGCGAATATACTCCCGCACCGCTTCTAAAGCATTACCGTTACAGAAACCATACACAAAAATCATATCAGCGTATTCAACATTAGAATATGTTTGCGGCATTGTGGCTGATGCTATTCACACAAAAATATCTGAGTAACTGACTGAAGACTGATTTAGGAATTATAATCCTAGAAGGAAGCCAAAATGTAAGCAAATAAAAGAATGTAAAGGATAACATTAAGTGTTTACATATCTCACTGCCTAGCCTGACGAACTTTGAAAGGTGATAATCGCTACCTCTAACATTTTTGTTTTGTTTCTTTTTTTGCGATTTTCTCTAAAACTAAGCAAGAACGAGCAAATAGTCTTTAAAGGACTTTTTGTCTTAGTTTTTCGGTCCCCTATAAGTTCCTAAAGTTTTGCCATTTAAATTCGGGACACCCTGTGTATAGCCTTCAGCTCCGCTGCTAGATCCTGATGCCTGGAAATCTTTGTTATTATTGTCTTTTGGACATTATCATCTGCAGGTATCGCCATTTCAAATATCTTACCGGTTCCTTTGTTTTATATCAAGCAACAAGATGTCTGGCTTATTGTAAGCGTATGGATGGTCGGTTTAATGTTTGCTGATCCTAGTACAGTCTATATCCGCCCCCCAGTTGCCAATAAATTTTTCGACTTATATTTATAATATAGCACCGTTGTATCAATCAGTCCATATTTTTCCCAATTTCTTGGTAGATGATTCCTGTCACATGATTATGTCGACGGAGGTATTCCGACCGTGCTAACCCAGTGCGACCCGAAGCCAAGTGCTGCACTGACTCAGGACTTACCTTACACAGTCGACATACCTCTGAAATATCCTTCCCGCATTATCCGTCTCCGGGAAAATATGGCCACGTACGAGCCATTTTGTGTATTTTGTACCATTTTGTATGGATATTTCTAAGTCTATTGACTCTTCTTTTAATGAATAGTAAAATCGTCTATGTAAAGGCTTCGTTTTCCATTCCTCAGCCAACTTTAGGCATGATGGTTCCATATTGTCCTGCCTTTCTGCAAGATTGAGAGCAGTTAAATTGTTATCCATAGAGCAAAGGATTCGGAGATTTTTTTTTTCTTTATTCCAAAAGTATTGCTTCAGATTAGATTCCAATCGCAAAGTAAAAAATAATATTTTAATTACTTCGGAACAATGATCAACGAAACTATCGATACTTATACACTCATTCACAACTATTATCAGTTATGTTTTGGAGTAAGTGCTTTCCAAGCAGAGCAATTAAATCATACTTTTGCAACAAACTTTTGAATGGCACGAAATAGATCTTTAGAATTACCTTCTTTTTTTTTTTTCGAATTCCGTTTGTTTTGGTTGGCACCGACTCCAAAAATAACTGATCATAAATTATAGATAGGTATATAAGTATCGATAATTTCGTTTGTTCCGAAGTAATTAAGATATTATTTTTTACTTTTTAGTTCACGGTTGAATATGGTTTAATCTCGAAGTCGGTTATTTTTTTTATTTTTCACTTTTTAGTGGTGAGTGTATTTTTGTTTATACAGTCAACTCTCGATAAGTCGATCTTCAAGCTACCCTGAAAAATAGTTCAACTTATCTTTATATAAATGGGAAAAATGTGCACAAAATTTGAGTTGAAATCATTACCCTTATTTTTCACTAATAGGTACATTTAGGTTATTTGTACATACATATAAAGTCATTGAAACAAAAAATTAAATATCCGGAACCAGTTAATCATACAACTTTCAACATCATTGAACTGCGCTTTTTTCTAGCGGTACCTAAAAGTAGACTTATCGCCTTCCACCAGTGGCGATCTTTTCTTTATTCTTTAGTATGGTTGAAAGAGAACTGGAATTCCGAATTCACTAGCAATAACCGCCCAATTTTATCCTCCTTTCCCCGCTTCAAGAATCATTTGTAACTTTTTGTTAATTAAAGAATTTTCAATTTTCGGGGAGCCATTGTGGAGCCATCTCGAGTGAATATCCTTTAGGTGACTGGTGTTTTTCGGCCATATCTCAAAAACGGTGCGCCGTACGCAAAACATGACTATTTAATAAATTAAAGTTAATTAAATTGTCTATAAATTGTATTATAATACACTAAATAATAATTATAAATTGTCTATAATATAATACACTTTTATCATATTCTGTACGGTTTCCAAGATATACGCTTGGCAAATGTGTTTACATTTATCGATAGCTCTTTCCTATAACCTCACATGTAAACAAACACTTCTACAGTTTCAACTTGGATTGTGTTGTCTAGTGTGTTATATTGATATTTAGTATTCTTAAATGAAAATAAGTGAAACAGAAGTTAACAAAATGAATTTCATAAAGGATTAAGTGTTTTATCAATTCATGTTTTCTTATTCCCTCTTATCTAATGTGTAAAAGTGTTACAAAACTTAAGAACATTAATTTGTACATGGATTTGGTGTTTTATATATTTTTATTTGTTGTATCAATTGGAGCGATAAAATTTCAGTATGCATATTTTGTTAATGGATTCTTTGTCATCCATAATACTTATTGTCCTAAATTGTAACAGATTTTATAATGTAAATAAGTGAAACAGAAGTTAACAAAATGAATTTCATAAAGGATTAAGTGTTTTATCAATTCATGTTTTCTTATTTCCTCTTATCTAATGTGAAAAAGCGATTTTCACCTCACGTTCTCTCTCTATTTCTAAGTCGCCCATCCTACGACAAAAAACTTAGAATAAATGTTGCAGAGCATTAAATTTACTTTAAACAAATGTACATATATTCCAATTCATATTCAGCCTGTCGAAAGTTACACCAATTTTTTTGGGTAAAATGAGAAATTTAGCAGTAATCTTATTTCTTGAAACTCAATGCCTCCTATAAGTCTATATACGCGTTACGTATTATAATTAACCTAAATAATGATTTTTAAAATAAGTTCTTTGCTTTTAGTATGTTACCTTCCTAACCATCCTGAACATGTTTCCGAAGAAAAACCTTGGATTGCAGAAAACGCACTCTACACCCCATTTTCGGCCTTCATTGACTGCACTAATATAGAGGCGATGATTTCCAATAGTTCCTTTCATAGAGGTGGAAGTCCTAGAAGTTCCGTCTTTTGACCACTATTTTCAGTTTGACTTATTTACACATTTTTTTTTAATGTTTTTTTGCCTGAAATAGACCTATTGAGGTGAAATTAACGAGTAATGTACTTGCGACTATAGATTTAAAACTTATTTAAAAATTTAGCTTATCGAATTTCGACACATCGAGAGTAGAATGTATATTTAAATTATTTTTGTTAATAATTTAGATTTAGTCCATCGATAAATGTGTTTATAGTGGAAGGTTATATAACAGTGATTTTTTTTTTTTTTTTTTTTTTTTTTTTTTTTTTAACATAATAACTTTTTTCACAACTGTACACAATGGACAACCAGTGAATGTGAAATTACATTGATACAACAGACATGATCAGGCATGAGGGAGTCAGCACCCAGTGGTACAATCTCCAGGCGTGAAACTAAATTATTAGCGATTAGACTAGGAGATCCCTCATCCACTTTCTTTTCAGCCTCCGTTGAGTTATGTCTGGTATCTGTACTGTTGCCATATTATGTATCTGTTTGTTAGTGTGTCCACGAAGTTTCTCATGAAATTGTCGATAAAGTTTATGAATATGGCTCTTAACTGTCGGAATACGTAAGTCTGTATGTAATATATCGTTTGACACATAAGGAGGGGAGTCTGTTATCAGTCTTAAGAATTTAGATTGAAATGTCTGTATTTTCTGAATATGTGTTCTTTTGGCCGGTCCATAAATTTGCGATGCATACGTCCAGATGGGTTTAATCAAGTAACTGTAAATGTTATGCTTTTGTTTTAAAGGTAGTTTTGAGCGTCTGTGAAGTACTGAGTATAGAAGTCGCAGTCTTAACTGTAACGTCGGTTTTTTTGTCTTGACGTGTGTGCCCTATGTCAGTCTTCTATCAAGCGTAAGTCCTAAGTATGTCACTTTTTCAGTTTGATGTAAAGGTTGGTTGTCAATGTAAACAGGCGGGCAGGTCTTGCGTCGTAGTGTAAATGTAATATGAAGGGATTTGTCATAATTAAGTTTTATTTTCCATTTCTTACACCAAGTTTGAATCTCGTTGAGGTTGTGTTGAAGTGTTAAGATGGCTTGTGTTGGGTCCGCGTCTCTAGTCATGATTGCAGTGACATCTGCGTAAGTAGCAGTTAACACGTTATTGTTCGTCGGTATGTCATAGGTATATACTAATTGTAAGTATAGAAAAGGTGCTAAAATTGAGCCTTGAGGGACTCCTGCTAAAATAGGTTTGATGGAGGAGATATCTGAGCCCTGGCGAACAGAGAAAAAGCGGTCTGAAAGAAAAGATTGTAAGATAAGGTAGTAAGTGTGTGTTAGTAACGGTTTCAATTTTACTAGTAACCCTTGGTGCCATACTCTATCGAAAGCCTAGGAAACGTCCAAAAACGCCCCAGAAACGTAAAGTTTTAGTTCTAAAGCAGCGGATATGTAATCTGTGACTCTATGTAACTGTTGTGTTGTTGAATGATATGAGCGGAATCCAAATTGGTGATCAGGTATTGTCTTTAATTCAGTCAGTAATTTAGTAATACGGTCCAGTAGTAATTTTTCAAGTATTTTAGAACAGAGCGGTAAAAGACTAATAGGTCTGTAGGAAGAAGGTGGGTATTTGTCTTTGTTCGGCTTATTTATCATTAATATCAAGGAATGTTTCCATTGTAAGGGAAATTTCGTTGTTCTGAGAATGACGTTATAAAGGGTTGTAAGAAAAACTAATGATTTTCTGGGTAGTTTTTGGAGTACCTCAGCTGTGATGAGATCATAACCAGGAGCTTTATTTTTTGGTAATTGCTTGATATGGTTTTGCACTTCAGTAGGAATGAAAGGTTTGGGAGGAAGTGACATAGGTAGGGGTGAGTCTAAGACTGTCTCTAAATGTTCCTCTTGGAGTGCGTCACTTAAGTCATCATGTGGTCTAAATAAAGTTGAAAGATAATCGGCGAAAATTTCTGACTTTTCTCTGTCCGAGACAGCCCAGCAACCATCATACTTTCTCAGTGGGACCGATGGTTCACGGTGCTTCAAGAGGCGTTTGGTATGATTCCATAGACTGTTATCATCGGTTGTCAAGTTTGAAAAATAATTGTCATAGTTATTTTGTTTAAATTTTCGTATTTGGCGTTTAAGGTCATTATTGAGTTTATTATACGTCTGTCTGTCAGAAGGGAATCGGTCTTTTTGCCATTTTTTGCGGGCTTCTCTCTTGGCTCTAATAAGATCCCTAATATGTTGAGGGTAGGTAGGTAAATGGATACTTTCTTTATACCTTGGTGTTTGCGAAGACCATGCAGCTTCTTGTACTGATGTAAAGAGTTCAACTGCCTCTTCCAATTCTTTTTCTGTTTTGAGAGCAGTTGGGATGGACAGTTTAGAATTTAGTTGCTCTCTAAATTGGTCCCAATCCATAATACCACCTGTTAATGAAGGCCTCTTATCCTTAAGAAATGTTTCGACGCCCATTATCAGGTTTACAGGGGAATGATCAGAGCCAAGATCCGCTTCGGTTTTCACTGAACAGGGTACGGTCCTTAATCCTTTCGTCACAAATATGTCTAATATGTCAGGCTTCTTGTGTCTAGAATTTGGTAAGTAAGTTGGTTGGTTGGGAGCAAGTACGTCTAATGACAGTCGATGAATAACAGATCTAAGGTTCCTACCTCTTGGAGTGCACAGTCGCGAACCCCAGTACTGATGTTTTGCATTATAGTCCCCTCCAGCTAAAAACAAACTACCAAGAGCTTCAAAGATTTTTGTAAACATTTGCTCTGAAATTATGTACTTTGGGGGGCAATATCGTCGCGTTCTTGTGTTTGGTCTGTAAATGTTATTCCTGTGATTTGTATCTGAGGAGAAGAGTCAAGATGAATGGAAAAATGTTTTAGTGTCGATTTGATTGCAATGGCAGTACCTCCGTGTGCAGTGTTGTCAGGAAGGTCTGTTCTGTATAAAGTATATCCAGAGATGCTAAGTTTATTTCGAGGTGTCAGATGTGTTTCCGTCAGTAAGGCTATGTCTGTGCGTTTGTGATGGAGGTGTATTTCTAATTCAGTCTTTCGCTGTATAAGTCCGTTTACATTCCATAGTAGGATTGATAAGGAGCCCACAGTCAGAGAATTAGGGGCCATATTGGGGACATACTGTCTGTGTTATTTGGTTTAATTTAGTAATGAGGCTGATGAGAGGTCGGACAAGGTTGTTAAGATTATTTAGGGCAGAAATAAGTTCTGATGGATCAAAATTAGTTGGCGGTGCTTGAACTGTACTTACATGATTCATGCCTGACCAAGTCGGTTGTGGCTGTACCATAATATTTGAATGAACATGGTCTTGATAGTTCGGTTCTGAAACACTGGCTGCTGTTGTAGAGGACGATTTTGCAAAGGTGGAAACTGCCTTGGCTCAGGAGGCTCTACAACCACCGGCTGAGGACGATTTCTGTTTGCTGCTGCGTTGAGCTCGTAATTCTCTGAAGGTCTGACATCCTCTGTAGTTAGCAGGATGAGCTCCTTCGCAATTTGCACATTTTACGGGTGTTTCTCTGGTTTTTTGGCATACTGATGTCTCATGGGTTTGGCCACATTGCACGCACCGAGCCTGATGGTTACAATAGCTTTTCGTGTGACCAAAGCCCTGACATCTTGTACATTGTGGAATATCTCGTTTTTTTTCTTGGTTCTTCTATCTTTATATGAGTATAATATAGAAATTCAATTTCATAAATTTTTTCATTGTATGAATTTTTTGATATATCACGAAAAACATTTGTAGTGGGGTTTTTGTTCTTGTTGAAATAGCATTTGTAATATTTATTGCTTCGTATCCATTTCTCAACAACTCATCTTTTATAATGGAAGGAGGAGTAGAGTGGTGTAAACCTTTTATAACTATTCGGGCATTTTTTTTCTTCAGCCAGCTGAAATGTGTGAAAGTCTGCGTTCACTTGTCTTAGGCTTCTGACTGCACTCCTGTAGCTGTCAGCTGTTTTCGGAAGTAATGTTACTATGGCCTTATTTGTTGTTTTTAAAGTTAAATTATTAATGCCTACCTCTTTTTCTAGAAATGAGACAAAGGCTGGATAGTTTTCAATACCACGTACATATATTGGAGGTGGCTTCTTACTAACAGGAGTTATATTAGTTTGCTGTACTTTAGTATTTTGTTTTTCTGATGAGAACAAAACTTCGAACTGATTTGATAATTTTATATCACTGACCTTTTTAGCCTGTTTTCTGGGGTCTGCTGTAGCTGCTGGTCTTTTTTCTCTCCATACCTCGGGATGCTTCAGCCATACCCGAAATTTTAACTAACTTCTTCGCTACGGTACACTACAGTTTTAAATTAACACTTTTTGCCTGAAAATTACCTGTTTTTACCACTGAAAACTGTTATATTAGGCGGACACAATTTGAAAACAATCACCTTTCACTCATATAACAGTGATTTCCTATTGATTTTTCTAAATAAGCGCTGAGTTGTTTTTTATACAATTTTTGTGGGACCACCTCTGAAGTATGAACTACCGATTAAAAAAAAGAATCATCAAATTCGATTTAGAGTTGACGGAGTAATCGCGTAACGTACAAAAAAAAAAAAAAAAAAAAAATATATAAGTCAAGGTCCGAAGCAGGGCTATATCAAGCTTAATCCTATACGTAGTCACAACATACAAATGTAACTGTATATAAATCCGCCTCAGAGCAACAAACAGTTAGTTGTGTTTCAACAGTTATCAAGTGTTTCATTTTCCTTTTAATTCTTTTTTTTTAAGTTTTCTTTTACGCTCAACTTATCTGGTCCCGAAACCCTGGATGACGGGGAGAGAAGACCAAAGGTAGGAAAATTTTTTCCTTTCGGTCTAGAGTGAGTAGATGGAGAACGTTTTGAAGCCAGCCGTTCTTCAGCTTAATACAGAGACTGCGATACCAAGAGAAACAATGGCGGAGGCACACGCTAACACCCTTGCTTGGCTGAAGGTGAGAGCAGCCACGGCTCAAGATCTCCGGAAGGCAGTATCAGACATAGAACGGTTCACAGGAGAGATGGGTGAGCTGAACCATTTCCTTAAGAGCGTATATCGTGTAATGACACGATTTGAAGTAAAAAGAGCCGAAGCACTCCTAGACGCGCACGACGCGGAATCTTTGAGGGCGGACCTAGTATGCCGCATAAAGAGAGGTGCCCTCATACAGGCGGATGAAGAGACACCATGGCCTGTCATAAAGGAAAGGTTGAAGAAGGCCTACGTGGGTGGGAGGTGGACCCCGGAAGAAGATCTCTTTCAACTATTCCGGAATACGAGACGCTCAAGACAAAGCAACGGGCAGTACGCGGGTGAACTTCTGTTAAAATTTAACAAAATCACCGATAAGATGCGGGAAACTGCATCCGCGCAGGAGGTGGAAGGGAGGAAGGCCTTCGTGTCTACCATCCTGAAGGTCCAACTAGCACGGAAGACAGGACGAAAAGACGGCCTACCCCGAGAGAAGTCCTTCACTGAGTGCGCTCAAGAGATGATGGACTCCAGCGCAAGGGAGGAAGAGATAACCGAGCGAGAGGAACCATGATGGAGCAGGGTAATCTACAGGAAACCACGGGATTCACCCTGGGGCAGGCGGGACGCTCGGCCAGAACCAAGAGTAGGAGAGCAGAGGAAGCAAGGGGCAAGGAGACCGGCGCCCAACGGAAGAATGGAGGAAAGGCGTTGCCATGGGTGTGGAAAACAAGGGTACCTAGTGGCGCAATGCCCCCGCACCAAGTGTTTTGAGTGCGGGACCGAAGGGCACATTGCCAGACAGTGGCCCTACATCCACAGGAGGAAAGAAGCCCCGACAGGAGAACCGATGGAGGTTAACCGACTGTGGAGAGGTCGGAGGAGAAGCTCAGTACCCTCTTCAAGGACTTCGGAGGTATCTTCGGCCTCAGAGTCAGAGAGGGAAGCCGAATCAGGTAGCAGTGGCGAGGAAGGAGCCGCGGGGAGCCAGAGGAGGAGCAGCGGGCAGAGGAGAGCGACACTGAAGGGACGAGTGGCAGCCTAAGGAGGCTGCCACCAGAGAGGCGACCGCATCATAGAGGTGTGCAGTGTTGACGAAAGGAGCAGCGGTCTGCCTACAATCCGCGTCGAGAGAGGGGTGCGCTGCCTGGTAGATACTGGGAGCTCCAGCACCATCCTAAGCCGGCGAGTGGCGGAGCAGCTGAGTTGCGGCAACGGGGCACTCCAGATCGAGGTATGCACATGTAAATTAATCACTCTGGGTGGCCCTTGTGCAGTTAAAGGGGAAGTCGAAATAGGGTTGGAAAGATGGTCGGGTAACGGGGAAAAGTTTAAAGTTCACGTCATAAGGGATATGTCCCGATCATACGACGGAATCCTGGGGTGTGATCTCCTAGAGAAAGTGGGTGCTAGGATTAGGAATCAAAGGGATCTGGACCGTTAAGATTGGGAGGAAGAAATATAGGTAGTGTAAGAGCGGAAGGGAAGAGAGAGGGCAAATTGGGGTTGTTAATAAAGTGGGAGGTTGGAGGGAAGCCATTAAGGGTGAATTCGAGGACATTTTCTTTAGGGAAGGGGATACACTGGGTGTCACGGGGAGAACCGTCCATGAAATCGCGCTGAAGGATGAGAGGGTGACGTACGTGAAGGAACGGCGGTATCCCCAAGCCTTGAGACATCATATCAGGGAAGAAATTTGTGACCTAAAAAGGCAGGGTATTGTAGTGGACAGCGTGTCGCCGTACAACAGTCCGTTATGGGCGGTTAGGAAAAAGTGTGCCCCGGGGGAAGAGAAGTATAGGGTGGTAATCGACTATAGAAAGCTCAACGATAACACGAAGGATGAGAGATACCCGATCCCCAGGTTTGAGGACATCTTAGATCGTCTCAGTGGGGCCGTGGTATTCAGTACGCTCGATCTGAAGGCAGGTTACCACCAGATTAGGATGCACCCCCGGGACCAATGTAAAACGGCATTCACGTTCGAACGGGGCCACTACGAATTTACCCGAATGCCGTTTGGGCTTAAAAACGCGCCGATGACATTTCAGCGGCTCATGGACGAGTTCCTCAGAGGGGTGGATGAGAACATCTGCCAGATATATATGGACGACCTCCTGGTGTTCAGTAAATCCGAGGGCGAACATGTGGAACATCTCAGGGCAGTGTTCGGGAGGATCCGCGAATTTGGCTTAAAGCTTTCAGCAGAAAAATCGCGCCTAGGGGAGTCCGAGATAAATTTCTTAGGACATTGCATTTCAAGAGATGGGGTAAAACCGGATCAGAGCAAGGTGGACGCGATCGCGAGAATGGAGGGTATTCGGAGGCTGCTAGGGTCCTTGAACTATTACCGCAGGTTTGTCCCGGAAATGGCAAGATTCCTGGTGCCTATAAATAACCTATTAAAGAAGGGCCGGAAAATTTTTGTTACCCCGGAGATGGAAAGTAACATTAAGCGGTGTATGGAGGAATTGCAAAAGGACAGGGTACTCGCGTTTCCAGACTTTAACAGACAATTTACCATTACGACAGAAGCGAGTGACTACGCGTTGGCAGCGGTGTTGTCGCAGGAAGGGGATAAAGGAGACAGACCTGTGGCCTTCGCAAGTAGGCGACTGACGGATGCGGAGACAAGGTACAGCGCGCTAGAGCGGGAACTTCTCGGAACTGTGTGGGCTGTGGATCACTTCCGCCCGTATATCTTTGGGAGGAAATTTAAGATACAGACAGACCATAGACCATTGCAGTGGGTGGGCAAGTTAAAGGAGTCCTCCGCAAGAATTACGAGGCGGAAGGAATTCCTCAGCCAATACAAACCAGGGAGGGAGAACGTGGTCGCCGACTGGTTATCGCGCGCTGTCATGATTAACGCCGTCGAGGAGGAGGCAGGGACGTCAGGGGATATCCGCCAGTTTCTGCGCGAATGGACACTGGATGGGGAGGGTGAAGAGGACACGCGAAGTGGCGGAAACGAGCCCCAAGAAGATCGTAATGAACCCCAAGAAGATCGAAACGAGACCCAAGAAGATGAGAGTTCCGCGGATGAGAGGCCCACAGATATGGAGGAAGTGGACGAAATTATTAATAATAAAAGGGAGCAAATTATCTGGAAAACCAGAACCGAGGGTCTCCCGAAGGCGGACTTTTCTAAGTATGGGAGGAGTAATATCGGCACCGTCTGGACAGAACCGGGAATTAGAGAGGAGCCCATGATAAAACTTTTAAATGGGGTAACAAAACCAGGGAAAACTTATCATATGTATATTGGCAACGCAACTATTTGGGACAGGGTCAAGAGGCTTTGGAGGGAGGAAAAGATCGGGGTCGACCGAACGTTTATTAGGTGTGCGAGGTCTGTAGAAGTGGTCCTAGAGGTAGACCGGCAAAAAGAGATAACCCTTTCGTACCACCAGGGAAAGACCAACCACCGGGGAACACAGGAGACTCTTCAAGCATTTAAACGGAGGTATTTCTGGTGGGGCATGAGGGGTACGATTCAGGAGGTCCTTGGGTCGTGCGAGGTGTGTCTCACCACGAAATACGACCGGCATCCCCCAGGTTGGGTTCAAGAGGAGACGCCCACGGTTGCGTTCCCATTATCGGACCTCCAGGTCGACACATTTACATGGAGGGGCTATCGGTGGGTCACGATCCTGGATACCTTTAGTAAAATCGCGCAAGCTTGTTTGGTGCAGAGCAAGTTCGCGGAGTCTGTATTAGGAGCTTTGCGGGCATGGTTCAAAGTTTACGGAGTCCCGGATCAAATTTCATCGAATGGGGGTCTCGAGTTCGATAACGCTCAGGTTAGGGCAGAGGCCAAGGAACTCGAGATCAGGTGGCACGTTAATACCCCAGGGCATCCCAAGGGCAGAGGGGGTGTTGAGAGGTTACACAGTACCCTGAGCGAACATCTCCGGATTTATCAAGTAGATAAGGGCTTAGAACCGGATCTCGCGATGGAGAAGGCGATCGCTGCATATAATAACTCGATCCACACCGCGACAGGGTATTCGCCAGTGGAAATCGTGTTCGGGCTCCGGGAAAGACGCCGAGACTTTAGGGACATTGTAGTGGGAGAGGAAATGGTTAACTTTATAACCAACCGACATTGGGCGTTTGGAAAATTATGGGGGAAGGTGCGGGGGCGCATAATGAAAGAGAAACAGCAGAGAGTGGAGAGGGAAAACGTCCGGGTGCTGGACGTCACCGGCAAACTAAAAATCGGAACGGTGGTGTACCGGAAAAAGATTACCAATCGTGGCAAAGAGATCTGTCAGTATGAAGGGCCATTCCGAGTGATTGCTATAAGAGAGCACAATGTCGTGACATTAGAGAGCGTCAGAGAGCCGTGGAAGCGGAGAAATGTGCACATTGAGCAAATACGGTTCCCAATTGAGGAATAGCTTATTCTGTGAGTGTCCCGTTGTTGACAACGGGAGAGAGAGAAAGAGTTTTTTTTTGGTTACAGAGTAATTTTGGTTTTTGTAAAATACTGTGGAAATATATTTTTTTTTTGTTTGTTTTATATAGAGTAATTGCATTATTTCTTGTAAAAATGGTTGATTTGATATCTTTAGCGAGACGTATATATTGTAGTATTGTATAAGTGGAGAAAGTTAATTTTGTACATATTGAGTTCATTTGATTTTGTGTGTGTGTTCCTAGTGCAAGAAGCAATTTTATTTTATTTTGTGTGTAAGTGTTTAGTCTTAAGTTAGATTTAGGATTTATTCTGTAAATAAAGTTTGGAATTTTCTTTTATGTCTTAGGTGTAAGGATTATAAATATTGACTTTGATATTTGTAAAATTAGTGACAAGGGTAGGATTAAGATGTTTTTGTCTGCTTCGGCCTTTGACCATATGGGGAAGTAGTCTACCTACCTCATTGGTATTAAGTGCCTAAAGTATAAAGTTTATGGAACTTAGTCATAAACTGGAGGGGGGAAGTCAAGGTCCGAAGCAGGGCTATATCAAGCTTAATCCTATACGTAGTCACAACAAAACAGATGTAACTGTATATAAATCCGCCTCAGAGCAATAAACAGTTAGTTGTGTTTCAACAGTTATCAAGTGTGTTTCATTCTCCTTTTAATTCTTTTTTTTAAGTTTTCTTTTACGCTCAACTTATCTTATATATATATATATATATATATATAATAGTTCAATAATATATATATATATATATATATATATATATATATATATATAATGGTTCAATAAAATATTCATATAATATATATATAGTATATATAATAGTTCAATAAAAATCTATATATATATATATATATATAATAGTTCAATAAAATATATATATATATATATATATATATATATATATATATATATATATATATATATATATATATATATATATAGAATAGAATAGGGTAACGGTCGGGTTAAGAGGAGGCAGCTCCTACGCCCGCCGAGAATACCTTTTATCGATTCTTACCTTCTTCCGATTTATTTCGGTGTTTAAGTCGCTACTTTTCGAGGGGAAAGGTTATTCTCATTTATTTACAGAGGAAATTTAAATCCCTGTTCAAAGTAATTTCAACTTCTTTTTGCATTGCAACTTTGTTAAAACTATTATAGAAAACATTGCTGACTCTAGATCATATGAAATATTGAAAGATGAGATTTTTCAGACAAAATTAAATTATAAGGAAAGTCCCATAGAGTTTGTAAACAGAATTCAAGAGTTGAGAAATTTAGTTTATATTAGACTAAAGTTAGATGGCCTAAACATAGTGACATTGACAGAAATTATGAACAGAACCGACAAAGAAATTATTTACCATATTTACAAATGCTTCCCCTCACAATTAACCAATCATATAATGACTTTTAATCCAACTAACCTAGATGAAGTAAGAACTATTATTTACAACAAATGCTCTTTTGTAATAGCCAATTTAAATACAAAAAAAATTAACCAACATAACCAACAACATCAAAACCACTCACAGACTAACACACACCAAAGAAATAATAACTTCTCTCGTAACCAAAATTTTAATCAGAACTTTAACAATAACAGACCACAGCATCAGCAGCAATACCCAAGACCTCAAAACCAACATTTCCAAAATCCCAATCATTACAATCACCCTAATCATCCCAACAATCCTAACCATCCTTTTAATCAGTACAATCAGAATAGGTATAACAATTTCCGAAACCAACCCCGTAACAATAACGGATCACAAAATACTGTTTCAATGAGAACAGTTAGCAACTTACAAAAACAAAGACCACAAAAATTTATTTCACCATACGAATTAACACACTGCACTGATTCAGTTTCAGATTATAATGTTGAAAAACTACGAGACGATAGAATGGATAGAATAGAAAATATGTTTTTAAAATGACTGAAAAATTTGACCATTTTTTAGGATTAGGTTCCAGCAGTCAAGAAGACCCCCCGAATTCAACTTAAATTTAACCAATAAAACCTTACCGTATTTTATAGACAACCAAAATAGAAAATGGTTAATCGACACCGGTTCCACCGAAAATTATATACATCCAAATTCAGTACCTCCTGGTACTACTTTATATAATGACCCCTTTGTAATCGCGACACCGACAGGAAAAAAGAACGGAGACAAATCTTGTTTTTTAAATACATTCGATATTTTTGGTACCGAAAAACAAATTAAATTTTATCTTTTTCCCTTTTCAGAAAAGTATGATTTATTATTAGGCTATAATACGATGAAAGAATTAAAATAAGTGTGCATCCTCACAATGACAATCTTACGCATCCCCATGGAATGATACCTTTATTATTAAGTCATGAATTAGTAGAATTAGATAAGATTAAGTTAGAAAAAGGAATGAATATTGTAGAATTACCTATTAAAAATAAAAAAATTAATTACGGAATAATTAATAATGACATAAAATTAAATGATAAAGTAACTATAAAAGAAGGTTTATATGACATTAAAAATGATAAAATTCTCTGCCATATCGACTCCACGGAAGTAATGGCCATTTGCCCCGAACCTATGGAAGTTGACGAAATAGAGGAGATAAGTGAAACTATACCTGGTTTAGTCGTGACCAATTGTCCCGAACTGGCTAGGATGAACGATGAAATTAAAAAAGAAATCCCACAATTAATAAGAACAAGTCACATGAATAGTGAGGAAAAATTTAAAATAATAAATTTATTAAAAGAATTTCTAGAAGTTATTAAAAGAGAAAACGACAAACTAATCAGTACAGATTTATTAAAACATAAAATAAAAACAACAGACGAAGACCCAATATATACAAGAAATTACAGATATCCGGAAATTTTTCGAAAAGACATTCAATTAGAAATTGACAAACTATTAGAAAATAAAATTATCCAGCACTCAAATTCCCCGTATAACAGCCCCGTATGGGTAGTTCCCAAGAAACCAGACGCCTCCGGTAAAAGAAAAATCCGCATGGTATATATAATATAATAATAAAACTATCGAAGACAAATTCCCACTCCCAAACATCGAAGATTTATTTGGAAAAATTGGCAGAGCTAATTATTTTTCAGCAATCGATTTGGCCTCCGGCTTTCACCAAATCGAAATGGAACGCGAATCCATCCCCAAAACTTCGTTTTCAACGGAATACGGACATTATGAGTTTTTGAGAATGCCGTTTGGCTTAAAAAACGCCCCACCTACATTTCAACGAGCGATGAATATTATATTTTCTAAAATTCCAAATGTATTAGTTTATATGGACGACATAATTGTTTTTTCCGAAAGCCTAGAAGAACATATTAAACATTTAAAAACTGTTTTTGAAAATTTAAAGCAACACAATTTAAAAATTCAATTGGACAAAACAGAATTTTTCAAACGGGAACTTTTATTTTTAGGACACATAATATCAGAAAAAGGTATACAACCAAATCCCGCTAAACTTGAAGCAATTTCTAAATTCCCCATTCCTAAAACTCAAAAACAAATTAAGCAATATCTCGGACTTACGGGATATTATAGGAAAATGATAAAAAATTATGCTAAAATCGCAAGACCGCTAAATCAAGCTTTAAGAAAGGACAAAGAACTTAAAATCACTGACGAGTATTTACAAGCGTTTGAAACACTCAAATCCCTCTTACAAAATAGCCCCATTTTACAGCTTCCAAATTTTGATAAACCATTTACATTAACAACAGATGCCTCCAATTTTGCAATAGGTGCAGTACTATCTCAAAATTTCGATAATAAAGACCTACCTATCTCCTTTGCCTCTAGGACACTAAATAAACAGGAAGAAAATTATTCAACCATTGAAAAAGAACTCCTTGCCATTATTTGGGCGTGCAAACATTTCCGACGTGGTCACCTGTGGTGTAGTGGTTAGCATAGCAATCTACTACACCCAAGATCGCGGGTTCGCAGCCCGGCAGATGACCTTAGGATTTTTTAAAGGGAGTAAAAAATCCTTAGCTATGCCGTCCTTCGGAAGGGACGTAAAATGGGGATCCCGAGCTTGTGCGATGTCAGGTACTCGTTAAAGATCCCTATCCTAATTATACCTGGATAGGCAAAATTTAGGTCTCCCACCGTAGCATCGTCCGATTAGCCATAGCAGCATAAAGTGACGTTAAACTAAATAAACAAACATTTCCGACCTTATCTTTACGGAAGAAAGTTTACTATACAAACGGACCACAAACCTTTACAGTGGCTGCATAATTTAAAAGAACCCAACTCTAAATTAATCAGATGGAAATTACAATTAGCAGACTTTGATTTCGATATAAAATACGTACAAGGAAAAACTAATTTCGTAGCAGACGCTTTATCCAGAAATCCTCCTAAAAGAAATGACCTTAATGCAATCGAAAATTCAAACCCCGACCCTAATGAAGTACTAGATGAATTCTTTTCGGCACCAACCCCTGAATATAGTAATGGCAATATTGAAGAAATTGCAAGAACTTTACAAATTCCCTTAGAAGAAGACTTAGAAAGCTTACAGACCCAACATTCCCAAGAATCGTCAAACGATCAGATATTAATAGTGGATGACAAAGCAAAATGCATTAACGTAGAAAAATTTCAAATAATTATAACGCGAGGAAATCCTGAAATTCAGAAACCCGTAGAAAAACCTTTTGGCAAAACCAGATTTCATTGGTACACTCGATATCCCTTTTCAAAAGACTTAAAAGAAAACTGCCTCGAATTTTTACAGCCAAATCACACATATGGTATTTTATGTTCCCCCCAGATTGAAAATTCTATAGATGACGAAATCTACTATCAAATCTTTAACCATTTAACGGAATTAATAAAAAATAATTATCCCACCATTAAAATTAAAAGATATTATACTAAAAAGCTAGACGTAACAAATCAATCTGAACAGGAAGAAATAATATTAAATAAACAAATAGGAAAAACGGCACATCGCGGAATTCATGAGACTTATCAAAATTTACGAAAAACTTATTATTGGCCGAGAATGCTCGAAACCATAACTAGAGTAATTAATAATTGTTCCCTTTGCAAGAAAGTAAAATATGAAAGAAATCCTATAAGACAAGTTTATGAAATAACCCCCACACCCTCTAAACCTTTCGAAAAATTACAAGGAGATATTTTGCATTATGACGGAAAACTAATATTTACTTTAATAGATTGCTTTTCAAAAAAATTATATGGTAATATTATAAGAAATAGTTCGGCAAATGAAATTTTAAATTCTTTAGAAATTTATTTTAGCACTTTCCCCTGTCCCACAACTATACAATTTGACAAAGGCACAGAATTCAAAAACGGACTTATTGAAAACTTTCTAAAATATCATAATATTAAAACACATTTCATAACACCCAATCATTCAGACTCCAATGGACTTATAAACAGAGCACACCCCACACTAATCGAATTAATGAACATTTTTAAAAGTAATAAAGATTATTCCCCCTACAAATTATTAAGATTAGGCTTGATTGCGTATAATAATTCAATAGTATCTAATTTAAAAATGACCCCAAACGAAATAACATTCGGTATTCAACCAGAGACACCAGCCCAAGATTTAATTTTAGAACAAAAAGTAAAAGAATATCATGATGATAAACAAGTAATTATAAAAACAATAAAAGAATTAATCGAAAAGGAAAAAGAAATTCGCACTAATAAACTAAATTCAAATCGCGAGAATATTACAATACCTCAAGGAGAAATTTTTATTAAAGACAAACAATTCGGTAAATCTAAACCCAAATTCAAACGCGGAAACTTTTCACAAAAAATTAAACTAGCAACAATTAATAAAAAATCTTTTAAAATACATCCCAACCTTATTAAAAGACCTAGAAACTACGCAACTACTCCTCCTATCACTGTTTCAGATGATCCTGGCACTTCCCGCAATCAGACTGCTGACGCTTGTTTACTTCCTTCACTCACTATCAATGAACAAAGCACTGACTGTAACGGACCTGACTCAGGGACCCGGAATCATTCCTATCAGACTACCTAATGCGTATATACTAGACAAAATACTACACATTCGTCCATATAATTGACACAGAACTAATAAACACTGAATTAGAAGACATACATAACATCATAAAAACAATAACACTAACCATTATGGTTCCCTTTATAAATTTTATACATTCCTAAGAAATAAACTGGACCATTTGATACTTAACAAACAAACTCGCATCAAAAGAGGACTTATTAATGGACTTGGTACAGCTATATCATGGCTAACTGGTAACATGGACGCAACAGACAAAGAATACTATGATAAAGTTATCCAATCACTAGAGAGAAATTCTATACAACTTACAGACAATACAAAGAACCAACTGGCCATCAATCAGAAAATAATTAAAGAATTTAACCGCGACATTAAAATCATTCAAATTAATAACCAAAAAATTAAACAAGCCCTTACCAATTCAAAACTTAACCAAATTGAAATAAATCACAATTATAATATAATTTTTCTAAATTTAGTATAGTAACAAACTTAACGATATTGAACTATCTCTTGAATTCTGTAGACTCCAAACTATTCACTCTAGCATTTTATCTTTTAAAGACTTAAGAACCTTACAATACATTTATAACTTAACTTTTATTTCTAAAGACATAGAAATCCTTTGGCAAATTAGCAAAGTACACTGTTCATTAAAGGGCAATAATATATATTATTTTGTAAAAATTCCCTTACGTACTCCACCATTGGAAACCTACTTTCTCCTCTCATACCCGGTCGAAAAAAATAATAAAGTGGTCACCATCTACGATCATCCACCATTAATTTTGAAAAAGAAAAGAGAATTACTCACTGCTTCATGCGACAAATACAAAGACTTACTCTTCTGCAGAAATACGACAAGTTTAAATAATAAGTGTATCCAACAGATTATAAACAATACTAATCTTTTTGACTGTGCAACTATATCCACTAATAGTGAACCTTTCATTAAATATATACCTTTTATTAACCAATATTTAGTATTTAAACATAATAAAATAGAGATAATTAAAAATAAGAATAAAGAAGAAATATTTGTAACCAATAGCAGCTTAATTAACCTTAGTAGTAATGAATCAATTTTAAATATGCACATAATTCCTGTATTTAAAGAAACTAAGGCACTTAGTATTAATAGTTTAGTTTTTAATCACCAAGATTTTAACATATCCTTCGAAAAATTACACACTATAAATCTAGAAATGTCCAAACTTAACACCTTTATAACAACACAAACAAACTATACACCATACATGTATTTACTTATACCCTTTGTAATAATTTGTATTCTAATTTATTTTTTATATAAATACTATTGTATAAGAATCAAAATTGTATCTCCAAATATGCCAACCGTACATCCAGGACTACCATCGTTTTCGCAGGAGCTTCAAACTTAGGGAGGGAGGACTTATGGCGTAGAAAACTTAAGAAATGGCAGAAGCTGACTCCAGCAGAATCAAGACTCTATATAAACATCCCCTCCAGACTCCGTTTACACTCCGTGTCTTTTCCTCATTGAGTTAATGTCTATTTTATTAATTATTTGTTTAATTGTTTATAATCAGTGTTTATATTTTGTTTTTATTCAAATTCTTTTTAAAAAGCAATTCAGCATTTCGTATTATATAACTTTGATACAACAAATAAAAATATATAAAACACCAAATCCATATACAAATTAATGTTCTTAAGTTTTGTAACACTTTTACACATTAGATAAGAGGAAATAAGAAAACATGAATTGATAAAACACTTAATCCTTTATGAAATTCATTGTGTTAACTTCTGTTTCACTTATTTACATTATAAAATCTGTTACACTTTAGGACAATAAGTATTATGGATGACAAAGAATCCATTAACAAAATATGCATAATATGCATGAAATTTTATCACTCCAATTGATACAACAAATAAAAACATATAAAACACCAAATCCATGTACAAATTAATGTTCTTAAGTTTTGTAACACTTTTACAAATTAGATAAGAGGAAATAAGAAAACATGAATTGATAAAACACTTAATCCTTTATGAAATTCATTTTGTTAACTTCTGTTTCACTTATTTTCATTTAAGAAGACTAAATATCAATATATAACACACTAAACAACACAATCTAAGTTGAAACTGTAGAAGTGATTGTTTACATGTGAGGTTATAGGAAAGAGCTATCGATAAATGTAAACTCAAAGTAAAGCGTAAGGATCGAACTGGTGGGTGTAGCGCGGGTGAGGCCAGTTTGGTGCCTCCTCTTAACCCGACCGTTACCTAGAATAGTATAGAATAGAAAAATAATTTTATTCTGGGATAAAGTCCCTTAAGAATAACAGATAAGTACAGGTATAAATAAATTAAATCTGGTCAGAGACATAATGAGATAAAAAAAAATTAAGAATAACAATAATACAATAATGACACTATCTAAATAGATGATAGTTAAATAAACAGAAAGAAAATAGAATAACATTCTAAAAATTAGAGAAAATAAAATAAAATAAGAAAAAAAAATATTTTGTTACAATGATTAGATTTGTATGTACAATAGAACTAAACAATGTTATATTCATAGAAAGTGAAATTTGTATTAAATGGAATCTCAATCATGCAAGAACGGAATCTGAGTCTTAATCTAGCTAATAGTTAGTCAGCTTGGTTGGGAAGGAGGTATTGAAAATATAAGTATTTGAATGTTTTTAGTGATTTAGCTTGTCTGATGTGAGGAGGAATGGAGTTCCAGAGGATTGGTGAGTGGAAGAGGAAAGAGCGTTGAAATATTGAAGTTCTATGGAATGGGGTATACAGATCAAAAAGACGGGATCTTGTATGTATTGAATTGACTGCAGATCTAAATTGAAGCATATTGTAAATATAAAAAGGTTGAAAGGGTATTGATAATTTGGTAAAGGAATGTTCCATGGAAATATTGTCAACGGAAAGTGGGATAAAGCCAATTTAGTTGGGAATAGAGGTGGGATACATGGGAGCGCCTGGGCATCTGACGAAGATGTTCACGATTCGTATCAGTTTGTCCTCGAGAACCGTCGAGAGACCACCGTAAACCAGACAACCATAGTTAACGTAAAGAAATAATAAGGAAGAGACTAAAGCTAATGGGTTGACTGGAGAAGAATGTAACGATTTCGGTGGAATAATTTGAGAAAGCCTATGGAACGGCGGGAAATTTGGGCAATCTGAGGTTTCCAGGAAAGGGTTTGGTCAAAAACAATCCCGAGATTTTTTACAGAGTAGTAGAAAGAGATAGGATGATTATATAAAGGAGGGAATTGTGAGTAGGAATTGAGGAGGGAGCTAGAGACTATTATAATGGCCTGAGTCTTCTTTTAATTTAGTTGTAATTTATTTAAGGTCGCCCAGGGACCGATTCTGTCCTGGTCTTCCTGAATTTTAGCGAAAGCAGTGGATAGCTCTGAAGTGGGAAGGAGATATAGACTTGGGAATCATCTGTATAGAGGTGGTAGGAACAGTGATAAATTGAATTAGGAAGATCATTAATGTAGGAATTGAAAATGAGAGAAGAAATACGAGATCCCTGAGCATTACCTGAGGTAAGAGTGAGAGTAGAAGAGAGGAGTTGAATTGGTATTTTAACTGCTTGGGAAAGGTGAAAGAGAAAAGACTAAAAACCAGCGGATGGAACTGTAGGAAAAGTTTAATGATTTTAATTTGGAGAACAGGATAGAGTGATCAAGTGAATCGAAAACTTTAGAAAAGTCAAGGAGTAATAGGACGTTTAATTTTTTATCATCTATTGCGGTAAATATGTCATTAATGATTTTTAGGAGAGCAGATTGGGTGGAGTAGCCGGGACACAAACCAGATTGAAGGGGGTCGAGGTTGGATTCTTCAAGGAATTTTGAAATTTGAGACTTAACTAATCTTCCCAAGAGTTAAGAAAGATTAAACAAAGATGGAGATAGGGCGATAGTCGTTTGGGGGTATGGGATTTAATGTTTTATTTATAGGATGAATTAAGCCTTTTTTCCATGAGGTAGGGAAAACTGAATTTTAGAGGGAAAAAATTATAAATGAATAGGAGGACCGGTATGATTTCGGGTATACATGGTTTTATCAGTTTAGTTGGAATATCATCTGCGCCCGTAGAATTGGAATGGGATTTCATTATGGTGGAAATGAGGTCTGTGGGAGAAATGTAAGGAAAATAAAAATAATTATCATTGAATGCAGGAGGTAAAACAGGTAACTAAGGAGATGGAGATGGTGTAGATGTACAGGTAGAGACGAAATAGGAATTTCTGTAATAGGAAGTTCAGAGGGGAAGATATCGGAAAAATAAAAATTAGAATCATTGAATGTAGGAGCTGCGGCTAAATGAAATGAAGGGTGTAGAGAATCTGGAGAAAAGGTGGAAACAAAAAATGAATTTAATTTATTGGGAAATAAAGGATAGGTAGATAAGTATATGGGAATCACAAAGTAAAAGTTTACGGAGGATATGCCAGTTCGATTTGGGATCAAGAGCAGAGGAGAGGGCTTCATGGTAATAATTGTATTTTGCTCGACGAATCGAGGCTTTTGTTGAGTTACGAACCATCCTGAACCTTTGGTAGTCATCAGTCATCTTCGTATATATATATATATATATATATATATATATATATATATATATATATATATATATATATATATTATATAGAGAGAGAGAGAGAGAGAGAGAGAGCTAAATAAAAGGATCGAGGGTTGAAGTTTTTAAAAAGAAGCTTTATTGAGAATTACATACATTGATCAAGAACAAGCACAATTTAGCACTTAGTACAAAAGTTCGAGCATAGTATGACTGCACGCCTCAACAGTCACGTACAGAATGTCTAATGAGGCTAGGTGAGGGTGGCCTTTTATTGGGTTTTTGGAAGAGGGGATATCATACATTGTTTATTATATTCCTAATCCTATTGAGGTGTACATAACAATTCCCCCCCCCCCCCCGAGTTCCGAGGTCCCCAATGGAACAAGTATCTTAGTGTAAATAGGTTAGATTCTATACAATTTAACTAAATATTTCCGTAAATAAAAGGTTTGAACCTTGTGCATTTCTAATTACCTTTTACACCAATTTTTAAATAGATAACATTCTATAAACAAATGGGATTGGACCCTTATACTTTAATTTTATACAAAAATAAAAGGATTAGACCTTGTACGTCTCTTGTTTACTAAGTTAGAATTTGTACATTTGAAAAACAAAAAGATTAAACTCTGTACTGGAATAGGATTTTACACAATGTCAACTTTTCTATAAACAAAAGTATTAGACTTTGAATACTTCCTAATCTCTCGTTAGGATTCATACTATTTATAGTTTCACACAAGTAAAAAGATTAAACCTTGTACTCCCTAGATACTAAGCTAAGACTATTTAAAAAAAAATAAAATGTTTATACATCTCAGAATTTCTTTCATGCTAAATTACAATTTTCCTGAAATAACAATAAAAAAATAACAGAATATTCCTTAATACTAAACAATACATTTTAATATTAATAGATAATTTTAAACAAAAGAAAAAGTAAAATAAGAGTGCTTGAATTAGTTTCTTCCATTATAACTTTACAAATAATACTTCTAAATTCAAAATTACACAATTAAAACAATAATATTTTAAATCAAAATAATATTTCAAATACTCTTCTAATTACAGTTTATAATAATTTCAAAAATAAAATACATACTTTTCTCAACGATCAATCAAAATGATATTTCAAGACAAGATAATAGTATCCTAATATTTAGATCTTATTATTATATATAGTAAATACAAAATATTAATTACAAAATAAATCAAACAATATTATTGTGAAATAAAATAATAATTTGAATGATCCTTTACATTGTTAATATTGAACATAATAATATACAGCAAAATACAAAAGTCCGATTTTATTTAAATAAATTACAGCATTCTCAATTTAATATAAATACAGATAATTCTTTCAATATAACATAAACATCTTTCACTAATACGATTACATTTATTACGTTTTTATTAAAATAAAAGGTTTTTAAGATATTTTAATATTATTTAAATAAAATTAAACGTTTTTAATCAGAACCACTATATGGGTCGTCTGAGTTGTAATTATCCGAAGCATCTGAAATATTCACGCGAATGGATTCATTATCGTCGTCTGAAATAGATTGTTTCCTTTTCCTTTTTTTTCCTAGTAGGCCCTTTAATATTGTCAATATGTGTTTTAATTAGTCTTTTATCTTTTTACTAGTACATTTACTTTTTTAAACTTGTCCCTACTTTTTATTTTTTCTTGAGTATTTTTTAAACATTATATGTCTCCTAATTGTTTTTGAAAATTTAAGGGGTCTTCTCTATTTTTATTTAATTTTTCAGTTCTTGCTTCCTTTTCGTTATTTATTTCAGATCTTATTAATTTGTGTAGTAGTTGTTGATCTTTATGATATTTTAATGCGTACTGTTCAGTCAGGTCAATATTTTTGTCTGATTCTAATATATAGGTTCCGAAGGTAATTTCGTTAGGTGTTAGTTTTAGTTTATTGTTTAAATTATTATTGTGAGTGTTTGCGCATGCGCCAACTGTGAAAGTAGTAGTTAATATCGCTCTCTGATAATTATCCTTTTTTGTTAGGTTTTTCGTCAAGAAAAGTTTACAATAATAGTTATTAATAGCTGTAGTGAACATTGACAAAATAAAACAGTGAGTACAGCCAATAATTATGGTGATAAATGAATAAGTAAACTAACATGTGCTCTACGGGCAAGTAGTGGAGGGGAGCGGATTAGTGTGAGATAAGATAACACTACGTCAGACAGTGGTCATCTGCCTTCTGTGCGGGGAGGACCTGTACATGCCCTTTAACAGCATACTCTGCGATATTTTATTTTATTTGTTTTTAATATTATTTTTTTTGTTTTCCTTCTTTATTTTTCTTTTCCTCAACTTCTCAATGATATTCTATGAGATATTTCCACATGGTGATGTCTTCTAAAACTAACAAAGCTAAAACAAGTCATTCTCTTGAAACTGTACGTTTCAGCCCAGCTAAACAGCGTCCGCGTAAATCAAAGATTAAAACTCCTCCAAACTCATCACCAATTAACGAAGTAATGCCTGGGACTTCAACTCAAGGAGTAAACGAAGAATCACCCTTCTTTACAGCAAATCCTTTCCAGGTGCTTAGTAACACACCCACTGAAAATATGGAATCGACATCTGTTTCACAGCCTCCTGAACCTCCACCCATTTTCATTCGCAACATAAAAAATTGCGGCTTAATGTGTTGTCAATTAAACAAGATCGGTAGCATAGGAAAATATTCATGTGTCAGCCGTACAAATGATACAAAAATCACGCCAAATTCTTCCGATACGTACCGTCACATTGTCAAATATCTGACGGTCACCAAAGCTGATTTCCATACATACTAGGAAGAGAGGAAAGGAAAGCTCAACAGCCTTATTCCTATAACCCTCAACCTCAGCAACAGCTCCAATCTCAATCCCAACAAAATATTCAATATACTCCAGCTCCATTAATCCAACCCAATCCACATATCCATCATCAGATCTCCCATATTCCTCTCCTCCCCCTACTACCTCAGATCTCACATCCTTATTTAATTCCTTCCTTTCAGAGTTGAAAACTCTTATCACCCCTCTCATTTCACTCCTCACAAACGTTATACCTCATCTAATGCCTCTTCAAAAAATGTCTAATCCTTAAATGCCTTCCACAAAACCCTTATCCATTCTCCTTTGGAATGCGAATGGTATTCGCAACCACACTGACGAACTTACACCCTTGCTACATTACAAAGAAATCGATGTAGCTTTAATTAAAGAAACCAGACTGACCAGTAAACAACGTTTCAACATACCACAATACAAAACATACCGAACAGACCACCCTGATGGTAGAGCCCATGCCGGAACATTTGTCATCATCCACCATTCCCTCTCTCACCGTGTATTTCCTTTACCAGCAAATGAATTCCTGCAACCCACAGCAGTTGTTATCAAAACCTTCTCCTTTCCCGTCACGATTGCAGCGGCCTACTGCCCCCCCAAATAAACCCATTTCCACATCCCAGTTCCTCTCATTTCTGAATTCCTTAGGTCATCGCTTTCTCCTTGGTGCTGACTTCAATGCTTAGCACCAGCAATGGGGTTCAAGAACCACCAACTCCCGTGGGCGAGCATTACAATCAGCACTTAATTCCCGAAGATCCAATTTTATTTCTCCCGGCACTACAACCTATTGGCCCACGGATCCAAACCGAAACCCAGACCTTCTTGACTTCTTCATCCATTCAGGATTAGCTCTCCATCACTCCATAGATAGCCTGGATGACCTTTCCTCAGATCATACTCCTTTAATTCTAACCCTTTCTGTCACTCCAATTACAAAACCTCCTTCCCCATCATTTATAAGAGGGCCAATAGACTGGAACTTCTTCCGTCAAATAATATCCGACACTATAGACCTCAGAGTACCCCTAAAATCCTCCCAAGATCTTTACAATGCAACTTATTCCTTCACAAAACATAATCCAGCAAGCAGTCAGGGCTGCATCCTCACCTCGTTCCCTTCCCAAAGTTCGAAAAGAAAATCCTTTACCTTAAGATCTACTGGACCTTATCCAATCTAAACACCATGCCAGAGCCATTTGTCAAAGAACCAGGCATCCAGATGATCCTCCTCTTCAGATAACTCTATCTGGACGACCACTAAAAAAAATCCTAAAATAACAACCTACCTCCCATCCCCTCCGATGCGAAGATGGTTCATGGGCGGCAGCATATTTCTTCCCCATCCTGAATCTAATCCCACCCACACAAGAATTGTTCACGAATTTCTTGATTAACCGATACCTCTCTCTTTACCTCCTAAAGCAATAAACCCCTCTGAGGTCAAATTCCTTCTTAAAAAAATTGAAATCCCGCAAATCCCCAGGATATAATCTCCTTCACAGATCCTCAGGCAACTTCCTCATAAAGCAATCATATTCCTTACCTACCTATACAATTGCATCCCCCGGACAACCCATTTTCCTTTGCTATGGAAGCACTCCATTTTTATCCGTTTCCTGAAACCGGGCAAACCTTCTAACAATCATATCGACCAATTAGCCTTCTCCCAACCCTTTCAAAAATACTTGAAAAGCTCCTTCTTAAAAGAATCCTACCCATCCTTGAATCGCAAAATATTCCTTCACACCAGTTTGGATTCCGCTCTAACCTTTCCACTACCCAACAAGGCCTGAGAGTTGTTGACCATATATCTTTAGCACTTGAAAGCAAGCAGTATTGCTCGGGCGCATTTCTGGACATAGCGCAAGCTTTTCACCGGGTAAGGCACGACGGTTTGCTCTTCAAGTTCAAAGCCCAGCTACCGCAATCACTATTCCTAGTTCTTCGATCCTACCTCTCTGACCGTTCCTTTCGAGTTCGCTGCAGAATGGAATACTCTAACTGCTACCCAATAGGGGCTGGTGTTCCACAAGGTAGCGTTCTTGGTGCCGTTCTATATACCCTCTATGCTGCAGATATCCCTACCACTCCTGGTACTTTCCTTGCAACATGAAAGACTTACGTGGAACCCTCATACTCGACTCAAAAGGCAAGAACCCAACAGACGCATCAGCCAACTGTATAGACTATCAAACAGGACATCTCATCTTTCCGTTGAAAACAAACTTCTCATATACAAAACCATTATATGAATATAAACTTATTTGGACTTATGGACTTGAAATGTGGGGCACAGCTAAAAAGTCGAATATTAAACGCATTCAATCCTTCCAATCCAAAGTCCTCCAAACTATAGTGAATGCTCCTTACTATGTATCCAATAAAACCTTCCATAATGATCTCAACATACCATATGTCCTCGACCTCATACCTCTTAAATTTTTTAAAGTCCATCGCAACCTTTCTTTCCATCCTAACCCTCTGGCTCAATCACTATCTAGTTCAGCACATCCTGATAACCCCCCTCGCAGATTAAAACGGCAGTGGCCCCGAAATCTATTGTAAATATGTATATATGTTGGAGTTCTGGCACTGGCCAGCTTCTCTACTCATGATCTGAGTGACTGTAACTTGCGCTCTCATTCAGCCTCCACTGGGTTTTCTTTAACACCAGTGACGCAGCTGAGAGAGAAGAGCTGGGACCTCTCTGCGCCGGCCTGTCCTTCCATGAGTGAAGAGGCAGGGTTAGTTGGGAGATCCCTAGGATGAGTGTGTCTTTTAAATAAAGTATGAATGTAGTTTTAACTTTTAATTTGATTTAGCTTTATTTTTATTTTTACTTTTATTCAATTTATTTTTATTTTATTTTATTATTATTATTTTGTCTTATGTGTATATATATATATTTTTTTATTCATATATTTTACTTGTATGTATATTCTATATTGCATATTGTTTATGTATATCAGCATAGTTCTATTTAATTTAATTTTTTTTTTTTCATTTATATTTTTTATTTATTGTTTTGTTTTTTTTTCTTCTCTTATTGTACATATTGTGTGAATGAAACCATGGAGTCATCTATATTACTTATTGCGCACATTTGTGGAAGATTGTAATAATTCCTCAATAAATGATTGATTTTAAAATAAAGTATTATTGTAGGCTATTACTGCTAATCTTAATTTTTGTTGCATTGAACACTTGTCTCTTTCTTTCCCTACTATTCTTAATAATTCATTTAAAGTAGAATGAACCCTGTTTAGTAATCCTAGCGAATTTGAATGACTAGCTGAAATATAATGCAAGAGAATGTTGTTTTCTTCACAAAACTGTTTTACCAAATTATTTTTCATTTCCGTCCCTTGGTCCAAGGATATTTGTAACGGTATTGGAAAATATGTCATGTAGTTGGTTAGTACATTACATTGCGTTCTTTGATTGTAAAGTTTGGGCAAATAAATGTTTCGAAAATGTGTCGACTGCTGTGAAAATTATTGCATTGTTAAAATTAAAAATATCAATCATTAATTCCTGGAACGGTCTTTCTGGTGTAGGTGTAATCTGAAATTTAGTTTTTATAGGTTTACGGTCATATTTTGTAACTTTACAAGTTTCACATTTATTAATATATTCTGCTATTTTATTTTGCATACCCGGAAAATAATATTCTTTTTTAAGTTTTTCAAACGTCTCGTTTATACCCCTATGTTTAGTCTTGCCTAAATGATAGTTATCTATTATTTCTATTTGTTAATTTGGGTTTTCAACGTCATTTACTATCTGTTTGTATTTTTTTTAATTTAACCGATGGATATTGTGTTTCTACTATTTGTTGTATTGTTTTAAAATAGTCTTCATATAAATTTTCAGTTATTTCATTGGGTGATTTACATATTATTCCATAAGTTTTATTAGGTTCAAGTATTTTTTCTAACGATGGGGCGATATCTGATTTTCCATAAATGTTTAATTCATATCGACGTTTCCAGAATGGTTTGGTAAAATTTATTTTAGTATTTCCCCTTTTTATGACTATTTGATTTTGCTCTATGTTAATGCATTTTTCTGGTTCGCAAATTCGTACCTGTTCATTACTTGATTCTTGCGAGTGAATTGTCTCTAAATCTTCCTCTGATGGTGCTTGTAGATGTACCATTATTGCTTCATATTCCGAATTGTTTTCGTCCGCAATATCTTGGTTCAGCAATTCTTCAACATCCACATCTTCCTCATCACTGGTATGATTTATTTCGTCAATTCCTCTAGAAAGTGCGTCGGCTACGTAATTAGTTTTACCATGGATATGCTTAACGTCGAATTCGAACTCTTGGAGCTTCCATATCCATTTCATTATACGTGTGTTACCATTTTTCATTGAGAAGATCCATGTTAACCCTTTAACGGGCAGGGCGGGAATTTTTGAATCCATTTCTTCTTTTTTTTGCCTTTGAATGGCTATAGCCACGCTAACCCCCACACATCATGAAATTCAAGGTTGAATAAAGGATATAAGACGGTAATGAGTAGGATAATGCGTCGGACAGTACGTCATTTATTGAGTAAAAGGCATTAAATATGTGTATCCTCCAGGATACATCGCCTGTTAAAGGGTTAAGGGTTAATGATCAGTACATAAAAGAAATCTTGTGCCATACAAATAAGGTTTAAAATGCTGTGTCGCCCATACAACTGCTAACAATTCTTTTTCTATTGTACTATACTTTATTTCGGCATTTTGTAAAACTCTGGAAGCAAATGGTACGGGGTGTTCTATTTCGTTTTCATCTTTTTGTGACAGTACAGCTCCGATGGCTTTATTACTAGCATCTGTGGTTAATATGAATGGTTTTTCCCAATATGGGTACTTTAAAATTGGTATATAGCTCATCATTTCCGTTAGGGTTTGACATGCCTGTTTTATTTCCTTTGTGCCATATATTTTGGTTTTTAAATAATTTGAATTGGTCTGGTTATCTTAGCGTAGTTTTTGATTAATTTCCTAAAATACCCGGTCATGCCGAGGAATTGTCTCGTCGTCTTTTCATTACGCGGAATAGGAAATTATAAAATAGCTTTAAATTTTTTTCACATCTGTTTTTAATCCGTCCGGGGTACGACGCACAGTGGAACGAACGTTAGGGCGGAATGGACATTCGTTATATCTCCGCTTCTGCTTCTCCTAGAATAATGCTATTGGTACCGTTTTAAAGCTTTTTGAATGGACTATTAAATGATATGCTAATCATGATCAGATCGTAAGAGGAAACATGTAAGAATTCCTGATTTGATATTTCGATGTTGGATAATTTATCATCATTTACTTACCATTTATTGTACCTATATACTACGAGAATATATGCAATAAAATATTCTATGGAATGATAAATACATATGTATTAAATAAAATTACAAAATAAAACGTAACAAACTAAAATATTTAATTATTAAAAAAAAATAATATAACAATTGATAATTACTTTTGTCAGTTAATATCCTAGGACTAATTGATACATCAAAATTATAATATATGTAGGTGCCTATATACAATTGTTTATTTAAATAACGATCAGAATGAAACTCATAACAACATAATTTTAATTAAGATTCTTTTTTCTATATTCTAAGTAACAATAAGTGATTGTGCTTCTGGTAATAAATCACGTTTAATGTTTATTATTCTCGGTCTAAGTGTCGAAATTAAGGGATCCGAATTTATTAATAAATTATTTAAAACATCTCGATTGTTTGATTGCCTCGATGATTTTCTGGCATGAAACAGTCTGAAATTTCGGAATAACTTGTGATTCGCTTCTTGAGCATCTTCTGACAATTGTCCTATAGGTATTATAGCATTTTTGGCTATCAGTGTTCCGTGCACGAGCAGTTTGTGCACGGTGACTGGCATATAATACCAGCCATACAGAGATACATATAACCGTGCTGTCTCTTTCGTGTAGGCTTCAAAGTTATCAAGTTTTATAATTGACCCAGAAGAAATAGCTTGTAATATTATTGCAAAGCGTCTAATTAGATTTTCGTCAACCCCTGTTATAGCTGATGAAGTTTCTGTGAAGGCAAAAAATTTCCTTGCAGTATTTCCATCATTGCTTGAACCAAAACCTTGTCTTACGTGGTCTACACAAAGTCCTAACTGAATTTTAAAATCATGTTGAACTTGATTTTTTTCCCTTGCAAGTAACTCCTTTTGCTCTGTTGTTTTTGCACTCCAGGACTTGAAATCTAATCGGTAAGAGATGTGAATTAAGCACTCAAAACACCTGATCAAACAATGCAAAGGGGACAAGCCAAATGAGTAATACTCATTGTTAAGGCAATTATAAGCATTTTCCTTATTTCTCATTATCTATTTTTTTAACCTTTTTTTTGTAATCAGGTACTTAGTCATTTGTTTTTGTAACATCTGTTTTTTGTATATACTCTCTCTAGTGAACTTGTCTCCACCACGCTATTGTCTCCTAGTTAATAGTATATGAGTAAAGTTTCGGTTTTTCTATCAGTTAAGTGGTTTAAACATTTGAAATTTGGTCCGACGTCAGTCGTCAACATTTCGCGGCGTCAGAGATCTCGTCGCCATGATTTTGTAACCAGGAAGCGGCTAAATTCTCCTAGAGAAGACTCGAAGTCCGTCAAGCTATCTGAAAAGCCCCTACATATTTTTGGTCCTCTTGGGCCACATAAAATTTCGAATGTTTAAACCACACAAAGTATGTTTAGAGTATTTCTTGAACAATAAGGTTAATTATTGCCCCCGAATAAAATTAATTAATTAATTTATTAATTTTTCTTTCTTAAATTCACAAACGGCGTCGGTTTTAGGTAGCCATTTTGATTAATCTTACGAAACATTCGTTAGAATCCACAGCCTTACATAGTATAGCCACTGCTACCTTAAAATTATCTATTGTAACCTTACAAAGATACATTGTAAATTGTAACCTTATCAAACCTATTCATTTTACGTTCTTTGCATTTTACTTTATTTTGATCATATTATCAATCGAAAATTCTGATTTTCTTTGCTTTTTGTTAGTATTTGTTTCTATTTTACAATTTTATTCACGTTTTTGATTTTCGATTTCTTTTCGGATCGAAACCTTTTTGAATCCCATTAATACAGTTATCCTTGGCTTTGTTTTTATTTATTTATTTTCCTTTTCTCTTGTTGTTTACTTATTTATTTGATTTTATTACATTTGTCACTTTTCGTTACCGGTTTTCAATTTTAATTCGAATCATAACCTTTCTGATTTAATTAATTTGAATTTTCATATTACATTTCAGCTGCCCCCATATTTAATTATTTACTTTAACGATGGATCAAAAAACTCGCGAAAAAATATTAAAGGCTTTGAAAATCGCTGAAACCAAACGTCAAAACATTTTTGCCGACATCACCAAATCATGGGATGAGATAAAGAATTCGACTGTATCTGATATAGATCTTGTTCGCTCGTATTATGATGATTCATTATTCCTCCAAAAGAAGTTCCAAACACTAACTGATGAAATTATTGAATTAAATTACAACCTTGACCCCGATGATACCGTTGAAACTACACACGTTTCATCCTCGTTTCGAACCACTCTATTCACAATTCAAGCCAAATACCGTAAGTTAAAAAAACAAGAACCTGCTCCCTTGATAAAAAATGAAAACATACAATCAACTAATAATGAACCACCCAAAATTACCCAGCACATGCCTCCCATTACCATTCTACATTTACCGGCAATATTGAAAAGTGGAGCGAATTTTTCTCAATTTTTAATTCTCTTGTCCATGAGAATTCTCAATTGATAAACATTCAGAAGTTCCATTATTTACGTACATCGGTCTCCCATGAAGCTCTGGCTGTTATTGAAAATTTTCAGTTAACAGCTGAAAATTACCCCTTGGCTTACCAAGCTCTTGTAAACCGATATCAAAGCACTCGCCGTATCGCCACCACATATTTGAATAAAATTTTGGACTATAAGTGCTCAACCACGCACTCGTTGAGTGCTCTAAAAACGTTCATTCAAGTCCATCAAAACTCAATTGAAGCCATCAAAGCTTTGAAGGTTGGCGATTTAGCAAACTTTTTGTTGTTATCATTATCCCTCAGGAATTTAGATTCAAGAACTGTAAGAGCTTTCGAAGAAAAGCAAGCCGACACAGCGATCCCATCTTATGATAAACTGTTAGAGTTCGTGGAGCATCAAATAAAAACTATAGAAATTTTTCATCCACCCACAACCCTGCCAGCAGCTCCTCATCTCCTAATAAACCTCAATCTCATGGTACTTCTAAACTATCCTTTATTGTAACCAACAATGAAAAAAAAAAGCCTCCACACAAATCTTTTCCAAATGCTTATTTTGTCATAAGGGTCACTCCTTATCTTCGTGTCTCACCTTTTTTCCAGTGTCAAGGGAAGAAAAGATTTCCTTTCTCCGCACCCATAGAAGGTGTTTCAATTGCTTTGGTTCACACCTGAAAGCCGATTGCCCCTCGACGGCATCATGCCGTAGATGCTCATCCAGGAATCATCACACGCTGTTACATCCTGATCGCTCAAATGATTCCTCGCTTCCACTTAAGCCTAATGCCAATGTTCCCACTAATTCATTACATGAAAAGACCGAGCCAACTACTGCTAATGCTCTTGTTTCCTGTAGTTGCACTTCTTCAACTCCCAAAATAGCTCCAGCTTCTGTTGTTAAAATGCTAGGTACCTTTCGAGCTCGCATACATAATAACTCTCTTGGCTATGTACCAATACGAGGGGTCATTGACCCTGGCTCCCAAATATCATTTATTTCTCAAAGTTTGGCTCGATCTCTTCGGCTTAAAGTGAATCGTGCTCCCATTTCGGTAAGTGGAATAGGCGGTTCGCTGTTTACCTCACCTGGCACCGTATCGTGCAACATAGTCTCCTCATACACGACCCAGCACGTTAGCGCAAATTTGTCGGTGATTCCCAATATCGTCGGGCATTTGCCAACTGTTGAACTGGCTCCTACGATTCCTCAATCGTTCATTCAACTCCAATTAGCTGACCCTACCTTCTACCGACCCGACCAGGTTGAAATTTTACTAGGTGCTGACGTGTACCCACAGTTATTGTCCCCTGAACCTATTATCAAGCACCCGAATGGTCCCGTTGCTGTGAGCACTATATTTGGTTGGACAATTGTTGGTCCCATGAACTCCCAGACTCCCTCATCGAGCATCGCGTCGCTCATTTCTACTGCTGAACTTTCTCAGCAGCTTTCAAAATTCTGGGAAATCGAGCATGTTCATGCACCTGTAATTGAAGATCCCCTCGACACTCTAGCTGAGCAACACTTCCGGGATACTCACCAACGACAGCCAGATGGCCGGTACTCCGTATCCCTGCCTATGAAGCCCGATGCTGCTCCGGTTCAGAGTAATTCTTCCAAATCATACGCTTCCTTGTTAAATTTGCAAATGCGACTAGCTAAGACCCCTGAGTTTGCTTCAGAATACCATAATTTCATGCAGGAGTACGCCCAGCTCAACCACATGTCTATGGCTCCTACGCCTTCTTCATACATTGTTCCGCATCATGTGGTAACCAAAATTACCAATCAGGGTAGCAAATTGCGTGTGGTATTGAATGCCTCAAGCCCTGATTCCTCTGGCGTTTCTTTAAACGACTGTCTGTTGAAGGGGCCCAAGTTACAATCTGACGTTTCAGCCGTCCTTTTAAATTTTCGGTTCCCTAAAGTTGCCTTGTGCTGTGACGCACAAAAAAGATGTATCGTCAAGTGCTCGTTCACGAACAGGATCGCAGCCTGCAACACATTTTTTGGACCCCGGACAACAATTCGCTAGTCGAAGAGGCGCAGCTGAATACCGTAACATACGGTTTGGCCCCTTTAGCGTTCCCGGCCATGCGCGTGCTGCATCAACTTGTAAAGGATGAAGGTTCCGATTTCTGCTTGGCTTCAGTAGCCTTAATGAATCAAACTTATGTCGATGACATAATAACTGGCGCTAATAATGTCCATTCTGCTAGTTTCCTGCGGTCGCAATTAACCAAATTGCTGAGTTTAGGCAGATTTGAGCTACGCAAATGGTCTATAAGTCACCCTCAAGTTCTTGAGGATCTCCCTGAGGAACATTGCGAATCCCCTTTGGTTCTAAATGACGAGGACAAGTCGTTGAAAATTTTGGGCTTAAGTTGGGAACCTTCTGAAGATCTGTTTGTATACAGAGTGATACCCTTCAACGGTAAATGCACCATTCGGTCGCATATCAGTTCGGCTCTGAACTCAGCCGATATGGTTTCTCGAGGGCTGAACCCTAATTTGCTGTCTGAGCCTATTGCGTCCTCTCTTTGGTCATATGGCCCTCCACTTATGTCGGACTTTCAAGCAAGTTGGCCTCCACCGTTTGCCCCACCATCTACTCCCTCAGCTTCTATCCCTGAGTTATCCACTAGACATGTGCTTTTCGCTACCAATAGTGTCCTTGCTGATCCATATATCATAACTCGTTTCTCCTCATACGTCTACAGCGTGTGGTAGCCTGGATGATGCGCTTTGCTCTGAATTACCGTGCGCGTTCAAAATCGAAAACGAACTTTCAAGGTCCACTAACCACCTCCGAAATTGAACAATCTTTTTTGGTAATTGTGCGTCTTGTAGAGGGTTCGCGTTTCACCGAACGAATCCGTCTCATTCTGTCGAATAAACCTGTTTCCTGTTTAGGACATTTTAGGACTCCTTTCCTCGACGAAGTCGGCATTCTCAGGGTGGGCGGCAGACTTCAGAACTCTGAACTCCCATTTTCGGCTCGCATCCCCGCTTTGCATCCTGATCCTGATGGCAATATCCGGGAGGTGACTCTCCGCACTGCTGACGGCGTCTTTACGCGACCCGTCAACCAAGTCATTCCCTTACCGGAATGACTCCCTCTGAATAATTATTGTACAATTGTATGTTCATTTGTTTATTTTTTTTTTTTTTTTTTACTTTTTCTTTCTTCCTTTAACTCCCTTATCCCTTTGATTATCTTTGAAAATGGGAAACAGCTCCCCATTTTGGTGGGCGGTATGAAATGAAATGAAATGAAATGAAAATAAATTTTATTCTGGGGCCATTGCCCCTTAAGAATAATTATAATGAACAATTATTGGCGGCCTAGCTGCCGTATGTATAATTTAGAAATATAATAAAGACAAGGAAATACAATTTAAATTAAATTAAGGAATTGAAAAAAAAAACTTAAATTACAACATAAAGTAATAAGATTAATAATACATGTTTTAAAATATCACACGAAAAACAAATTAAATCTTAAGGTTCGAAATTGAAAATAAGCTACAAAAACAAATTAGGAAAAAACAAAAAAAAATATTCAACAAAAGAATGCGGTAGACAAAGCTAAGAAATATAAATTATACGGAAAAATAATGTATCTTGTCTGATAAATAATATAATTATGCTGAAACCAATTATACAAATTTAGTGCAATAATACTAAAGTAATTCTGTACAAATCAATATTATGCTTTGAATATTCATACTTCATTTTAAAACATATTTTCTTCATTGATGTGACTATTAGATTGAGTTTCTAATAAGTAAACGAAAAGACGTGATTTGAAGCTATTATAAGTGGAGGAATGGCGAATGATGGAAGGGAGGGAGTTCCAGAAGTTCGAAGCTCTAGAAATAAAGGAGCGTTTGAAGGATGTTGTGTTAAAGGAAGTTAGGTAGAGGTCTGAGGAACGGGATCTGGTTTTGCGGGAACTCACTGATGATTTTAATGTTAATGCTTTCAGGATATAGGGAGGTGACTGAGAGGAAAGTGATTTGTAAAGGAACGAACCCAGGAAGTATTGTCTTCGGAAGGAGGGAAATAACCATTTTAATCTTGTGTAGTGGTGAGATACATGGTCATAACGTGATATCCCTAGAACGAATCTCAGGCAACAGTTCATGAGCTTCTTCAATCTTGCGTCTTGAGATGCAGAGAGGCCTCCGTACACCACACTACCAAAATCAAAATGGGGGAATATGAGGGAGGTAATTAATAGTTGACGAGTTGATTGAGGGAGGAATTTACGGGAGCGGTTTAGGAGTCGAAGAGTGGAAATTGTTCGGCGGATAATTAGGGAAACATGGTCTTTCCAGGAAAGGGTTTGGTCAAAGACAATGCCGAGGTTCGTAACGGAGTTGTGGAAGTTTATGGGATTGGAGTCTATAGAGAAATTAGGGATTCCAGGTAAGGAGTTGAGAAGGACCCTGTAGCCCAACACAATAGCCTTGGATTTGCTAGCATTCAGTTTCAATTTATTAGCAAAGGCCCAAGAGGATATTGTGTCAAGATCAGCTTGCATCTTTGCGATAGCTTCCTGCAGTTCACTAGGGAAAAAGGAAAGGTAAATTTGTGAGTCGTCCGCGTAAAAATGAGAGGAACAATGTTTTATGAGGGGATAAACGTCATTAATGTAGGAACTAAATAGAGAAGGTGATATTGAGGAGCCCTGAATCACACCAGAGGTGATTGGGAGGGGAGAGGAAGGGGGAAGGTTAGGAATTTGGACTATCTGGGTGCGGTCAGAAATAAAGGATTGGATCCATCTGGTCGCACTATGAGAAAAGGAAAAGTTATTAGCTAGTTTGGAAAGGAGTAGGTTGTGATCAATGGTATCAAAGGCTTTGCTGAAGTCAAGGAGGATGAGGATGGTGATTTTATGATGGTCCATAGCTTGGTGGATGTCTGAGGTGATTTTTGCAAGAGCTGATTGTGTGGAAAAGCCAGTTCTAAAGCCTGACTGAAAAGGATTAAGATGCTGTTCAAGGAATGAGGATATCTGGTCTTGAGCTATTCTCTCTAGAGGTTTAGAAAGATTGGAAAGTTGTGAGATGGGTCGGTAGTCATTTTCGGATGCTGGATTAGGAACTTTATTTAGGGGAAGGACAGTAGCTTTTTTCCAGGCGGATGGAAAGATTGAGTTCTGGAGAGAAAAGTTATAAATATGGAGTAGAGGTGCTAGGATTAATGGGAGGCAAAGTTTAATAAATCGTGCTGGAATCCCATCTGGTCCAAATGATTTGGAACGTGATTTCATCACAGCCTCTATTAGCTGGGAGGGTTCGATATAAGAAAAGAAGAATTTATCGGAATCAAAATCTGTATTATTCGGGTTGTGAACTGGGATTGAGGAAGGTGAACCGGATGAGGTGAAATACTTATTGGGTTCATCTGGCGTGGCATGGTACGAAGGACAAGATTTAAATTGTAAGGAGGGGATTTGGCGGAGGAGTTTCCACTTTTGGCGGGAATGGGAATGCGTGGATAATGCTTTATGGTAATATTGGAATTTGGAACGACGGAAGGCTGATTGGGTTCGGTTACGGAGGTTTTTAAAGGTGATTAAATCTTCAGGGTGTTTTGTCCGGATATATTTCCTTCTGGCTGCATCTCTGGTTCTCATCATCTCTTTGATATCTTGAGTTATCCAAGGTGCTGGAGGACGGTGCGTTTTCACTTTTTTTTGAGGAGCATGATTATTTAGAATGGATAAAAGGTTGGAATTCGATCTTAGCATCTAAGGATGGTGTGGAGTAAAAAGCGTTCCAATCTATGGATTCTAGGTCGGCTTGAACCATTGGAAAAGTTAAAGAGTCAATATTGCGGTACGTAATAATTCGAGGAGTGAAGGAAGGAACAGGAAAGTCATAAGAAATCGATATTAAATCATGTGCAGAAAGAGAGGGTATAGGATGTTGGGAGTGGGATACCAAATTTGTGGGAGAGTCGATTACATGTAAATCAAGCCAGGTATCCGATTGGGAAAGGTGATGGGTTGCAGAGTAAGGAACAATGAAGAGACCAAGGGATTGAAAGAGGTTACTCAGGAAGCGTTTATCAGGGTTGTCAGTTAAAAAATTGGAATTGAAATCTCCGGCGATAATAATGTGATTATAACAAGGAATTATTGAGAAGAGGAAGGTTTCAAAGCTGGGATCAAAGGGTACATGTGGGGGTCGGTAAATTACTGCGTAAAGGATAGTTCGGGTGTTGATGGTAATTTCACTAAAAAGGTATCAGGTAGTTAGTCATTTGTTTTTGTAACATCTGTTTTTTGTATATACTCTCTCTAGTGAACTTGTCTCCACCACGCTATTGTCTCCTAGTTAATAGTATATGAGTAAAGTTTCGGTTTTTCTATCAGTTAAGTGGTTTAAACATTTGAAATTTGGTCCGACGTCAGACGTCAACATTTCGCGGCGTCAGAGATCTCGTCGCCATGATTTTGTAACCAGGAAGCGGCTAAATTCTCCTAGAGAAGACTCGAAGTCCGTCAAGCTATCTGAAAAGCCCCTACACTCATCATTAACTATTTCCTTGTTTGTAATAATTTTTAAATTGTTCATTTCTTTAGGTTTTGCATGGCACAAAAAACACCTCATAGCTGAAGAAGTTTCAGTTAAAATATTACATATTTTGCCATCAACCATAGTTAATAACATTCTATAATTGATAGAGATTTTGTCATTTATATAGGGAAGTAAATTATCAATTTGTTTCTGAATGTCTCGAACTAAAGACGTTACAGTTTCATCTGTTTCTTTCGTATAATTAAATGAGATAGGCCTACAAAATCTGGTCGATGACGGACATTCATTTTGCCAGACTATTTGACAATTCTCTGAATTTATCAAATTAATCGGTACTAAACAGGCAATCAAAATGACCGAATCTTCGCTGAAAGTTTCAGATGAAGAATAACGTTGTTTATATTGTGATTGGTTACCCACCCCATCACATCCCCACTTAATGTTTAACGTTAAACTACGAAAGTTATCATTCCCTATTTCAACACCCACGACTTGTAAAATCCGAGAAGAAGTATGGTCAAGTAAATTTTGCAATACGATATTTGCTCCAGTGTCACTAACCGATATGGATTCTTCTGGGGGATAACAACCTTTTTACAATTTTTGAATCTGGTAGTAGCTGGGGTAAAGTGATGTATATCCTAATGCTTTTGCATTATTTCTGACGGCATTGTACTGAAACTTAGTAAAATCAGCGGCTGTATATAATGATAATGCCTTTTCGTTCTCTTGGTCCTTTGGATTTAAAAGGTTTTCACAAAATTTTTTGACACTTAGTACATGTTCTGGATGCTCCCTAATAAAATTAACAATGTAATCTACGTCATCAGATTTGAACCTTTTTTTCACGACAAAAGCGAACATATCCTCTGAACATTTTCTAAAACTTTCCGTTTTTCTCCGGAACGTCTACCAGATAATTGCTCGAATGATTGAGAACAAGATGGTATACTTGCGCTTGTTGATGATGATGATGAAGGTAGGTTCTGGATAACATCTTCAGGAACAATGAAATCCAAATTCAACCAGTTTTCATGCTTCTCCAAAAAACTATTGATCTTCCTATGGGACGAAATCCAGCGAGAGTTCAAACTACTACTGAATTTTCTTAATTTTTCCCGTAAGCAGAACTTTGCGGTATTTGAAATTTGTTCCAGTCCAAACGAATTAATCCATGTTTCCAATGCCAGGTCATAATCTTTAAAACTTAAATGATTAAATTGGAAAAATTGAAAAACTTGAAAATTTGTTTTAGGAACCATTGCACCTATGTCGTTAAAATAACACACACAAACTGAGCATTTTATAAGAGGACAAATGAATGTAAACAGACAAACAAAAGACAAAAGTAGGTAAACAAAAGAAAACTTGCGAAAAGTAGCGCCAATATCAATAGAAATCATTTAAAATTAATTCTCAAGACATAGAAAAGAAAAGAAAAAAATCATTTTCTCGGAAAAGAGCACCTAAGAGCAAAATCCAACTAATAGAAAAAAAACTTCAAGCATTCTAGTTATTTACTGTGAAGGTAGTTTTTTGGGCGATTTTAGGCGATTTTCGCAATTTACATTTGAGTTTTTTCTCCTAATTTTCATCGAAAAATCCCAGACGTTTGAAATAATCTCGAGTTTTATTTGCCTAAAATATCTTATTATGGATGAGTTGTTTTCCAGTAGTTGCACGGTTAATTTAAAGCATTACCTCAAACAATGGATTTTTTTTTTTTAAATATGAGTTTAAAAAAATATATATATTTCAATGCAGAATTTTTCCTATAAGATTTGATTTTAACATTAATTTATCTATGGATTTTGTTGAAAAGAAGTATAAAGTATAATTTAAGATCCAAATAAAAGACAAATTTAGTTATTAGAGAATTGGTCCAATGTTCAACAAATTCGTTGATTCGTTCTACTGTGCGACGTAGCCTAAAAAGTTTAATTCAGTTTTAAAAAATTCAGTCTTGTCTAATTGTATTGAGAGGTTATGTTGTTTTAGGGCTTCAAATACTCTTTTTAAGTCTTTTAAATGTTCTTCCTCATTTTTTGAATAAACTATTATATCGTCGATGTAAATCATTGAATTAGGAATATTTGAATCATCATTGTCATTGCTCTCTGAAAAAATGGAGGTGCATTGCACAGGCCAAAAAGGCATCCGCAAAAATTAAAAATATCCATTTTCAGTGGAGAACGCGGTTTTAGCTGGTGATTGTTCGTCCATCTCAATTTGCTGAAACCCTGACGCGAGGTCTATGGTGGAAAATATTTTCGATCCCTTTAATCCAGTTGTTTAATGTTTAATAAGTCCTCAATGTTCCGTAGGGGAAATTTATCCTTTACGGTTGCCTGATTTAATTTCCTATAGTCGATGACTATTCTTATTTTCTTTTGTCACGACGCGTCTGATTTTTTTGGTACAATTCCAACCACAAAGTGGAGAATTATACGGCGATTTGCTAGGTCTAATTATCCCATTTTTTAATAATTTTTGTACTACGTCGTTTATTTGTTTTTTAAATTGTTCCGGGTAACGGTAATTACGCGTATATATTAGATTTTCATTCATCGTTATTATTTTATGTTTGATTCTTTTTAATACTTCGCCATGTTGGCTTATAATTTCAATTAATTCCTCTTTTATTTCCGGTTTTATATGTTCATGTCGGATTAAATTTTTTATTTCATTTTTATCGTCGATGAAAAATAAATCATTTTCTAATTTAAATATTCTTTTATTATATTTTAATTCATTTTTTTCCAAATCAATTATTAATTTTAATTTTTTCATAGTTTCATACCCTAATAAAAACTGAAATCTATAGCTAAACGGAAAGATTAGGAATTTAACTTTTTGATTGATTCCTATCAGGGGCTTTAGGTTGATTATCACGCTTTGTGAACCTTCCGCTCTTCCTGTAGGGGTTTTTATCGCGAAGTCTTTCTTTATTATTTCCGAATAACATGGAATGTGATCGGGATGTATATAATTTTTTGTGGCTCCCTTATCAATTACTCATTTTTTTCCTAATTTGTCGATTAGATTGGGTAAATCATTATTTAAATTTAAATAATTTAATTCTATGTTACGCGTAGTTTTTTTAGGTTCTTTTTCGGCGATTTGTATACTATTAAAATTTAACTGATTGTGTATATCTGGTCTAAGTCCGGAGGTCTGCTCGTGCTTGGGCCTGATTCTAAAAAATGGTTCTGTGTTTGTTCTAATAATTCAATTTTTTCCAATAACATTTTTATTTGTTTGTCTTTTTCCTCCTCTATTGCGTGCACTCTATTAGATACCGTACTTATCAAAACTGTATCTGAATCTACTTGGGGTTGTTGATAATTTTGCCTAAAATTTCTAGAGGGGGTTTTATTGAAAAATCGATGTTGCGATTGAGGATCCCACGGTTGATTATAAATTAATTTATTAAGCGATATTCTATAGCTCGTTGTTGTGGCCGGAAGTTATGCTGATAATTATTATTAATGGTATTAAGGGTTGGACCTTGTTCATGCTGATACTGTTGCGGATTATTATAAGACGATGATATTGATAGGTTCGGTAATTTTGGTAGTCATGGTGGTTATCAAAATTCGGTCTGTATTCTTTATTTTTATAATTAGTTTCAAATTTTTTCTTTTTATAGTTATTTTGTACCGGACTGTTTTTAGAATGTTTTTTATCTCCGTATAGTCTGTTTACAATGTGGGCCGCGCTATTTCTTAATATTTCTTCGAGGTCTTCTAAGCTGTCGAATTTAATATGGTAAATAAAATCTGTCAATGCCGGGTGTAGACTATGGACCACGTGGTGTGATATTTGTTTGTCGTATTTGTATATTTCGTCTTGTTTGTCAAGTATTTCGTTATCTGAATAAATGCGTGCGTATAAGTCACATCATTTCTGGCCGAGTCGTTCTAAGAAATCGAGTGGGTTCTCGTTATAGTAAGTAGGCGTATTTAGAATTTCCGAAATTAGTTGTTCCCGAGTTCTTGTGTCCTGATATTTTTTCTTTAAAAATGTTATTATTTCTTTGACGGTACTAAATTCTTTATCATAAACGGCGACTTTAGCTTTTCCAGTTAATTTATTTAATATAGTTAAAACTAATTTAGCCTGATTGGTATTTTTATAAGTGCTATCCTCCTTGCAATATAAATTATATAAAAATTCGCTATTCCTGATAAAATCTACTAATTGTAACGGATTTCCGTCATGCTCCGGGATAAATGCTGAGTCGTGGTTTTTTTATTTCTAGTGCCATATTGCTATTTTTATCGATTAACATTGAACCTGTTAAATTACTTAATTTTTCTTCCAACTTATTCATAAAAATAAATGCTAAATTAATATTTTAAATTATTATACTAAATTATATTTAAATTACAAAATTACATACAAATAAAAATAAAATTAATTAATTATACTTGTTTCTTGATACAACGATGTCTTCCCGATGTCTTCTCGATGTCTTCTTCCTTCAGCTCGTTCCCGTCGATATTTTAACAAGAGGTTGTAGGTCCTTTTGGTTAAGGTATTGGAATACCTAAGTGCTCCCAAAGACTTGAAGATTTGCTGATGTATTCTTCTAATACTCAGCTCCCAATCTTCATATGCCAGTGGAAAAAGGTCTCGCTGTTCTGTACCTGCAATAAGATAGAACTGCCGCGAAGTTACGTTTACACTTTCAAAAGTCCCTGTTCAGGCGCCAGCTAAATAAAAGGATCGCGGGTTGAATTTTTAAAAAGAAGCTTTATTGAGAATTACATACATTGATCAAGAACAAGCACAATTTATAACTTAGTACAAAACTTCGAGTATAGTATGACCGCAAGCCTCAACGGCCTTTTATAGGGTTTTTGGAAGAGGGGATATCATACATCGTTTATTATATTCCTAATCCTATTGAGGTGTACATAACTATATATATATAGCCCTTTTTTGAGACATCAACATTAATGTTTTCAACTACCATAACTGGTGCAGTGAGACCAGGCTCGTAATCGGTTATAACATAAAGAATTTTATTTCTGCTAACGCTGTGCCCGGGTGGATATACACACATCCGAGTACGAATTCGAAGATGCCATTGACCGTACTACACAAACATCACCAGGTATTGAGTCTTTCATTCCCAAAAAAATTTCCGAAAAGTCAATCCTAACTCTATTACAATCAGTAAAGCTATTGATGTTGCGATATATGGCGACTCCACCGGCTCTGCAACTTGATGATGATGATACCACTAACGATAATGTCGTTACAATTTGTCTGTTCTTAGCGGTATTACAATATAATCTCAGTCCAAAGCTAGGGATATTTTCTGGCATGGAATTTTCCATCCAAGTTTCGCTGATTGCCAAATAATTAGATTGGTTGATAATTGTATCAGAAGATATGTCTTCTGAGTGCGCGACCAAGCTTTGTGCATTAATTGCGGTAATAAGCATAATACAATTGCTAATCAGGAACACTATTACAAAATCTTAATTAATATTTTTTTTATTCTAACACCTTATTATATTCACTGTCATTACTTTAAACTAATGTTTTATATCCAATCGGTAGATTTTTATGACAGCTGACGATTAAAACTTAAACGAACATAGTAGCTTCTCCGAGTCGAGTTATACTAATTTCAAATCACCAAACGCAGCACAATAACCTCAAAATTGCGGCGTTTTTTCCTCCACCGAACGCTATGCGTCACTGTTCTCGCTTATCATAATGAATTCTTTGATCCCTTAGCTATCCAGTGGTATAATTTAATTTTGGATGTGGAGGATATATTCAAAATTACAAGGCCAAACTGTATCCCCCCGATTTTGTTATCATTAGGTTTTTTGGATTGCCCCCATATGGTAGTAAATTTAAAGACGTATTCATGTCAAAAAATATTAGAAAAAATAAATATTTTACTTTAATCCCCCCCCAAATAAAAATTACTATTTATCTACTTCATTAGCTCAAACACACCCTAATTTTGCTTAAAACGCAACAATTACGCTAGTATTAAAAACTTGCACCAAAAATTTCAATTTGTTGACATTGGAAAACCCCCAAAAAACTTGCTTTTTTACAATTATCATGCCATAACTTTTTATGGGTGCATTTCCAGACCCATGTTTATAGGAACGTTTTTGGCCAGTGTGTAATTTTCTATCAAATTTTGGAGGTTTGCGAATTTTGTCCACCTTCACTCTATGTTCGAAGCATTGTGCCTGAACTAGATATCTGCCCTTTGATTATGACTCTCAGTCATACCTGCCCTGCCATTCTTTTATCGCCTGCTTCTTTTGAGCTGTCTAGCTCGTGCTACTATGTCTTCCTTCTCATTCTCAGAGAGGCCCACATGACTTGGTACCCTATGAAGGGAAGACGTACTTTTCGATTGGGTTCTGGTTTGGATAATGTTGATATCAAAAAAATACTTTATCTTATTTGTGAGCATGGACTCTAGTTTACTGCACAACGAAGCTTAGTCAGTAAATAGCATACATTTCGGCGGATGCGATGCTGTGTCTATTATGGTATTGCTTTTTATGTTTGTAGTATTGTTTTTTAAGCGTCTGTAAAAATTTGAATATTACCGGAGTAGTTGTGAGCAATGCTAGTTGTCTGATGGCATCAGGAAAGTAAGTATTTTTAGGGGTTCTGTACATCTAACGTCTGCTGTAGAGTAGAATAGATGCTTTAAGCTGAGGTGTGATTAGATCTAGGAGACCGCGTGTAGTGTGCACTCCACGAAGTAGCGTGTGCATCTCAAGGACAAAGATATAATTTTTTTTGCGAAAATAGTATCGCACATAGGATTTCTTTTATCGGCACTTGCTTTTATAATGATTTTCTTCGAAATCCGTATTCTTCTTATTGGTAATGGCATTTTACCTGCTTCAACCATCAGTACATTAAAAGGTGTGGTTTTAAATGCATCTATGCATGTCCTTATAGCTGTTGGACAGTATTTTCGGTATTTATGAGGGGTGGCTTAGTTTCGTTGTATACTATGGAGCAATAGTCAAATACGGAAGCAATATAGTCTTATATAATAATAACATGTTAAAAGGGTGAGATCCCCATGAGATTCCTGCTAATGGTTTTAGAATATTCACATTCTGAAGAGCCCTGTGTATTATGTTCACGATGTGTGATTTGAAATTTAATTTGCTATCCAAAAGGACACCTTGAAACTTAACTTTATCTTGTGCTTTTAGTGTGTACCTATTATTAAAAATATCAAAACTATTTAATGCAAATTTTCTTTGTTTGTGAAAGGAATTAAGATGCATTTGTTGGGATTTATTTCGAAATACATTTTGTAAAACTATTCTTTAAAATACTCAAGAGCTCTTCAGCAAATGATTCGCTTCCCTTCCTTTGGATTGTTTTCAACCGTAAAAACTAAGAAATTATCGGCATATTGAATCAAATAACAATCTGGGGTTGGATCTTAAGAATATAAGCCGTGTAGGTATTGAATAAGGTTGGGCTTAAAACATCTCCCTGTGGTAAAGCATTTGTTCGAATTAAAACTAACGGGCCCCTCGTCTGTTTGTATTGTATATGTACGGACGGATAGATAATTTTATATCCATTACGATGTTTAAACGAAAAAAAATTGACTTGTTTAAAAGAATAAAAAAGATTGTGTTGTACTTTTGGGCTTTGTCGAGCTGATATTTTTGCATTAATGTATAGTTTAATCCTTCTAGTTCTCATACCGCAAACAAATTTTTACACCAAACACCCCCGCCCCTTGTTTTTAAAAAATGTCTAAAAATACCTCTTAAATGAATTTTTTGATAACCAAGTCGGTGTTTAGCGTGCAATAAGTAATTTCAAACTCTTCCAAGACGTGTAACGAAAATAATATAGTCATAATTGGTTAAAGAAACATTTTAGATTATTAAAATTTAAATCCTTATAATTTTTATCATAAAATAATTGTCTAAAAAACTATTTTCAGGGTATTTTAGCTATGCACGTATTTTGTGTCTTACCAAAATTATACATAGTTATTGAGAGACTAATGTTCAATTTTCGTGGTAATTTCTAATAGTTTACCTTTTAAGTAACTTATTTGATCTATTACATAATTATATGTCTATAATTATATTTGTTTGTGACGTCACACTGCGGCATTAATAAAAAAAGATCAGTCTGTCGTCAGGAGATCAGTAAACCATATAATATTGTATTTTTTTCTGTTTCACAAAGATTATTTCATTTTTTTAGTATTTTTTGTTATCTGATTTCATTTTTAAATGTGGAGAGAGATTGAAAAATGTTGTATGCAATTAAAATAGTATATCCATTTTCCCATTACATTATTTACATTCAGGTTTTCACAATTAAAATTTACTACGCAAATAATGTATTTAGTTAGTATTTGCAAAAGCTAGATATTAAATTGCCATATAACTTTCAAATGTTGAACATTTTCCCGATTTTTTCAAATTCCCTGATTTTTCCAAAGATTCCCCTAATTTTTGTCAAAACTTGAAATTTTTTATATTTTATTAGTCTGATATATTTCTAGATTTTTGATAAAACTGTGGGTCGTGTCAGTGCCAGCAGTGCTCGAACTTCTTCAATCTTCGGGCAAAGTCCGTTGCAGTTGAAGTTTATGACGGAGAAAAGAATTCATTGCCGGTTCTGTCTCGTCATTACTTGTACCAAGAGGGTGATCTGCTCCGCAAGGTTCTGGAGGGTCATCTGCATGGCGATTGCCCAAGAAGGAGGGATGTCATTCGTTTGCTGTCCGGCGGTCGAATGAGGGGTTACAGGAGGTACTGGGAGGGGCGTCTGATGAGGTTCTAATGTTTTCCTATTGGGACATTGCCTATAGGATGCCACGTGGCTTACACCATAGTTTTTACATTTCATCTGCCCCTTCATTTGGGCAGCTTTTAATGTTTTGTTCGCCTCCACAACGAACACATGCAGGTTCATAACCACATTTCGACTGGACATGGCCAAATTTTTGGCACTTGTAGCACTGAGGAGACAATGTGTCTACTCTGGCCTTATAGTTTTCGGCCGTGAAAATGACTCTGTTCACGTGCCTTACTTTCTTGACGTCAATTAACGTGACGCCTGTGGGAAATGTAATTATTATTGACGACAAGTCGACCTTTTTCCCTTCGGGTAGGGTATTTTGTAGCCTTCTGGCTTTGGCTATATTTAGGTCTTTAAAAGCCTCTAATAAATTGTTGGCAGTGAAAGTTGGTGGCAAGCCTTTTAGTGTATGATTAACTAATTTAGGCTTTTCATCTCTTTTGGAGTAAGTGTGATGGCCTATACAAAAAAGTTGCAGTCCACGGAGGACCTCTGATCTGTCAGATGCAGATTTCAGATCGATTTTTGCACCCTTTCTTAGTTCTCTAATAAAAATAATCTGTCACTTTTAATTTTAAAAGATAACTGATTACCTCGTTAACTGTCCGTTCTGCGACGAAGATCGGTGGGCATGAAGTGTTTCTTGCATGTGAGCTCTCGGGATCTGTTGCCACTTTTTGTAACACAGAGAAGCTGTTCTGCGAGGGTGTAGGCGATGACGGCTTCGGCGTAGTTTTCTTCGCCTTTTCCTCGGTTCTTTGAACTTCTCCTCGTTGTCAGAGGGGAACCACCTCCTTAGCTGTTTGGGCTACACTTAAATTGTTTCTAGTATTAACCATTTCTACGATTAATACTCGCACTGAGTTTAATAACGCAACACAGAATTTCACAAGGAAAAACTGGACACGTGGGGACGCGTTCCCGGGAACAAAGGCCCAAGAACAAAGAACTTTTGGACACAAAGGGACTTGTGACACAAAGAAACTGGTAGCACAACAAAAAGCTGATAAAAGCACAGAACTGACATGAACTCTACCACTACTTTACATGAACTTCACTCAATCATCTTCTCCGTCAGCCTATTATATAGAATCATCAGTTTTTCCGCAAATTCTCCTTCTGATTGGCCCTGAGTCCGTCCTTCTTTAAATAAATAAAAAACGTTCTCCTCTGGAGTCCATTTTCCCCCGCCATATAATTTTTTCAATCTCACCTTCAGGGTATCCCAGAGGTGCGTTGTCTCCTTGAATGGCATTCCAGGACTTCTGAACTAGAAAAAGCTTTCAGGAGTTTTACGTTGGAGTCTACTATGGTCCCATTATCCTTGCGGGACATTATCAAGCTCTGGATCTGGCCGCTTTCTTTGATGAAGTGCTCCGAGGTCCCCTACTACTCCTGTAAAGGAGTTTATATGTAAAGGAGGTTATATGTAAAGGGTTCTAGTTGACTAATTACCTCATGGATAAATGCTGAGTTCTGCGTCCTTATTTTTACGAGTTCCAACAGCTGTGTTTCGGTTGCCTTCGTCAGTTGCGTCTCTAGGTAGGCCATTCTACTGCCACCTGGGCCAGCAGGTATTCGAACTTAGCTCGCTCGTCTGTGTCTACCATATTCGTATGAGTTACCCGTAAATCAGTTACTTGACTATTTAAAGAACCGAGTCTCAGAAGTTATCCCGGGTTTCGGCACCAGTTATGATTAGACTGAATGAACACACTAAAAAAGGTGGGGGTTTAGGGTAACAGAGTGAACGGCACAAGTATAGAACGATAACTAACTCTATTGTAGCTTCTGACCAGATATATATACATTAGGTTTGTTCATAGAAATGGTATTACTTATCTTACTAAGACTCTTATCCTATAAATTATTATTTACATCTTACACAAGCCTAACTCCATCCCTCCAGTTCCTTTCTAAAGAGGAACTAAAACAAAACATACAACTTAAACACCTTACATTTCCTATAATAGTGCTAACAAACAAAGAAAAGAAATACATATAGTTATTTTACCTAATGATAATCTACTATATATTTGTCAAATACCACTCACTCATTTAACACGAAATCTCAGAAAGCACTGAATGGTTTGGAATGAAATTTGATATTTAGCTTCCTCTAGGGCCGTAGGTGCTCGCTAAGAAAGGAATTTGAATAAATCGGCCTGGATCGCGGCTAATTCGCGAAAAAATGCGATTACAATTTTTACTGGGTGAATAATAATTGATTTATAGCAGGGACCGAAACAGTTTTGTTTTTTTTTATTCAATTATGAAATAACTGTTTTAAAAAAACTTTTACTCAAAAGAGGTTAAAATAAAAGTTTTGAAACAACAGTTAAATAAAAGTTCTGGCGATAAAAGTAAAAGTTAAAAAAAAAAAAACTTTTATCTGTTAACACTTACATTTAACCTAAAAGTTATAAGTTACGATAAATTTCATTCGGCTAAATAAAATTTAAAATTATATTTCTTTCAAACTTACTATTTAAAACTTACTATTTCTTTCAAACTTACGATTTTTAAAGTGTGTTAACAGTTTTTTTAACAACTAGGGGGAGGGCCTGACTAAATTAATACTTTAAGGAAGCCTCGGCTGATATTAATAAAAATTGATGATTTTGTTCTTTCATACTTACTAACATTTATATTGAGTCTTATCAGGTTTTTAACAATTAGAAAGGGGGGGGGGTGTTAAAGTCTGATAGTTTGATTTTTTAATTAATTTTCCTTGCATTACCTCTCATCATCAAGTTATGTGTATTATTTTTATATTACGTGTATCAAGTTACGCATTTGGTAAATTACGACAGCTGGTATAAAAAACAAAAGAAAAACATATGAGCGTCGCCACCGATAGTAGCATGGCAGTCGTAGCCAGACCTCCCTGGAAGAAAGTTAAAAGCGCTATTTACGTACAGCCACCTTCTTTACTCACCGATCTTCTCTCATCGAGGGTGATCTTCTTTACTCATCGTTTGGCTGTATCTTCTCTCACCTCTGCACGATCTTCTCTCACCTCAGGCTCGATCGTCTCTCTCCACTGTCTATTTGAGAACCCCCCGCACTGAAAACCCACCGAAGCTGAGGAGACTTCCATCCACTCGACATCTATCAAGTATTTAAACCCTATTCTTCTACGTAACTTGGACCACATTCTGTCGTAGTTAAATTAGTATTGTCATTTCATAATTCATTAATTATTAAAATAGTTTAAAATCAGTTTTAATTAATTTTTGTTTAATTTCAATTTCTGCTGATAATCATAAGATATTTTTTTTTATTCTAGTTTATATCACTTTTCTCACCACCATTTCTATTATTTATGTATATATTTAAATTCTACTCACTATAGCAGATTTATTATTTCTAGTATTATATTTCTTCCTTTTTTAATCACCACTTTTCTTTTTATTCTTTTTTTGTATGTATATATTCAAATCTATTTTTAAAAATATAATTATTCTACAAGTGTTGTTCCTCTATAACGCTTTTATTTTTTTTTTTTTTTTTTGCATTTTATTGATTTTATTTCAGGTTTCCCCATTTTCAATTGCAGTAATTGGGTAAAATTTCTTTTATTTTTCTTCTCTAATTTATAATTGGGCATCATTTGGCTGATAGTAATTGTTCACCAGTGTTCAGTTTGGGGAGGCGATTGTTATTCAAAAGAGAAAAGCACCCTACCCAACATATTTTGGTCCAATCCGGGCCGGATATTCTTTAAAAATTGGTTAATTTTTTATTAACTAGTCCTCCGGTTTTTATTATTTTGTTTCGTTACTTGCAGTCTTAATTACGATGCCACCTAAAAACCAAAGTTCGACCGAGGAACAATCAATTAAATTAGAGAATTTAGAGGAGCAAATGGCTGACCTAGCCGATGATATCAAAACAACCGCTTCAATCGGCCTTAGTGTTCTCACCGATTCTTATAAAGAACCATGAAAACTATTTTTTATCTTTGCTTATCTCCTAATACCATATGACTATTAATCTATAGGGTCTTATCAGTTTTTTTAACAATTAGGGAGGGGGTGGCTAAATTAATACTTTAAGGTCGCCTCGGCTGATTTTAATGAAATTCAATAATTATGCTACTTTCATGCTTACTAACATTTATATTGGATCTTATCATTTTTTTTAACAATGAGGTGGGGTTTGGCTATATTAATACTTTAAGAACAACTCGGCTGATTTTAATGAAATTTGATAATTATATTTCTTTCTCACTTAAAACATTTTTAAAGGGTGTTAACAGTTTTTTTGAACAATTAGGGAGGGGGTGGCTAAATTAATACTTTAAGGTCGCCTCGGCTGATTTTAATGAAATTTGATAATTCTATTTCTTTCTCACTTAAAACATTTTTAAAGGGTGATAACGGTTTTCTAACAATTAGTGAAGTGGTTTGAATAAATTAATACTTCAAGGACGCCTCGGCTGATTTTAATGAAATTCAATAATTATGCTACTTTCATACTTACTAACATTTATATTGGATCTTATCATTTTTTTTAACAATTAGAATGGTGGGGTTTGGCTATATTAATACTTTAAGGACGTCTCGGCTGATTTTAATCAAATTCAATAATTATGCTACTTTCATACTTACTAACATTTTATTGGATCTTATCATTTTTTTTTAACAATTAGAATGGTGGTGTTTGGCTATATTAATACTTTAAGGACGTCTCGGCTGATTTTAATCAAATTTGATAATTATATTTCTTTCACTCTTAAAACATTTTGAAAGGGTGTTAACGGTTTTCTAACAATTAGGGAAGTGGTTTGACTAAATTAATACTTTAAGGACGTCTCGGCTGATTTTAATCAAATTCAATAATTATGCTACTTTCATACTTACTAACATTTATATTGGATCTTATCATTTTTTTTAACAATTAGAATGGTGGGGTTTGGCTATATTAATACTTTAAGGACGTCTCGGCTGATTTTAATCAAATTTGATAATTATATTACTTTCATACTTAAAACATTTTTAATTGGGTCTTAACAGTTTTTTTTTATGCTACTTTCAATTAGGGATGGTGGTGTTTGGCTAAATTAATGCTTTTAGGACTTCTTAGCTGATTTTAATTAAATTTGATAATTATATTTCTTTGCTACTTTCTAACATTTTTAAAGGGTGTTACGGTTTTCTAACAATTAGTGAAGTGGTTTGACTAAATTAATACTTTAAGGACGCCTCGGCTGATTTTAATGAAATTCAATAATTATGCTACTTTCATACTTACTAACATTTATATTGGATCTTATCATTTTTTTTAACAATTAGAATGGTGGGGTTTGGCTATATTAATACTTTAAGGACGTCTCGGCTGATTTTAATCAAATTCAATAATTATGCTACTTTCATACTTACTAACATTTATATTGGATCTTATCATTTTTTTAAAACAATTAGAATGGTGGTGTTTGGCTATATTAATACTTTAAGGACGTCTCGGCTGATTTTAATCAAATTTGATAATTATATTTCTTTCACTCTTAAAACATTTTGAAAGGGTGTTAACGGTTTTCTAACAACTAGGGAAGTGGTTTGACTAAATAATTACTTTAAGGACGTCTCGGCTGATTTTAATCAAATTCAATAATTATGCTACTTTCATACTTACTAACATTTATATTGGATCTTATCATTTTTTTTAACAATTAGAATGGTGGGGTTTGGCTATATTAATACTTTAAGGACGTCTCGGCTGATTTTAATCAAATTTGATAATTATATTTCTTTCACACTTAAAACATTTTTAAAGGGTGTTAACGGTTTTTCTAACAATTAGTGAAGTGGTTTGACTAAATTAATACTTTAAGGACGTCTCGGCTGATTTTAATCAAATTCAATAATTATGCTACTTTCATACTTACTAACATTTATATTGGATCTTATCATTTTTTTTAACAATTAGAATGGTGGTGTTTGGCTATATTAATACTTTAAGGACGTCTCGGCTGATTTTAATCAAATTTGATAATTATATTTCTTTCACACTTAAAACATTTTGAAAGGGTGTTAACGGTTTTCTAACAATTAGTGAAGTGGTTTGACTAAATTAATACTTTAAGGACGTCTCGGCTGATTTTAATGAAATTCAATAATTATGCTACTTTCATACTTACTAACATTTATATTGGATCTTATCATTTTTTTTAACAATTAGAATGGTGGGGTTTGGCTATATTAATACTTTAAGGACGTCTCGGCTGATTTTTAATCAAATTCAATAATTATGCTACTTTCATACTTACTAACATTTATATTGGATCTTATCATTTTTTTAAACAATTAGAATGGTGGTGTTTGGCTATATTAATACTTTAAGGACGTCTCGGCTGATTTTAATCAAATTTGATAATTATATTTCTTTCACACTTAAAACATTTTTAAGGGGTGTTAACGGTTTTCTTTTTAGGGGGGGGTTTGGCTAAATTATTACTTTAAGGTCGCCTCGGCTGATTTTAATGAAATTTCATAATTATATTTCTTCTCACTTAAAACATTTTTAAAGGGTTAACGGTTTTTCTAACAATTAGTGAAGTGGTTTGAATAAATTAATAATTTAAGGACGCCTCGGCTGATTTTAATGAAATTCAATAATTATGCTACTTTCATACTTACTAACATTTATATTGGATCTTATCATTTTTTTTAACAATTAGAATGGTGGGGTTTGGCTATATTAATACTTTAAGGACGTCTCGGCTGATTTTAATCAAATTTGATAATTATATTTTTCACACTTAAAACATTTTGAAAGGGTGTTAACGGTTTTCTAACAATTAGTGAAGTGGTTTGACTAAATTAATACTTTAAGGACGTCTCGGCTGATTTTAATCAAATTCAATAATTATGCTACTTTCATACTTACTAACATTTATATTGGATCTTATCATTTTTTTAAACAATTAGAATGGTGGTGTTTGGCTATATTAATACTTTAAGGACGTCTCGGCTGATTTTAATCAAATTTGATAATTATATTTCTTTCACTCTTAAAACATTTTGAAAGGGTGTTAACGGTTTTCTAACAATTAGTGAAGTGGTTTGACTAAATTAATACTTTAAGGACGCCTCGGCTGATTTTGATGAAATTCAATAAGTATGCTACTTTCATACTTACAAACATTTATATTGGATCTTATCATTTTTTTAACAATTAGAATGGTGGGGTTTGGCTATATTAATACTTTAAGGACGTCTCGGCTGATTTTAATCAAATTCAATAATTATGCTACTTTCATACTTACTAACATTTATATTGGATCTTATCATTTTTTTTTAACAATTAGAATGGTGGTGTTTGGCTATATTAATACTTTAAGGACGTCTCGGCTGATTTTAATCAAATTTGATAATTATATTTCTTTCACTCTTAAAACATTTTTAAAGGGTGTTAACGGTTTTCTAACAACTAGGGAAGTGGTTTGACTAAATTAATACTTTAAGGACGTCTCGGCTGATTTTAATCAAATTCAATAATTATGCTACTTTCATACTTACTAACATTTATATTGGATCTTATCATTTTTTTTTAACAATTAGAATGGTGGGGTTTGGCTATATTAATACTTTAAGGACGTCTCGGCTGATTTTAATCAAATTTGATAATTATATTTCTTTCACATTTAAAACATTTTGAAAGGGTGTTAACGGTTTTTTAAAAATTAGGGGAGGGGTTTTGCTAAATTAATACTTTAAGGACGTCTCGGCTGATTTTAATCAAATTTAATAATTATATTTCTTTCATTCTTACTAACATTTTAAAGGGTGTTAACGGTTTTTTTTAACAATTAAAGGAGTGGTTTCACTAAATTAATACTTTAAGGACGTCTCGGCTGATTTTAATCAAATTCAATAATTATGCTACTTTCATACTTACTAACATTTATATTGGATCTTATCATTTTTTTTTTAACAATTAGAATGGTGGGGTTTGGCTATATTAATACTTTAAGGATGTCTCGGCTGATTTTAATCAAATTTGATAATTATATTTCTACTTTCACACTTAAAACATTTTTAAAGGGTGTTAACAGTTTTTTTGAACAATTAGAATGGTGGGGTTTGGCTATATTAATACTTTAAGGTCGCCTCGGCTGATTTTAATGAAATTTGATAATTCTATTTCTTTCTCACTTAAAACATTTTTAAAGGGTGATAACGGTTTTCTAACAATTAGTGAAGTGGTTTGACTAAATTAATACTTCAAGGACGCCTCGGCTGATTTTAATGAAATTCAATAATTATGCTACTTTCATACTTACTAACATTTATATTGGATCTTATCATTTTTTTAAACAATTAGAATGGTGGGGTTTGGCTATATTAATACTTTAAGGACGTCTCGGCTGATTTTAATCAAATTTGATAATTATATTTCTTTCACTCTTAAAACATTTTGAAAGGGTGTTAACGGTTTTCTAACAATTAGTGAAGTGGTTTGACTAAATTAATACTTTAAGGACGCCTCGGCTGATTTTAATGAAATTCAAATAAGTATGCTACTTTTTCATACTTACTAACATTTATATTGGATCTTATCATTTTTTTTAACAATTAGAATGGTGGGGTTTGGCTATATTAATACTTTAAGGACGTCTCGGCTGATTTTAATCAAATTCAATAATTATGCTACTTTCATACTTACTAACATTTATATTGGATCTTATTTTTTTAAACAATTAGAATGGTGGTGTTTGGCTATATTAATACTTTAAGGACGTCTCGGCTGATTTTAATCAAATTTGATAATTATATTTCTTTCACTCTTAAAACATTTTGAAAGGGTGTTAACGGTTTTCTAACAACTAGGGAAGTGGTTTGACTAAATTAATACTTTAAGGACGTCTCGGCTGATTTTAATCAAATTCAATAATTATGCTACTTTCATACTTACTAACATTTATATTGGATCTTATCATTTTTTTTTTAACAATTAGAATGGTGGTGTTTGGCTATATTAATACTTTAAGGACGTCTCGGCTGATTTTAATCAAATTTGATAATTATATTTCTTTCACTCTTAAAACATTTTTAAAGGGTGTTAACGGTTTTCTAACAATAGGGAAGTGGTTTGACTAAATTAACTTTAAGGACGTCTCGGCTGATTTTAATCAAATTCAATAATTATGCTACTTTCATACTTACTAACATTTATATTGGATCTTATCATTTTTTTTAACAATTAGAATGGTGGGGTTTGGCTATATTAATACTTTAAGGACGTCTCGGCTGATTTTAATCAAATTTGATAATTATCTTTCTTTCACACTTAAAACATTTTTAAAGGGTGTTAACAGTTTTTTTGAACAATTAGGGAGGGGGTGGCTAAATTAATACTTTAAGGACGCCGTGGCTGATTTTAACCAAATTTAATCATTATATTTCTTTTCTCACTTAAAACATTTTTAAAGGGTGATAACGGTTTTCTAACAATTAGTAAAGTGGTTTGAATAAATTAATACTTTAAGGACGCCTCGGCTGATTTTAATGAAATTCAATAATTATGCTACTTTCATACTTACTAACATTTATATTGGATCTTATCATTTTTTTTAACAATTAGAATGGTGGGGTTTGGCTATATTAATACTTTAAGGACGTCTCGGCTGATTTTAATCAAATTTGATAATTATATTTCTTTCACACTTAAAACATTTTGAAAGGGTGTTAACGGTTTTTCTAACAATTAGTGAAGTGGTTTGACTAAATTAATACTTTAAGGACGTCTCGGCTGATTTTAATCAAATTCAATAATTATGCTACTTTCATACTTACTAACATTTATATTGGATCTTATCATTTTTTTTAAAACAATTAGAATGGTGGGTTTTTGGCTATATTAATACTTTAAGGACGTCTCGGCTGATTTTAATCAAATTTGATAATTATATTTCTTTCACTCTTAAAACATTTTGAAAGGGTGTTAACGGTTTTCTAACAATTAGTGAAGTGGTTTGACTAAATTAATACTTTAAGGACGCCTCGGCTGATTTTAATGAAATTCAATAATTATGCTACTTTCATACTTACTAACATTTATATTGGATCTTATCATTTTTTTTAACAATTAGAATGGTGGGGTTTGGCTATATTAATACTTTAAGGACGTTTCGGCTGATTTTAATCAAATTTGATAATTATGCTACTTTCATACTTACTAACATTTATATTGGATCTTATCATTTTTTTTAACAATTAGAATGGTGGTGTTTGGCTAAATTAATACTTCAAGGACGTCTCAGTTGATTTTAATCAAATTTGATAATTCTATTTCTTTCACACTTAAAACATTTTGAAAGGGTGTTAACGGTTTTTTAACAACTAGGGAAGTGGTTTGACTAAATTAATACTTTAAGGACGTCTCGGCTGATTTTAATGAAATTCAATAATTATGCTACTTTCATACTTACTAACATTTATATTGGATCTTATCATTTTTTTTAACAATTAGAATGGTGGGGTTTTGGCTATATTAATACTTTAAAGACGTCTTGGCTGATTTTAATCAAATTTAATAATTATATTTCTTTCACACTTAATAAACATTTTAAAGGGCGTTAACAGTTTTCTAACAATTAGTGAAGTGGTTTGACTAAATTAATACTTTAAGGACGCCTCGGCTGATTTTAATGAAATTCAATAATTATGCTACTTTCATACTTACTAACATTTATATTGGATCTTATCATTTTTTTTTAACAATTAGAATGGTGGGGTTTGGCTATATTAATACTTTAAGGACGTCTCGGCTGATTTTAATCAAATTTGATAATTATATTTCTTTCACTCTTAAAACATTTTTAAAGGGTGTTAACGGTTTTCTAACAATTAGGAAGTGGTTTGACTAAATTAATACTTTAAGGACGTCTCGGCTGATTTTAATCAAATTCAATAATTATGCTACTTTCATACTTACTAACATTTATATTGGATCTTATCATTTTTTTTTAACAATTAGAATGGTGGGGTTTGGCTATATTAATACTTTAAGGACGTCTCGGCTGATTTTAATCAAATTTGATAATTATATTTCTTTCACACTTAAAACATTTTTAAAGGGTGTCACAGTTTTTTTAACAATTAGGGGAGGGGTTTTGGCTAAATTAATTATTTAAGGATGTCTCGGCTGCTTTTAATCATATTTAATAATTATATTTCTTTCAAACTTAAAACATTTTTTGGGGTGTTAACGGTTTTTTTAACAATTAGAGGAAGGGTTTGACTATATTAATACTTTAAGGACGTCTCGGCTGATTTTAATCAAATTCAATAATTATGCTACTTTCATACTTACTAACATTTATATTGGATCTTATCATTTTTTTTAACAATTAGAATGGTGGGGTTTGGCTATATTAATACTTTAAGGACGTCTCGGCTGATTTTAATCAAATTTGATAATTATATTTCTTTCACACTTAAAACATTTTTAAAGGGTGTTAACAGTTTTTTTTTTTAGGGAATGGGGTGGGGCTAAATTAATACTTTAAGGACGCCGTGGCTGATTTTAATCAAATTTAATAATTATATTTCTTTCTCACTTTAAAACATTTTTAAAGGGTGTAACGGTTTTCTAACAATTAGTGAAGTGGTTTGACTAAAATAATAATTTAAGGACGCCTCGGCTGATTTTAATGAAATTCAATAATTATGCTACTTTCATACTTACTAACATTTATATTGGATCTTATCATTTTTTTTTTAACAATTAGAATGGTGGGGTTTGGCTATATTAATACTTTAAGGACGTCTCGGCTGATTTTAATCAAATTTGATAATTATATTTCTTTCACTCTTAAAACATTTTGAAAGGGTGTTAACGGTTTTCTAACAATTAGTGAAGTGGTTTGACTAAATTAATACTTTAAGGACGTCTCGGCTGATTTTAATGAAATTCAATAAGTATGCTACTTTCATACTTACTAACATTTATATTGGATCTTATCATTTTTTTTAACAATTAGAATGGTGGGGTTTGGCTATATTAATACTTTAAGGACGTCTCGGCTGATTTTAATCAAATTCAATAATTATGCTACTTTCATACTTACTAACATTTATATTGGATCTTATAATTTTTTTAAACAATTAGAATGGTGGTGTTTGGCTATATTAATACTTTAAGGACGTCTCGGCTGATTTTAATCAAATTTGATAATTATATTTCTTTCACTCTTAAAAACATTTTGAAAGGGTGTTAACGGTTTTTCTAACAATTAGGGAAGAGGGTTCGACTAAATTAATACTTTAAGGACGTCTCGGCTGATTTTAATCAAATTCAATAATTATGCTACTTTCATACTTACTAACATTTATATTGGATCTTATCATTTTTTTTAACAATTAGAATGGTGGTGTTTGGCTATATTAATACTTTAAGGACGTCTCGGCTGATTTTAATCAAATTTGATAATTATATTTCTTTCACTCTTAAAACATTTTTAAAGGGTGTTAACGGTTTTCTAACAACTAGGGAAGTGGTTTGACTAAATTAATACTTTAAGGACGTCTCGGCTGATTTTAATCAAATTCAATAATTATGCTACTTTCATACTTACTAACATTTATATTGGATCTTATCATTTTTTTTAACAATTAGAATGGTGGGGTTTGGCTATATTAATACTTTAAGGACGTCTCGGCTGATTTTAATCAAATTTGATAATTATATTTCTTTCACACTTAAAACATTTTTAAAGGGTGTTAACAGTTTTTTTGAACAATTAGGGAGGGGGTGGCTAAATTAATACTTTAAGGTCGCCTCGGCTGATTTTAATGAAATTTGATAATTATATTTCTTTCACACTTAAAACATTTTTAAAGGGTGTTAACGGTTTTCTAACAATTAGGGAAGTGGTTTGACTAAATTAATACTTTATTGTCGTCTCGACTGATTTTAATGAATTCAATAATTAAGCTACTCTCATAATTACTAATATTTATATTGGGTCTTATCAGTTTTTTTTAACAATTAGAATGGTGGGGTTTGGCTATATTAATACTTTAAGGACGTCTCGGCTGATTTTAATCAAATTTGATAATTATATTTCTTTCACACTTAAAACATTTTGAAGGGTGTTAACGGTTTTCTAACAATTAGTGAAGTGGTTTGACTAAATTAATACTTTAAGGACGTCTCGGCTGATTTTAATCAAATTCAATAATTATGCTACTTTCATACTTACTAACATTTATATTGGATCTTATCATTTTTTTAAACAATTAGAATGGTGGTGTTTTGGCTATATTAATACTTTAAGGACGTCTCGGCTGATTTTAATCAAATTTGATAATTATATTTCTTTCACTCTTAAAACATTTTGAAAGGGTGTTAACGGTTTTCTAACAATTAGTGAAGTGGTTTGACTAAATTAATACTTTAAGGACGCCTCGGCTGATTTTAATGAAATTCAATAAGTATGCTACTTTCATACTTACTAACATTTATATTGGATCTTATCATTTTTTTTAACAATTAGAATGGTGGGGTTTGGCTATATTAATACTTTAAGGACGTCTCGGCTGATTTTAATCAAATTCAATAATTATGCTACTTTCATACTTACTTACTAACATTTATATTGGATCTTATCATTTTTTTTAAACAATTAGAATGGTGGTGTTTGGCTATATTAATACTTTAAGGACGTCTCGGCTGATTTTAATCAAATTTGATAATTATATTTCTTTCACTCTTAAAACATTTTGAAAGGGTGTTAACGGTTTTCTAACAACTAGGGAAGTGGTTTGACTAAATTAATACTTTAAGGACGTCTCGGCTGATTTTAATCAAATTCAATAATTATGCTACTTTCATACTTACTAACATTTATATTGGATCTTATCATTTTTTTTTAACAATTAGAATGGTGGTGTTTGGCTATATTAATACTTTAAGGACGTCTCGGCTGATTTTAATCAAATTTGATAATTATATTTCTTTCACTCTTAAAACATTTTGAAAGGGTGTTAACGGTTTTCTAACAATTAGTGAAGTGGTTTGACTAAATTAATACTTTAAGGACGTCTCGGCTGATTTTAATGAAATTCAATAATTATGCTACTTTCATACTTACTAACATTTATATTGGATCTTATCATTTTTTTTAACAATTAGAATGGTGGGGTTTGGCTATATTAATACTTTAAGGACGTCTCGGCTGATTTTAATCAAATTCAATAATTATGCTACTTTCATACTTACTAAAACATTTATATTGGATCTTATCATTTTTTTTAACAATTAGAATGGTGGTGTTTGCTAAATTAATACTTTAAGGACGTCTCGGCTGATTTTAATCAAATTTGATAATTATATTTCTTTCACTCTTAAAACATTTTTAAAGGGTGTTAACGTTTTTTTAGCAATTAGGGAAGGGGTTTGGCTAAAATAATAATTTAAGGACGCCTCGGCTGATTTTAATAAAAGTCGATGATTATGCTACTTCCATACTTACTAAAATTTTTATTGGGTCTTATCATTTTTTTTAACAATTAGAATGGTGGGGTTTGGCTATATTAATACTTTAAGGACGTCTCGGCTGATTTTAATCAAATTTGATAATTATATTTTTTCACACTTAAAACATTTTGAAAGGGTGTTAACGGTTTTCTAACAATTAGTGAAGTGGTTTGACTAAATTAATACTTTAAGGACGCCTCGGCTGATTTTTAATGAAATTCAATAATTATGCTACTTTCATACTTACTAACATTTATATTGGATCTTATCATTTTTTTTAACAATTAGAATGGTGGGGTTTGGCTATATTAATACTTTAAGGACGTCTCGGCTGATTTTAATTAAATTCAATAATTATGCTACTTTCATACTTACTACATTTATATTGGATCATATCATTTTTTTTAACAATTAGAATGGTGGGTGTTTGGCTATATTAATACTTTAAGGACGTCTCGGCTGATTTTAATCAAATTTGATAATTATATTTCTTTCACTCTTTAAAACATTTTGAAAGGGTGTTAACGGTTTTCTAACAATTAGTGAAGTGGTTTGACTAAATTAATACTTTAAGGACGCCTCGGCTGATTTTAATGAAATTCAATAAGTATGCTACTTTCATACTTACTAACATTTATATTGGATCTTATCATTTTTTTTAACAATTAGAATGGTGGGGTTTGGCTATATTAATACTTTAAGGACGTCTCGGCTGATTTTAATCAAATTCAATAATTATGCTACTTTCATACTTACTAACATTTATATTGGATCTTATCATTTTTTTTAACAATTAGAATGGTGGTGTTTGGCTATATTAATACTTTAAGGACGTCTCGGCTGATTTTAATCAAATTTGATAATTATATTTCTTTCACTCTTAAAACATTTTTAAAGGGTGTTAACGGTTTTCTAACAACTAGGGAAGTGGTTTGACTAAATTAATACTTTAAGGACGTCTCGGCGGCTGATTTTAATCAAATTCAATAATTATGCTACTTTCATACTTACTAACATTTATATTGGATCATATCATTTTTTTTAACAATTAGAATGGTGGTGTTTGGCTATATTAATACTTTAAGGACGTCTCGGCTGATTTTAATCAAATTTGATAATTATATTTCTTTCACACTTAAACATTTTGAAAGGGTGTTAACGGTTTTCTAACAATTAGTGAAGTGGTTTGACTAAATTAATACTTTAAGGACGCCTCGGCTGATTTTAATGAAATTCAATAATTATACTACTTTCATACTTACTAACATTTATATTGGATCTTATCATTTTTTTTTAACAATTAGAATGGTGGGGTTTGGCTATATTAATACTTTAAGGACGTCTCGGCTGATTTTAATCAAATTCAATAATTATGCTACTTTCATACTTACTAACATTTATATTGGATCTTATCATTTTTTTTAACAATTAGAATGGTGGTGTTTGGCTATATTAATACTTTAAGGACGTCTCGGCTGGTTTTAATCAAATTTGATAATTATATTTCTTTCACACTTAAAACATTTTTAAAGGGTGTTAATGGTTTTCTAACAATTAGGGAAGGGGTTTGACTAAATTAATACTTTAAGGACGTCTCGGCTGATTTTAATCAAATTTGATAATTATATTTCTTTCATACTTAAAACATTTTTAAAGGGTGTTAACGGTTTTCTAACAATTAGGGAAGGGGTTTGACTAAATTAATACTTTAAGGACGTCTCGGCTGGTTTTAATCAAATTTGATAATTATATTTCTTTCACACTTAAAACATTTTTAAAGGGTGTTAACGGTTTTCTAACAATTAGGGAAGTGGTTTGACTATATTAATACTTTAAGGACTTCTCGGCTGATTTTAATCAAATTTGATAATTATATTTCTTTCACACTTAAAACATTTTTAAAGGATGTTAACAGTTTTCTAACAATTAGGGAAGGGGTTTTGACTAAATTAATGCTTTAAGGACTTCTTGGCTGATTTTAATTAAATTTGATAATTATATTTCTTTGGTACTTAAAACATTTTTAAAGGGTGTTAACGGTTTTCTAACAATTAGGGAAGGGGTTTGACTAAATTAATACTTCAAGGACGTCTCAGTTGATTTTAATCAAATTTGATAATTCTATTTCTTTCACACTTAAAACATTTTGAAAGGGTGTTAACGGTTTTCTAACAATTAGAATGGTGGTGTTTGGCTATATTAATACTTTAAGGACGTCTCGGCTGATTTTAATCAAATTTGATAATTATATTTCTTTCACGCTTAAAACATTTTTAAAGGATGTTAACAGTTTTCTAACAATTAGGGAAGAGGTTTGATTAAATTAATACTTTAAGGACGTCTCGGCTGGTTTTAATCAAATTTGATAATTATATTCCTTTCACACTTGAAATATTTTTAAAGGGTGTTAACGGTTTTCTAACAACTAGGGAAGTGGTTTGACTAAATTAATACTTTAAGGACGTCTCGGCTGATTTTAATCAAATTCAATAATTATGCTACTTTCATACTTACTAACATTTATATTGGATCTTATCATTTTTTTTAACAATTAGAATGGTGGGGTTTGGCTATATTAATACTTTAAGGACGTCTCGGCTGATTTTAATCAAATTTGATAATTATATTTCTTTCACACTTAAAACATTTTGAAAGGGTGTTAACGGTTTTCTAACAATTAGTGAAGTGGTTTGACTAAATTAATACTTTAAGGACGTCTCGGCTGATTTTAATCAAATTTGATAATTATATTTCTTTCACACTTAAAACATTTTTAAAGGAAGTTAACGGTTTTCTAATAATTAGGGAAGGGGTTGGACTAAATTAATACTTTAAGGACGTCTCGGCTGGTTTTAATCAAATTTGATAGTTATATTTCTTTCACACTTAAAACATTTTTAAAGGGTGGTAACGGTTTTTTAACAATTAAGGAAGTGGTTTGACTAAATTAATACTTTAAGGACCTCTTTGCTGGTTTTAATCAAATTTGATAATTCTATTTCTTCCTCACTTAAAACATTTTTGAAGGGTGTTAACGGTTTTTTTTTAACAATTAGGGAGGGGCTGGCTAAATTAATACTTTAAGGTCGCCTCGGCTGATTTTAATGAAATTTAATAATTATGCTACTTTCATACTTACTAACATTTATATTGGATCTTATCATTTTTTTTAACAATTAGAATGGTGGGGTTTGGCTATATTAATACTTTAAGGACGTCTCCGCTGGTTTTAATATTAAGTAAAAAATATTAATTTTATTAAAATTAGATACTTTCTCTTTGGTAAAGTTTCATTTATTTAAAATGTTATCAAGCATCGAAATTGCTATTAGATTCATAAGAGATATGTTTTTTAAGTTTAATAAAAATCAAACACTTCGTTCTTCAGTGCTATTATAACCTCCTTCTAAATTATTAAAATTTTAAAATTTGATCAGTCTCATATTGCATGAGCTGTTGAGAACATTAATGGTCTTGCATTAAAATTTATTATATCTTTTAAATGTTAACTCCAGTGGTAAAGGTAAAAGATTAATGCAAATGGTATAAATAAAAGTTTAACTTTTATAGTACAGTGTTGAAAATAATAGTTTTTTCTGCAATTAATGTTGGTAATACTTATTCAAGAAAAGAAACTTTACCAATGAGAAATTAGTATCTAATTTCAATAAAAACAGAATAACTGTTAGCACTTGTTGGAAATATTAGTAATCATGTAGGGAATAGATATTTACGTTTTATGTAAATCGGTTGATTAATTTTTTTACTTCATATTAAAATCAGCCGAGGCGACCTTAAAGTATTAATTTAGCCACCACCCCTAATTGTTAAAAAAACTGTTAAGACTCAATATAAATGTTAGTTAGTATGATAGAAACAGAATTATCGAATTTCATTACTTTAATTACTTTTATGGGGGGCGGGGCGGAAAGGTGCAAATCGTGTTTTTTAAACAAAAACTGATTTTCATTATGTTTAGTAATCAAGATTTTTAGGCATAAAAAACACAAAAACAATTCTCAAAGTAGCTCAAGTAATTTTTTTATTATTTGTGGGGATCACATTTTAAATAAATCGTAAATTGTGGGGTAAGAAACAGGGGTTAATTGGGGTAAATATTTACGTAAGAACAGTTTTATGGTTTTGTTGATATTAGATACTAATATTTCTTTGGTAAAGTTTCCTTATTTGAATAATTTTTAGGTATAAGTGCATAAATTCTAGAAAAAACTTTTATTTTTAACACTATTATATAAAAGTTAAACTTTTATTTATACCAAGTATTAATTTAGCCCCCCCCCCTCTAATTGTTATAAAACTGATAAGACTCAATATAAATGTTAGTAAGTATGAAAGTAGCATAATTATCGAATTTCATTAAAATCAGCCGAGGCGACCTTAAAGTATTAATTTAGCCACCCCCTCCCTAATTGTCAAAAAAAAACTGATAAGACCCAATATAAATGTTAGTAAGTATGAAAGTAGAATAATTATCGAATTTCATTAAAATCAGCCGAGGTGACCTTAAAGTATTAATTTAGCCACCCCCTCCCTAATTGTTAAAAAAAAAACTGATAAGACCCAATATAAATGTTAAGAAGTATGAAAGTAGTATAATCATCGTATTTGATTAAAATCAGCCGAGGCGACCTTAAAATATTAATTTAGCCACCCCCTCTCTAATTGTTAAAAAATTGATAATACCAAATAGATTAATGTCATATGGTATTTGGAGATAAGCAAAGTTAAAAAATAGGTTTCACGTTTAAGCCGCACACTTTGACCACAAATTAAGTTCCTTATAGTTGTAAACAAACAAAAATAAGATCTATGTCGAAACCTAATAATCTTTTTATTGAGTAATTTTTTACAATCTGCCACAAATGTGGGCAATAAGTAATATAGATGGCATATGATTACATTCACACAATGTACAATGAGAAAAAAAAATAAAAATATATACATAAAGTAAATAAGTAATGTAAGAAAAGAAAAAGAGAGAGAAAAAAAAAGAACTATGCTATACATAAACAATATAAAATATACCATATACAAAATGATAGTAAAACTTAAGAAAAAAAAAAGGAAATAATACTAATGATAAAAGATAAAACAAAGGTAAAAATATAATTATACTCAATTTACAATTTACACTCATCCTAGGGATCCCCCACCAGACCCGTCCCTCCACTCATGAAGGGATAAGCCAGGCCCAGAGAGATCCCGGCTCTTCTCTCTCAGCTGCGTCACTGGTGTAAAAAATAACCCTGTGGAGGCTAAGTGAGAGCGCTATAACATTCACTCAGGGCATGAGTAGAGAAGCTGACCATTGCCAGAACTCCACTATTTTCACAAAAGATCTCGGGGCCACTGCCGTTTTAATCTGCGAGGGGGGTTATCAGGATGTGCTGAACTGGATAGTGATTGAGCCAGAGGGTTAGGATGGAAAGAAAGGTTGCGATGGAATTTTAAAAATTTAAGAGGTATGAGGTCGAGGACATATGGTATGTTGAGATCATTATGGAAGGTTTTATTGGATACATAGTAAGGAGCATTCACTATAGTTTGGAGGACTTTGGATTGGAAGGATTGAATGCGTTTAATATTCGACTTTTTAGCTGTGCCCCACATTTCAAATCCATAAGTCCAAATAAGTCCATAAGTCCATTATATTCATATAATGGTTTTGTATATGAGAATTTTGTTTTCAATGGAAAGATGAGATGTCCTATTTAGTAGTCTATACAATTGGCTGAAGCGTCTGTTAAGTTTTTGCCTTTTGAGTCGAGTATGAGGGTTCCACGTAAGTCTTTTGTCTAGGTAGAAACCAAGATACCGAACTGTGTCAGCTTTAGGTAGGTAGTGGAATACCATTGAAATTGATAGGAGGACAGGATTTTCGGCGGAGGGTAAAGGTTACGTTTGTGCATTTATTTTCATTTACTTTGATCCGCCAATTATCTAACCAGTCTTCAATCAAGGATAAGTGGTTTTTGGAGATTATAGGAAGCTATTAAAGGATCTGAATAGGCATGTGGCATCAACTCTACTTTATGCCGCTGAAATATGGGGTCTTCGTTACCTCGAAGTAATAGAGAAAGGCCAAGTCAATTTTTTTAAGTCATTGCTTCAGTGGCCAAGATGTACGCCAAACTATATCACACGCCTAGAATGCGGGAAGTATCCACTCAGTGTTCAAGTGCTGAAAAAAGTTGTCAACTACTGGACAAAGTTGAGCTTAATGGAGGAAGGGCGCTTACCCAGGCAATGTTTTAATAGACTTCTTACCCTTGATGTATCTGAAGGAAAGTCTGACGAATCATACAATTGGATGACCCAAGTAAAATCGATTGCAGTGGAGTTGGGTTGTCAAAACTTGTTCTCAAGAGTACTACCCCAAGGACTGAGCACGTTTAAAGAAGACATCCTAGAAAATATGAAGAACCATCAATTTTTGAAAGGATGTAAAAAGAATTTTGAATTCCACCAACAACCATAGGTATAGAAAAATATGCAATTTTAATATAGCAAGCCCGGAAGATTACATGCTGTTTCAGACAAATTTTAAGAAAATCGGAGTTGTGGGTCGCCTAAGAGTCTCAAGCGGGGATTACCTAAAGGTGTTTACAAAGGACGCAACACTAATTATGAAATCCAGCGAAGCCTGCATGGCCTGCGGTGGTTTGGTGTCGGATCCCTTGAGCCATTTTCTTACTCACAATCAGTGCATCAAATTTGAAAAGCAGAGAAAAAAATTCTTAGGTACATACATTTCTAAATCATTGTCTATAGAGGAAATCTTAAATGTTAATTGTATTCAAAAATTAAATAGACTATATTATTTTGTAATATGTTGTGCCATTGACTGAAAAGCTAAATGTTTTTTATTTTTGGAATAGGGTTCTGACTATGGTCTTATTGTGGTTCTTTTCTAAATTACTGGGTCACTGATTCTATGATTTTCTTAACCTTTAATTAAATTCAATAATGACTAAATATGAGTTGGTGGGAAGTTATAAATTTGTAATTCTGTATACCTTGTAATTGCATTGATCTTGTTATTAAGTTGATAACTATTTTATTTATTTATTATTATTATTTATGTTATATTATATATTTTTTTTTTTAGGTAAAAGTGTCTAAACTATTTCTTTATATTTGTAGTACTTATATAATTTAATATTATCTATACAAAGTCCTAGTGCTGCTAGACAAAAAATAATTGTTTTATTTCGAATGTTATTTGTACAAGAAATATCTTTTGTAAATAAATAAAAAATATTGAAAAAAATATTGAATAGGATGAAAGGATAGCAGTTTCATCAGCGAATGTTGCAAGGAAAGTATCAGGAGTGGTAGGGATATCTGCTGCGTAGAGGATATATAGAACTGGACCGAGAACGCTACCTTGTGGAACACCAGCCTCTATAGAATAGCAGTTAGAGCATTCCATTCCGCAGCGAACTCGGAAGGAACGGTTAGAGAGGTAGGATCTAAGGACTAGGAATAGTGATTGAGGTAAATGGGTTTTGAGTTTGAAAAGCAAACTAGCATGCCATACCCGGTCGAAAGCTTGCGCTATGTCCAGAAATGCGCCGGAGCAATACTTTTTGCTTTCAAGTACTGAGGATATGTGATCAACAACTCTGAGGTCTTGTTGGACGGTGGAATGGCTAGTGCGGAATCCAAACTGGTGAGAGGGAATATTTTACGATTCAAGGATGGGTAGGATACGTTTAAGAAGGAGCCTTTCAAAAATTTTTGAAAGGATTGGGAGAAGGCTAATTGGTCCATATGATGAAGGGTTGCTGGGTGGTTTGCCCTGTTTGAGGAAAAGGATAATAGTGGAGTGTTTCCATAGCAAAGGGAAATAGGTTGTCCGCAGGATACAATTGTATAGGTAGGTGAGGAATATGACTGCTTTATGAGGAAGTTTCCTGAGGATAGTGAACTAAGGAGGATCATATCCTGGAGATTTACGGGGTTTTAATTTATTTATAAGGTATTTGACCTCAGAGGGGTTTATTGCTTTAGGAGGTAATGAAAGAGAAATCGGCGAATCAAGAAATTCATGAACCGTCGTTGTGTGGGAACGAAGCCGCCCATGAACCACGTCAGAAGCCGCCCATGAACCATCTGCACGTCGGAGAGGATGGGATGTGGGCTGATATTTTAGGAGTTTTCTAGTGGTGGTCCAGATGGAGTTATCTGAAGAAGAGAGTGAAGAAAGATAGGAATTATAGGATTTGGATCTGAAGGTAGCCATGTTTTTTTTAAGGAGTTTGGTAAGGTGATTATAGGATTTCCGATCATCCGGATTGGACTGGTCCTTTGCCAAATAGCTCTGGAATGACGTTTGGATTGGATTGGATAAGATCCAGTAGATCTTGGGATAAAGGATTTTTCTTTCGAAGTTTGGGAGAAGAACGAGGTGAGGATGCAGCCCAGGCTGCTTGCTGAATCATAGTTGTGAAGACATTAGCAGCATTGTCAAGGTCCTGGGAGGTTTTTAGGGATACTCTAAGGTCTATAGTGTCGGATACTGTTTGACGGAAGAGGTTCCAGTCTACTGGTCCTCTAATAAATGATGGGGGAGGAGGTTTTGGGATAGGAGTGACGGAAAGGGTTAAAATTAAAGGACTGTAGAGGAAAGTTCATCCAGGCGTTCTATGGAGTAATGGAGGGATCCTAAGCCTAAATGAATGAAGAAGTCAAGAAGGTCGGGGCTTCGGTTAGGATCCGTGGGCCAATATGTAGGAGTGCCGGGAGAAATAAAGGATCTTCGGGAATTAAGTGCAGACTGCAATGCTTGCCCACGGGAGTTGGTGGTTCTTGAACCATATTGTCGGTGCTTAGCATTGAAGTCAGCACCTGGTAGAAAGCGATGACCTAAGGAATCAAAAAATGAGTTGAACCTAGGATGTGGAAATTGGTTTATTTGGGGGGGCAGTTGGCCGCTGCAATCGTAACTAGAAAGGAGAAGGTTTTGATAACAACTGCTGTGGGTTGTAGGAATTCATTTGCTGGTAAAGGGACACGTGGTGAGAGAGAGAGAGAGGGAATGGTGAATGATGACAGCAGTTCCAGCATGGGCTGTACCATCAGGGTGGTCTGTTTTGTAAGTTTGGTATTGTGAAATAATGAGACGTTGTTTACTGGTCAGTCTGGAAACCTAATAATATGGTACTTTCTGTGAACTCATGGTGGCTGCAGAGGTGTACACTTACAAGTTTGTGTTGTTTGGTGACAAGTAGCTATTAAAAGCATTATGTCTCTGACTTATGACTTAAGACTTATGACTTATGTTATGACATGTAAGGCCAGTTCGATGTGCATATTCCTTACGAGCAACCCACCAACATTGCTTCACCAGTAGCTTCCTCCCCAACTACTCTTCCTTCAGTTTTCCAGTCACAAGATAATTGGCTTTTCTCAACCAGGCCTTTTCATTCCTTGAACCTAGAATATACCTTTTTCTCAGTTCAGATAAGTCTATTGCAACATTGAAGTAAACCCATCAACCTAAAATTAAACAACCTAGGAAATGATTCACAGATTCCGTTCGCAACAAACAACTAAGGAACTTGGCTGCAAAATATATTCAAGCACATGTAGAGGTCAACAGAGAAGCTGGTAAGAAATATATGACAAATCATCCTGAAATTAGCAGAAAAGTGATTAAAAAACATAAAGAAAGCCAACCCGAAGTTAAAGGATATACTGTAAATGCATATTCTGAGAATAACCCAACTGTACTTAGAGGGGCTGTATATATGTATAAGAAAACCAATCCTGTAATCCATAGAAAGTCTTAAAAAAAAAATATCTGAAAATAATCCTCATGTTAAACTGTTTAACTGTAACAAAACACGATGAAAGATGTTCAATGGAAAGGTTACAACCAGTATGACCCAAAAACTGAATATTCAAAAGACAGAAGCGTCGATATTGGATCACGGTCTACTTGAAAATGGTGTTTTGCTGCAAAATGGAAGGACGAGAGCCCTGCCATATGCTGTAACGGGGAGTAACGGGAAAGTCCAACTTCCTCCCTTTCAAGAATATCCTGAACACTTGCACAGCCTCCTTACTTACATCTTGAGGCTCTGAACATTTTCTAAATAATATTTGGAAATAGAACGGTTGTTGGAGGGAGATTCCATGCCAACATTTAAGGTGCAAGGGCAGGTATATATCGCAAAATAGGGAGTTTGATGCCTGGAACACAACAGCAACTGTCTTTTATTCAGTTCGCCCATAAGAAGTTGGAAGGTCATCCATTTTAGGCCGAAGGGCATCCGAACAAATTCAAAGTGCCCCCTTTCCCATGAAAACGCTGTTTTCCCTATATCCTCTTCGGCCATTCGAACCTGGTGGTGACCGCTCTTTAAATCTACGGTGCTAAAGATAGTCGCACCTGCGAGGTGATCTAATATATCCTCTACCCAGGAAAGTGGATAATGTTCGTCCTTTGTTGCTTCGTTTAGCTTCCGATAGCCAAATACTACCCGATATCGTATAAGGGGCTATTGAATGGAGAATTGATATCCTCATAGCTTGCGGATACCTCCTATCTTTAAAGTAAATGGGGATTTCGCACTACAAATTTATCCGGTGTACTGTTTTCCCCAGTCGTCGGTAGAAATTCGTTCTCCTTGTAGAATAATTCATCTTAGTGTTCCACTAACTTTAGCACGGTTTCCTTCCTACATTCAACCGCCACGATATTGATGCCCGTTAGATTTTTGTTCCCTGTTATAACCTGATATTTCCGGTTCCCTATTCCACAACGCCAATTTTCTCGGTTGACTCTCATCCTTATTCTGACCCACTGTAATATGTCACAGCCTACGAATAAATCATACCCGGCCCTTAAGTTGTCTATGACATGGAGTTTTACACGTAAATCCCGCCCTGTTAATTCGCGGAGGTTCAGAAATGTTTCGCCTAGGGTCTGGCATCTTTCAATAAACGTTGATACCGCGCATTTGCATGCTTTACACCCGCCCCAGATACCTAGTTTCTCCGCCCCTTTCCTACCTATTAATGAATTTGTACTCCCCGTTTCAATCAGAAAGTTAACCCCTGATTCCTCGAACCTCGCCACGGGCAACCGCGTTTGTCGTCCTCTCTTCACGCTCTTATTAATTATTAAATCCCCCGCTTGGTTGCCCCGCCCCTTACCGTACCCTCAATCCTCACGCAAACGCCCCGGCGCCACTTCGGCACCGGCAGGACCACCCCTACAGGGATTACCACCACTCACCACGTGTCTCCTCGTTTTCGGGCCGCTGCGCTCAGAACGGACGCTCTCCTCTTCTGAAGATTCCCCGTTGGTTAAGTGCCTGCTGCTACTCCTGCCAGGTTGCTTGCTCCAGTCCTGGTTGTTAACCTCCATCGGTTCGTCTCTCTGCTCCCTCCTATTAGGTCGGTTACTGCGCCTTGGACATTCTCTTGCTAAATGCCCTCGCTTGCCACATTCGAAGCACCGAGTTTGATTGCACTGGGCCGCAATGTGGCCCGTTCGATTGCATTCGTAACAGCGCCGCTCCGGTTTCCGCCTTCTTTCGTCAAAGGTCCTACTTGGCCGTTTCTCAAAGTTAGGGCTATTAGAAGCTCGTCCCGGTGGGCACCTGTGTCTCCTCCTTGATGACTTGACTTCCGTCCATTCTGCTTCTGATCTATCGAGGCGGTTTACGTTTTGTTCCCTAGCGTCGATTAGGTCGTGGGCGCACTCAATGAAGTCACGGTCCCTCAGGAGTGATCCTGGACAGCCCACGTAATGATTTAATTGTACCTTCAAGACTCCGTGCAGAAATTCCAATTTATGAGCTCCTTCCGCCTGCCCGAATGACTCAATCATCTTTTCCGTCAGCCTATTATATAGAACCATCAGTTTTCCCGCAAATTTTCCTTCTGATTGGGCCTGAGTCCGTCGTTCTTTAAATAAATAAAAAACATCCTCCTCTGGAGTCCATCTTCCCCCGCCATATATTTCTCACCTTCAGGGTATCCCAGGGGTGCGTTAAGTCTCCTTGAATGGCATTCCAGGACTTTTGAACTAGAGAAGCTTCCAGAAGTTTTACGTCGCAGTCTACTAAGGCCCCATTATCCTTGCGGGACATTATCAAGCTCTAGTTCCGGTCGCCTTCTTTGATGAAGTGCTCGAGGTCCCCTACTACTCCTGTAAAGGGTTCTAGTTGTCTAATTACCTCATGGATAAGTGCTGAGTTCTGCGTCCTTATTTTTACGAGTTCCAACAGCTGTATTTCGGTTGCCTTCGTCAGTTGCGTCTCTAGTTTAGCCCTTTCTACTGCCGCCTGGGCCAGCTGGTATTCGAACTTAGCTCGCTTGTCTGGGTCTGCCATATTCGTTTGAGTTACAGGTAAATCGGTTACTTGACTATTTGAAGAACCTAGTCTCAGAAGTTATCCCGGGTTTCGGCATCAGTTATGATTAGACTGAATGAACACACTAAAAAAAGGTGGGGGTGACAGAGTGAACGGCACAAGTATAGAGCAATAACTAACTTTATTGTAGCTTCTGGCCAGATATATATACATTAGGTTTGTTTATAGAAATGATATTACTTATCTTACTAAGACTATTATCCTATAAGTTATTATTTATATCTTCCACACAGCTAACTTTTATATATACTCGTATGTTCCTTTCGACTTTGTCAATAAAGACTCCATTGCTTAGATACATGCCCCTGTTAACAGGTCAGTGAATTTTTTTAGTTACATATCGAATGTACAACCTTTCAATACTATAACCTCAACGATTCTTTCCGTTGTTAAATGATTTAATATTGATAACTGTTACTTCAAAAAGTAACGGCTGCAGTAAAATGAACTAGAACAAAGTTTAATATTAGTGATAAAATTAGTACCATATAAAAAGTATTACGTAAAGTACTTACGATATGATTATCCTCAAGGTCTTCTAAAACCATTTTTTTTATTTATTATAATTTCCTGTACCAGAATTCAGTTGGTTTAAAACTATGTTAGTATTTTAAGTTTTGTATTATCATTGTATTACTAAACATATACATAATATTATCCGTGTCTCTTGGGACCCTTTACTAGTTGGTAAAATGCAACTCATCTTAAGTTTGGTTAGCGGCACATATTCTGCGGTTGATCCCGATGCTGATACTCCTTCTGTTAGTGCTAAGATGTGTGGAGGAGTTAAAAGCAGGTTTGCTATTTATATACACGAGAAATATTTTGTTTGTTGACATTCAGTGTCAAGTATTTGTCAATAGCAAAAGTTATGTTGGTCGGAGGAGACTCATTTTATTGATGAATCCTGTAGATGCTCACTAGAATCATTGCCTTACCTCTCATTCGGATTTCCCAATCCCTATCCAACTGCGACTCCTTTCTGACTGGCAACTTTAGTTTACATATAGTCAGAGTTATTGTAGTTCAGTCTCTTTCCTGCAGTTACAACCTATCGTGGGTAGGCGACTTAGCATCACATGGAAGAACTGGAACCCATCATACAGGTTGTTCTTAACGTCTATATTACTATATCAATAGCCAACAAACCGCAAGGGAAATAATAATTAAAAGACAAAAAAAGTAAACAAAATAATTGAGAAATGGGAATATAATTAATATAATATAATATTTTAGATACTTTTAAATGGTTATACATACACTAAAAACATAATATAAAGTTGAACAAGGATATAAAAATTATACGAAATGAATATATGTCTAATAATAATAGTAATGTCTAATACATAATCTCTTGAATCTTTAAAACTCAGTTGTAAATTATTATTAAAAAATATTGCAATAACTAGAACAGAAAAAAGTAATTTATTTATAATTATTATATAAATATTTCCTGGTTAAATATATGACCCAAAATAAAAAATTATGGTTACCTTTGGGTAACCTAAATTTCACTATTTTGCTGTTCAAACAATATATTTTGACATCAAAATCGCAATATAACAGTAATAATATCTTATTAATAAATACGGAAAGATTTCTAATATTCTACTTCTTTTTACAAAACTTTGTTATTTCAAAATCACCAAAGTATTTCTGGACGACGAGTCTTGCAACGACGTGTTAGATCTGACCAGTATCTCCTCTTTACAATTTCTCTAATGACTTTATTTTTCTTGGGAATTCTTCTTGTGATAGATGTGGTTTTTATAGTTTGTGGAATTTTCGTTTCTGTAGATTTTGGAAATAGTTCCTGTTCTTTTTTCGGATACTGATCTTGTACACTTGACAAATCTGATAAATCCGAAAATTCAAGAGGTTTTTTATTTTCATCATCTTCAACAATTTTTTGTCCTTCTTCCTCATTAGGGAAATAAGACAGATTTTCTGTAATTATAGGAAAAATGTCATGTTCGTTTTTTTGTTTTTGACCTTCTTCACTAGACAAAAATGATATATTTTCAAAATACTCTGGTGTTAACGGGTTTTCTACTGATTTTGATAACACCTCTAATTCATTATCATCACCAAATTCATCAAAATGTTCTGGACTTGTCAATTTTTTTTCAATATATATTTCCTCTTCTTCTTCTTCATCCATTGACGGTTCATCTTTTCCTTCTTTTTCACTTGTCCATTGTGGAAGATTTTTCGAAAAAAAATAAGGAGTTGTCGTGGAGAAGATTTTTTTTTCTGGAATTTCTTCGTGGTCGTTTTTCGGTTTTCGATCTTCTTCTCCTGAAGAGATGAACTTATCGGATAATCTGTTCGTAGAAGATGTAGAAGTTGTAGTAATACCAATATTACATGCTGGGATTGTTGTAGTAGTTGTAGAGGATGTAGTAGTAATTGTAGTAGCTCTACAAAAAGGAGATATAGGAGGTACTGTAGTAGTTGCTGTAAAGCTTTTTGAAGGTGTTATTGTAGGAGTTATAGAAGTAATAGCCGCATTGGGCATAGTAGTAATACTATTAGGAAAGATAGAAGTTTTTGTAGTAAAAATTATAATAGGAATTTTTGTGGTAGATGTATTCTTAGCGCTTTTTTTAGTAGAAACCATATTGGATGTAATAGTAATCAAAGTACCTATATTTTCATCAACATTCAGTACTTCGCTATCTCTTCCCTCAGGTGATAAATATGACAGATCATCAAACTCTCCTGGATCAGTCTCATTTAGAATATATTTTCCCTCTTCTTCTTCTTCATCTTTTGACGGTCCATCTTTTCCTTCTTTTTCACTAGTCCAGTACAGCAAATTTTTTGAAATAAAATCGGGAGTTGTCGAGGCTATTTCAGTTGTTTTTGAAAATTCTTTCTGATCGTTTTTCGGTTTTTGATCTTCTTCTCCTGAAGACATGATTGTATCGGATGATGTATTCATAGAAGATGTAGCGGTTGTAGAAATAGCAATATTAGATGCTAAGATTGTGGTAGAAGTTGTAGAGGATGTTGGAGTTTTTGTTGCAAATATTGTCGTAGTGTATTCTGTGATAGGTGTGACGGTAGAGCTCGTTTTTCTGGTAGCCGTATTGGATGTAGTAGCTAAATTTTCATCGAAATTCAGCGTTTCATCTTCTCTTTCTTCAGGTGATAAATATGACAGATCATCAAACTGTCCGGGATTAGTTGAGGTTAAAATATATTCTTCTTCTTCATCTATTGCCGGTCCATCTTTTCCCTGATTTTCAATAATCAAGTACAACTGATTTCCCGAAAAAAAATCAGGAGTTGTCAGGTCTAATTCTGTTGTTTTTGCAAAATCGTTGTGTTCGTTATTCGGTTTTTGTACTTCTTCTCCTGAAGAAATGATCGTATCGGATGATGCATTCGTAGAAGATATAGAGGTTGTAGTAATACCAATATTAGATGCTGAGATTGTGGTAGAAGTTGTAGAGTAAGTTGGAGTTTTTGTTGCAAATATTGTCGTAGTGGATTCTGTGATAGGTGTGACGGTAGAGCTCGTTTTTTTGGTAGCCGTATTGGATGTAATAGTAATCAAAGTACCTATATTTTCATCAACATTCAGTACTTCACTATCTCTTTCCTCAGGTGATAAATATGAAAGATCATCAAACTCTTCTGGAGCAGTCCCATTTAGAATATATTTTCCCTTTTCTTCTTCTCCATCCTTTGAAGGTCCATCTTTTTCTTCTTTTTCACTATTCCAGTTCTGCAGATTTTCTGAAATAAAATCAGGAGTTGTCGAGGCTATTTCAGTTGTTTTTGAAAATTCTTTCTGTTCGTTTTTCGGTTTTTGATCTTCTTCTTCTGAAGACATGATTGTATCGGATGATGTATTCATAAAAGATGTAGATGTTGTAGAAATACCAATATTAGATGCTGGGATTGTTGTAGTAGTTGTAGAGGATGTTGGAGTTTTTGTTGTAAAAATTATAATGGGAGATTTTGTGGTAGATGTATTTTTAGTATTTTTTCTAGTAGAAGCCATAGTGGATGTAATAGTGATCAAAGTACCTATATTTTCATCAACATTCAGTACTTCGCTATCTCTTTCCTCAGGTGATAAATATGACAGATTATCAAACTCTTCTGGAGCTGTCCCATTTAGAATATATTTTCCCTCTTCTTCTTCTTCATCTTTTGAAGGTCCCTCTTTTCCTTCTTTTTCTCTAGTCCAGTACGGAAGATTTTCTGAAATAAAATCAGGAGTTGTCGAGGCTATTTCAGTTGTTTTTGAAAATTCTTTCTGTTCGTTTTTCGGTTTTTGTTCTTCCTCTCCTGAAGACATGATTGTATCGGATGATGTAGAGGTTGTAGAAATACCAATATTAGATGCTGGGATTATTGTAGTAGTTGTAGAGGATGTTGGATTTTTCGTTGTAAAAATTATAATGGGAGATTTTGTGGTAGATGTATTTTTGGCATTGTTTTTAGTAGAAACCATACTGGATGTAATAGTTATTAAAGTACCTATATTTTCATCAACATTCAGTACTTCGCTATCTCTTTCCTCAGGTGATAAATATGACAGATTATCAAACTCTTCTGGAGCAGTTCCATTTAGAATATATTTTCCCTCTTCTTCTTCGTCTTTTGAAGGTCCATCTTTTCCTTCTTTTTCTCTAGTCCAGTACGGCAGATTTTCTGAAATAAAATCAGGAGTTGTCGAGGCTATTTCAGTTGTTTTTAAAAATTCTTTCTGTTCGTTTTTCGGTTTTTGATCTTCTTTTCCTGAAGACATGATTGTATTGGATGATGTATTCATAGAAGATGTAGCGGTTTTAGAAATACCAATATTAGATGCTGAGATTGTGGTAGAAGTTGTAGAGTATGTTGGAGTTTTTGTTGTAAAAATTATAGTAGGAGTTTTAGTGGTAGATGTATTTTCAGCGCTTTTTTTTGTAGAAACCACATTGGATGTAATAGTAATTAAAGTAACTATATTTTCATCAACATTCAGTACTTCGCTATCTCTTTCCTCAGGTGATAAATATGACAGATTATCAAACTCTTCTGGAGCAGTCCCATTTAGAATATATTTTCCCTCTTCTTCTTCTCCATCCTTTGAAGGTCCATCTTTTCCTTCTTTTTCACTAGTCCAGTACGGCAGATTTTCTGAAATAAAATCAGTAGTTGTCGAGGCTATTTCAGTTGTTTTTGAAAATTCTTTCTGTTCGTTTTTCGGTTTTTGATCTTCTTCTCCTGAAGACATGATTGTATCGGATGATGTAATCATAGAAGATGCAGAGGTTGTAGAAATACCAATATCAGATGCTGGGATTGTTGTAGTAGTTGTAGAGGATGTTGGAGTCTTTGTTGTAATAATTGTCGTTGTGGATTCTGTGACAGGTGTGGCGGTAGAAGTCGTTTTTATATCAGCTGTGTTGGATTTAGTAGCTAAATTTTCATCGAAATTCAGTGTTTCATCTTCTCTTTCTTCAGGTGATAAATATGACAGATCATCAAACTGTCCGGGATTAGTTGAGGTTAAAATATATGCTTCTTCTTCATCCATTGACTGTCCATCATTTCCTTGTTTTTCACTGGTCCAGTACAGCAAATTTTCTGAAATAAAATCAGGAGTTGTCGAGGCTATTTCAGTTGTTTTTGGAAATTCATTGGGTTCATTTTTCGGTTTTTGATCTTTTTCTCCTGAAGAGATTATCGTATCGGGTGATGTATTCGTAGAAGTTGTAGAAGTTGTAGACATGCCAATATCAGATGCTGGGATTGTTGTAGTAGTTGTAGAGGATGTTGGAGGTTTTGTAGTAAAAATTGTCTTAGTGGAATCATTGGTTTGGGTGACGGTAGAGTTTGTTTTTGTAGTTGCCGTATTGGATGTAGTAGTGAATGTAGGAGTCATAGAAGTAGTAGCCACATAGGGTATTGTAATAGTGGTAGCAGAAGATGTTAGAGTTTTTTTAGTAAACGTTGGCAATGGGGTTTCTGTAGTAGGTTTAACTGTAGTGTTGTTGTTTTTAGTCGCCGAGTTGAATGTAGTAGTAATTAAAGTAGGTTTATTTTTATTGACATTCAATGTTTCGTTTTCTCTCTCCTGAGGTGATGAAGTTGACAGATCATCAAACTCTTCTGGATTAGTCGCATTTATAATATATTTTCGTTCTTCTTCTTCTTCTTCACCCATTGACTGTCCATCTTTTCCTTCTTTTTCACTAGTCCAGTTCGGCAGATTTTCTGAAATAAAATCAGGAGTTGTCGAGGCTATTTCAGTTGTTTTTGGAAATTCATTGTGTTCGCTTTTCGGTTTTTGATCTTCATCTCCTGAAGAGATGATTTTATCCGATGATGTATTGGTATAAAATATAGAGGTTGTAGAAATACCAATATCAGATGCTGGGATTGTTGTAGTAGTTGTAGAGGATGTTGGAGTTTTTGTTGTAAACATTGTCGTAGTGGATTTTGTGATAGGTGTGACGGTAGAGCTCGTTTTTCTAGTAGCCTTATTGGATGTTGTAGCTAAATTTTCATCGAAATTCAGTGTTTCATCTTCTCTTTCTTCAGGTGATACATATGATTGATCATCAAACTGTCCGGGATTAGTTGAGGTTAAAATATATTTTTCTGCTTCATCCAAGAACTGTCCATCTTTTCCTTCTTTTTCACTAGTCCAGTACGGCAGATATTCTGAAATAAAATCAGTAGTTGTCGAGGCTATTTCAGTTGTTTTTGAAAATTCTTTCTGTTCGTTTTTCGGTTTTTGATCTTCTCCTGAAGAGATGATTTTATTCGATGATGTATTCGTAGAAGATGCAGAGGTTGTAGAAATACCAATATCAGATGCTGGGATTGTTGTAGTAGTTGTAGAGGATGATGGAGTTTTTGTTGTAAACATTGTCGTAGTGGATTTTGTGATAGGTGTGACGGTAGAGCTCGTTTTTCTAGTAGCCTTATTGGATGTTGTAGCTAAATTTTCATCGAAATTCAGTGTTTCATCTTCTCTTTCTTCAGGTGATACATATGATTGATCATCAAACTGTCCGGGATTAGTTGAGGTTAAAATATATTTTTCTGCTTCATCCAAGAACTGTCCATCTTTTCCTTCTTTTTCACTAGTCCAGTACGGCAGATATTCTGAAATAAAATCAGTAGTTGTCGAGGCTATTTCAGTTGTTTTTGAAAATTCTTTCTGTTCGTTTTTCGGTTTTTGATCTTCTTCTCCTGAAGAGATGATTTTATTCGATGATGTATTCGTAGAAGATGCAGAGGTTGTAGAAATACCAATATCAGATGCTGGGATTGTTGTAGTAGTTGTAGAGGATGATGGAGTTTTTGTTGTAAACATTGTCGTAGTGGATTTTGTGATAGGTGTGACGGTAGAGCTCGTTTTTCTAGTAGCCTTATTGGATGTTGTAGCTAAATTTTCATCGAAATTCAGTGTTTCATCTTCTCTTTCTTCAGGTGATACATATGATTGATCATCAAACTGTCCGGGATTAGTTGAGGTTAAGATATATTTTTTTTCTTCATCTATTAACTGTCCATCTTTTCCTTCTTTTTCACTAGTCCAGTACGGCAGATATTCGGAAATAAAATCAGGAGTTATCGAGGCTATTTCAGTTGTTTTTGGAAATTCTTTGTGGTCGTATTTCTGTTTTTGATCTTCTTCTCCAGAAGTGTTGAACGTATTTGTAGAAGATGTAGAGGTTGTAGACATGCCAATATCAGATGCTGGGATTGTTGTAGTAGTTGTAAAAGATGTTGAAGGATTTGTAGTAAATATTGTCGTAGTGGATTCTGTGATAGGTGTGACGGTAGAGCTCGTTTTTCTGGTAGCCGTATTGGATGTAATAGTAATCAAAGTACCTATATTTTCATCAACATTCAGTACTTCACTATCTCTCTCCTCAGGTGATAAATATGAAAGATCATCAAACTCTTCTGGAACAGTCCCATTTAGAATATATTTTCCCTCTTCTTCTTCTTCATCCATTGACTGTCCATCTTTTCCTTTTTTTTCACTAGTCCAGTACGAAAGATTTTCTGAAATAAAATCAGGGTTTGTCGAGGCTATTTCAGTTGTTTTTGAAAATTCTTTCTGTTCGTTTTTAGGTTTTTGATCTTCTTCTCCTGAAGACATGATTGTATTGGATGATGTATTCATAGAAGATGTAGCGGTTTTAGAAATACCAATATTAGATGCTGAGATTGTGGTAGAAGTTGTAGAGGATGTTGGAGTTTTTGTTGCAAATATTGTCGTAGTGGATTCTGTGATAGGTGTGACGGTAGAGCTCGTTTTTCTGGTAGCCGTATTGGATGTAGTAGCTAAATTTTCATCGAAATTCAGCGTTTCATCTTCTCTTTCTTCAGGTGATAAATATGACAGATCATCAAACTGTCCGGGATTAGTTGAGGTTAAAATATATTCTTCTTCTTCATCTATTGCCGGTCCATCTTTTCCCTGATTTTCAATAATCAAGTACAACTGATTTCCCGACAAAAAATCAGGAGTTGTCAGGTCTAATTCTGTTGTTTTTGCAAAATCGTTGTGTTCGTTATTCGGTTTTTGTACTTCTTCTCCTGAAGAAACGATCGTATCGGATGATGCATTCTTAGAAGATATAGAGGTTGTAGTAATTCCAATATTAGATGCTGAGATTGTGGTAGAAATTGTCACAGGGGTATCAGTGATAGGTGTAATTATAGAGCTTGTTTTTGTAGTTACCGTATAGGGTATAGTTGTGATTGTAGTAGCTGTTGACAAAGGATATGTAGGAGATATTATAATACTTGTGACAGTAGATTCTGTTGCAGGTGTTATTGTTAGAGTTCTAGTTGTATAAGCCAGATTGGTTATGTTAGTAGTAGTAGAAGTAGTAGGAGATGTTGCAGTTTTTTTAGTAAATGTTGTCATAGGGATTTCAGTGGTAGGTGTTATGGTGGCGCTTGTAGGAGTTGAAGCCGTATTGGGTTTATTAGAGGTAGTAGGAGTATCTCTAGTGGTCATATTGGCTTCTGTAGTGTAATGTAAGGGCTGTGTAACCGTGTAAGGTGTAATAATAGTAGTATTGTAGGATATAGGAGATGTAGGAAGCTTCATGGTTTCTGTAGTAGGGCTTATTGTTTTAGTAGTCGTATTTTGTGTTGTTGTATTAGTAGTAGTAGGAGGAGGATATAAAGGGTTTATTGTAAAGGAATTAGATGTTTTCATAGCAGCGGTAAAAGCCGCAGTACTAATAGCATTAGTAGGAGGGAGAGTAGAAGAACTGGCAGAAATAATAGTTGGAATTTTTTTAATTGTGGTAGTTCTGTAGGTTTCTGGTCTTTCCTCTTGTTCTTCTTCCCAAGATTCATCACTTATCACATATCCCGCCATAAAGATATCATCAGCTATCGCCCACTTTTCATGAGTAGCCTTAGTAGTGTGTTTAGAGCTCCCAGGCGTTTTTGCGAGTTCTTGTTCTTCCAGTGCCCAAAATTCCTCACTACTTAATCCTCCACCCAAAAACATATCATCTACCATACTCCACCTTAAAGCTGGTTTTTTTTCTTGTCTTCTCTTAACACCCAACGTTTTAGAAATAGTAGGGTTATCATTAAAATAATATCTTTTATTTTTAACGTAAGCGGTTGTTGTGATATAAGTTCTCGTCCAGGATATTTTCTTACTTATATCATCAGTTTTTTTTTTTACTGTAAGCCCATCATTTCTTTCTTCTTTTTCTTCAGGAGTTGTCATTGTTGAGGAGATGTTAATCCACGGTTTTGGGTTAGTCCTAGTATTTATTATAGTGTTTTTAGATGTGGTTTGAGGTGTCGTCTTAGGTGTGTTAACGGATGTTTTTTCTTTTTTTTTTTCATGTGACTCAATTTCTTCTTCTGTGTCCGACACTATTTCTTCACTTTTCAATGCACCTCCCGTAAACCAATCGTCTATTATACCCCACTTTTGAACGGGTTTTATTTCTTGTCCTCTATTTTTTTGTCCATTTAATCTTCTCTTAACACCCAACGTTTTAGAAATAGTCGAAGGTTCTTTAGCATTTAATGTAGTGTCAGTAGCCGTAAGAATTGCTGATGTTTTCAAATTATTATATTTTTCTTTATTCATTGTATGGCTATCATTAAAATAATTTATTTTATCTTTATCGTAAGCGGTTGTTGTGATATAAGTTCTCGTCCATGATATTTTCCCACTCATATCATCTGTTTTTTTTTCTACTGTATGTCCATCATTTCTTTCTTCTTTTTCTTCATGAGTTGTCATTGTTGAGGAGTTGTTAATCCACGATTTTGCTTCTTTTTTTTCATTTGACCTCACTTCTTCTTCTGTGTCTGACACTATTTCTTCACTTTTTAATGTCCCTCCCGTAAACCAATCGTCTATTATACCCCACGTTTGAGCGGGTTTTTTTTCTTGTCCTCTATTTTTTTGTCCATTTAATTTTCTCTTAACACCCCACGTTTTAGAAATAGTCGAATGTTTTTTAGTATTTAATGTAGTGTCAGTAGCCGTAAGAATTGCTGATGTTTTCAAATTATTATATTTTTCTTTATTCATTGTATGGCTATCATTAAAATAATTTATTTTATCTTTATCGTAAGCGGTTGTTGTGATATAAGTTCTCGTCCATGATATTTTCCCACTCATATCATCTGTTTTTTTTTCTACTGTATGTCCATCATTTCTTTCTTCTTTTTCTTCATGAGTTGTCATTGTTGAGGAGTTGTTAATCCACGGTTTTGCTTCTTTTTTTTCATTTGAACCCATTTCTTCTTCTGTGTCTGACACTATTTCTTCACTTTTTAATGTCCCTCCCGTAAACCAGTCGTCTATTATACCCCACGTTTGAGCTAGTTTTTTTTCTTGTCCTCTATTTTTTTGTCCATTTAATTTTCTCTTAACACCCAACGTTTTAGAAATAGTCGAAGGTTTTTTAGTATTTAATGTAGTGTCAGTAGCCGTAAGAATTGCTGAGGTTTTCAAATTATTATATTTTTCTTTATTCATTGTATGGTTATCATTAAAATAATTTATTTTATCTTTATCGTAAGCGGTTGTTGTGATATAAGTTCTCGTCCATGATATTTTCCCACTCATATCATCTGGTTTTTTTTTTACTGTATGTCGATCATTTCTTTCTTCTTTTTCTTCATGAGTTGTCATAGTTGAGGAGTTGTTAACAGGTGTTTTTGCTTCTTTTTTTTCATCTGACTCAATTTCTTCTTCTGTGTCTGACACTATTTCTTCACTTTTTAATGTCCCTCCCGTAAACCAATCGTCTATTATACCCCACTTTTGAGCGGGTTTTTTTTCTTGCCCTCTATTTTTTTGTGCATTTAATTTTCTCTTAACACCCCACGTTTTAGAAATAGTCGAATGTTTTTTAGTATTTAATGTAGTGTCAGTAGCCGTAAGAATTGCTGATGTTTTCAAATTATTATATTTTTCTTTATTCATTGTATGGCTATAATTAAAATAATTTATTTTATCTTTATCGTAAGCGGTTGTTGTGATATAAGTTCTTGTCAATGATATTTTCCCACTCATATCATCTGTTTTTTTTTTTACTGTATGTCCATCGTTTCTTTCTTCTTTTTCTTCATGAGTTGTCATTGTTGAGGAGTTGTTAATCCACGGTTTTGCTTCTTTTTTTTCATTTGAACCCATTTCTTCTTCTGTGTCTGACACTATTTCTTCACTTTTTAATGTCCCTCCCGTAAACCAGTCGTCTATTATACCCCACGTTTGAGCGGGTTTTTTTTCTTGTCCTCTATTTTTTTGTCCATTTAATTTTCTCTTAACACCCCACGTTTTAGAAATAGTCGAATGTTTTTTAGTATTTAATGTAGTGTCAGTAGCCGTAAGAATTGCTGATGTTTTCAAATTATTATATTTTTCTTTATTCATTGTATGGCTATCATTAAAATAATTTATTTTATCTTTATCGTAAGCGGTTGTTGTGATATAAGTTCTCGTCCATGATATTTTCCCACTCATATCATCTGTTTTTTTTTTTTCTACTGTATGTCCATCATTTCTTTCTTCTTTTTCTTCATGAGTTGTCATAGTTGAGGAGTTGTTAATCCACGGTTTTGCTTCTTTTTTTTCATTTGACCTCATTTCTTCTTCTGTGTCTGACACTATTTCTTCACTTTTTAATGTCCCTCCCGTAAACCAATCGTCTATTATACCCCACTTTTGAGCGGGTTTTTTTTTCTTGCCCTCTATTTTTTTGTGCATTTAATTTTCTCTTAACACCCCACGTTTTAGAAATAGTCGAATGTTTTTTAGTATTTAATGTAGTGTCAGTAGCCGTAAGAATTGCTGATGTTTTCAAATTATTATATTTTTCTTTATTCATTGTATGGCTATCATTAAAATAATTTATTTTATCTTTATCGTAAGCGGTTGTTGTGATATAAGTTCTCGTCCATGATATTTTCCCACTCATATCATCTGTTTTTTTTTTCTACTGTATGTCCATCATTTCTTTCTTCTTTTTCTTCATGAGTTGTCATAGTTGAGAAGTTTTTAATCCACGGTTTTGCTTCTTTTTTTTCATTTGACCTCATTTCTTCTTCTGTGTCTGACACTATTTCTTCACTTTTTAATGTCCCTCCCGTAAACCAATCGTCTATTATACCCCACTTTTGAGCGGGTTTTTTTTCTTGCCCTCTATTTTTTTGTGCATTTAATTTTCTCTTAACACCCCACGTTTTAGAAATAGTCGAATGTTTTTTAGTATTTAATCTAGTGTTAGTAGCCGTAAGAATTGCTGAGGTTTTCAAATTTTTAGATTTTTCTTTATTCATTGTATGGTTATCATTAAAATAATATCTTTTATTTTTATCGTAAGCGGTTGTTGTGATATAAGTTCTCGTCCATGATATTTTCCCACTCATATCATCTGTTTTGTTTTTTACTGTAAGCCCATCATTTCTTTCTTCTTTTTCTTCATGAGTTGTCATTGTTGAGGAGTTGTTAACAGGTGTTTTTGCTTCTTTTTTTTCATGTGACCTCATTTCTTCTTCTGTGTCTGAAACTATTTCTTCACTTTTCAATGCACCTCCCGTAAACCAATCGTCTATTATACCCCACGCTCTAAAACGTATTCTATATTGTGTTGTATTAGAAATAAATGGTGAAGTAGTAGCAGTAGATATAAGGTGTGTTGAAATATTTAAAGTTGTAGAGAGTTCTGTAACTATTTGGTTTTGTGTTTGTTCAGCATCTTTTCTATTTCTAATTTTATTTGATATTTTGTGAGAATAGTGTCTTTCCATCTCGTTATGGGGAAAAATTCTGGAAGATGAAGCCCTAGAAGATTTTTTCGTAGTCGTAGTTTTTTTAGCATTAATTTCTTTACTAGGTAAAGTTGAGGGATCGTCGATAGACCGTACTCTTCTGGCGTCTGTTGTTAAAATGGTTCTGGTAGTCTTGGAAGCCGTGTTCTTTCGATTTGGTTTTTTTTTAGGTACTTTGGATTTTTTATTTTCTGCTCTAAAAAAATAAGAGATATCTTCATCATACGTATAAATAGTTTTTCTGGACAGTCTAGCTGATGAGGTTTTAGTGGTTTTAATTGTTTTAGCATTTTTCTCTTTTTTATCATTTTTCGATATTTTCCTTTCAGTTTTGCCCAATATATAGGGATACTGTTCGAAAAAATCAGTTTTAGTCGAAGCAGGTGTATGCATTGTTTTATTTGTCTTTATGTTTAAGAATTTCACACTCGGTTTTTTTATAGGTATTGTTGTCCTATAAACTTTTCTTGTCATTCTAATTTTTTTTTCTGGCCTTTCTTCAAATTTTCTAGTGAACGAGGTGGTTAGATCTATAACACGAGTAGGGTGGGTTCTGCTGGTGTGTACAGTTTTAATAGGTGTTTTATTCGGTTTTTTAATCATTGTTTCTGTGTTTATTGTTCTTTTAAGAATCGTACACTTTTTATTTGTTTTCACCTTTTTGTCATATTTACTATTTAGATTAGAATCGTTTTCTGATTCAAAACAATTTGTGGTTTCAGTTGCTATATGGTTTGTTGTAGCTTTCGGGGTTGGTGAAGTCTTATCTTCCTCATTATCACCGTCGCGACTACTACCTCCCCCGGCCATCAAAATATTATCAACGTAACCTTTACTCTTTCCCGATTTTGACAGTAAACTCAATCTCAGTTTGTTACATTCGTCGACCTCTTTAAAAGATATTAAAATTATATTTATAGATTTATCTTTGAGATTATTTATCCTTGCTTCATACCTCTTTGCTATACGTGGCGTATCTATAAGAAATTGGACTAAAGTTGTAAATGGTGCTTCTGGTTTTAGCCTACAACCTTTAGAGGTCTCGTACGTTCCGGGAGGGCATTCATAAACGCATTTATGTTGTTTATTTTCAGCCAAGCAAATCCACCCCTTTTTAATACACTCAACAGAACATCCTCCACCATTGCAATGATCACTCTCATCGGACCAGTCACCGCAGTCGTCGTGACCATTACAAACTTGTTCCTGGCTGATACACTTTTTATTACCACACAAGAATTCTCCTGAATCAACTGCACAGTGTATGTTCCGATATGACTGTATCTTCCTGGTTGTAGATAGACACCCTTCCTCGTCCGTACCGTCCCCACAATCATCAACGCCATTACATTTTTTGTTATCTGAGATACAGCGAAAATTTTTACTGCAACGGAATTCTGTGCAATGTTTTACACACCCAGGCGATTCATCGCTACAATCTGGGCAGTCACATTCGCCATCACAAAACAAATTACTTGCAATACATTGATCATACTGACAAGTAAACTGCCGAGAACGACAAATTGTTCTTTTTCTGATGGAATAGATATTTTGAGTATGATTGGTGGTGCAGTTAGGATGAATATCGCAAGTTAAGGAGTAGATAGCAGGCCTCAACCTCTTATTAATTTCCGTCATGCAGTTTTCGTGTAGCGAATTGCAATCACGAAGTATGCTTTTCGCTAGCTTTTCATAAATATCTATTGAGATCTTTATTTTATTTATTTTCTTCTTAATTTCTTCAGATGTTCTTCTCAACGGAATCTGTAATTGATCCATTTGATTTTGAAAAAATAATTTATAACTATTTTCATCAATGAATCTAGCAAAGCATTTGTTATAAGATGACCTCTTCTGAGTAATTCTTAACACTAGTGGGTTATTTGAATAAGTTTTAGTTAAAAAAATCTCCAGATCTAATTTAGAAGCATTTAGAATATTTTCTATTAAAGAGAGGGTATTTGACGATGCTGCACAGTACTTTTCAAAATTATTCTTGAAATCTTCCAATTCTTCCCATTCGATACACCAGCACCCAACCTGTAACAAATAAATAAATTAAATTAGAGTTTGGTGGACAGCTATTACATTTTAATGTCTTCCTTTTTTACAGAAGCTTGGTCAGTGTTTACATGTTGTTTTGATGTGAAAAGTCCCTGTACACTTGTCAATCAAATCAATATACATCTAACGATAAAATAGAATAAGTTAGACTTATAACTGACATCTTTGCACCGCTCTATCTCTCTTGATTCAAATTAAGTAACATTATTGCTGCAATAAAATATATTATAAGTAAATGTAAAAACAAAATAACATATAAAACATTGATAGCTTGGATCTTAATGTATTATGATTCCTATTTCGTTCTATGAGAAATATATATCAATATTACTCTCTGTGACCGCCTAGTTATTAGCAGATAAATATTCATAATATGTTTTCGGCCATTAGCGCTATATCCCTCACCTCCACGCCAAGGTCCTCCAAAAAGCTCCTTGTTTTTTCCGGGATGACTTCGCGAGACCCAAACCATAATCCTTTCACGGAGAAATCTCTATTTCCGAATGTCTCGCGGAATTTCTCTTTGAGGAAATGGATACATTTTTCATAAATATCCATTTTCTCCCTTTCTACTTCACCTGATTGGTCGAGGTTATTATTTTCATACCTTACAGTAGGATCCACTATGAGCGCAGTCCGTCCGTTCTTCGGAAACGCGACAATATCCGCATACCTCGTGGATCCGTTGGTATCGATGTAGTATACCTCGTCAAAGCAGGTAAAGCCTTTATTCTTGAGGAGCCTTATCAATTCATTCTTGACCCTGTGGTGACGGCGTGTGATCAGGAGTGAGTTGTTGGGACATTTTCCCAGCACATGGGCTGGTGTTTCGGACTCTTTGCCGCACTTGCGACAAAGGGACCCAACCTCTCCTATCTGTCCACTGGAACCTGGGACTCCACGCAGGGGTGCATAATTGATGTTGTGTTTTAGGGCGTTGGTCCATTCAGACCCCGAAAGTATTTGTTTTTCACAAATATATCGATTAGCTCTCGGCGTCTCCTTAAAATGAGGTACACCAACGCCCTGGCACCTGCAATTGGCCCATTCCTCAAAAGCGCCCTCTCTCAGTGACCGTCGTAGAGCTCTCACACTTCGGTGACTCTGATCTACACCCAGTCTCTTAGCACATTCAGTAATCTCTTTTTCATAATGGAATGTGGACTGGAATAGAGCGTCCGGAACATTAGACAGTCGCTGAGAAATGGACCAGTGCTGCAGAGGAGCCTCCCATTGACAGTGGATCAGTCCTAACCCACGGTACCTCCGCGGAGCGTAGAGCATCGCAGTTGAGGTGTTCGAAGGGAGTCCGACAATGGCTTTAATGCTCCTGCGGATCATCACATCTATACCATCCAACAACGCAGGGCTGAGCTTTGTAAGGGGTGCAGTCTGGAGAGGATATGCCAATCCGGGAAACACATATTGATTGACAACATTGAGCTTTTGTTCCGATTTAAGTAGGCAAGAGGTTACTAATTTATCTAAATTTTTATTCAGTTTCTCTATTGATTCTTCACTGAACCTTAGCTCTCCCGAGAATGTGCATTCCAAGTATTTAATAGAGTCATCTTCCTTTGCCGTGTGGATGACATCTCCATTCTCAAGGGAGAGCGTCGTTGCTTGCATCTCACCCCTATCCAACACAGTGCCCATACTTTTCTGTGGATTTACAGCCAGACCAATCTCCGCCAGTATCCTTTGGGTGCTATCTATAATTCTCTCTGCCGCATACTTATTACGTGCAGAGACCGCCTGATCATCCGCAAATCCTGTGATGACCACATAGTCTTGGTCCTCTCTCAGCTTGTACCTGTAGTGTCTTGAGAAATCATGATCACAAAGGTCTTGGTACAGATGATCAATAGCTAAGTTAAACAGCGAGGGAGAGAGCGGGCCGCCTTGGGGAACTCCTCGCACTACATTGATCTGGCTAGTAGAATGAGCTCCAACCATTACTTTAATTTTGTTTGTGGATAGGAGTGCAGCAATAACGTTTCTCAGGTCCAGTGAAACACCTCTTGCTTCTAACGATCTAACAATGTGATCGTGCCCAATGTTGTCATAGTACGTTGATTCTCATCCTCAAGGTAGATTTTCGCGGCGACTACTGACGTCAACCTTATATGTAATTCTATATATTGCTGGAGGAACGGAAGGGAATGAACAAGTGTGCCGTATCGCTATAATGATATCCAATGTGTTACAATCAGATATGGATTCCTGATTGTCGTTTATTTCTTCAAATCACAATGAATTAGTTTTCTAAACATGTTTATGATTAACGAAATAGTCCAACTTAATAGAAAAAATATACGATGAAAACAAAACTCTCCGGGTTTTAACAGATTTGACACTGTTTCTAGTTTAGTCTTCAGATTATAGTCTGAGCTCCAACCTTCTCCAGTTCTTCTCCATTGACCCTAACTCTGGAATTCTCAATGGGATGTGGTATTTTTTACGACGGATTTCGTAAAAAGGCGGTACGGCCTCATACAGTGTTGTTTTAGTTGTTTTACTATTGACATTAAACTAAAAGTTCAATTTTAAAGTTAAAATCATTTTTAAAAGTTTCTAAATGCGTCTTTTAATATTTTAGATGAATTTTAAGTTAAAGAGGAATGTACTCAATATGACGAACTTTGCAAGAAACTGAGCCCTACTGGGGTCGTGAATGGAAATTAATTTTTATTTCGTCCAGGACCTTCAAATGGTCTTCAAGCATCGCCCGAGTTTTCCTTTGATTTTAGGGATCCTGATTCATAGCCTGAGAGTTTTTCCGATTCAGAAAGGTGTTACATAAAAAAAATGAGAATCGAATATCTGTTTGAGCCAAATTTAAATAATAGCAGCAGAGAAGGACGTCACTTAACTAAAGATTGGATCACTTAAAATGGATCAAAAGTAAAGAGATCGGGCTATGCAATAGTGAAACTATTAAAGCACTATATTGTGTTCCCTGTAGGCTGTTTTCACAATTTGCGTCACATCAAGTGTCTTTCTAAGCTTAAGGAAAATTATTTTCTAATTGGAAAAAAATCAGTGAAAAATTGCCAGATCATGAAAATTCATCCAAACACAAACTTTTCTTTTGTTCGTGGAAAGTTTTAGAATTGTGTTCGCTAAAGCAAGGTATTGATGCAGTATTTCAAAACCAGATCCATCAAGAAGAGTCTCACTGGAAGGCAGTATTGCGCTGGATTGTTGATACTATTCTATTCCTGGTAAAGCAAGGGAAACCATTCCGAGGAAAAAAAGAAGACTGTGATTTCAGCGACCCGTCTAGTGAAAAATTCTTTAACACAATTGAACATATATCGCATTACAGTGTCCCTCTTCAACAACATATTGAGCGGCACAACAAAGGGCAAATCTCGTATTTCTCACATAAAATACAATGAGTTTCTTAAAATTATCGCCAATAACACAAGGCAAAAGAGAATATAGGACATCACGGATGCGAAATATTTTTCCTTATCATTTGATTGTACTCCGGACATCTGCTACAGTGAACAAATGACTCAAGTAGTTCGCTACGTCAAAGCAAATACATTGGAGGTCGAAGAAAGTTTTATCGATTTTTTCCCAGTTAGAGACAAAACAGAACTGAACTGAAGGTCTCAGGCAAGGAATCCTTAAAAAATTAGTCAAAGATGGACTTAACATAGAGGACTGTAGACGACTACGGGGCAGATATGGCGGGGAAATATAAAGGTGTTCAGTCCTGATTCCTTCAGGAGAACAATGCAGCATATTTTCTACCATTTCGCTCACTCACTCAATTTAGCTGGCTTGGCTCAGACATTTTTTGGAACTTTGGATAGTATTTATTCTTTCTTTGTTGCTTCACGCTGGGAAATTATCTAAAAATATGTGCCACTGACATTGAAACCTGAAAGCAAGAGTAGATGGTCTGGAGAAGCTATCGAATTTTTATATAAACATTACGGCAAAGTTTTGGAGGCTCATAAAAACCATGATCTGTCAACGCCTCAAACTGAGAGTGAGGCCAGATCCGTTTTGAAAAATATAGGGAAACTTGCATTCATCTTTTTTGGCATGTTTTTATGAACTCTGTCTGCTATTATATAAATTGTAATGCTAAATCCAAAAATGTGATCAAAATTTCAAAAATATTTAAACAAAATGGAGATATTACAGCTTTTATGAAAAAAAAAGTGGTTTTCTCAAAAAAGTCTTTGATTTATCGTATATCTGTAACGGATTGGAATAGAAAGGTGATGTCTGCCGCAATTTTCATACATATTTGATCTAGTTTCACCCAACTTTTTTTTTTTACACTAAGAGATACTCACCCTGTATAAATACATATCATTTCTCAATAACTTTTGAATAGTTAAGAACACATAAGTGTTTTTATTACCATGCTGAAATAAAAGGAATGAAAAATAAAATTCAATCTGTTACTGATATATTTTACATTCAAATGCATATTGTAATTCACATTCTTTAACAAATGTAGAAAGACATTTTTCGTTGAAAGGTCTAATTTTAGTTATTCGTGAGTCATAAGTGTGCATTGGTTTTATGTTTTTAAACAGTGATCAAGGAATTTGATTTTTTTTAAAATAGATTATTAAGGTTTCGATTGTAGAAATATGGTGAACCCTTTTCACCACCCGATTAAAGAATCTAATTTCAAAAAAAGACAAGCTTTTGCTCTATTTACTACAAAAACTTATATTAATTAAACCATTAATTTGATGTTAGAAAAATATTTCATAAAGAATTAATTATTTTTAAAGATATCGATTATTAGGAGCTCCCTGAAAAATCTAATTATTCTTATTTTCTTTAATTTTCAATAAAATACTTACAACAAATAGCAGTAAAGAGTCAACTCTCATCTTCAGTGTAGACACTCTAGCAGACTACTGAAGTAAAAAACCAATTATTAAATATTGCCGCAGATGAGGGAGTGAATGAAGAAGTGTGCCTTATCACCTTGATATGCAATGTGTAGATATGGGTGTATAATAGTCATTTATTTTTTCGAATGACAAATATGTACTTTTAAAATTATTTATAAGATAGAATAGAAAAAAAACTTATTCTTGGACAAAGTCCCTTAAGAATAATAGTTACATGACAGAGCATAAGTTATATCTGGCCTAGAGATTATAAATTGAATAATAAAATAAGATAATTAAAAGTAAATACAATTTTACATTAAAATAAGTAATAAAATGAAAAAAATATATATAAACACATACACACTATATACATAAACTATACTTACAATCGGTAAAGAAAAAAAATATTATATAAGAAATTGATTGAATAATAGATTCCTGATGTTAAATGTAGTAAAGTATGAAGGTTTTTGTTAAGAGGGAATAGAACAAAAAAAAAATGAAGAAAATTAAGTGAAAATTATTTGAATGATAGAGAAAACATTATCATGTGAAGATTGTTGAACCATGATAAAATTTTATATCTGATATGTTTGCGTGAAATTCATTAAAGCATCTATATAATTAGATAGCATCCGACTGGAGGGAGAAAAGGTGGTGGAAAAGGAGTGTTTTAAAAGTTTTGAGGGAAGGTGCATTGCGAAGAGAAGGAGGAAGAGAATTCCAAAGAATAGCGGAGCGGGCAAGAAAGGAAAGTTGTAAAGCAGTAGTTCTGTAGGATGGAGTGTAGAGATCGGAGGGACGGGACCTTGTATGTAGTGATTGGATTGAGGACTTGAAATGTAGGATATTGTGAATAAACGGAGGGTGATGTGTGTTAATAACTTGGAGGAGGAATGTACCATGGAAGTAATCTCTACGGAAGGAAGGGGAGAGCAAATTTAATAATTTAAGATGTGACACAGGAGAGCATCTCGAGGTTCCAAAGACAAATCTTATGAAGCAATTTATGATACGCTTTTATTATATCTTCAAGAATCATCGAGAGCCCACCATAAATCTCACACCCATAGTCAAATTGGAGGAATAATAGGGAGGGCTCTAAGAGTTTACGGGTGAATGGATAGATAATAATTTAAGGAAGCGAATCGATCGTCGGGAGGTTTGAGCAATGTGGGGTTCCCAAGAAAGGGTTTGATCAATGGTTAGACCTAGGTTTTTAACAGAGGAGAGGAAAGCTATAGGGTGATCATTTAGAAATATAGCAAGAAATTTGGTATTCGATCTAAGGAGAGAATGGGATCCTATTTCAATGGCTTGACTTTTAGCTGTATTTAACGTCAATTTATTCAAGATTGCCGAGGCATTAAAAAATGCAGTTGATAACTCGGCTGGAGGAAAGGAAAATTGTGAATCATCGGCGTACAGGTGGCAGGAACAATTGAGGCTATGAGAGCCAAAGTAGCCTAACCCACAAAATATAAAAAAATCTGATTTAGTAATTTTTGGCAACTATAACGCCATCTGGTGGTGTTATAGTTGCAAAAAATTACTAAATTAGATTTTTTTATATTTTGTGGGTTAGGCCACTTTTGCTCTCATAGCCTCAATTATGAAATGTTAGAAAAATCATTTATATAGGAATTAAAAAGGAGAGCAGAAATGCTAGATCCTTGAGCTTGGCCTGATCGGAAAGTGAGGAAAGAGGATGAGAACGGTGGGAAAGGAATGAATGAAACCACATGAGAGCGCTATTGGAGAAAAGAGATTTCAGTTTGGAAAAGAGGATAGTTTGGTCTAAGGAATCGAAGGCTTTGGAAAAGTCTAGGAGTATCAGGATGGTTTTATATATATATATATATATATATATATATATATATATATATATATATATATATATATATAAATTTATTGAAATTTACAACTATACAAATATGTACATCAAGTAAGAGCTGATAACGATTACAATGACTTGTAACAACTTGAGAAGAACTACTCATTAGTAGCACTTCAATAAAATTTTACACTAGAAGATCTCAAGGCAATCTTCTTTTCAGACGCCTCGGAGGATTATCGGGAATGGGGTGGGAAGCAAGTTATGGAGCTTACCATGAAAGGATAGGTATCTGATTTGGGCTAACTCAGCAACATATGGAACATTAAGGTCTTTATGGATAAGCTTATTGGTGACAAAGTAAGGGGCATTTAGGATTTTTCGAAGGATTTTGGATTGTAAGGATTGGTACGAGATGAATTGGATGGTTTAGTAGAGCCCCAAAGTTCAACTCTTTGGTTCAACAAACGTTTGTGGCTTCCTTGAGTATCGAATTGGGTGCTAAACGAAAATTCAACTAATCAGGCACAGATTCCCTCGAAAATCAAGTCACCATTGAATGATAATCCTGGCGGTAAACTAGGATTTTTCATCAGTGTCCAGCCGGCAAGTGTTCATTGCTAATTTGGCTAAGAGGTGAGTTGTTGATTTTTCTTGTATAACATCAATTTTTTGGCTTTTCCACTTAATTTTTTTTTTAATATTTTTTTTTGATACTGCAATTTCACGAGAATACAGTTTTCAAGTGTAAATTTCAACAATAACATTGAATTGTAGATATGTCAATAAATGGGTACTCGAAAACACAACTTTACCCAATTATTGACGCCCTCTGTCAATAATAGGGATTTCAGATTACTTCTGCTTTCAGCGTGTTTTAATTTTTTTTTTTTTTTAACTCAATGGTGTTTTTCATTTTTAAAGGAGATGAGTGGATCTAATTTTCGACAGGGGGTGTCAATAAAAGGTATTACTGGAACAGGAATTATTGACATATGGAATGCCCATTATTGACACCCCTTTCTATATAAGTAATATATAAGTGAGACGAACGTCAACGAGTCTACTCTTAGGACTCAACTTACTTTCAGTTTGTATAAATGTGTGAGAGTCGACAAGTTCATGTTAAAGTTCTTGTAATAAGTATTCAATCAAGTTTAGGTATACTTTTAATTTTCAGGATTATCAAATGGCTTGGAGAAACCAAAAGAAAAATAACGAAAATGTTGTTGGTAGGAAGAAATATGAGGAGACAAAAATGGTAGCAGCTCTCACAGCCTTGAAAAACTGTGTTCCAGTTGCGACAGCTGCTCGGAAATTTGGAGTACCTCGAGTCACATTGATGTACAAAGCGATTGTAAGTCACCAATAAGTTGTAAGCCAGGCCGAGAGAGTTTGTTGAGACCTGACGAAGAAAACGCCCTTGCACTGTGGATCAACCAAATATGTGCCGCAGAATTTCCGGTTACTGCTGGACAGTTGAGAAACAGTGATCAACACAGAATAAGCAGAAACACAAAAACGAACAACCGGAATAAACAAATTATACCAAGCCTAGTTGCTTCAGCAGATTATAAGAAATATTTGAAAATTAAAATGAATAAGAAAAAGGAAGAATAAGAGAAGAAAAAAGAAAGAGCAGTGGAGAGAGAGAAAAAAAGAGAAGAAAGAGAACAAATGAAAGCAAGGAAAGCGGAAGAGAGAGAGAAGAAGAAGAAGACAGAGAAAGCACAAACAAATAATAATTTCAAAGCCAAGAAACGAAAGAAATACATAATAATGCCTTCCTCCAGCGAAGAAGACCAAGAAGAATGGGAAGAACAGGATCAATCAAATGAGAATAGTAGTTCCTTAACTGGAATGAAAGTACTTGACGCAAATCCTAATGATTCTGAAGCTAATTTCAAATGGCTTATTACTTAATATATGATGCTACTTGATGAAATCCTTAATTGCATTTTAGTTCAAGATAACTTGGATGATTGGTATGAGGAACGACAGGAAATAATTCTTTCCATCGAAGAAGATACAGGCAAAACAGTTCCATCCCTGTTGCAGTATGTGGAGAATCTATAAGAGCTCGAGCACAAAGGTAAATAACACAGTATAAAAGAACATGGAAAAGAATTGGGAAATGGGAAAGGGTGAAATCATACAATTTATTTGTACAAACGAGAGAGCAGAAGGAGAACCCGAAGGAGAAAGATGTTCATCGTGAGATGCTGCAACATATTCGTTTACCAAATGATCTACAAAAAACATTCAAGACCAGGTGGACTCCAATCAAGAGCGTAATCACAATGTGGAAGGACAAGATGAGATGAAGGAAAACAGGATGACATGAGATGAGTTTCCTACGTTTGAGCAGGGTGATCACGTTACAGCCAGATTACCCAAAAAGATGATGGTCCTTGCAACTTGCCACATTTTGAAACTAGAAAATATAAAAGTGATTGTGAATTCCCTGAATGCTGTCAACCGTATGAAGAATTTAAATCCGAATAAAGAGCGTTTTACCTCATAGAGATTCATTACTGTTTGAGGGTGTTTTGGGAACAAAAGAATATATGAGTAGAGTGTTCAAACTTAAGCCACATCCTCCAGCAATCCTGGAGGGCCGCCCTCGCTGGTTGTTCAGCGAGTCCATCGGACTTACCCGGGAGGAACTTAAAAATAAGTTCCGCCGACCATCCCAAGCACAGCTCATACTCTCCAATTGGTTTTACAGGATGGCTTTTTGGTTAAAATTAAAATTACCAATGGAGTTAGGAAAGTAAAAAAAAAATTAGGAAGTTTTAAACATTCTACGAAGAAAACCAAAACCCTCAAAATTGTCTAGAAACAACTAGGCTTACCTCTACACCGCATGATCCAAGATTAACCAACATGGTGAAACAGCACCTATCATATGCTGAGGAGGATTCAGCAATAAAAAAATGCAACTTTTATCATAGGTGCTAAAGATGATGTCAAAATAGCTGCAGAGATGACTAATGATGATTAAAGTTATATGATTAACTATACAGATAATATATTACAAATTTCGAAACTGCAACTCTTCAGCTTAGCAAGGAGTCTTATTGTATATCTGAGGTAAGTTAAAACTTTTTTCTACAGTATGTTTCTATTTTCAAATGATAAAAAATAATAAATAATAGGTTTAAAACAAATAGTAAATTTTGAAACAAATTTCCATCTCAATTTTTTTTTATACAACATTATTTTCATTTATATTTATATATTCAATAGACATTCCAACTGATCCTACCACCGTCCTCACCACTTACGCTGACGACACATGTGTGTTATCAGTAAACAATGATCCCTTCATTGCCTCCCAAACGCTCCAATCCCATATCCTAACCCTTAAAGAACGGTGTCAAAAATGGAGAATCGCAATAAATCCAAAAAAATCTCACCAAATAACCTTTACCCTTCGTCGTACACCCACGACTTCCTGTCCTACAGTATCCTTTAATGATATTACAATAATCCCTGTTGAACAGATCCGCTACCTAGGACTCCACTTGGACAAAGGTCTTACTTGGAATCCACATACAAGACTAAAAAGACAAGAAACTGCCCGACGTTACAGATTACTTCAACATTTATTATACAAACGTTCAAAGCTCCCAAATAAAGACTAATATACATGAATGTGATTAGACCTATCTGGACGTACGGAGTTGAGCTTTGGGGCTCGACTAAACCATCCAATTCATCTTGTATCCAATCATTACAATCCAAAATCCTTCGAAAAATCCTCAATGCTCCTTACTTTGTCAGCAATAAACTTATCCATAAAGACCTTCTTAATGTTCCATATGTTGCTGAGTTAGCCCAAACCAGATAACTATCTTTTCATAGTAAACTCCATAACCACTCAAATCCATTAGTTTCTCAACTTGCTTCCCACTCCATTCCTGATAATCCTCCGAGGCGTCTGAAAAGAAGATGGCCCAGAGACCTTCTAGTGTAGAATTTTAATTAAAGTGCTACTGACGAGTAGTTCTTTTCTAGTTTTGTAATACTTTGTAATACTTAACAGCACATTTGCTCGATGTATAAATTTTGTACAGTTGTAAATATCAATAAATTGTTATTAAAAAAAAATATATACGTTCAATATATATATATATATATTAGGTTCTTCCACATATTCCTACAACTAAGCATTACCTTGAAAATAAGGAAATTAAAGGATCAGGACTGCAGGGAATGAAAAATTATATTATAGCATCTTTAAATAGAAGATATTCATCACTTGAGGAGCAATTTTTGTATGCCAGATCAATGATTCTTGTTCGACGATTTAAAACTACTCCCTTCAGTGACCAAATATTATTACTCAAAGCCAAGGATCAGATCGTTGAAGAGATGTGTTCTTAGCCTGAAAATGAAGTAGCACTACAACATGAAATCAGTGAAGCTGAAGCATCAACTTCTTGTAATGGAAGTAAAAATAAGGGTAAGGGGGGGGGGGGGGGGGGGGTCCCATTACAAAGAGGCGTTTACCCAACCTCCTGAAACTCCCTTAGCCATATCAGTCAAAGCAATGTGCGAATCTGAGGTTAATAGGTACTTGCAAGAACCAAACTTGGATGCAACTCTTGGAGAACAAGTAGCTTCATATTGGTTTTCCAGTCCATACACAGAGCTAAAAAAACTTGGTGTGTTTCCCCTCATCCACAGTGTTTAGTGAACGATTGTTTAGTACGGCAGAAAACATTTGTGCTGATAAAAGGAATAGATTAGACCCAGAAAGAACGAAAATGATAGTATTATTAAATAAGAATTATAAAAAAAAGTTTTATTTTTGTACATAGAGATTAAATTTTAATTGGCTTCATTTGTTGAATGTTGTAGATATTAAGTGACTATGTTGTATATAGTAGAAAATGTTCAATTATTTTGTTTCTTAATACTTATGTTTTGTTTTGTTTTCTAAAAATTCTGATTTTTTGTGGAAGGACTGTAAGGCTAGTTGCACACACACCGGTTTTGGACGGCCGGCAAAATGCCGGTGAGTTGCCGGCGCCTACCACTGCATTATAATTACTGTTTTATACACAATAATTACAAAAGCTATTACTTGTTTGAGTTACTGAATCGAATGAAACAATATCAATTAGTTAATCAGAAATTGTTAAAAGCTTTAGGTCGAAAAGTCAAGAATAAAATAAAATTATAATTTTACTAATTGTTTGACCGGTAAAAAACCGGTGAGAGTGCAAGCACCTAGCACCGGCAAAATATCGGACGGTTTTCTGCCGGCCGGCAAAAAGTCGGTGTGTGTTCAACTAGCCTAAATATGATAATTCCAGATTTTTATGTAGCAACCAAAAATGTATCTGTCTGGAACAAGTATATGATGGTAACGATGACTTCGTAGACTGGTCAGACGAAATTGATCATTGCAATCACCAACAGTGTTCTCCGCACTGTTACAGGAAGGGTAAGGTTGGCTACGCTGGCCCACAAGGCTCCAAATGCCTCCACGAATGCCCTTCCGGAACCTATGAAACATCCAAAGACTGCAACTTAAAACAAGATCCTCCTTTTGCAACCCTAGCCCAAGTTCTAGATGACACACCGCACCTAACAAAGAGATATGCGGTTAGGTTAAAGTATTTTAAAACTACACTGATGAAACAAGTTTTAAATTTTAAAATGTAAATATTACGAGTTAATGTCATTTTCTAATGATTTCCGTTCTTCAAATGGCCAAACAAGATCTAATTCTATTCGATCTATATCTATATCTAATGTTGTTCGTTCATCAGATGACCAAACAATATCTAATGTTGTTCCTTCATCAAACAACCAAACAATTTCTAATGCAGTTCCTTCATTAAATGGAAAACCAGTATCTGATGATGTTCCCCTATCAAATGGCCCAATAATTTCTAATACTATTCGTTTTTTAAATGACAAAACAATATCTAATGTTGTTCCTTCATTAAATCACCAAATAATTTCTAATGTAGTTCCTTCCTCCAATGGCCAAACAATTTCTATTGCTGATCCTTCATCAACTGTTCATATAATATCTAACACAGTCCCTTCACCAACTGGCCGAACAATTTCTCATGTTCGTAATTCTTTAACACGATCACCTGTTCATCGTCCTTGGGTGAAGTGTAAAGCGAAAACCTAATTGCATGAGAAGGGATGGGCTTTAGATGGTGTTACAAACGTTTTTTGTATGTCTAATCACCCTTTTAATAAAAATATTTATAACTTTCAAATAATATTAATAAATAAGGAAATGGTATGTTGTACCATCTTTCTTATTTCAGACAGTAATATACAAACACTTAACTTTATAGTCATATGTTTATAAATAACAGTAACACATTCTTGCGCTTATAGTGCGCTGCTACGCTTCCAATAAAAATATTATTTAGTAATTCATTATACTAATAGTTAAGCTCTAAATATCTAAAATCTGGTGGAACCGGTTTAAAGTTAGTTCTCAATGACAGAATTAATTGATAGTTTTGAACGATAATAGTTATTAATCCAGCAAACTGCAAGAGTACCTACATTGAATCTATAGAAGTAGATATGATTAAGCACGATCGTGCAGTTATTTGAATATGCAAAATCCGGCGATCAGTAACAAAGTTCCTATCCTTTTATACGAGGAGAAAACCCATTTTACGGGTAATGGTCCATTGTTATCCTCTCCCACCCCCTCAATAATCTGGCATATATTCAGCCTTAACAGACCAAAAAAATAAATTTTCTTGCATCAAATCTTGTTGTTCCATATTCTTCAGTAATGTGTGATTTAAGATACCCTGCATATAGCCTACTATAAGTCTCATAAATTTTTGCTTCCGCGAGGAATGGGGTATCACTCAAATGTCTTTTATTAAGTTTATTATTATTTCAGTCTTTTATTCTTCGAAAAGAATCTTGTGTCCTTTTCCAATTTAAAAGTAATTCCCCAGACCAGATACCTATCCTTCCATAGTAAACTCCATAACCACTCAAATCCACTAGTCTCCCAACTTGCTTCCCACTCCATTCCCGATAATCCTCCGAGGCGTCTGAAAAGAAGATGGCATAGATACCTTCTAGAGCAGATTTATATTGAAGTGCTACTGATGAGTAGTTCTTTTCAAGTTTTGGCATGTTTTTGTAATCATAATCCACCTATTTACTAGATATATTAGATATATATATATATATATATATATATATATATATATATATATATAAAATATATATTGTACAGTTGTAAATTTCAATAAACTAAAGAAAAAAATAAAAGAACTAATTCATTCCTTAGAAAATGTTATAATTGCATTTATCAGTTGTTTAAAGCCTCACATCTTTCGTCAAACTTCCTATTCCAACTCTTTTGCCTTCAATTTTACAAGAAACTCGTGGAATAAAGTTATGAAATAAACTATTGAAAAGTTAGTAAAAAAATAAAAAGAATAACTCTTCTATGTAGATAAAAATAAAGTAAGTAGTTTTCACACCAAGTTTCCATCCACATCCAAGAACAAGCCATATCTGGAGGTTGAAGGCAGGTGAAAATTTAGCTGCAAATCTAAGATCTCTGATTATTTATAACATTTTCTGTTCTTTATGTGAGCGAAACCAAATTCTTTTACTCTGAAGAAACTATGCCTTCCAACTCCTATCTTAGAATACAAACTGCGCAAAAATGAATAGGGATATACCTTATTTATCCCTTATCCGGTCATTTAAATTAAATTAGCCAATCTATTCAATATTAGTAGGGTACAACTAAATAGAAAATACAAACCAAAGTCAAAACCATTGTTAAAGCTTTTATTTATAACAAGTTTTCTTAACAAAAGTAAACATGAAGATTTATTATTTTGTAAATAAACAGCTTTTCTCGTATTTTAATCCAATAATACTTTCAATAAACATGGACAGACATCATCTTGAACCCGAGGTTCGCGAAATTATAGTGAGAATGCGTTATCAAGGTCATCGACAAGTGATATTGCAGAGGCGGTTGGCGTTTCCCAGAGTGTCGTCTCCCGGGCTTAATAGTCCAAGCAACGAAGGATTTTCAGAGGACTTAATTCATGTAGAAGCCAATTTTGGCACAGTTGTAGGAGGAGGTGTCCTTAACAACATACTAAAAGTACTGGGGGGTGGGGGTGGAGCTAAGGGTGGGGGGGGGCTCTAAAGGTCGATTTTTTCAGTTTTTCGTTAATAACTCGAAAATTATTGCCTCTAGCGAAAATGTGTTTATATACTAAATTAATTAACATAAAATTGTTTACAAAAAAGGTTCTATACATTTTGGTTCTAGGATCAATGCTTAAGAAGATATAGTGGGGGAAATATGGAAAATGTAAAAAAAAACACGTTTTTATTGTTAAAATTTATATATATATATTGTTTGAATTGCAATGTTTATTGCTAAAAATCAATAGTTTATTATTATAATTTGAAAGCTTATTGCTAAAAATAAAATTATTGTTGTTAAGCCAAATATGCTTATTATAGTACAGGGAAATTAGCATTCGAACCTTGATATCGAACCAAAAATAAAAAGATCAGACTATTGCATATTGTTCATCAACCTTAGCTGTAAATGTGGTTAAAAAATTTCTTTGAAACATCTTCAGGTTTGGGCAGGGGAGGGGGGAAAGTGTTGAAAATTGTATGTATTTAGCACTTTGATCCAGTAACTCGGAAACCGTTACTTTCAGCAAATTTTGTGTTATATACATTATTAAAGCTAAGCAAATTTGCAATAAATTTGGTTCTATTCGTTTTGTTTGTCAGATCGATAGTTTTAGAACTGTGAAGGAAGAAAAATTGGCTAACTTGCGGTAAGTAGCACTTTTCCTCAAAAACGCGTTTGTCGGTACTCTTTTGTCTATAACTCCGAAACTGTTTGTCTAATCTCGAATTTCTTTTTTTCATCTTAAAGCTGGTTAAATTTATCATCAGATACTATATATTTCATTTTAATTAAGTTCCATGAAATATCTATTCCACCTCGCTGAATACCGCGTACGGTTGTAAAATCCTTATTTTTTCGGAACATTTCTCGTTATAACTCTAAAAATATTTGTTCGATTCCAACTTTCTTTTTTCCATCTCATAGCTGGTTAAATTTTCTATTAGGTCCTATATATCAAATTTTGATAAAATGCCATGTAATACCCTTGCCAGCACGCTAACAACTGCGAGTTGTTAAAAATTTCTAGTTTTTTTTTTGGCATATTTTCTCTATAACTCCTAAAAAATATGTCCGATTCCAAATTGCTTTATTTCATTTTAAAGCTACTTAAATTATCAATCAGGTCCTATCTATGACTTTTAATTATATTCCATGTAATACCCATGCTAGCACACTAAATGTGTATGTTTTGGCAAAACCTGACATTTTTGAAATGTTGAGTGGGCTGGCGTGGGTGTTTCACGGACTTAAATCAAAATTTGATGTATAGGATCTAATTGAAAATTTAACCAGCTTTAAGATTTAAACACGAAATTCAGGATCGAATAAATATTTTTAGAGTTATAACGAGAAATGTTCCGAAAAAGTAAGGATTTCACAACAGTACACGGAATTTAACGAGGTAGAATGGATATTTCACGGAACTTTATTAAACTTAAATCTATAGAATCTAATAGGAAATTTAACCAGCTTTGAGATGAAAAAAAGAAATTTGGGATCGGACCAATATTTTTGGAGTTGTAGTGACAAATGAACCAAAAATAAAAGAATTTCACAATAGTATGGGTTTCTCAACGTGTTGGCATGGGTGTTTTACGAGACTTGATCAAAATTTCACATTTGTGGGTTCAGAAAGCAAATTTAATCAGCGTTCAGATAAAAAAAAAAAAATTCAAATCGAACAAATAATTTTGGAGTCAAAAAAGTGCCGACAAACGTGTTTTCGCGGAAAAGTGCAACTTACCACAAGTTAGCCAATTTTTTCGTCCTCCACAGTTCTATAACTATTGATCTTAGCAAAAAAAAAAAATAGAACCAAATTTGTTGCAAAATTTCTTATCTTTAATAATGTATAGAAAACAAAATGTGCTAAAAGTAACGGTATCCAAGTTATTTAATCAAACAGCTCTGATACTTCCTGGGCTCGGTAAGTATCACTTAGTTTAATGTTCTTTATTTTAACTATTTATTATGTATTTAATTAACTAAGGATCTCCAAGGTCTATAAAAGCCTTAAAAAAAAAAATATATATATATATATATATATATATATATATATATATATATATATATATATATATATATATATATATATATATATATATATATATATATATATACATACATACATACATACATACATACATACATATGTAAGCTGTTTTTGATATTTGGAACCAAGGGCGCTAAAAGATTAATTATATAAACCATAAACATTTCATTTTTAACAATAAAAAACGGTTTTTTCTTTTAATTTTCATTTTTCTCGCTCCATATCTCCTTAAGCATTGCTGTTAGCAAAAAAGTGTATAGTACCTTTTTTGTAAAGAATTTAATAGTTATTAATTTAGTACATAAACACATTTTCGCTAGGGGCAAGAGTCTTCGAGTTATTAACGAAAAACTGAAAAAAACGATCTTTAGAGCGCCCCCCCTCCGTTAGCTCCACCCCCACCCCCCAGTACTTTTAGTATGTTGTTAAGGACACCTTCCCCTACAACTGTGCCAAAATTGGCTTCTACATGAATTAAGTCCCCTAGTCGGCCTTTTTTGGTCTTCGTTGCTTGGACTATAAGCTCGATTCCGAGAGACTGGGAGTGCCAATAGAAGGCCGGGCAGTGGATCACAACGTATTGCAACTGAAAGAGAGGATAAAAATATTGTTATCGCTGCCAGGAGAAACCCTTTTCATAGTGCACGCCAGATCCTCAATGAAGTTGAAGGTGTTTTACCTAGACTTTTATCTAAACAAATGATTCGTAATCGTTTGTGGGAAGTTGGCCTTACATCATATGCCCCTTAAAGACGACCAGCAGCAACAGCTCGCCACCAGCAGCTCAGAAGAATGTGGTGCAGCAAGCGACTAGAAGAGGACACAAATTGGAATGCTGTGATGTTTACTGACGGGTCGCGTTTTTGTCTGTATAGTGACAGCAGACGCCGAAGAGTCTACAGAGATCAAGGAATGCGAACAATGCCCCAGTTTATTGTGCCTTCAGTGCAGTTTGGAGGAGGTGGTGTAATGGTCTGGGCTGGCATTTACACGGGAGGACGAACCAACCTCACAGCTGCTCGATATGCACATGAAGTTATTGAGGAATACCTCCCACCAACTAGGGATCTCATTGGGAGAGATTTTCGATTTCTGGATGAAAACGCTCGACCTCCTAGAGGAATAGTTGTTCATCAAGTTTTAGAAAACCTGGGAATTTCCCGCCTGCCCCTTCCCCCATTGTCTCCAGACCTCAATCCTATTGAGCACATGTGGAGCGCGTTACAGAGAAGGCTTTTTAATCATCATCCGCCGCTAATTGACCTCCAACAACTGAGTGCAGCATTGCAACATCTCTGGGGTGAAATTCGTCAAGTAACCAGTGACAACATTATTAATAGTATGCCTAATAGTTGCACACAGATTTTGACTAACAGAGGACATTATATAAGGTATTAATTGTTTCCAAAAACTAATCTGTTCAATAAAAACAAATATGCATCTAAAACGTCTTATTTTTGTTATTTTTTAAAACCCATTAATTGTATTTTATTTCAGCAAAAAACATTATAATTTCTAATGAATATTAATGCAGTTTATAATTAAAATAATACAAAAATGGAAGGCAAAGTAAATAACACAAAATTAGCAATATCCCTATTCATTTTTGCGCAGTTTAGTTAAATGGTTTTCTTTGGCCGTTTTACACAATTTTCATTCATCTTGAACGAGGTGCAATGTTTGTTCAGTATGCTATGTATCAAACCTATAGGTTTTTATTTAACAAACATAATATTCGCGTATTGCCAAAAGGGTAGCTCCTCACGGGTGGTCCGAAAATCCACATCCTTTGTTGGGTCATACACAAAGGATAGTTTCCCTACCTGCTTGTCCCTTACCTTTTAATATTAAGGGTAAACACGATATTTTAAGTTGACAAAAAATTCAAGAAACTGGGATGTCAGTAGGCGTGTACTTGGCCCAGGGAGGCGGAGCCTAGTTATCAAAAAAGGCCGGAAAAAATATTTTCGAAATCAGTCTTTATCAGTCTGTCTGGTCTGTCTTGTCTTGGTTCTCCGGAGCTGGTTCCTTGAGGTCTTCGGAGCTTGACCCAGGAGCTTCCGCATTACTACAATGTAGCCGATAGTCGTCTCACCGACGGTTTCCACTTCTCCGATGACGCCTTACCCACATCATAGCATCTCCCTCAGATTAAGATAAGTCTAGGCTAAGTTTCTTCTGTTACATTTAAGATACCACATTATCTAATGATGCTTACTTATAGTTGTAATTTTATATTTCAGCCCATAATGGAATATATATTATTTTTAGTTTAACCGTCATTCATTTACCATTTGCATGTCACTCATTTAATTAATATATTTTTTTTACTCTTATTTATAATTAACACATATAATTATCGAACCCACGATCACCTTGTGGAGAAGACTCAATTAAATTAATTAATTATTTAAAATACTTATTTATCATTTGTCAGGAGATTAAGTCCTGACTGGCATCCCTCTATTTGGATTAATGCTGATCCGGACTCACACAGATAGACGGACATAGCAAGTACGATAATACAACACACGGATGTAGCGGAATATTATTTCTTCAAGAAAATAGTTCCCTTTCTAAGATTTCTGTACCCTCATCAACTATCTTCCGAGTCTCACCATTTGAAAAACTGGTAGGATTTTTATTCAGCGTCGCAAATAAGCGTTTAACGCATTGAGAACTACCTACACCTTTTATATAAACAATAAATTAAGTAAGTATAACTTCACTAGACTGAAAAATTTCAAGAAGGTCCAACTTTCGAACTGTGGAAAATAAATCAAAAAATTGATTCTAGAAAAAACAATTTTCAAAAGTGTTTCCTAAAACGTCAAAGATAAAAGAGTAACGTTGACAATAAACGTGAAGTGATAAAATTTTGTCATAACTATTTCCGTTTTCCCTCTTATATTTCGGAGATAATAACAACTATGAATAAATGTAATTATACCATTTTGCTTGAACTGAGGGTGACAGCTAAACAATCGAATATCAAACGCATTCAATCCTCTCAATCAAAGTCCTTCGTATTATTGTAAACTCATATCATTATGTGCTCAATTAAACCTTACATAAGGACCTCATTATACCTTTGTGCTTGACCTCATACCCCATTAAATTTTCCAAATTCCTTCAAAACATTTCCAACCACCCTAACCCTCAGACTCTTTCATTATCCAGTTACACACATCCTTAAACCCTCTTCGATGATTAAAACGGCAATGGCCCCGATATCTATTGTAATAAATTTGTATTACTGGAGTTCTGGCAACGGCCAGCTTCTCGATTCAAGGCCTGAGCGACTGTGGCGAGAGAACAATGTTGGGATTTCTGTGTGCCTCGCATGACATCCCATAAGTGGGGGACAGGCTTGGTCCGGGGTTCTCCTGTGATGTTTGTGTACATTGTATTTATAGTGTGATTGTGCTTATTTAATTTATTTTTTTATTATTTATTTATCTTTTTAATGTTTTTCTTGTCTTTAGTATTAGGTACTATTGTTTATACTTTTATTTTCTGATTTTTTTTGTATTTATATTTACTATATTTTGTTTTCTGTATAGTTAAAGGATTTATTTTTGTTTTTATTTAATTTAATTGTTCATATTGTATGAATGGATTATTCATCATCCATATTATTCATTACCCTTTAGAAAGACAGCTTATGATATTCAATAAAACATTATATATCATAATAAATAACATTTGGCAAGTAATTTTATATGATTTGATTGTGAGAATTCTGTCCCTGTGATAGAACCATTTTTGAGAAAATATTGGCCTAAAAAACTGAAACCTGTGAGGCAAGTTGATATTGTTGGTCTTAAAGGGCAATAAATTAATGATGGTTATTATTGCCCTTGTGTATAAATTTAATTGTTTCGTCTGTTTTATAACTATATCAACACAATATGGAATAAAAATGCATATCGTCGGATAAGATGTGAATCTTCGTAAGCGCCAATTTTCAGAAAAATAGTTTTGGAACCATTACATTCACCAAAATAGACGCATCGATGATGTCCGTGTATTCACCAGAACAACAAAAAAAGGTTGAAAAATGTACTCATTAGAGAAATTATAATTCAAAATGCCTATAAGTTCATTTTGTAAACTGTTTCTACTCCTCATGTAAAATCGGTATTTTGCACATACGAACGAGTTGCTATCACATTGCATGTGCATAAAACAAAAGGAAAGAAAAAAATAAATCATACTTTACAAGAAACAGATAAAATAATACAGAACCTAGAATATAAATAATGCATAAATGATACAATAAATTAAGAAAAAAAAACCAAGATGTTGAAAAAAATTATATAAAATGTTTTATGTAATTGCATATAAAGTTTTCACTGCCAGCCAAGGCCATACAGAGCTGACAAGTTAATATTTTTCATATCTCTGGTGTGGTGAGAAAACCCATCGAAGATATTCCTTACGGTGAAAGCAACCTCATCCTTAACCGATGGGAAATGCAAAATTTAATGCGCAAAAAGTACTTGTTTAGTCTAATTTGACTAGAACTTGTCGCACATCGGCAAGAACACTATTACATCTGGAAATTTATCAATTTTTTTTAAACCTACTATCTTATTTAGAAAATAAACCCTTTTCGATGAACCCCCTTCTATTGAGTGTAGTTCCTCACAGCATTTCTGGGAGCGCAAAATTTAATTAAATTTAGGTAAGTAAATGTTTATTTTAAAATTATTCCGAATCTTGAAAGTTCTTTTTTCCAAAAGTTACGAAATTTGAGCTATGACACTGTTCTTGCCGACGTACGATCTGTAAAATTATTGGATGGAGGGTAAAAATAGAACACTACACCACCCGGCAAGGTATTTATCGTTATTTAGAGTCTCACAATAATGTAAACAACGTTGCCACTTCTATAGTTAGCCAACAAACCCGCCTGAACTAATTATAAATTTGACCACTCTCTTTGAATTTTAATTTCACATCTATTACAAAGAACGATATCATTTGAAAACGTGCATTGTCTTTGTGTATGTTATTAAAGATATCTTTTGATTGGTTTTTTTTTACCAAGTGATAGTGGTTTGAGTCGTGAATGTAATGTTGGCAATTATATTTTTCCTTTCTGTATAATTGACTGTTACATTTCATAGGAGCATAACAATACTGCGATAAAGACTTATATTTAGCGTCATAAGGAATTCACTAAGATGTATTGATTGGAAGGATGGACTTGGAGTGGTTTTGAGGCTTGATTTTTTCAAACGAAATGACATTGTTGACATCAAAACACAATATATAATATGCATGAGAATTACATCTCAATAATTATTACAATCATATACATTACCCGTGGTCTTACTTTAAATTTATTTCATCGGGAAACTTACCTCAGCAGCTTCACATTAGAAGACTCATATCGATTAACCTGGCGCATTTTCGTAACCACAATTTGCAATATCTCAGTTGCAGCTAAAATGGTATATGACATCTAAGTAATATTTGCCTTCTGAACTATATATATATATATATATATATATACTTAATATATTATATATATATATATATATATACACATTTTTCACATTTTGTTTCATTTTATTTACAGATAATCTCTTTAAATAAGAGCTAGATAAGAGATAACTCTCCCGTTATGGCGAGTTTAAATCTGGTACTATAAAAGATGCAAACAAGTGGCACCAGTTCGACTATTTGATTTTGATAGCTCTTCCTTGAACAAATGCCTCAATCACGGGAGAAAAAAAAAAAACATTACAAGTTCAGAAACAATCAAGTTACTTTAACCAAGATTGGAAAATAATAGGTTATGGAAGCTAGTAGTGGTTTTATTGACTAAGTTGTTACTGTTCCTTTGCAGTACCTGATACTTTTACATGTTATTTTTTTGTCTCGAGAACTTAAAATTGGTATTGGCAAGGGTATAGCCAAAAGATAAGCAGGTTTGGTACCTATCGGTATAATTAAATTAAAATAAATATTTTGAAGGAGATGAGACAATGCGGGGTCTGATTTTCTGGTTTGGGTAGCGGTGCTTATCGTTTTAAGGTCTGGGATTACTGAACTAAAATAAGAGGTTAATACTATGGGTAAAACAAGTCCAAAATGCGACATTTCCGACCCGGGTTCTGTAATGAAGAATTGCTTCGTGCTTTTCAAAGATTTGGTTACAGGTAAAGCCATACATATAAAATATTACTTTTAGAACTAAAGAAAATCCGATACTCTTTTAACCAAGTAAATTAGTCTGAACCCAAAATGTATCACTAACAGTGTCATGACGTACACCTCCGCAAACCCCGCAATCGGGAGGGCCCAAGGATCGGTAGGGTCCGAATGTTATTAGTAAACATTTTTCCATCTAAATAAATTTGATAGATAAATATCGGCAGCTATTGGTAGTTCGCATTCATATAAAAAAAATTAAATAAAAACTCAAAAATTAGGGCCCAGTTTTTTTTTGCGGGGGGACACAGTCGAAAAATGTTACGCTACTGATGAATGAAGAATGCACATATTTAATTTTCTACTAGAACTAGTTTTTAATGATGAAATTTGTGGCTCCCAAGATAATAATAGTAATTAGGCCAATTATTAACTTGGAAGCCAAGTTATTAGAGGTGCCGTATTTTAGACCTAATAGATTGAAAAATTTTCAATAAATTTCCTTAGCTCAGTTTGGTAGGTCTAGAAGTAATTTGGAGACTAATGGATACCGGCCGGTTCAAGATTATCTCTAGTTGATCTTGGATTTTATAGCCATTTTTCATTGATTACCACCATGTACCTTTCAGCTGGCAATTTTTCATTTACAATCATCAAAATATAACCAGAAATCCACTCTACCATCGGAATATAAAGTATCATTTCAAGAAAAATTGAGCAACATACCGAATAATACAATTCATATGCACGGATCCCAATGAGACACTTGAACAGCATATGCCGTAAATAGTTTATCCTTATTTACAGTTAATAGTTTATTATAATTCATCCATGAATAACTACAACAGACAACATAACAATTATATTCGATTCTCTCGGTGTGTTAAGAGGATTGAAAAATATTTATTCGGAGAGTAAGAATGTCATGGTAATTTACGACCGAAGGGCCGCGTGCAAAAATATTCATATGATATGGGCATCAATAGGACGGGCTAGGATAAATAAAGCTGAAATAAGCCGTCCTCTTAAAGATCAAATTATAACACATATATTATATAAGTACTTTACCATAGGTATTTAATTTCAAAGTAACAAGCCCGAAATGTCCTAATTGCAACCACCTCCACTCAATAAAACATTAAATAAAGCAACTTCATTACTTTTATCTCAGTGGTTCTTGAAGACATTTTAGCAGAAAGGATCAAGAGGAGACTGATCGGTCTACATGATACAGGATTATTGGAAAGTATACCCGTTTTCAGGAAAAGGATAAAAATGTAATTTATCCAAATATAAGGGAAGTAGGATGTGGTATATTGGTAAATAAGGAATATTTTAATCATAATTTTAATAATCTTATCACCATATACTATCAATTAAAAAAACAATTAAGACCAAATACATAATCCATATCCTAACATTTGTTTTCTCTAATTGTATTGTAAATATACACCTATCATATTACGATATATAATAAAAAATAATTAATCTAAACTACAAGTGAATGGCAATAAAATATCCTGACAACTTAGCAAACTGCTAGTTAGATGTAACAAGAACCTACAAGACAATTATTCTATCTGATTAATACATACTTCAATTTAAAAATTGATAAGGCATTCTGAATAGATGTTTTTATTTATTGCGTTTACCTGATTAATCAATTTACGTCATACCAAATATCCGATTTATATAATTGTAATGTATTTTAATGTATTCTCTGGAACAAATCATTATTGAACTTCCTCCGTTGTTCTCTTACTCGTAAGTGCATGGCCCATATAACTTCCTGGCTTCTCAATAGCTATATTATGATTGCCTCTAACAGACAATGCTCGCAATTCTTCTCTTCTACATTTTATAACTTCCTCTAAAGATTTTGATATCTTCTTTTTCGTTTTAGTTTTAAGGTGCTTCAACCTTCCTTCATACCTTTTTTTGAGGCGTGGTGTATCGTCCAGTAATTGGAAAAGAGTCGTAAAAGGAGCTTCGGGAGTTAGGCTACAGCCTTTAGAGGTTTCAAATGTTTTGGGAGGGCATTCGTACAAGCAATAAGACCGTTTTTTTGTTACTAGGCAAACCCCGCCTCTCCTGACACATTTTGCAGAACACTGAATGCCTTTGCATCGATCCCCTTCGTCAGAGCCATCCCCACAGTTGTTATTACCATCACATACTTGTTGCTGATTGATACACTTCTTATTATTGCATAAGAACATTCCTGCTCCAAACGTACAATTAGCGTGTCTATGCAATATTTTCAAAGCAGCAGTAGTAGGCTGACACCTTTCTTCGTCAGTGCCGTCCCCGCAATCATCGATGCCATTACATTTCTTACTATTCGAGACACAATGAAAGTTTTCACGGCAACGAAATTCTGTGCAATGTTTTATGCACCCTATAGGTTCATCACTGCAATCTCCACAGTCACATTTGCCATTACAAAACGAATTTCTTTTAATGCATTGACCAAGTTGACATCTAAACTGATGAGGACGACATATTTCTCTTTTTCTGATAGAATGATGTGCAGTGGTGCTGTTGATCTCACAGTTTCTAAAAATATCACATGATAAGGAATGAATATTTGACTTAAATAACTCACCAGTTTCTACAGCACAATTTTTATGCAGTGATTTACATGTCTGGATTTTACTTCTTGCTGTTCTTACATAATCATCTATTGATGTCTTTATTTTCTTTATTTTCATTCTGATTTCTATCAATCTTTTCTGTAAAGGAATCTTAAATTGATGAATTTCTTTTTTAAAATTAGATTCCAATCTATTTTTATCTGCTAGTTTAGCAACACAGGTATCATTACGTGATTTTAACTTGATTATTTCCTTCACTTCTGCGTTATTTGAGAATGAAATGTTAAAAAAAATATCTGATTCATGTCTTGAAGCATTAAGAATATTTTCAATAGACGATATTGTATCTGTTGAAGCCTTCGAGTATCTTTTAAACGTCTTCTTAAAATTATTCAATACTTTCCATTCAATACCCAAACATCCAACCTGTAACAAAAAAATTCAAAATTTAAAATATTTATACCATATTACTCTGATATGTAAGCTAATTAAAAATAACAATATCGTGCTATTATTTTCAAGTGTTAATTATAAATTGATAATATTCTAAATAAATAAGAAGGCGATGATCAAGGATACAGTCAGGAGAAAAAAGAAACACGCCTATGTAAAAACCTTTTATCGAATACCGACGATTTTGTTCGCAAGTCGAAACGTCGGCACTCAATAAAAGTTTTTTACTTTAGTTTTTTTTTTCTGACTACCTTCTTCTTACATTACTTTAAATTCAACTAATTATTCTTTATTTATAGACAGATTGTTTTAATAAATGTTTTCTGGTTGGGGACTATGGCTTTCCGGTTAAAAGGTTTTGAAAAAAATGGAAAGTTTGTGTTGGGAGATGTGGTTTTTGGTTTCGCCATTATTCATTAGATTTGAGACGTAGCAGAATGTAATCTTTTAGGTTGGTGAAGATGTAGTTAAGTTTATTGTGGGATTCGAGGCCCAATGTCTCCTCCCCTGAGTGGTTCAATCGCCCTGAAGAACATCTGCAAGAAAGGTCGAAACATCAGCACTCCATAAAAGTTGTTGACTTCGACATGTTTTTTTTTTCTTTCTCCCTACTGCATTCCTGATCTTCTTCTTATAATACTTAACATTCAACTATATATTACTTATTATTCTAAATAAAGTTTATCGAAGTCGATGATTCAAGAATATTGGGCAAGCTATGAAGTACTCCATTTAATATGACGTGGCAGCTTCTATTGCTTAAATTAAGGAAACCTTGAATTTTCCTTTGAATATACTATACCTTCCATTCTATTTCTATTTTTTCGGGAGAAAATCGATATAGCGATCGCGTTAAAAGCTGTAAAAGAAATAAATAAAAATGAGATTCCGCAAATATATATTCAGAGCTATTGAAATACGTATGGTTTATCTACAACCTAAATTACTTAAGTAACTCAAAAATCGTATGATGAATTAAAAAATAATTTCATGAATGTCTGCGAAATGACGTTTTTAAAGATTGGTGTACTTTATAAATATTATAGTGGGGAACAAATAGCAATAGGAGAGTGCACTTTTCTTACTTGTAGAGAATTTAAAAGCCTGGGAGGCATAATAACAAACATTGATGATGTAGGAGATGACATTATGGCCAGAATAGCAGCGGGAACAAGCTGTTCTCAATGCGATGGAAAAATCTCTCCGTTTTAAAAGCCTCTTTAGAAGAGCTAAAGTAACCAACGGTTATAAAACGGTAGTAAGATCAGTGGTGACCAATGGTAACGAAATATGGACTCTCAAAAGACATTATCATCAAACCCTGTTAATACGGAAAAGAAGAGTCTTCCGAAAGATATATCAACCAAAGAGCAACATAAATGGCGAATTAGAAGCAATTTAGAGCTCAGAGATCTCTAGGATGAAACAGATATTGTTGCTGTTACAAAAAAAGCTAGGTTGCGATGGTTGGGTGATTTAAAAAGAATGGAACCTCGAACGCTGCCAAGTAAAATGTGGACTGGAGCGCCAGGAGGAACAAGAAGATTCAGGCCCAGATAATGATGGATGGATGATGTGGAAGGGGACACGGCGGCTAAATATCCAGAATTGGAGGAACGTGGCCGCTGACAGAGAGGAGTGAAACAAAGTGTGTTTTATAAATATATTTAATTAAATAATAAGGAGTGCACACTTTTACAATAGAAGTATTATTATATTATTACGTAAAAAAAAAATATTAATCATATCCTTTAATATATACATATATATGTGTGTGTGAAATTAAAAGCTATCTTTAGAAAATATACTTGTTTGAATATTTATTGTATTCTGTAAGATTTGGAAATATATAGACCCAACACTAAAGATTACTAGGTTACTTGACATATATAGATATGAATCCAATATAATATAAGGAAATATATAGATCCAACACAAAAGACTATTTGGGTACTTGACTTCGGAGAAGTTTTATACTATGCAAATATTCTAGCATCATTAATTATAAATAATTAAATTTTACTTCAACTTAAATTTACTTCTTAAATTTTTAAATATAGTACTTACAACAAATAATAGGAATAGGAATACCCTCATCTCCATTGTAGACTGTGTCGCCAATGCTGAGGTCAACTCAATATATATTTTTATCACCTGCAGGGGATAATGGAGGGAATGGAGAGGTGTGCCTTATCACGATGGATCATAAGAAATGTGTTAGTATCATATATGGTTTTAGGAGAAGTAAGAAATCATTTAAAATATAACTAGAAAGTACTTTAAAAGATAAATATCGCTAGTGTAGGTAATAAAATCTGTAGAATGGTTATTGAACACTGTTAACAGATTGATCATCAACCTCCTCCATATCTCTTATCTTTATTCTCTATTGAATTGATATTTTGCAATTTTACTATGTGCAATTCTCTCAGAATGAAAACATTATTATTACTAGGTGTGATACACTCTCGTGTAATGTTTTTTTATGGTCTACATTTGGTTTGTACTTCTCTGGAGAGAGATATCTCGATAATACTTTTAACTCGCAATTTTCTGACAGGAATTGAAAAATGAACGAGTTCGTTCTTGGCTTTCTCCTGCCGAGCAAGACTTTCAACATTTATGATCACTAATTTCCTATAAAGAGTTATTCGTTGATTGAGATCATTGATCAATGCAAAAGAAGTAGCTATATTGCATAATAGAACTTGCCCATTGGATTGTCCATAATATTTCTTAAGATTATTTTCCTACATTACCCATTCCAGTCAGCCAACCACTTCAGTTGCCAATGCTCAATTCTTTCTTCAATGGGCATAACTTTTTTTATTTAAATTACCCTCCCCCTGTGATAAACTGCTTATATTAAATATATTATGTTTTTGTGTGGACGTCAGTATTTAATATTCAACTCCTAAATGAAAACGTGTTTCTATCTTTTTTGCAGTTCACTACTTGGAAATAATTCAGTGTTTAATCACAAGTTTTTTTTTTTTAATTTTTAAATTTATTATTTTATTGAGAAAGTATTACAATATGCCTCAATGTGGTCATTAATTAATATGGATAGCTAAAGTAATATGTACACCATGCATACCATTCACACAATATGTACAATAAGAAGTAAATACTAAGAAGAGATTAAAAAATTTTTTTTTTTAAATAAATAAAAAAAAGGTAAAGAATAAATAAAAATAAGTAAAGAATCTCATAATATATAATACAATAAATAATTTGAGGGAAAAAAAATTAACAAAGTACCTCAAACTATACAACACATAAAGTGAAATAAATATATAAATAATCAAATATAAAAAAAATTTATAATAAATAATATAGATATAAGAAAAACAATAATAATAGTATGAATTGAAAAAAATTAAATTAAATCTTAAAAATATATTCATACTTTATTTACAATATATACACATCTGAGGGATCCCCCGACCTGACTTGTACCTCCACTTATGGAGGGATGCACAGTGCGGCAAAACCTCATATTATCTAAACGGTTCGTGCTATAAGCCTGAAAGTGTGGAATTATATATTTCATAAGGGGCTGAATCGAATGAAATCATAATCAGCTTTATCGGATGATCAGAGAGGATCAAGAACAATCAAGATCAATTAAGAACAAAAAGTAAAAAAAAATATTAATAAAGCAAGTTTGGAGTATATTTATATGATATCTAAGCTCCTGAATAGTATGAAGCTATAACCAGAGCAATCCGATCATCACCATTGAGCCATGTTTTCAGCTTAAAAATTCAAAAAAATCAAGTTTGTTAGTATTTTATATGTTTTTTAGGTGCTAAGTTGAATGATATTTACTATATAGTTCTATTACAGACCCAAGATTCCTTGAATTAGGTTAAAATTCATAATTAAGTTATATTTGGAAGTAAATTTTAAAAAATTAATATAATTTGATGTATGATGTTACGTAATAAGTTTTACAAAGTAATTTCAGTTGAACTCTATTGAATTACTGTTATTTACAATCAATCTTATATTAACAAAGAAGTTTGATCTTCCTATTTTTTAATATAATACATAATGAACTAATGATAACAAAAAAAAATCATATCAAAAATAACAAAAAAGATTATAAAAAGATTATTTGAGTAAATCATTACAATAATACCGGGTTACAGCTTTGAGTGAAAATATATAGAAATATTGTGAGAACATAATTCTCAACTGCATTATAAGATTTTTATTGTTAAAAAATAAAACTTCTGTTATTAGTTAAATCTATCTATGTTCGTTAATTATATGAACGGGCGAAGCCGTGACTGGGGATGCTAGTTAAAGAAATAAAGAAATAAAATATTTAGAATTGTTCCTTTTTTCTATAACAGTAAATGAGAATCTTTATCATTTAATGGGAACTTTTTTTTATAATCCGGTCTTAAATTACTTATCACGGGATCAGAAGTCACCATAACATGAAAAACATCTTCATTTGTTACTGTTCAAGAGAATTTTCTGGAAAGATGTTCTCTGTTTATTATAGCTCACCTTCAGTTTTAAAGCCACAAGAGCTTAGTGATGAATATGTTATTATTGTATTACTACTAAACGCATATACGTCTGTACAATATAACAATTTTCTATTAGTTCTGTGATGTGATATGCTAGTGTTATAAAAGCAATCAAAATCTTTTTTATCATAGTGGTATTTTTTCCGTTAATTTTTTTAATTTATTTTCATTATAAATGATTCTTTAATTGTTTTTAATAGATTTGTATTTATTATAATCAGATAGGTTTAAAATATTATAAATTTAAAATATATATATATAGATGGATGGATGATCTGGAGGAGGATTTACGGAGGCTAGGGATACGGAATTGGAGGAGCCTGGCGAGGCGAGGGACCGAGAGGAGTGGAGAAGGATGGTGGCAGAGGCCCAGGTCCTGCAAGGACTGTAGCGCCCAAGAACAAAAAAAAATATATATATATATATATATATATATATATATATATATATAATTATGTTGGCGCAACAACTCGGCGATGAGTCCTGGCCTCCTCCACCAGCTTCCTATATATATATATACCTATAGATAGATAGATAGATAGATAGATAGATATATTAATAAAACACATTTTTAAAAACATTTTTTTATAATTTGATTTTGAATCTCTGAATTTAGTTATAAATATAGAGCGAAAATGATCCCAGTGATAGAATATCCTAGCCATTGATATAAAAGAATAAAATAAATAAATATGATAATCTTCATAAGAGAACTAAGGTATACAATAATCAGAACTCAGTGATACAAATAATAACCCCATAAATTTATCATCCAAAGTCCAGAATTTTTATTTTCAATTGATTTTTTTATTTTTTATTTGAAGAGGTATTTTTGAAAATTAATCTTTCTGCAATATTCCGGTACTAATTCTCTCAAGAAGTCTTATGTGTTAGTTATTTTTGTATAAAAAACCAGAAATCATATCAGATCATTATACAATGGATTAAGAAAAGAAAAAAAAAAAAAAAAAAATATATATATATATATATATATATATATATATATATATATATAAATAAGACAGACTAATAAAAACAAATATACATATATAGTAAACCAATTTTCACACCCTAGTTATAAAAAAAAAAAAAAAAAATTTTTGCTAAAAATTTAGTCTCATAAAAAATTATTTTAACAGAACTTCAAAACCGTGTTATTTTCCAAACGCCAGAAAAGGACAACTTCAAGGACGTGTACAGACCCTGGTAATGAAATAATCGAAAAATCAGTTCCACAAACTTATGCTACATTTATTTAGGTATACAAAAATAATGAAAAAAACAAAACAAAAATCATAAGATTTTAGGGTTTTTTCCACGTTTGTCCCACTGTGGAATGGTAAGAAACAAAGACCAAAATTTTGGGTCAGACAGGCAGAATTGGGGCGAACCTTCTTAAAACGCTTCCACAAAACTTTCATTCTTACTTCCTCCTGTTAGCACGTGATTATAATTTACGAAAGTAATTATTAACCCTTTTCCTGGCAAAAACAGAAATATTGGGATTTTTTTGAAAATCACTTGAAAACACCGAAGTTTGGCCTTCACATATACTGAAACGATTACCCAATACGGCCAGAACTAGTTTTAATTACTTTTATGGTCATTTATAATAAATAGGAACTGTGGTTCCCCTTGCCAGGTTGCCGTATTGGAAAATTCGGAAGATTAAACAATTAAAAATCAATAAATGTGTTATAAAATTATATATTATATTAAAAAAAAATATCTTTTGTTTTCTGAGATTTTGTCCCCCTACTTCTAGAAAATCACAGCACATTTTTAAAGAAAAAAAATGCAATCTTTCAAAATTACATTAGTTCTTATCACTATGACATCAACTAGAATGCCGCATTAACTTTAACAAAACATTTTAAAGAATAAGAAACTAAAAGTCTTAAATTAAAAAAAAATAACTAAAAAATACTAGAAGGACGACTCCTTACGTAAATGAAAGAAAATAGAGGACTATTGTTTACTTGGCACTAGTGGTACTGGAGGTTGTGTGGTACTGTAGGAACAATTTCTTGTAGGAACGGGACATTATCTTTTATTACATTTTGAGCAGATAAAAACCGTTTTATTGATTTGACACAGCCGACATCCTCCTTTTCCTGTGAACTTCGGGAAATGATCACTACCTGCTGATGTGTCATCCAAATTACAGCAGGCACTCCATGATTTATTTGGTTGATGTTTGCGAACGAAGCGCGACGAGGCTCTAATCTTGGATACAACCATAACTGCGGCTCGGATGAGCTCTTGGGCGACGTCGGCTTTAAATTCTTTGAGGGAAAGTTCACGTCCATCACTACTTGTTTTGAATTCTCTCTTTTATCCAGCTAGTGTTTTAGTAACATTCTTTCTTTCTCAATTTCTTTTTTTTCTGTTCTTTGGTTCGCCCCATTCCTGAATTTTCTCCTACATTTTGCTCGAATCCCCCAAAATCGAATCCACTCTGTTCCTGGAATTTAGATGCATCTTCCATTGGCGACTTATCTCTATTTTCAAATTTTTGACCCGTCCTCAATCGCTTTTCTTTGATTCCTTGCTTCTCCTTCTTTAAATTTTTTTTCTACCTCCTTCTTTTCACTTCCATTCCTTTTATTTCTCGCTGGTTTTTCATGTCCCTCCTATACAACAACCAAGCGTTGTTGGTGCAAATGTCTAATTATAGAGCAAATATTGGTAAGTACCACCGGTGGGATCTGAGAAGAGCACGATAAAGTGCAATGAGCATGTCCGATAAGTCGATTCCTCCTATGTGAGCATTATATTCTTTGATAAATTGCGGACATTTAAGCTGTAATACGAAATAATACATTATTCAACAGTACAGTAATAAAATAATAGTACAATATTAGTTAATTTGTTTAAGTAATTAATGAATAATTAATTAAAAGTATAATTTTAGTTAATTTAGTTAGATATAATTTTTTTTTTTTATTTAGTCAAAATGTAAACTTTTTTGGAATATTGGTATCCAAGCAAGGGGAACTGAGGTTCCCCTTGAAGTTTACTGGTATCATGGCACGAGGAACTGAGGTTTCCATTTTAATTTCTTCGATTATAAAAGTGTGAATGGAAATTTCGACTATTTTTTAACTTTTTCCGTTAGAAAACACCTCAATCTATAAGAATCAACAGATCACAGTTCTGAGAAACCAATAATAACTAATGAAAAATGGTTGTAAACATACCTGACTACCCAAGCCAACGATTTCTATTAGCCAAACTGGATTTCGCCACAAATATCGTCGAATAGCTAAGCTCATCGCGTTCCGCCCACATTGCAGGGCTGCCAACGTGAAGAGAAGGGTTTGCTTTAAAAAACAACACTGTTTGCGAGACCCCCATCCAGCTAGTTACTTTATAAATATTGACCAAAGTTAATGGGAACTGTAGTTCCCATTGCCAGGAGGGCAATGTAAGGGTTAAGGCAATGTATTTCTCCAAATCGCCAATTTCGCCTTACATTGTATAGAATACCAGTCCCACATTGGCCGGATATCCAGGACAAAAAATTCAAAATTAAAAAAAATGTTCTTAGATAGTCATTTGGTCTATCAAACCTTCTGTCCGCAGAATTATAGGTGGTAACTGATAAATGGATGTACAAAATCAATGAAGGAGCAGATTAGCTATAGAAAAAAAAAAGAAAGAAATATGAAAAAATATTTTAATTTACGAAGTTTAGTAATTACTAAAAGCTCTTATTGTATGTATTTAGATAGTATATTAAAACTTATCGTATAGTTACACTTTTGTTAACCCATTTTTTTTTTTTTTTTTTTTTTTTTTTTTTTTTTTTTTTTTTTTTTTTTTTTTTTTTTTTTTTTTGCATGAAACATAATTTACCGGTGACCTAGTTGGTAAAAAGCGATACGTTTTTGGGGAACGCAAGACCGTTAAGTGTAGTTTGATAGTTTGATATTAGGAAAATAGAAACAGTTAAGAGCACAACCCTCGTTATATTAAATAACACTAGCTCACTAATGAGTGAGCTCCTTTTGACTCTGTTTCTCTTAGTAAGAAATTAAAAATGTTGACCTGGATTTCACCGATCTTGCTCGATCTCTCTCGTCTGTTGTGTATAAACACAATACCCTCTCTCCTTTGGTAATAATAAAATTATATAAGTAAGCAGGAAAAAATAAAGAATACAAGTCGGTCAGCTGAATTTAGCAATTTAATTTGAATATTTATCTCCTACAGAAAACTGAATCACAGGTAAGCGAAAAAAAAAATAAAAAACATACCGTCGCACAGTGCGACGAATTGCCCAAATTCCCCGATATGTAAGAAAAATAAAAATTATTTTATTTCAATTCCCGACCACTTTGTACGATCTTCTAACCACTTAGGAATAAGAAAATTTGGGAATGTTCCAAAAATACGTAGTGAAAATGCTGTGTTCGAGATAGAAAAAAGTAATGAAAATTGACATAAAAATACACAAAAATTGTATCTAGTGATTATGATTGTTCCTTTAACTTGTTCAATTCTACTGACAATTACATCTCATAATCTCAAATAACAAATTACTTTCTAGTTCGTACAAGTCTATTCAAACTAAGAAAAACTTAGGACTTTATAAAACAATGATATTTGAAGTGACTTTCAGTGTGTTTCGAGTACATTGTTGCGTGTTGAAGAAAACGTCCAAATTTGTCCAAAAAATGAACTTCATAGATTTTTACCTTAGGTATTTAATGAGATAAATGCGTTCCATTATTTTCCGAAAACCGCCGAATTAGCCCGTGGTTAGGCATAGTTTATATACATATAATGTTGTAATTGGACCTAGTTAAACCATCAACCTTTATTTTTATTTATACCTTTCCTAGTTATGAAAAACAAAACAATATATTTAATTTTTAGTTTAGAATTTCAAAATGTTTAGTCTTGGTTATTGTTTTTCTTAAGTTTTTCCACATTGCAGTAATGGTAATAGGCACCCTGCAATGGGTGCATATATTTCTACGCGTTCTCATGCATGTATTTCTCGACATAACGTATATTTAAATAAATATTTCTAAAAAATATTTCTATAATAATACATAAAATATTTTTAGAATAATACTTATATAAATATAGATACAGATATTCCAATGTAAATATAAATATAGTTGTTTATTTTCTATAAAGTTGTAGGAATGTTTCCTGAGGTATAAAAACGACTCTTGAACATCTGCTGCTTTCTGACCACTTTGCTAAGACATAGGCATAACTCATCTTTATTACTTTTCCCTCATCGTACGTTTGGAAAGTTTGTAAATTATTTATAAATTATTTTCTTTTTTAAACTCGATTTACTTTGATATTTCAACTTGTACAAAAAAGCGGTCTAGATCGTTACAACGAACGGACTTCACAAATGTTATCCTCAGGTATTCACAAATAAAAATGCTTAAAATGAATATCCGAATAGGACTGGATACGCCTACACGACGTATTTGAACGAATGGATCCAACGATCAAATTTCGATAACCACAGTGTAGGAGCCTGTAGGTTGTGATTTATTACTTCTGTTACACAATTGAATAGTTTCATTTCGTTTTCGGTTGGGGGACAATATTTGAAATAATTATTAGCTATCAGGTTTCTGACAAATCGCGATTTGTTTAGTTTTTAGAAAGTCCAATCAACGAAAAAGGCATAGAGCACGTATAACTTACATAATGGTAAACTGATTGAGTTGCAGATTTTTTAAATTCGATAGGGCACATTAAAAATCATATAAAATAATATCCCTCGAATCAAAACAGGAACAAACAAAAATTGGATTTCTTGGACACCCTATTGGTTAAAGAGCAAAATCCTGAAATGATGGGGAAAAAAACAGACTTCAGATTCGAATTCTACACCCTTAAAAACATACCCATATTAAATTAAGTCGATGCAATAATTTTTAGAGGCTCAAAATGCGATGTCCATAAAAAACACCATTTCGTCCCACTGTGCGTCGGTGAGATTGCCAATTCCGCAATGTGCATTTTAGTACCTTCAATGACATTAAACAAAAAATGTGCTTTGATGCACGTTTATAATTATTTTTTGGGCTAATATCACAAAAGCGATTCGTCAAAACACTAGTTTTTTTTTTTAAAAAAAAAAAAAAAAAAAAAAAAAAAAAAAAAAAAAAAAAAAAAAAAAAAAAAAAAAAAAAAAAAAAAAAAAAAAAAAAAAATAAAATGCACATGTCGAAATTGGCAATCTCACCAATGGAACTAGCACTTTTAGCCGCTCCGAAGAACTGTGCTCTGATCCGTCAGTAGTGTGCGCTAGCCTTAATGCTCGTCAAATAATTTTGTTTTATATATTCCATATTTCTGGTTTTTGAAAGACCTTTCATCTCCTTAATACCATCAAACCAATGAAATGATGATATAGCTGAAATTTCGATAGAGAACGTCCAAGAAAACAAACGGGTTTCCCGGAACTGAACCAAGGCTTTCAAACAGGGTAAAGTGCAATGTTCTCAGGATTTTGACAAATTTTAGCTGGACCTTTCATCACCTCATTACCATCAAACTAACTGGAAAGATGATGTAGCTGAAATACTTGAAATTTCGATAGAGAACGTCCATGAAAACAAAACGGTTTCCCGGAACTGACGCAGACTTCAATCAATCTCAACTCCTTCCGGGGAAGGGTTCAATCAGCCACAAACTCCTGAAACTTAAGCATCTTGAATAAATGCCCCATCGGGCATATATATCTCATTTTCATATATGGATAGATTTGAAAGCCATGGAAGGGAGCTAAATACCAAGAAAGAATTTGTCCAGTCCTCAATTCCTGTCCGAAAATCGTTAGTTTAAAAAATTGTCCAAATCCCTCTCTCCAGAGATATAAACCAAATTTCAATCACAAAAAAACATGAGAGAGTGTACCAACGTCAGATAAATTTATTTCTTTTTTCTTTTTAAAAATTAGTGCATAGTAAGATTGCAAAATATCGGTAAGATAGAGAATAAAGATAAGAGATATGGGGGAGGTGGGTGATCATTCTGTTGAATGTGTTCAATAACCATTCCGCAGATTTGATTACCTCTTATTAAGACATTTCTTGATAAGGTTTATTGTTTTGTTTTTTTAAATGACTTTTAAATTCTCCAAAACCATTTCTGATACTGACATATTGCGTATGATTCATACTTATAAGACTTACTTCTTCATTCCATTCCTTATCCCCTGCAGGTCATAAAATTATAAATTGTGTTGACTTCAGACATCACAGAGTCTGCATTGGAGATGAGGTTATTACTTTTATTTCTTGTAAGTATTATATTTGAAAAAAATTAAGTTCATTAAATTTGTATAGTATTAAACTATTAGTATGTCAAATACTCAACAACTTTCTGTGTTAAATTCATAAATTTTGAATTTTAGAGTTTTATTGTGAATATATCACAATAGCAAGTTTTTATTATTTATATAAGTATTATAAGTATATATCACATTTTTAAAATGCCAGGCCAGTAACATTGGGATACGGTTTATTCAGCTAATTATAGGATGAATAAATAATTAGGGGTGGTAAATTGTTGACTCCTGAGAGGGAGGGAGGGAGGGGGGAGAGATAAAGAGAGAGGGAGAGAGATAGTTGACACTGACAATCTCGATCTTCCCCCTTTGGTTACAATAGGTTGTAACCACATGGAGGACCCGTTCTTCCAGCCGTAGTTGAAATACATAAGGAGAGGTGAACAAACACTAGTTGATGGTTGGTTGTCGTGTTTTTATTGGCGAAAGACATAGTAAACATCGACGGCCACCAGCCTGGTGTACATAAATCCATACATAGGAAAAAGTTTGGAAACATGCAGTATAATATTCAGAAAAGAAAATTTAATATTTTTTTTCTTTAATTATTTTGTTAACTGCTTTTAAGTTATTTTGTGGAGAATTGGAAATATTTAAATTATTCCTTGATTGAGCAGTTTTCTGATATGAACTGGGAAGATTTTCCAATAAATATTTAACTGTAAGAACACTATAGCATCTTGGAAGCGGATTGCTTGTTAAGATGTATGCTTGTAAGGCCCATGAAAAGGCGGCTCTCCATCCACTATTTTGGCAAACTACCAGCGTTCCACGCTCCTGTAACCCTGGACGGGGTTTGCGAACACGGCCGCTCCCTAAGTGCTTCGTTGTGTTCACGTGATCGTTAAAGGAGCATATTGTCCGAGTTGGTGGGAAGTATAACCTGTATTTAAGATTAAAGAAGATCTCCTCGTTTTTGGCGAGCAACATTTTATGAAGAGAGAGCTAAAGATCTATTGAAGCTCAGATCTCGAGAATTAAGTTAAAAAACTTGTTAGCACGTTAGCAAGTTACTAAAGGCTATATCGACTTAGGATTAGCTCGCCTAAACGTAACGATTTCTGGTTACTGGTAATGGTTTTACTAGTTTGCAGACTTTGTTCAAAATTTCCAAAGCAAGCAATCAGCAAATTAGATCCTGATGTTTGTGAACCCATTGTAGCTACATCAAAGGATAACATAAAAATGAGTAAAAAGACAAACATTTTTTTTATTTAAGCAAATCAAGCTTTACTACAAATTCTAAGCCATCCGTGATTTTTCTCAAAAATGGTTCTAAAGATCTATTTGTAGCATTCCATTCAAGTTGAAAACTATTGCACCATTCCTTAATTTCTCTCGCAAACCGTTTTTCGCACTATTTGTAATCGCAAAACTCCTGACTGCGTCCCAAATGGTATTTTTTTCAGCAAATATCAGCGATTTGCGAAATCAATTAAATAGTATTATTTTCTGCTCCATGTAAAAAAAAAATTATGGAAATTTTGAAAACATTTTATGCCAGTTTTTGCTTTATTATAATACCCTTAATGTTTACAGGTAGTAACAATAATTTATAAAATGAAACAATAGTTGTTAAATTATTAATTTAATAAGCCAAGAGTTTTTTTGACATAGTAATTATAGAAAGGCTTTATCTATAACCCAATGCAATAATATGGGTAAAATCCAATCTGCCAATTGAAAAGGTCTATTTGTTGCTAACTATATAAAAAAAATCCCAAATTAAAAGTTTTATTTTTTCCCTAATATCCAACATTACTGTAGGATCGCCCCACTGTGTGCCATGTACAACAACTCAGGCTAATAATAATAATAATCTTTTTAGCTTGAGTTTCTTTCCATGGTTAAATTTGACATTTAGATGACTTTAATGAAAAATCCTGGCATCTATAGCATTGTCAACTGATACACCCGCTTTTATATAAATAATGGAACTTTTTTTAGATTTACCTCTGTGAAAATGGATGTCTCTTCGTGATTAAGCCATGAGAAATCGTGCTTCAATCGACTTAAACAACTTTTTCCTCTTCTTTTTCTTTTGAATGTTTTATCCCTCAATGGGTTGCCTGGTTAAGTCAGAGCGTCTCTCCACTTCTCTCTATCCCACCAGTCCTCCTCCTCAGGTCCCCTACCAGCCATTTCCTCCTCCACACAATCCTTCCACTGGGTTCGGGGTCTTCCTCTCCACCGTCTCCTTGTTTGTTCCCACAGCAAAATCCTCCACCTACGTTCTGGCATCCGCTGGCAGTGTCCATACCATCGTAGCCTGCTTCTACCAATCCTCTCCGGGACTCCTTCGGTCACGCCCAGCCTGCCTCTGATCTCATCATTCCTGATTTGGTCTAGGTGGGTAATCCTTAGGCATCTCCACCAGAAATCCATCTCAGCTGCTTGTAGTTTAGAATTAAGGTTTAAGTATCCAGGTTTCTGCGGCGTAACTGAAGAATGGCTCAACAATACTTCTAAAATTGCGCCTTTTGTTGTCCGTTGAGATGATCGTGTTCCAAAGGACTGGGTGTCACATTCTAGTCACGCTTCTTGCCAGGCCAACCCTCCTCCTAACCTCGGGTTCACACGTGCCGTTCCTATCTATTGTCGACCCTGGGTATTTACCTTCTTACACAACTTCCCATTAATCTGTAGGTCCGCGGCCTCCTTGCAATTTACTGGCAGGTTTTCGGTCTTATCAAAATTTATTCTTAGACCCCACAGGCTGTATTCTTTTTCCAGAGCCTTTAACGCTTCTTCCAGGCCTTCTCGGTTATATGTGACCACTGCTTGGTCGTCGGCAAAGAAAAGGGAGGACACCATAAGTCCGTTAATGTCTATACCTTTTCTCTCCCATTGTGCGCTCCACTCCTTTACTGCCAGTTATACATAAATTTTAAACAGCGTCGGTGACATACAGTAACCCTGCTTAAGTCCTTTGGATGCAGAAAAAGACTCAGATACACGAGAGCCAAGCTTTACTCTATACTCGTCCTCCCTGTACCTGCACATGACTGCATTTATTAGAGCATTACTCATACCCGCATTCTTAAGGGCTTTCCCCATATTCCGTCTCGGTACAGTGTCATACGCTTGCTCTAGGTCTATAAAAGCTATGTGCACAACTCCTCCTTTTTCCATTCGTTTATCTATGAGCTGTCTTAGAACAAATATGCTGTCCGTACACGACCTGGCAGCAGTGAACCCAAACTGCTCTTCTGGAGTAACTAACTCATCTTCTAATCTACCCTTCAGAATTCTAGCAATGATCATTGATATAGAACTCTATACACAGATGCCTCTATAATTGCGGCATTCCTTCCTGTTTCCTTTCTTATATATAGATGTGATAAATCCTGTCTTAAGGTCCTTCGGTAACTCTTGTCCTTTTAATAGGAGTTTTATTAGCTTTGTTAGAGCCTTTAATAATCTGGTTCCTCCTGCCTTTAATAGATCCATCGAAATACCTCCAGGTCCTGCAGCGTTTCCACATTTTGCATGTCTAATTGCAACAAGAACCTCCCCTAAGGCTTGACTCGCTCCTTCATGGATACATTTTTTTAATTTGTTCATATATTTCTATGGCATTACTACCCCAATTATCTATTACTTTGCCTTCTAGGCGGCGTTTGTAAAGGTCGCTTACGCTTTCATCATTGAACAAATGAACCTTATATTTACGCTCATCTAAGTAAGCGGATTTTGTTTGTTCTGATGAATTTTGCTTTTTTCTCCACAGTGCCAAGCATTTCGCTCTAATGAAATAATGGTCGCTGCCACATTCCATGCCTCGCAGGACTCTCACATCCGTTGCTGGTAGTAGACTTTGTTGCTTTGTTATACAGTAATCCAAGATAGAAGGTCTGAATCCCGGTTTACTCCATGTGAACTGATGCCCTTTCTGTGTTGGAAAAACGTTTTTTTTTATTTTTAATTCAAATTCCTCGCAGATATCCCGGAGTCTGGTGCCGTTATTATTTATATCTTCCTCTCCGCATGTACCCACTACCGGATTTCCTTTTTCTTCCTTTCCAACTCGAGCATTCATATCCCCCATTTGATCCTTGTGCCTGATCTTTTCTATATTGCCTCTAAAAACGTCATGGAAAGGGTCCTTTTCGGCGCCCAATATATTGTTATCTGGGCTATATATTCCTAGAATAGAAACATTGTATCCGAATATTCTCATATCTAATCTGATAATCCTTTCCGAAACCGTCTCATTATAGGTTATCCATCGCTTATGTTTTCCTCGGATTGCAATGGAGATTCCTGCCCTGGCCAGCTTACCTTTATCCACTCCACTCCAAATATGAATCCAATTTCCAATTCTTTCTTGGCCTTGGGAAGGTAAACTTGGAAACAAGAAACTTGGAAAAGGGAAGCTTCTCCTCTGTTTCTGTAACAACCACGATCAAGTCAAGTTTGGACTTCTTTATCTCTGCGAATACCTCAGTTTTTTTATTAGAGAGATTCTGCACATCCCATGTTCCAATTTATAATGTCCTTTTCCGTTTCCAGGTCCGTTTTCCAATTTTTCCGTCCGGCTTTTCTTTTCTCTGACTTATTTTAGATTGAAGAAGTTTTTCTACTAGCAGGGTGCTGTCCTGATAGAAACCCCCAACCTGGAGGACCAGAGGTTTTCTGTTGGGGTCACTTTTCCTTAGACTGGTTTTCATCCCTGACTTACGGGTCTTATCTACCCGGGCATTCCCGCTTTGCAGGAGAGGCGGCGCATACTCGCCTCGTCACATCGTCGTCATTGGGCTCTTAGGTTAGAGTGGTCACGCCACCAACCACCCTCCCCCACCCTGATAACGCTGCCGTTCATGGTTCGGGGCTGCTTATTCGATATATTCACAGCTGTCCTGTCGAACTGACAGGACGTCCCGCTATAGGCCCCCTGCGGACCCGCTCGGTAGCCTGAACGTAGCCCTGTGACTTAAACAATTTCATATGTAATTTTTTAAAATAAAATAATCAAATCATATAATCATGAATAGTCATACTATTCACCATCGGTATTTATGTACACTATACAAAACAATTATTCGGTCCGTTCTGGACTATTGCTCTGTTATTTACAATGAAACAAATTCCCCCTACATCAAAGTGTTTAACTCATTGCAATCAGGTGCTATTAGGTTGTGCCTAGGGGCTTTCAAAACGTCTCCCATTAATGCACTTCAGGCCTCTGCCGAAGAATGCCCTTAAACATTAGAAGGACATGGCTAGCTAAAAAATACCTCCTCAAGGTTTATTCAGACTCTAACCATCCGGTTGGGAATGCAATTAATAAAGGCAATGTATTCTGTCAGAAGCTAGTAGAAATTATTAACGAACTACAACCACTCATTGCTGAAACCACTCCATTAATCTGAAGCTCCTCAGGAATACACAACTTCAGCTCCTAAATGTATAAATAAAATAAATAGCAACAAAAATCTAATCGGTAAAACACAGAATAAATCTCACTACTCCTCCTTGCATCTAAAACTAGCAGCACTGGAAACAATAGCTCAACGATATCCCAGTTACCATCAAATATATTCTGATGCATCAAAAACTCAAACTCGCACTTCGATCGGCGTATTTGACCACCAGAGCAACCAGAAGCTCTCGTTTTCTGTTCCATTGAATCTTAGTATCTTCAGCGTAGAACTTTACGTCATCCTTCATTCCATAATATACTGCGAAAGAACATACTCAAACACTAATATAGTTATCCTAACGGATTCAGTCTCGGTAGGCCAACATCTAAATTTGTTACACCAAACAAAATCACATAATTACATTTCTTTTAAATTTTTTAGTATTACACATGCCGACAAACAATTATTGCTTCCAATGGGTACTGGGACACGTAGGGCTGTCAGGTAATGAAACGGCAGACTGAACAGCCAACCAACGCCAGCATCACCGAATAAATGTTAAGATCCCAATAACAGACCAAATAAGAAAGATGAAATGTAATGAGATCGAAGAATGGCAAAGGTTTTACGATTGGGAAAGTGCTCTAAAAGGAAAGGACCACTATGCAGTACAACAAAAGATAGCATTGACTCAATGTTTTGTGACTCATAGGCTAAATCTCAAACGCCCAAGCTTAGTAAAACTTATTTGACTGAAGATTAACCATGGCAGAACCAATAAATACCTCAATTTAATGGCACTAGCTCAAAGTGGTATGTGTCCTAAATGCCAATGTCTGGAACAACCAAGACACATCGTGTTTAATTGCAAAACGTTTGTGAATGAGAGGATTAATCGGACTATTCACGATGGCTCTGAATTCTTAAGAACAATACCGAAAGAAAAGGCCCTCGATTTAAATAATTTTTTGTCAGAAATAAAAGTTCTCATACAATAGAGGAAGACTAAGAAAAGTCAACTGGGCATAAAATTAGACAGTGCTACATGGGCAATATAGGACTTGTGTTAGCAAGTCTTAAAAAAAAAAGCCCTCCGATACTGCGGTAATATCATTATCACTCGAGACGTTGCTCTTGAAGGAGGTGGCGGAGGTTTTGAAACAGGAGAATCCGCCTTTTCTGTGGTATTGGGTCATAAAGCAAGGACTTCAGACACTGTAACAAATGGTGGTTGCCGGACATCAAGCGTTACGTCATTCCTCCCTCGTGGTATCTCCACCTTCAATTTTCGTAGTTGATTCGTGTGACGTTTGATGTTGAGTCCACATGTTTGATGTGCATGTTTGATGTTTCAAGCTTGACAAGGTACATCAGCTTCCTAGGACCCGTGCGATAGTACCGAACTCCCATGGCTTGCTTCCCAAATAACTTTTCGACAACACTCGGTCTCCCACACCAAAATTTCGGTTTGCGACCTGAGTTGAAGTGCGGATATGAGGAGTTGGTGGGAGGAGTAAGTAATAATTTTGAGTTGACTATTTAAATAATTTTCAGCTGGTGACTTTCCAGACCGGAGCAGGGTCGCCCGAAAGTGAGCTAAGATGTCACTTATTAGATGTTTAACTGGAATCTTGCTGTCGTTCATGCATTTTAACTTGTTTTTGAGAATATGTACATAGCGCTCTGCCAATCCATTTGTAGCTATGTGGGTATAAATCGGGAGTAATAAATAATCATACCCAAAAAACGTCGTACCTCATCAGTATTTCCAGGGCGTGGTGCTCCCATGACTGCCTTTTCCTAGAGATTTTGAAATCTTGTTTTTGCTTACGATGTATCCAAGGTACGATACCTTAGTCTGGAAGAATGTGCATTTAGTTTTTTTTACATGTAAGTTATTGGCACGGAGGTGATCCAGACAGGCGACAAGGTGCTGTCTGCAGTGCTCATAGGAGGGCCCATGAATGACAATATCATTAAAAATGTCGCAACAACATCCAGGCCAGATAAAATGCTCTCGACGATGCGATTAAATTCGCTCGGTGCTGTTTTTATGCCAAAACTAAGACAGTTCATTCTGTAGGTTCCCCTATGCGTTGAAATTATTTGTATAATTGGCTCTCTTTGTCGACTGCAACATGCAGGAATGCCTCATATAGATCAATGCAACAAAAATATTCAGAGCTACGGAGGGTGTTTAAAACATCCTCAATTCTTGAGATAACGTAATGGGAACCTTGGAGTTGGGGGCTTACAGCAATTTTGTAATCAACACATAGCCTAACTGTTTCGCTTTTTGGTATCACAACCAATGGTGATCCCCAATTTGAACATTCGACTTCGATTCTGACTTACCTAATCTGCTGGCTTGTTCAGCTTGGAGATAACTTGTTCAACCAAGTTTATTTCAGCCTTGTTGAAGGCATATAGAAGCAAGTTAAATTGTTTCTGATCCATTTTACGTTATTACCTCGTCGCCAAAATAATGTTGTATATTTTGAATAAGATGTACACTATTTAATGTTGCACATTTAATAAACAGGTATAAAAACATATAATAAACAGATATAAACACCTATAATTAACAGGTATAAATCACAGGAAAATTACAGCATGACTATTATAACACTACCGGGAGGTTTTACAGCAACTAGTGTTACCTAACACCATAACAGTCGTTTTTGAATCAAAATCTATAAGTCCACTTTTTCGAAAAATATATATATATATATATATATATATATATATATATATATATATATATATATATATATATATATATGTTTTTTTTTTTTTGTTATCTAACAGTCATTGCGTGTCTTTAATGTAAGTTTTAAAGTGCCTATTGATAAAAAGCGCCTTAACCTATGGCTTAAACCATTATATTCCAACAAAAATTGAACCTTAATTGGCCTTTATTGCATAGATTGTTTACAAACTGTTTAGGCTATGTACACACTCGCAGTTCTCAGTGAATTTTATTATGATTCTTTATTCTTCTCCCTTGAGGTACGCATGATATACCATCATGGTACCTCAAGTGACAAGGGTCAATAAAGATTCATGAATTATTTGTCACTTCTATTGGAATTCTTTTTATTTTAAAACTAGTTTCGAATGTTAAACATTCATTGTCAGGAACTAAAACATACAAAAATTTCAAAACATGGGCACTTTGTCACATAGATATTTCATATTTATAATCTATAATATATAAAAGAGTTTAAATTCGATAAACAGCAAAAATTAACGAAGAATTAATATTTGGACCGACATCCAAAACGAAACTCGTTATGTCCAACACAAAATAGAAATTTACGACTTCATTGAAAATGAAAATTCACAGATTTAAGATCACTCCGAGAACAAAATATTGAAAATGGGTTTAAAGTGTGTTCAATTTTTTCGTCTGTCCAAAAATTAGTTGTAATTTGTGCTTTTTTCTCCACCAATAAAATTTTGAAAAATGGGCATAAAGGGTTTTGATTTTAAACGACTCATTTGTAACCAGCGACCCTAAATATTTAAATTATTTGCACGCTGGGAAGGATTACTCTCTGAACTGGATTGGTACTTTTTTCGACTGGGTTCTCGAAGTTAGCATGCATTTGGTCTTCGCCTCGTTGATTACCAAACGGAATTTTTACAGACGTCTTCCATTTCTTGAAAACTCCATTAAGGAGCGCTTTAGTCCTCGCTATAATCAGCACCCTGGGCCACAAAAAGATCATTGTTTTTTTTTTTTTAACATTCACTAAATTAAAAGGTATATACCCTAAATTAAAAGAAAATAGCGAAAAAAAAAAATCTTATGTGCAGAAGTTTGGAGCAAGGCAATCCTCTAAAGCACTACGAAACAAAGACGACCTATACCTCTTCCAAATCCTGCTCACTGGGCAGTAATTGAGTTCTTTCCTCTTAAATCCTAATTAATCAGATCATAAGTAAAAATACTTAATTGGTATAAATCTCAACATAGTATCAGTGTTTGAAATTCTGGTATTGTTTGTTGCAGGTTGGATGCTGGGGTATTCAATGGAAAGCGATTGATCAATTCAAGGAAATGTTTGAAAGATACACGAGTGCTTCAACATACACCATCTCTTCAATTGAAAATATTCTAAATGCTTCAAGACAAGAATCAGATTTTTTTTTTAACATTTCATTCTTAAACAACCCGACAATAACTAAGTTAAGATTACTCAATGATACCTGTGTTGCGAAATTCATTGATGAAAAAAGATTGAGATTATATTTTGAAAAACGACTAAATCATTTGAAAAGTCCGGTACAAAGAAGAATTGTAGAAATCAGAGAAAAAATATATAGAATAAGGTCCTTAATAGATGTTTATATGAAACTTGCAGAAAGTATATTCCAGAGTTGTAAATCACTACATGAAAACTGCACTAAAGAAACTGAAGATTGGTTAGAGTCGACTATTAATTCCTTGTCTTGTTATATTCTTAAAAAATGTCAGATCAGTAGTACTAATGTAAATCATTCTATCAGAAAAAGAACAATTTGTCATTCAAGTCAGTTTACTTGTGAATATGGTAAATGTATTACAAGAACTTTGTTTTGTGATGGTGAATGCGACTGTGAGGATTGCAGTGATGAACCTTTAGGGTGCATAAAACATTGCACAGAATTTCGTTGCCGTGAAAACTTTCATTGTGTCTCGAATAGTAAGAAATGTAATGGCATCGACGATTGCGGGGACGGAACGGATGAGGAAAAGTGTCAACATATTACTACTATGAAAATATCGAATAGGAACATTAATTGTACAGTTGATGCAGGAAAGTTCTTGTGTAGTAATAAAAAGTGTATCAATCAGAAACAAGTATGTGATGGCCATGACGATTGCGGGGACGGAACGGATGAGGAAAAGTGTCAACCTACTGCTTCTAAGAAACGATTGCTTAGAAACATTAATTGTACAGTTGATGCAGGAAAGTTTTTGTGTAGTAATAAAAAGTGTATCAGTCAGAAACAGGTATGTGATGGTCATGACGACTGCGGGGACGGCACGGACGAAGAAAATTGCCAGAATACTACTGCCATGAAACTATTGGATAGAAACATTAATTGTACAGTTGATGCAGGAAAGTTTTTGTGTAGTAATAAAAAATGTATCAGTCAGAAACAGGTATGTGATGGTCTTAACGACTGCGGGGACGACTCTGACGAAGGTAGTCGATGCAGAAGTCGCCAGTGTTCAAAATGTAGACGGAGGGGTGGGATTTGCCTAGCTGTGCAAAAACAATTTCATTGCGTTTATGAATGCCCACCCAAAACCTACGAGACCTCTAGAGGATGTAGCCTAAATCCAGAAACCCCTTTCAACACTCTTTCTCAATGTCTTGACGATACACCACGCCTCAAAACAAGATATGAAGCAAGGATGAAGCATCTTAAAACTAAAATAATAAAAAAGATAACAAAATCTTTGAAAGAAGTGACAGAATGTAAAAAAGAATTAGTTGCAATGCCCAAGCACAAGTCCATTGAATCTCATGGAAATATATCTATTAAAAAACGTGGAAGAAAAATCGTAGATGATAAATCTGAGACCCAGGGAACTGATCAAAAAACAATCGTTTCTGGAAAAACAGTGACAATAATAATAAAAACAGAAGGAACGTCAGATTAATAGCCATAAGGCATAAAAATCAGTTCTAGGCCGAGCTCTTAGCAATGCCTATCATATATATTTTATCATACATTTACATTCTAAGGAATATTTCATTTTTATTTAAAATAATTCTTTTGTAGTAAGTACGTAGCAATAATATGGTGAGCGTTTTTATAAATAGAGAAAATATGAAGATAACACTTTTTGGGCTTAATATGTTCTTAATTATTATTTTTTATGTTTTTATAGCATTGTTCTGTTAGCGTTTAATTGTTCTTACTTTATTAGTTTTGTATGGATAGCAAAGTAGAGATGTGAATAGTTTTTGATTTTAAGAATTTATGTCATCAATAAATATGAATTAAGATGGATATTATTATTTCCTTCTATAAAGTCTTGATAAACAGCCCTTTAATTCCGATTATTGGACAACATTCTGCTTCGTTTATCACTCCCTCTATCTCAAGAAAGTCCATTTGCTAGAAGCAATAACCATTAATATTGAGTGCCTTCCCATTCGGTGCAATTTACCTTATCTGGTCTTTGATATTTCCAAGGCATTACACAAAGCAATTTGACGATACTTTATCTTGCATGACTTGTTATACAATGCTTTATAGAACTCGTAAATATTTCGTCTAATAGTTCAGGCAACGTAGGAAAAATAAAGGAATTAATTCATGTAGAAGCCAATTTTAGCACTGTTATAGGGAAAGGTGTAAGAAGTACTGGGGGTGGGGGTAGAACTGAGGATAGGGGGGGGGGTCGCTCTAAAGGTCATTTTTCTTGCCTCTTGCGAAAAAATGGTTATTTACTAAATTAATTTACATAAAATTCTTTACAAAAAAGGTGCTATACATTTTTATGCTGGGATCTATGCTAAAGGAGGCTATAGTGGGGGGAATATAAAAAATAAAACGTTTTCAACCGACTTCAAAAAAAAAAAAAAAGGAGGTTCCCAACTCATCTGTTTTTTTTGTTTTTTGTGTGTGTGTGTATGTTATGCGATACTCGGTCAATTCTGAATCAATTTTGATGATTCTTATTTAGATCGGTTGGGCATACTTCTGAGGTGGTCCCGTAAAAAATATTTTGAAATCAACGCAACGCGTTTTAAGAAAAATAAAAAAACCAGTTAATAAAAATCATATATTTGATAAGCTGAATTCTTAAATAATTCGAACAAAATCTACGGTCGGAAGTACATTACACTTAAATTTCACCTCAAAGAGACGATTTCAAACAGAAAACGTAAAAAATTGTGTTAATAAGTCGAACTGAAAATAGGGTTCAAAAGAGAGAACTTCTAGGACTTGTAAAGAGGAAAAATGAGAAAGGAGTTTGGCGTTTGTTGCTAGTGAATTCCGAATTCCGCGTAGTTCTCTTTCAACCATCCTAAAGAATACAGAAAAGATCGCCACTGGTGGAAGGCGGTAAGTCAACTTTTAGGCACCCTCAGAAAAAAACGCAGTTCCACTTGAAAGTTATATGATAAGTTGGTACCGTGTATTTAATTTTCTGTATCAACGATTTTATGTGTATGTACAAACAACATACACATACCCATTATTGAAAAATATACGTAATGATTTCAACTCCAATTTTGTGTTCAATTTTCCCATTTACATGAAGATAAGTGGAATGATAACCTCGATAATTCTTTGTTCAGTAAGTCGAGCTATTTTTCAGGGTAGATTGAAGATCGAGAATTGACTGTATAAACAAAAATACTCTCACTACTAAAAAGTAAAAAATAAAAATAACTTTTAGAAAAAAAAAACCAAACCGACTTCAAGATTAAACCTACATATACAAACTTGAACTAAAAAATAAAAAATAATATTTTAATTGCTTCGAAACAAAAACCATTAAATGACAATCAACGAAATTATCGACACTATTATATACCTATTCACAATTAATGATCAATTATTTTAGGAGTCGGTACACTTTTGGCTATAACTCCGAAACTGTTTGTTTAATCTAAAATTTGTTTTAGATTATTGTAAATAGTGGAAGAATCTTAAAAATTGCCATTTCTTTTCAAATTCTGTTTGTTTTGGTTGGCACCGACTCCAAAAATAAATGATTATAAATTGTGAATAGGTATATAAGTATCGATAATTTCCTTGATTGTAATTTAATGGTTTTTGTAATAATAATAATAAATAATTGAAATAATATTTTAATTGCTTCGAAACAAAAACCATTTAATGACAATCAACGAAATTATCGACACTATTATATACCTATTCACAATTTATGATCAATTATTTTTGGACTCCGTGCCAGCCAAGAAGTTTAATCCTGCTTTTGCAATACACTTTCGAATACCCGGAGACAGCGGTATAGCGGTGATGAAACAGTGGGAGGATCTTTAAAATGATCATAAATTGTGAATAGGTATATAAGTATCGAAAATTTCCTTGATTGTCATTTAATGGTTTTTGTTTCGAAGCAATTAAATTTTTTTTTATTTTTTAGTTCAAGTTTGTATATGTAAGTTTAATCTTGAAGTCGGTTTGGTTTTTTTTCTAAAAGTTATTTTTATTTTTTACTTTTTAGTAGTGAGAGTATTTTTGTTTATACAGTCAATTCTCGATCTTCAATCTACCCTGAAAAATAGTTCGACTAACTGAACAAAGAATTATCGAGATTATCACTCCACTTATCTTCATGTAAATGGGGAAATTGAACACAAAATTGTAGTTGAAATCATTACGTATATTTTTCATTAATGGGTATGTGTATGTTGTTTGTACATACATATAAAATCATTGATACAGAAAATTAAATACCCGGTACCAATTTATCATATAACTTTCAACTGAACTGCGCTTTTTTCTGAGGGTGCCTAAAAGTAGACTTACCGCCTTCCACCAGTGGCGATCTTTTCTTTATTCTTTTGGACGGTTGAAAGAAACCTACGCGGAATTCAGAATTCACTAGCAACAAACACCCAAGTTCTTTCTCCTTTCGCCACTTTGCTAGTCAATTTAAACTTTTCTTTAACTGAAAGAATGTTTAATAGCCACTGTAAAACCACTCGAGTGAATAACTAATAATAAGTGACTAGTGCAGCTATGAACTGGAAAGATAACCAATGACGGAAAACCGGAAAACAAATTACACATACAATTCTTTTAATTTGAGTTCGAGTTATAGAGGCGATGTCTTCTAATAGTTCGTTTCATAGAGGTAGGTGGTCCTAGAAGTTCTCTCTTTTGAATCCTATTTTCAGTTCGACTTATTTACACAATTTTTAACGTTTTCTCTCTGAAATCGTCTCAATGAAGTGAAATTTATGTGTAATGTACTTCCGACCGTAGATTTTTTTTCGGCTTATAAAAGAATTCAGCTTATCGAAGTACGACACATCGAGAGTTGACTGTATAAGTAAATTATTTTTGCTAATTATTTAGATTTAGTAACCATGGAGATTTTAGATTATCATAATTATAAATATGTTTAAAATGGAAGGTTATATATCAGTGATTTTTATTAACTGTTTTTTTTTTTTTCCTTAAAAAGTGCTGCGTTGATTTCAAAATATTTTTTTTTTGGAACCATCTCTGAAGTGTGCCCTACCGATCTAAAAAACAATCATCAAAATTGATTCAGAATTGACCGAGTAATCGCGTTACACACACACAAAAAAAAAACATGAGAACCTCCTTTTTATTTTTGTAGTCGGTTGAAAAAGGATTAGTCCTATCCCGAAATTTTTTTCCATCTCAAAGCTGGTTTAATTTACTATCAGATCCTGTATATCAAATTTTCATTAAACTCCAGATTAATACCCTTGCTAAAAACTGCAAATTGTTGTAAAATCCAAGTTTTTTTTTTGCACATATTCCCTATAACTCCCAAACAATTTGTCCGATATCAAATTTCTTTTTTAAACCTTAAAGCATACTAAATTTTCTATAAGATCCTATATATCAAATTTTGATTAAATGCCGTGTAATACCCTTGCTAGCACGCTAAATGTGTGTGTTTTGGCCAAACATGACAGTTCTGATAATTTCAGTGGACTGGCATGAGTATTACCTGGAATTTAATTAAAATTTAATATATAGTATCTGATAGTAAATTTAAATAGCTTTGAAATGGAAAAAAGAAATTTGGGATCGGACAAATATTTTTGGAATTATAACGAGAAATGAGCCGCAAAAATAAGGATTTTACAATAGCACGGGGTTCTCAGCGTGCTGACATGGAAGTTTTCCGGGACTATGATAAACATAATAGCTTTGACAACAAAAATTTTATTTTTAGCATTAAGAATTTCATTATCATAGGTGGCGCGACATACCGTCACCGAGACTAGGCCTCCTCCAAAAGCTTCCGCCAGTTCGCTCGGTTGTTTGCCACAGCTTTCTAGGTTCGGGCTCCAAGAAGGGCCCGCGCTTCCGAAGAAACCGAGTCCATCCATCGAATGCTCGGTCGTCCAACCCGCCGTTTCTCGTAGAGCTCCTCTGTCAGAATCATCTTCGGGATCTCGCTGGCAGCCATCCTTTCCACATGTCCCGCCCATCGAAGTCTTTCGAGCCTTATGAACTTGACTATGTCAACATCGTGGTAGAGGCTCTCTAGATCTCCATTACTCCTTCTTCTCCTGACGTTGTCCTATCTAACAGGCCCAAAAATTCGTCTGAGGATATTCCTTTCGAAGACAAGAAGCCAGGACGCATCCGCCTTGGTGAACGCCCAAGCTTCTGACCCATAAGTGACGACCGGGCGGACTAGTGTTTTATACAGCTTGATTTTGGTCCTCTTGGAGAGCATCCTCCTTCTAAAATATTTGGCAAGGCTAAAATAGGCTAATAAGAATTTTATTATTAATAATAAATTATTCATCTGTAACAATAAATAATTCAATTTTAACAAGAAAAACTTTGTTTGTGTTTGTGTTTTTTTTTTTATTTCATATTCCCCCACCTATATCTCCTTAAGCATAGATCCCAGCAAAACAATGCATAGAACCTTTTTTGTAAATAACTTTATGTACATTAATTTAGTAAATAAACATTTGTTCACTAGAGACAAGAGTTTTAGCGTAATTTGAAAAGTGTGTCTAATGGAATTTATTAATTAGTGAAATAAATCAAAGAAATGTTAAAATTAAGTCCGACTTTCTCACATTTGAGTTGTGATATTTCGGATCCGTTTTATTCCACCAATGTATGTAATATTTTTAGAATTGAGTTCCGCTAAACAATAGTACATTGCTATATTGCTCTTGGGGCTTATGAGAAATGCTGTGTTACTGTCTGCATAGAACCCCATTTATTATTATTTTATTGATTACCTTTTATTGGATTCTGCTCCACTACGTGCAAACCAATTTATTGTTAGTTATTGGCATTACGGAAATAAAATGTTCATTGTGATCAACATATATATCTTTATTTAAAATTATTATTCTCGATATTTTAAAAGTATGGATAAATGCTATATCTAATCTATAGGAGGGTCAGCACACAATTTACAATTTATAATTACCAAGAATAAGATGCATGGGTACTTATCTATCGGGCTACAGTCTACGGCGGATACTGGATGTTAGTCTGAGCCAGGTTTCGGTTGTCCTCAGGTTCAACCTTCTTCCATCAAGGGAGCTGTTTATAGATCGCCTCGTGGAGTGCTGGCTCTTTTTGATCACGCCGTTTTATTATTATAATATAGTTTTATTATTAAAATATTATAGTACCTATAAATTTCTTAACTATAAAATAAAAGGAGATTAACAGCCTGACTTCACAACAAGGGATGGAACGAAACTGCATGGTAAGTAGGTAGTAGGTCAAACTGACGTGGAACGAAAATTGGAACAGACCGTAAAATCTCATTCCGCATTTAAGTCGGAACGGCCCTTCACTTGTATGTAGAAGGTTAGTCAAACTGACATGGAACGGAACGGAACTGGAACTTGTTCCAATAGTGGAACAAAACCGAACATCTCATTCCGCTTTTAAGTTGGAATGGCCCTTCACTAGTGGAAATATGTTCATTCGATTTGAAAGAAAGAAAGAAAGAAAAAAGTTCTTTATTTATTCTGGGACCTTCAAGTCCCTTAAGAATAAAAAATAATGTACAATCAGGGGGCCTACAGAGCCTCAAGATGGTTATGAAATATTATTAAATATAATAAAATGGTAATTAATAATTATAACAAATAAAAATTAAGCTTAAAAATATTGACAAAAGGAAACAGAAATATTTTGATTCATTTTGCGAATCAATTGTGTAGAAACAATAAAATTTCGTGTACATAAGTTTTTATGTTTTATATAACTATTGAGTAGCTAATGACAGTTTTCATGGATCTGGATGGACAGTAGGTAGTTAAATAAGTGATATTTGAAAGAGGAAAGGGTGTTTGAATGGCGAATGGTGTAAGGGATGGAGTTCCATAAGGACGAGGATCGGATTAGGAATGATCTGTCGAAAGCAGCGGAGCAATGAGCAGGACTGTACAAATCTGATGGCCGGGAACGGGTTTGGCGGGTAAGAACGGAGGATTTGAGCTGAAGGAGTTGAGAAATGTAAAGTGGACGTTGGAATTTCACTGTTTGGTAGAGAAAGGATGCCAGAAAATACTGGCGACGGGAGGAGGAAGGAAAGAGCCACTTTAACTCCGCGTAAAATTGTGAAACATGGGCGTTCCTGGGGATCCCGAAGATAAAACGAATGCAGCAGTTAAACAGTCTTTTGAGTCTGGCCTCTAGATCACCAGAAACACCCCCATACACAGCACAGCAGTAGTCGAAGTGGGGGAAGATAAGGGAATTTACTAGTAATTTGCGGGTTTCGAAAGGAAGAAGATGACGAACATAATTGAGACGTTTTAGGATTAGAATGGTGCGACGGGAAATTTTGGATACGTGTTTTTTTCAGGATAGGGTTTGGTCGAAAATGACTCCGAGATTTTTGACTCAGGGGTAGAATTTGATAGGATCACTGCTCAGGAAAATGGTGGGAATAGGAGGTATGGTTTTCAGGAGGTAACTGTAACCTATTACAAGCGCTTTGGTCTTTTCAGTATTTAAATTCAACTTGTTCGTCACTGCCCAGTTATAGATTCGATCCAAGTCTTCCTGGATTTTTCTAGTAGCTTATTTGCTAACTGGAACGTTCGCGGCTTTTCAAGTAATGCAATGACCTTTAAATGCCCTCTGCTAAAGTCATAATATGTAATCTAGTTTGATATATTCAACTTGTTCGTCACTGCCCAGTTATAGATTCGATCCAAGTCTTCCTGGATTTTTCTAGTAGTTATTTGCTAACTGGAACGTTCGCGGCTTTTCAAGTAATGCAATGACCTTTAAATGCCCTCTGCTAAAGTCATAATATGTAATCTAGTTTGACATATTGTAGTTATATTTTTTGTTTGGAAATATTTAAATTGTATTAGTTACTTCTATAATTTTTCTCAAGACTGTACACAAAAAACACACCCACACATATATAACTGTTGCAATAACCAAGAAGAATAGTATACAGCACTAAAATGAATTACTACATTTTTAGAATAACAGGGAGTCCAAAATCTAAACACAGCATATACCGACGTAAAAAACATGATACACTCAATTAAAAACCAAAACATAAAATAGAAAATAGAAACAATTTAATCAAATTAATGGACCGAGACGTCAAAATGCATTTTATTTGTGCAAAAGTCTGATTCCTTATGATTTGTCAGTAAAAAATGAACTATTTAAAATTTAAATTTAACTATTTTATTAAAAAAAGAAAAATATATATGTAACTTTAAAAGAAGCGACTCCATAAAATGAGTGACTTGGCTTATCACTAATAACAGTTTGATGTAACCTAAACCAGAGCATAAAATAACATATAAACTGGGCGACACAAGTGTCGCCCAGTGAACGTAGCAGGTACCGGCAAATTTTTACGGGAGCAAAAATTTCAATTTAAATACAGTTTTTTAAAACAATAAAAAAATGGCCTCGAGCAAATTATTTTGCTTTTAACCCGCCAATTCCCAACGGCACCTGCAGGTGCCACACTTTTAATCGTGTTTGTACTGTTTCCTGTTTATGTTTTTTTGCGCTGCCTGCCACCATCTATGGAACCTAATTAAATTATTGGTTCAAGTAATTCAATAGTAGAGGTGCTCAATCGTTTTCAGTCCCATTTTGTGTTTGGTCAAGTTACTGGTAACTTCAAGTCTGTGCATTCTTTCCCGTTTTTTACCAAAAATGGATCGAAAATCGTAAGTAAATCTTATTTTTATGTTATGTATCAATGCATGATGAATTAATTTAATGTTCGATTACGACTATTAGTAACGTTGAATGACACGTTAACGTTTTATTGATGTGTGATGGGTTTAAAATAAGCTTACATCTTTATGAAACAAAAGACAGCAAATTATTATAACTTATAAACGATACATTTTATTAAATTATTAAACATTAAAACTAGGCTATTGAAATAGCTTTATTGTTTTTCTCAAGTCATTAACATTAATTTTAAACTTGTATCACTATCTGAAATTAGCAATCATCCTTCTGGTAGTTGCTTTAAGAGTACTAGAGTGTTTATGAGAATGTTTACTGTTTAAATATGGCAAAGCTGTCACACCCCCTCTCACTGAAGACAATCGTGCCGCAGTGAGTGGTGGGAGGGTTGATATTTTCTCCCCAAATCATAGAGTACCGTAACGTAAACAACAGTAGTTGCAAAAAATGAAAAATACAAAAATGTACTTCGAAAACTTTTTTAGAAAGTTTTATTTTCTATGTTTTGACACAAAACAAATTAAGATCGGACAAAAATTATTCGAGACAGCAAAAATTTTAATTAACAAACACAAATAATGCTGTCACTTAACATACTTTTCTATGGATCTCGAGTAATTTTTGTCAGATCCAAATTTTTTTGGTGTCAAAAGATAGGAAATAAAAGTTTATACAAAATAGGGTTGTTGTAAATTTTTGTATTTTTGACCGTTTTCCCGTTTTTCAGTTAAAGGAATTAAAATGGCCGCCATTTTAAGAATTTTAATTCAATCAACTTCATTTTTAAAATGTTTTCTACCTTAATATACATACTATGTTTCATACAAATTTTTGAAAAACTTCGAAGAAAAAGCATATTTTGTAATAAAAACAAAAAAAAAATAACTTCTGTTAGACTCAAAAGGTGACGTGCAATTGTATCATGAGTTACACCACTAAAAAGCCAACTAAATTCTGCAGTTTTTGTGAAATTTGAATGCTTCTCGGGTGCTCCAGTGGGGAGGGAGAAATTTTCAACAAATATTAAAAATTTAAGTTTTAATAAATGTTTTGTGTTTTTCACGTTAAAAGGCCCTCTAAAAGTAAATTTAAAATAACTATACCTATGTCATATCTTAGAAATTTTAATGCTGATTAAGAAAATATCATAGCTTTTGATAAACCAAAGTAGAGAAAACTGCCATTTTTCAGAAAAAATAAAGATTTTAAAAATAAAAACAAAAAAAATTCTATCTCCTCAACAGATTGAGATATGAAACTAGTTTCTGCGCCATTCTACCCCGTTTAGCACCCAATTTTTTTTTTTACACTATGTCTGGGACACCCTGTATATTGTGCAATTATTTAACCAAGCAGATGGCGTTTGTTTCTTTCAATAAAATAGCTTACGTTTTCTTACAATTCAATTACTTACCATCTATCCAAATGTAAATTATAATATGGCCTAAACTAAAATGTAAAACAAGTAGCTTAAGCTTACATGGGCCTATTTCATAAAGCTACAAGTTCAACTCCACAGCTGCAATTAAAAAAAACCTTGAAACCGACCAATGGGAGCACAAATGTCAAAGTTTTTTTTGGAATTGTAGCTGCAGAGTTGTACTTCTATCTTTATGAAATAGGCCCCTGGTGTCAATTTAAAAATGGGTTCATACGTCATAGAGTGGACCAAATTAACTGTCAAAGTAAACTACAAATATGATTTTACATTTTTGCAATTGCACAATTTCTTGCAAGATACCTTGTATTAAGGTAATAAGGTGTTTTTCCAGCAAACATTATGTGTACCGCAATTTATTGTTTACTTAAAATATTTTATTCTAGTAAAAATAAAATTAAACTTTATCATAGTTAATTTATCGTAAAGATAAGTTAAAACAAATATTTGGTTTCCCAAGAAAATATTCTTATAAGTACATTAAGAAATTAAAATATATAAAAACTCGCAATCAAAATAAGGTTTTCAAAATACTACATTCTTCTAGTAAGAGCCTGGGATCAGCAATTGAAGTAGGGAGTTCCCGGTATTCAAAACCTCAAGGACCATGTTAATTAAGAGTTAAAACGGCCTAAAAAGGCGTCATTTGACACTTAATTTTGAAAATTTTTCCGGGGGAGATCCCAGAGAGATCCCAGCGCTGCTCTCTTAGCTGCATCACTGGTAATATCCAGTGGAGGCTGAATGGGAGCGCTATGGCCACAGATACTCAGGACTTGAGTAGAGAAGCTGGTTATTACCAGAACTCCAACATAAGTATACATTACAAAAGATCTCGGGGCCATTGCCGTTTTAACCTTCTTGGAGGGTTATAAGGATGGTTATAACTGGATAGGGATTGAGCCAGAGGATTGGGATGATTGGATAGGTTTTGATGAAATTTCGAGAATTTTGAAGGAATGAGATCAAGGACAAAAGGTATTTTTAGGTCATTATGTAGGGTTTTATTGGTAACATACTCGTAATAAGGTGCATTGACTATTGTTCGGAGGACTTTGGATTGGAAGGATTGAATACGTTTAATATCCGATTGTCTTGCTGTTCCCCACAGTTCAAGTCCGTAGGTCCAAATAGGTTTTAATATTGTTTTGTATATGAGGAGTTTGTTATCAACTGAGAGATGAGAATTCCTGCTTAGTAGTCTGTAAAGTTGGCTGAATCTCCTGTTTAGTTCTTGTCTTTTTAGTCTAGTGTCAGGGTTCCAAGTCAGTCTCTTGTCAAGATGAAAGCCAAGGTAGCGTACTGTGTCGGATATAGGTATAGAATAAAATAGAATAAAAAAATAATTTTATTCTGGGACCAAGTCCCTTAAGAATAACAAATTATACAGAAAGAAATGATAATAGTTACATCTTGTCAGAGACATGATGAATAAATTAGATGAAAAAATAAAAAATAATAAAATAAAGAACAAATATTAATATAGCAATGATAATGTATACATGGATACTAATGTAATATATGAACAGGAAAATAAAAAAATTTCTACGAATGAAATAATAAATAGGTTATTTTGATACAATGCTAATTATATACAATATAAGAACCCAAATGTTGTATTCGGAATGAGAACAAATTATTTTAATTGGTAACACTGACAAGAGGAGGACACGTTTCCTAGGACGTTACATACGTTTCCTGAGTTTTGAGGGTACTGAGATGGAATTCTAGGGCTAAAAGAATTTTCTATCACATTTTACAGTGTAAAAGCTAAAATTTTTCAAGTGAAGTATATTCAATATAATTGTTTCACAAGAACCGATATCGGATTCGAATTCAGCATTCAAGAGAACCCTTAAATACGAAATTTCATCCAAATAGAAAAATAAAAGTTTGTAAGCTTCAAAAATTGCCTGACCAAATAAATGGTAGGCAACTTTTGTTTAAATTGATAAAAACATGAATTACGCTTAGACGGTTTAACGTATCAACTTTATTTTTTTACACAAAATATAGGGTGGTAATACGCTTGAAATGTATTTGGTTTCATCATCCTATCTGGTTTCAAACTCAAGTTAAAAATCAAAATGTTTTTCGGATTTTCCAATTTTTTTAATAGGTTTTTGTTCATCCAATTTTACATTTATATACATCAAAAGAAAGCTGAGACCCTCCTCTTTCCAGCGATACCAACCAGTGCATTGCATGACAAAGTAATGACGATTTAAAGGTATTTAACCAATAATCGGTTTTAAAATTTCATTTTCCTGGAAGAGGGTGAAAAAAAACGATATTTTTTTGATTTTGTTGAATAACCGTTTTTTAATGTTTTTGAGGGTGCTGAATTAGAATCTGACCTCAATTTTTGTATGAAAAAATCTATAGAGGTAGTTTGCTTGAAAAACTAATCATTTTTTTAGAATTTAATTAACCTAAACCAAAATCTATGGAGCGGCTGTATTTTTCCTTTAATTCGCAATCAAAACTGAAAATCTTGGTGCAAGAATCATGTCGATATCATTTTTTCTCGAGATAAAAAATAAATTAGTTTAATGCTATTTTTTTTTTTTTCTCGGCTTCTAGGGCCCATTGGTCGGAACGACAAAATACGTGTCTAATATTTTTTGACCAGGAACCTCCAAAAACATTGCCAACAAGATCCGTGAGAGACTGAGTGTGTCCTCCCCTTGTGAGTGTGTTTCAGAAAGACTTAGATATCGTTTAATTGAGAAAATATATTGTTAGTAAGCGTCACCTTGGATTAGGAGGAGGTACTGGAAATAGAGGAATTTAAATGTTTTTAGAGATTTCGCTTGTCTAATATGAGAAGGAATGGAATTCCATAGGATGGTTGAGCGGAATAGGAAAGAGCGCTGGAATGTAGTAGTTCTATGGGATGGGGTATATAGATCAGAAAGACGGGATCTTGTGTTCAGTGACTTGATTGCAGATCAGAATTGAAGCGTATTGTAAATATAGGAAGGATGAAGGGTGCTGACGATTTGGTAAAGTAATGATCCATGGAAATATTTTCTTCGGAATATGGGATAAAGCCAGTTTAATTCGGAATAGAGGAAGGAAACGTGGGAGCGCCTCGGTTTATCGAAGACAAATCTGGCAAAGCAGTTCATAATTAGTTTCAATCTGTCTTCGAGAACCTTCGAGAGACCACCATAAACTAGACAACCGTAATCAAGGTAAGGGAATATTAGGGAAGATACTAGAAGCTTACGAGTTGACTGGGGAAGAAGGTGACGGGATCGGTGGAATAATTTAAGAAGACCTATAGATCGGCGGGAGATTTGGGCAATCTGAGATTTCCAAGAAAGGGTCTGATCAAAAATTATTCCAAGATTTTTAACAGACGAGTAGAAAGGGATAGGATGATCATTTAGGATTAAGGGAGGATAATGGGTGTATGCACTAAGGAGGGAGCTAGATCCTATTATAATGGCTTGAGTTTTCTGTTCATTTAATTGTAATTTATTAAAGGTCGCCCAGGCACTAATTCCATTCAGGTCTTCCTGAATTTTGTCGAAAGCAGAAGGAAGCTCGGAAGGAGGAAAGGAAAGATAGATTTGGGAATCATTTACGTAGAGGTGATAGGAACAGTGCTTAATTGAATTAGGTAGATCGTTGATGTAGGTATTGAAAAGGAGAGGAGAGATGCTGGACCCTTGAGCAATACCAGAAGTAATAGTGAGAAAAGTAGATAAGGATTGGTTAGGTATTTTAACTGCTTGGGGACGGTGAGAAAGGAAAGACTGAAACCAGCGTATGGAACTGAAGGAGAAATTTAAAGATTCTAATCTGGAAAAAAGGATAGAGTGGTCCAGGGAATCAAACGCTTTAGAAAAATCCAGAAGTATCAGAACAGTCAGTTTTTTTTTCGTCTATGGCAGTAAACATGTTATTTGTGATTTTGAGGAGAGCGGATTGTGTGGAGTAGCCGGGTCGAAAACCAGATTGTAGGGGATCGAGGAGATTGGATTCTTCAAGGAAGTTGGATAACTGAGATTGTACTAATCTTTCTAAGGGTTTAGTAGAGAGGTTAGATAAGATGGAGATCAGGCGATAGTCTTTAGGAGATGTGGGATTCGTTTTATTTATAGGATGAATTAAGGCTGTTTTTCCAGGGGGTAGGGAATACTGAATTTCGAAGGGAAAAATTATATATGAATAAGAGGACTGGTGTGATTTCGGGAAGACACAGTTTTATCAATTTTATAGGGATTTCATCTATGCCGGTAGAATTGGAATTGGACTTCATTATTAAGGAAATAGGTTTAGAGGGGGAGATGTAGGAAAATTAAAAATTAGCATCGTTGTATGCAAGAGCTGAGGTAGAATGGGAGGAAAGGTGAAGAGAATCGGAAGAGAAGGAAGAAACAAAATATGAATTTAGTTCTTCAGGAGATATAGGATAGGTAGATGGAGATGTGCGTGAATCAAGAAGGGAAAGTTTACGGAGGAGATGCCATTTCGATCTGGAATCACGGGCGGAAGAGAGGGCTTCATGGAAATAAATGGATTTTGCTCGACGAATCGAAGCTTGTGTCAAGTTACGAAGCATCCTGAAAGTATGGTAGTCGTCAGTCATCCTCGTGCGTCTGAATCGTCTAAGTGCTCCATCTCGATTTCGTTGGAGCTGTTTGATTTCTGGACTTATCCAAGGAGCAGGAGGACGACGAAAGGAGGAGGATTTGAGAGGTGCATGGATGTTTAAGATATTTAAGAGGTTTGTGGTGAGGATGTTTACCATGGAGTCAATCGAGGAGGAGGTATAAATTTCAGTCCAGAAGGATCTTTTCACGGGTTAGGGATTCTATATTGCGGAAAGCAATAGTTTTCGGGCGGAAAGAAGGTGCTTGGATATTGTAAGATATTTGGATTAGATCATGGGAGAATAGGAAAGGAACAGGTAACTGAGAAGAAGCGAGGAGGTTCTTTTCTGAGTCATAGGGATATTATTGAAGTGGATAGGGGGACAGGATTTGCGGCGAAGGGTAAAAGTTATATGATTGCATTTGGTTTCATTAACTTTTAATATCCACTTGTTGCACCAAGCTTCAATCTGTAAAAGATGTGTTTGGAGGTTGAGGGAAGCAAGTTTAGGATCTGGATGGGATGATAGGATAGCAGTATCATCTGCAAATGTGGCTAAAAAGGTATTAGGGTTTGTTGGTATATCTGCAGTGAAGAGGTTATAGAGGACAGGACCTAGGACACTACCTTGTGGCACACCGGCATCAATAGGATAACAGTTGGAGAACTCTGAGCCACAGCGGACTCGAAAGGAGCGATTTGAGAGATAGGATCGTAGAACTAGGTATAGGGACTGGGGTAAATGGGTCTTGAGCTTGAAGAGCAATCCCTGGTGCCACACCCGGTCGAAAGCTTGAGCTACATCCAGAAATGCACCAGTGTTATACTGCTTGTTTTCAAGGGCAGAGGATATGTGATCAACAACACGAAGGCCTTGTTGAACAGTGGAGTGACCAGTCCGGAATCCAAATTGGTGGGAAGGAATGCTTTGGGATTCGATTATAGGTAGGATGCGTTTTAATAGGATTTTTCGAAGATTTTTGAAAGGATGGGAAGAAGACTTATAGGTTGGGGTCACCTGTGGTGTATTGGTTAGCATAGCAACCTACTAAACCCAAGATCACGGGTTCGCAGCCCGGCAGATGTCCTTAGGATTTTTTAAAGGGAGTAAAAAATCCTCAGCTATGCCGTCCTTCGGAAGGGACGTAAAATAGAGGTCCCGAGCCTGTGCGATGTCAGGTACTCGATAAGATCCCTATCCTAATTATACCTGGATAGGCAAAATTTAGGACTCCCACCGTAGCATCGTCCGATAAGCCATAGCAGCATACAGTGACGTTAAACGAAACAAACTAACTTATAGGTCTATAGGATGAGCTATTGTTGGGAGGTTTGCCTGGTTTGAGGAAGAGAATGATGATAAAGTGTTTCCATATCAGAGGAAAGTGGGTTGTGCGAAGGATACAATTATACATATAAGTGAGGAATATGATCGCTTTTTGAGGAAGTTGCCAGAGGATCTGGGTGGTTAGAAGATCATATCCAGGTGATTTGCGGAGTTTCAATTTTTTTAAAAGGAATTTGACCTCAGAGGGGTTATCAGCTTTAGAAGGTAAGGAGAGAGGGATTGGTGAAGTGAGGAATTGATGAACTTCAGCAGTGTGGGAGGGGATTTGTTCGGAATGGGGAATAAAGGTGCTGGAGAGGTGCTTGGCAAATTCTTTTGCTCTGTTCTCATCTGAGGCAGCCCAGGATCCATCTTCACATCGGAGAGGATGGGAAATATTGTGATATTTGAGGATTTTTTTTTTTGTTGCATTCCAGAGAGAATTGTCTGAGGTAGAGAGGGAGGAGAGATATGAGTTGTAGGATTGGGATCTAAAGGAAGCCAATTTCTATTTAACTAATTTGGTATAATGGTTATATGTTCTCCGATCGTCAGGATGCCTCGTAGTTTGCCATAGGGATCTGGAATGACGTATGGTTTGGATAAGATCTATTAGTTCTTGTGGTAGAGGATTTTTTATACGGTTTTTATAGGAAGGTTGGGGGAAAGATGAATTCCAAGCAGCTTGTTGAATCAAATTCGTAAAGAAGTTGGCAGCATCATCTAGTTCTTGGGGTGTTTTCAGGGACACTCTGAGGTCTGTGGAATCGGTTAGTTTTTGACGAAAGAGGTTCCAGTTTATTGGGCCTCTAATTAAAATTATGGGGGAGGAAGTTTGGGTATCGGTGATAAGGACAGGGTGAAGCTTAGAGGACTGTGATCAGAGGAGAGGTTGTCTAGGCGTTTTATGCAGTGATTGATAGCACCTAGACCTGTGCAAATGAAAAAATCAAGGAGATGAGGATTACGAGTAGGATCTGTTGGCCAGTAGGTAGGAGAGCAGGGAGAAATGTAGTGGCAAAGGTTGGAATTGAGTGCCGACAGTAGCATTCGGCCACGGGAGTTGGTGGTTCTGGCACCCCACTGTTGGTGTTGGGGAATTGGGGAACATTAAATTTTGTTGATAATATTAAATTTAATTAGGGGAACAATACCTGAAATAAATTCCGTTCATTTTCAATCAATTTTACATTTTCATTCCAGTGGATTGGAACGAAAGTGATGGAACGGAAATAGTTTTGTTCCATTCCATATTTCACCCCGGACCGTCGCACAGTGCTTCGTCAATGGACAAAAATCAAAAACCGAAGTATTTTTTATCGAGCTGTTTACCTTTTGATATTCTTAAATATACCTTTGACAACTGTTTAGTATGATTATTTCATTGTTTACATATTCTTTTAAGTCAATACAATCGAAAAACTTCAGGAGTATTTTCGTTTTGCAATTTATATCATATTAGCCGCAAATTATATTTTGTTCCATTCACATCTCATTGGATAAAAAATAACCATTGTTAATGATTCAAAATACAGGTTGCTTCCTAAGGCACTCCCATATCTATCTCTGTTAATCTGCAAGCACTTTCACATTTCCTCCCTACACCCTCGCTGGGCCCACTACTTGCCCTACTCAAATTAAAGGCATATTTCATCCGGCCCTCGTGTGTAGCCGTTTCGGTGGTCTTTGGGACTGATTATCTCGTTGCGTCAGCTGTTTTCGGGAGGAAGGTGATCCACCGTTGTACCACATGCCTTCGTTTCCAGTGCTCCTACCGTGCAACCCATTATGGCTGACCTGCCTTCGTGCCGCGTTCGGCCCAGCAGACCTTTCTTCAACACCGGGATTGATTTCGCGGGGGCCATTTTCAGGTTCGCGCGTCGCGGCTTCGTAAAACTGCTCTTACCAAGGTAAAATGTTACTTCTGCGTATTTGTGTGTACCGCCACCAAGGCCGTGCACCTCGAATTGGCCTCTGAGCTTTCCACTGCCGTTTTCCCTGGCTACCCTAGATAAGATTCGTTTGCACGCCGCGGTCTTCCGCATTCCATTCTATCTGACCAGGGTCGTAATTTTGTCGGCTACTAAGCAATTTTAAAAAGCCGTGGTGCATCTTTTTCCTCCGCTCATAAAATTGCGAATGTCTTGTTCCGAGTCGAGAGAGAAGTTGGGTTATTCAATCCGCCTGTTTTCACGAGCGCCCCAACTTCTCGGTGGTCTTTTTGGAAGCCGCAACTTAAGCATCATCATTTAACCGTCTAGCTGTATATCATTTCCCCCAGTATTCGCAGCATTGTTTGGCGGACGATGGTCCATTGAGTACTTAAACTCGCTGATTGCAGCCGTACTAAGTTCCAAAACCAATAAAGCAAGGTGTCGTTGTGATCACGGGTGTGAAATACCCTCCCCTCTCCTGGCCTAAAGCCATCCTTGAGAACCCACGGCCGATGCAAGGGCTATTCTTTTTTTGTTCTTTGTATTTTGTTACTTTGATTACCTAATAATACTGTCATTTTCTTTTACATTATATAATTGTCTCAGTTGGGCTTATTCTTTCTTTACTTTGTATAATGGTTCACAGACAGTTTTTTTATAATTTGCCCTTTTTTTTCTGCTGTATCTTTCTCCTTACTCAAGCTGAGCTTTTTTTTTCTCGTTGTTTGATTGTATAAATTGCTGCTGCCGCACCTCCATTTCTCGCCTGGCGGCGCTTTTGTGTTAAGTGAGAAAATTGTAAGTTAGTTTCAAGTGACGCCCTCTACCGACGTTTTCCTCATTCCGCGCTCATCACGGCTCCCATAAGCCTTCCGAGTGCTACAACCAGTAAAATTTCCTTTTGACGTTCAATGAATTAAATTCTATACAGTCCTTTTTACTGTTCGCCGATGCTAGTTTATTCGCCACCGGCAATTTCATTAACATTTTTGTCCAGATCCGGAGCCGTAGATATGTACCGCGCATTGAAGCGACAGAATTTTTGCGAGTTTTGGGGCGAGTTACGGCCCGGCTACATTTTCAATTTATATTATTTTCCTGTTGATATTATTCAATTTCCAGAAATCACGAAATTTTTGACCACCTTCAGTTCAAAAGTACTTGTGCCAGTTTCTGCCGGTTTTTAGCTAACCGCTATAATCAGCCATTTTTGTCCTCCATAAATTTGATCAGCTGTCGCTGAACGTCAATGCCATATTGCCTTATTGTAAGTCATTCCGTAATAATTACGTCTATGTCCATATTTTACAAATGCCTTCTGAAGGACAAAAACATCAACACAATTATTGAGATGGGCCCAAATACAAGCTTCTTCCTGTTGAGGATATTTTTTATTTTGCGAGGCCTACTTTGCGAGGATCGAGAGATAATTGAAAAACTCCCCAGTTTGAACAATCCGTGAGTACAGTTGGGTATTCCATACATCCTCCTTTTCACCAGGAATACAACTCAATATCTAGCTTCTTTATCTCGAAAAAAAAAAACAATTTCACGGATAAAACAGGTGGTCTGATTGGGACGCCGCAGTCAAAAATAGCCGCAAAATCAACATTGTTCAAAATTCCTTCCTTATGTATTAAAAATAAAAACAATAAGAAACCTTAGATGTTCACAAGGTAAACCAAGATAGGTATAACAATTAAATTCCGGTTTCCTATTGAAACTACCCTTTTTAAAACACACCAGTTGTCAATATCAAAAGGTCTGTACGATCTATGTCGTCGTGTCTCCCCGGATAGGATTTGCTGATAGTTTCTTCTCTCACTAATCATGTCCTTTCTCCTTACTCAGCCCACGCAATCACAAGATCCATCCTGCTTTGCACCATTAAGCCAGGACACATTGGCCCCCTCCTTACCGGTTACCCCCGACTTATTAATCCGATTTACCGGCTCTTAGTTACTACCATGCGCCATCACAAATGAACCTGACCATACTTTAAACCTTTTTCTGGGTCCTCTCTTGTATATCCGTCAAATTCCGCCTTGTTGCCTTCTTTCCTCGGTGCCTGGAGGGTCCTCAGGGTGGGCGGCATACTTGACAACGAATTCTAATTCACAACGTTTATAAGTGGACTTCAAATTCCAAGCGCCGTAAGAACTGCCGTTAGTTGTGGGGGAGCAAGGACTGAAACAGCTCCTCTCTCCCGGCCTTTAGCTCTATTTCACGAGCATTTTTCAGGATTCTCTTCAAAATTCGTACCGGAAAGCTCGGCAAAGTCGCTTTGCAACCTGACGCCTTTACTCGACAACAGCCTGGGTGTTTCTCGGGTGGGCGGATCCAATTTACAAGTACGATTCCCGAGCTTCCTAAGTCCGGCATATCTATCTCCCTGTTAATCTGCAAGCACTTTCCACATTTCCTCCCTCCACGCTTACTGGCCAACTGGATTATCTCGTTGCGTCAGCCTGGTTAATGAAAGTGATCACCGGTGCTACCACATGCCTTCGTTTCCGTGCCTCCTACGCGTGCAACCCCTTATGGCTGACCTGCCTTCGTGCCGGGTTCGGCCCAGCAGACCTTTCTTCAACCCCGTTGATTCGCGTGGGGACATTTTTTCAGGTTCGCGCGTCGCCGCGCTATCGTTAAACTGGCTCTTACCAAGGTTATTCTGCGTATTTTGTGTGTACCGCCAACCAGGAGCGCCGTGCACCTCGAATGGCCTCTGAGCTTTCCACTGCCGTTTTCCTGGCTACCCTAGATAGATTCGTTGGCACGACCGCGGTCTTCCGCATTCCATTCTATCTGACCAAGGGTCTAATTTTGCGAGAAGCTACTAAGCAATTAAAAGCGTTGCATCTTTTCCTCCGCGCTCATTCACGAGGAAAGACTTCGAATGTCTGTCTTCGAGAGATAAGTTGGGTATTCAATCCTCCCTTTAGGCCCAATTTCGGTGGTCTTTGGGAAGCCGCAGTCAAATCCGCAAAAACCTTTGTTATCTCGGTTATCCACCGGAAGTTTTATTCACTTTCGAATAAATATGCTCACTTCTTTTCGCTCGGATCGAGGCTATTCTAAATAGCCGTTCTATCTGTTCCCCTTACTGCCCCCGCGGTGGCCGCTGCTTACTTAAGTCCGGGGAACGCTATTGTTGTTTTAGGGCTCCACTGTTTATCCCGTTGCCGAGATTCCTATTTCTGAGGATCATCATTTAACGTCTAGATGGAAGATCATTTCCCAGTATTCGCAGCATTTTTTTTTTTTTGGCGACGATGGTCCAGGAGTACTTAAAGGTATCTATTTTAAAATATACTACTATAATTGGTAAGCTGAGCACCTATTATATTCATTGCATGCGTGTAAAGTTTTGTTCGCCAGTTTGAAAATTATTCAAACTTTGAAGAGACTTTTAAAAAAATCCTCAAATATCCTTTTGTAGTTTTTGCATATTCATGTAGCTTGGTATATTGGCTTTGATTTGCCATGAATTTTAACTGCGCCATCATGCGCCGGGACGGTTTGATTATTAATTTTTTTTTGTTGAAAAAGCAAAAATTAGGCCAATGGCCAGTTTGCTGAAATATGTTTTTCCTACAAAAAATCAGATCAAATAGCTGTAGTCACTTATAAACTACATGCGATAAAGACGTGGAAGAGTCTAACCACCAATTGGAAATAGAAACATCTATAATTAGTCGGTTATTTTCAATTTAAAATTGAAATAGGTAGAAAGGAGTCGTAATATGTTTCGTCTGGGATATGCCTCTTGACTTTAGCAGGAACTTCTATTGCCAACTAATCCCGAAATAAGTGCAGTCAAACCACGACCAAACCGAACACGTGGAAGAACAGAAACTCTTTTCGCAGAATCTTCCAATAAAACCAGAAAAAAAAGCGAGTAAAGGATCTTGTTGTGAACACTTCATCTGCTGGATTACGTTTTGTTGCAGATATGTCTTAACAAGCTTTGGGTGAAGAACAAAATCGATAAGACCTTTTCCAGGTCTAGCTTTATGCATGGATTTATGTTTTTCCGATAGAAAATACGGTATGGTTTCCATGAGAAATGTTTCCCTAGCTCCTATTCATTAACTTTTACGAAAAATTCCCTACTTTCTAATAGTTCGCTGGTGAAGTTAGCACTTGGATAAATTTACAAGAGCTCCTGCAACTAACAGTAAAGAGCGTATTAAAAATGGCAAGTTTAGAGATAGGGTAATGAGTTCAAACTTATATGTAAATGGGGATTCAACAACAGTTTCGGTAATAACCATTATAAACAAATGTTTAAAAATGCATCGAGCATAGCTATGACGGTTCTAAAATTGGTAGAAGTGAGGAATGGAAATGTTGCTTGAAGGTAAATCTGCGTTCATCGTCTACCATATATTGCAAACCCATAAAATTAATTTTGAAAAAAGGAACTGCAGATCTAATGCGTGACGAGAAAAAGCAGTGAAAGATACAATTTGTTAACTCCAAACCCTTGAAATGAAATTTGAAAGGGATCAAATTTACACGGTTAGTTTTGAAATGTTCACATGGATGCTGGATGGTAGTGTTAATAAAAGCTATAAAAATAAAACCAATATTTTATCTGGAACAAACGCCATGTTTCATTTGCTAGGCCACCCCAAAGGAGATGAATATTAAAAACAGTCCTTCTAATGATGAGCAATATCGCCTCTAATCTGAGCAATAATGTAATGATAGTATGGGCTGATCTGAGTTGGTGCCTACTTTTGAAATAAAAAAAATATTAGAAAAACTGAGCATTTTACTTTAATTAAAAAAAAAATATATATATATATATATATATATATATATATATATATATATATATATATATATATATATATATATATGTTATCTTCATTAACTCAAACACATCCTAATGTAGCTCAAAACGCTATATTTACGCAAGTATTAAAAACTTGCACCAAGAATTTCATTTTGCTACAATAGGAAAAAAAAATTGCTTTTTTTTTTTTTTTTTTTTTTTACGATTATCTTTCCATAACTTTTTAAAGGTGCATTTCCGGACCCATGTTCATAGGAAATTTTTTATAAGATTTTATGAGTTTGCGAATTTTGTCCACCCTCACACTATGTTCAAAGCATTGTGCGTCGGAAGGTGAATCTAAATCTCGTCCGATTTCGTTCCACTTGTTCCAGTAGGTGGAAGACCGAAAGTGGTGGAACAAACGTAAAACCGGGATTCGTTTTCGTTCCAGTAAATGGAACGAGATAATCAAGACTCCAATCAAAAAACCTTCCGTTCCACCTGGAACGGTCTAGCCCTAATCCGAACTGCTATTAAAAATAACCAGTTCCCCTATCGGGCCGGTAGGTACACAAACTTGTCAAGTTGTTTACAATCGGTAACTTTTAATATAAAAGTGAATTTCTCTAATATTACCATTGGTTCGTTCATCCAATGCCTACATTCTTGATTTAGTTATGAATTTTGAAGCTGGTGAAGTCAGTATGACTCAGTGGAAACGAGAATTTCCATTAAGTGTGAGAGAGGCACTAATGAAAGCTGGTAACTGTATTTTTATATTATGATATTAGTTTGTTATAATATTTATAAGTGTTGTCTTTCACCAAAGATATTTAAATAGATAACCTGTTGTTATCTTAGAAATAGTTTTTATGACTAAGAGTATGGAGATGTTTTCTAGCCCTGCCTAACTATTTCAATGATTTATTTTCTTCTTGTTTTAATAAATATTAAGTATAATGTTTTATTTATCTTCTTCTGCAATACTTGCTTTATTATTTTCTGTTGTTTTGAATTGTTTTTTTTTAGGAACCTTCAATTTTATTAAAGGTGGCTGTTGTAATGTTCTTTTTGATCATTTATTTTTTAATTTATTCTTAGAATTTCTTCAGGTCTATTTTATCAATTTATGCATGGATATTATTCCCATATTTAACATTTGTTGCCTGATTGAATAGAAAGTTGTTTCTATAATTATTCAGGTCTGTGGATTATTATAATAATGCTTGATCGCTGTATAACCTTGTCATTGATTAGGAAACTTCTAATGACTTCAATTTTTCATTTTATGTATTCCAATTTACAAAGATTCTGTAAGTTTTATATTATTTTTTTTGTTTTAGAATCTCCATAGGATTAATAAATTATTGTGGTTATTTTTTAATATAGCTGTTGTTTATTGCAGCTTATCATTAATTTTCTAAATTAAATTCTGAAACTTTTATTTTGTTATTTTACTCTATTTAAAAGTAAAAAGTGTTTATGTTTAGAAAATTAACTTTTTTGGTACTTTTTCATTGAAAATTTAATTTATTATTGTATTATTTTATATTACAGAGGAACTCATCAACTCTGCAAGCACTAGTAGTAGGCATCAAGGTATAAAACAAAGCGAATTAGCTATGGAATTGATAACTGAATCTGTATTTTGTGAATCTGACAGAAGAGGAGGCTCTAAAATGGTGTGTATCGGTACATTATTAAATTGAAGAAATTTATTATATTTTAATGTTTATTTTTGAATCAAAATTAAGTTTAATTTTAGCTATCTAGCCTACAAGAGGCAGAATTGATGGAAGTTATATCAGATCATATGTTATACGATGCTCGTGGCAGTGAAGCTTCAAGAAATGCATTGTTTCAGGCTCTTTTTCCTCCTACTGCAACTTCAAGGTTTGCTATTGTTAAAAAATTAACAGTAACTCTTTGGAAGAGTAGCTCTTGTGCCCAAAATACCTTATCAATTGTAGCATTGGGTTCAGCGAGTTGCGGCCTGCCATGGGTGTAGTTTGATATTTTAGTTATACCTTTTGGGTCTTGAGGAGCAATCAGCAATAAAGCTGGTATTTATGATTAGCAATTATCACTATTAGCGATCCCCAGCAGTTTTTACTATCATTAAGCAGATAATATTAAAATTGTATTCTATTAATATTAAACATGTAATAAACAATAAATCCTTATCATCATCTTCTACAGGCACTAAAATACTTCCTTGTTCACTGAAATTGTCAGCCCACACAGTTTGATGAAATTTATCTCCTGCCCTTGCTTTAAAATTGTTATTTCATTTTTCTAAACAACAAAACTTAAACCTTTAATATACATCATATGTTTTTATATGTTAAAAAAAAATTTTATAATATAATAAGACATCAGTGTAATAATTGTGGTAATGGTTTATTATTTATTTCTTGTTTTCCATCTTATACTAACCCTGTAAGGTGTTTAGTTTAGTTATTTTTTTTCATGGTCCATGCTTTACCATTATAATTTATGTATTGTATAAAATATTTAAAATCAAAACAATTAAGCAAATTTTATTTTAAGATAATAATTAAATTTGCACAATAAATATCAAGAAATGGCATTAATAAAAACATTTTGACATAAATCTTACATAATAAACCTAAGAAGAACTAGGAATTTAACTAGTTTATAATACAAAAATTCAAATAATTACAAAACTAAACAACGGAACATAAGGAAATAATAATGTTAAGAAAAAATTATACTCTCACTATTACTACATTCTTAATTGCTTCATAAATGTTTATTGATATTTATTTTATTATAGTCATTATTTATTATACTAATATAACTAACTCTTAAAAACAGTTAAATCATCGAATATTTCAAAACAGTGTCCTTGTAAGGACAACAATGGTGGAAGTTATCCTTCCACCATCTTAAAATCGTTAATTATTTTAAAACAGTATCCTCAAAGACAACAATGGTAGAAGTTATCCTTTGGATAACTTAAAAACCGTTTAATATTTCAAAATATTATCCTTAAGGACGAAAAACAAATAAAATTGTTTAATTCCACCATCTTAAAACAGCTTCCTCAAGGACGAAAACTAATTCTAATTGTGGAAGGAGAGTGGCCAAGGATGTCCTACGGCCTCAAAAAATCGTAAAAGGATATGTCGAAATATTCTACGGTTTTTAAGTTATCCGAAGGATAACTTCCGCCATTATTGTCCTTGAGGAAACTGTTTTAAAATATTTAGCAATTTTAAGATAGCAGAAGGATAACTTCTGCCAATGTTGTCTCTATAAGGATACTGTTTGAAATATTTGATGATTTAACTGTTTTTGTGTTTTTTTTCTAATCCTCCAATAAGATTTAACTGTTTTTAAAATGGCAGAAGGATATTCCGCCTTTGTTAACACATTCTATGGGAGACTGGAGATAGTTTTTCAATGGTAGCAACCCCATCCCGTCGAATGTTTTTGTTAAATTGGTACAATATAGAACCATGGTACCAGCGAATCGTACATATTGTGATGTCCTTTGCTAAATTCAGGAGATCCCAGAGATTGCCTAAGCACTTCACAGTAGACAATGATGAGCAACCAATATCTAGCTCCATTCTATATCTTGGGGTCAACATTGACCGACACCTGACCTTCTCCACCCACGTGAAGAGCAGGATCAAACAGGCCAGGGCAAAGACCTACCGCCTCTATCATCTCTTGACTTCTCCCCTTCGGCGAATCGTCCGTGGTACCAACCTTCAGAGGGCCAAAAACAGTCACATCCTAGAACAGCTGAGGATGCCTTCCATCCCGACCTACATTGGCCGCCGACATATCAAATTTTTTGATGGTCTGAAGCACTGTTCCAACCCTCTCTTCAGGGACGTAGCCCCCCAGGTTTGACCCCCTTAGCGGACGTACTCACCGAGGGAAGGGGTTCAGGCTCAACAGACTGACCCGTTAGAACCACCACCGCCAGCAGAGTGACTCCTCCTCGCTCAACATAGAAGAAGGAAGACCATCCGTCAACAGAGTGGATCCAGCAGCTGCCGAGGACACCCATCTTCAAATGCCGCAAGGCAATCCAAGATCCTAATATATATATATATATATATATATATATATATATATATATATATATATATATATATATATATATATATATATATATATATATATATATATATTATATATATGTATGTATTGTAAATAAATGGATGATTGGAAAAAAAAAAAAAAAAAAAAAAAAAAAAAAAAAAAAAAAAGAATCGTCCGTGGTACCAGCCTAGACAGGGCGAGGATGCCTTCCATCCCGACTTTCATTGGCTGCCGGCACGTCAAATTCTTTGACAGGCTGAAGCATTGCGCCAACCCCCTCTTTAGGGACCTAGTCCCACCTCCCAGGCCTGGGAGGTGGCAAGGTTTGACCCTCTTAGCAGACGTACTCACCAAGGGAAGGGGTTCAGGCTCTACAGACTGACCCACTAGTACCACCACCGCCAGCAGAGTGACTCCTCCCCACTCATAATAGAAGAAAAGAAGCCCATCCGTCTACAGAGGACCCACCAGCAGCCGAAGTCTTCAAATGCTGAAAGGCAATCCAAGATCCTAAAATCTATTTCTTGTATGTTTGTAAATAAAAATAAATCGAGGATTAGAAAAATAAAATAAAAAGGGGGGGTTCGCGGAATTAAGAGATGGCTCCTGCTTTGTTTTTACCAATTTCTTTTTTCTAATTTTGTAGGTTTTTTAGTATTTTTCCAACTGTTAAAATAAATGCATCCCAAATTATATCCATATTATTAGCTAATGCTCACTATGTAGTGTAAATTGTTTTATTACCAAAATATGTAATAATATTTAATATGTGCAATTGTAAACTGTTAAATCATTTGAATAAAACTTTTATTATTATATTATAATAAATAGCATTGACAGTGAGCAAACTAAAATAAATGAAATTTTTATAGTACAATATTGATAATAAAACAAAAAAATTATTTAATTGTTCATCTCTATATCATTGATCTTTGGATCCTCATCTTCTAGGTCAGCTTCTGAGTTAAATCTTTTCATCTCCTTGTATTACGTGTTTGTCGCAGTGACCTTAAGCTGAGATAGTCAAATTAAATCGTTTCATATAGACTATGTCCATGTTCAGTTATGATCAGTAATGAGACATGAGTTTAATCATTTAGTGACAGTGATCCATATTTAATTTCATGTACAGATGTGATAAAGCATAAGAAATTTATATTATCTTTGATTTTATTAAAGCCCGTGGCTGTAAATAATGACAGTATGTTCATTGGAATAAATGAGGCTAAACTTACTCCTCTAAAAGAAGTGATGAAAACTACAAAATAAATCAAGAGGTCACATTCGAGAAAAAGTTATTTCAGGTGGAAATAGGGTTGGCGTCAGGATAGGGTATTAGTACCAATCTATTTATTAAACCACCACTTTTTATGATCCTTTATTCAAATGATCACAAGAGCTATGCTTGTAAAGAATTATTATATGTATTTTTATTACTAGAATTGATTATGCATGCATTCCTTTTTATTTATTTTTGTTCTGCAGTGTTTGGACAAAAAAAAAAAAAAAAAAAAAAAAAAATATATATATATATATATATATATATATATATATATATATATATATAATTAGTGCGTTGTCAGTGAGATATAAATTTAACTTATGCTAGCTCTAAATTACCAGTATTACTGGTCTCATTGTGGAAAGAATCCTGTTTTGAACTTAGGTGCTTATAATTTATTTTTGGTTTGATTGCTTGTGTGATTAGAACCATAAAACATCCAAAATTTTTATATAACATTATAAGAAATGCTGCTAGTTATTCTTGGGCTCTATAACAAACCATAAACAAATTTAGTCTCTAACACTATTAATACATAGAATGTTAAACGTGAATTTTTTAGCTTGGAAATTCATAGGAATAATTCAAGAAAACATGTAATGGGGAAAATTAAGTAATAGTAATATTTATTTAAATATCATTACCCTTACTGAATTATAATCCTCCTATTACAATAAAATTTCAAAGAGCTATTTCCCATATGGGTAATAGTAAATGGTATTCTCAAAGTTAACGAAAATATATTCTCCTGTCTATTGATATCAAGAGAACCACCTGGAAAGAGAAACAGTAAAAATCAGTGTTTTGTTTCAGGAAGGAAAAAAAAGGCTGAACTTCTCTTAAAAGAGATAAGGCCTACAAAATCAGTTGCTACCGTGATGGTAGTTGGTGTTCGAAGATCAACTATACTTATTTCCTCTCAACCCTTATTTTGGTTTTCTAGAAAACCTTCGGGCTTCTTAATTTAACTACTTAATTGTAAGGCTGAGGAACCTGTTCCAGCCATTTCTTTTTGGGATAAATCTTTGTGGTCTAGAACATTGAACCCTTGTTCCAGCTAGTAGTGAAGCTACGCACTACATTCAAGAGATGGTCATTCAGAAAAAAAAATATATTCTTTATATAATATTCACGTGAGTAGTAATTATATGTTGTTGTTTTTGTTTTTTTCTGTTAGCTGTATTTATTTTAAGTTTTAATGATTTTTAAATCCAATAGCTTTTATCAGCATTTGAAAACCATTTATACCAAGAGACTTAATCATAATTTTAATCATAATAATTCACTGTGGGGTTCTCAAGTATCAAGAACTTGTGGTCAAGACTTTTAGGATCTGAAACTTTCCACTTTTTTTTCCTACTCATCCTACTTATTGGGCAACCTCACTATCAAAGTCTCCTAACCTATTCGTAACGGCATGGCCTGATATCAGGCCAAATGGCCTCCCTATGTACTCTCCAGAGGAACAGCATGAGCCATAAGCAGGCCATCTGATTTCTCACAACGGAACGGAATGGTTGTATTTCAGGCCAACTCAAAGGGGATTTTTATGTTTCTACATTTCGCCCCATTCCTCTCAGCTGTGCGTTTATACCTGCTCCCCACCCGTTACAAAGGTTTAGAAAGGCTGGTTACTAGTCTTCTTCTTCTTCTCCGTGGCACTGCAACCTTTGGTTGGTCCTGGCCTCCTCAATGAGTCGCCGCCATTCGGCTCGATCTTGTGCATCCACTGCCAGGCCATCAATCTATCTTAACCTTGGCCTACCAGCACATCGTTTCCTGTGCAAGACGATGTCCTGGCTCTCTTGGTGATCTCATCGTCTCTCATTCTTATTAGGTGTCCAGTCCAACTGAGTTTCCCCAGCTTTATGAACCTGATCACATCTATATCTTTCTATAGATCATAAAGCTCCTAATCCTCCATCTTTCACTGGACCTATTATTCGACGGAGAATCTTCCTTTCGAATGCTAGAACATTTTCATTTCTTCTGGAGATAGTCCATGTTTGGGAAGCATATGTAAGAACATTGCAACAGGGTCTTATAGATGGTGTGTTTCGTTCCCCTAGCCACGAGCCTGCTGTGGAATATTTTTAGAAGAGCGAAATAAGCCCTTTTTGCTGCCACTAGCCTCTTTTATATTTCCACAGATACGTCATTGATATGTGTTATCTGAGATCCCTGATATGTGAATTCATACACCCTTTCAAACCTGTACGGACCCAAAATCAATGCTTCCTCACTGCTGACCCCGCAGTGTATATGTATTTTGTTTTTTCTTCATTAATGGTTAGTCCCATAGATGTGGCAGCATCAAGAGATCAATTGCAACATCCACTAATGCTGGTCAGGACAATATCCAGGTCATCAGCAAAATCAAAAGTATTCACTGTACTGGTGAAAGCAGTGTGGCTTGTTTGGATTCCAGAATCCTGAACAGAATTTTTCAGGGCAAGTTTGAAAAGAAGAAAGGCTAAGCCATCACCCTGCCTCAGTCCCTTGTCAGTAGATAATTCAGCGGAGATGTCATATTATAGAAGTAGTCCATTGCCATAGCACTCTCTCCTATGTCCAAATTGACAAATTTAGGTCATATAGTGCCCAGTGCAGCTTATTCCCCCCTGCTTGAATATTTCGGCTGGCAATCCATCTGGTCCTGGTGCCTTGTTTTTCTTTGTGCGACTGATTGTGTCCATTAACTCCTCAAAGTCCAGGGGCTCAACATCATCCACTAGCTCTCCAGTAGTATCCTCTTCTTCCTCATTGTCGATGTGAGCGTCTTCATTTAGCAGGGATCTAAAGTACCTTACCCATCGGTCCAGAATGTCAGGCTTTTTGGTGAGAAGTGTCCCATCTTCTTTCCTGCACACTTGATTCCTGGGTCTGAAGGGCGTCCGTTGACAATTAACTCTCTGTAGGAACTTGGGGATTCCGTTGGCACTCTTAAGGGTTTCTATGTCTTCCAGCGCTTTCCTCTCCCATGCCTTTTATTTTTCTGCTTTTGGAGCCTCTTCTCTTGTCTCCTCTTCTTGTATTCCTCAGTGGCCCTCCTAGTGAAACAGCTGTTCACCATATTCATGTATGCTTTATTCTTTATGTCGGTGAAAATCTTGCACTCCTCATCAAACCATTCACTTCATCTCTCATGAACCTGTTTGCCAAGAATCTGTTCTGTTGAGATTTCCAATGCCCTCTCCAGACAGTCCCAAACGTGGACATCATCAACATCTGCTGATCTGAGCCCTTCCCTAACTAACCCTCTCCGTTTTCTCCTGAAATGCTTGACAATACTTTCTGGATCTTTAAGCTTGACAATATTCCACCTTTTAGATCTCTCCATTCTATGGCTCCTGACTGGCAATTCTGGCTCTAATACGAGCTATCACCAGGTAATGGTCTGAGTCAACATTCGCTCCTCTGAAGTCCTGTTACTAAGGAGATTGGATCTATGTCGTGAGCTAATCAAAATGTGATCTATCTGATTACAAGTGACACCATCTGGAGATTTCCAGGTAGCCTGGTGGATCCTATGCTTTGGAAACAGGGTTCTTCCAATGACAAAATTTCTTGAGGTCGCGAAGTCGATGACCCTCCTTCCATTCTCATTGCTGTCCTCATTCAGGCTGAAAGCTCCTATCGTGGGCCTATATGCCTCTTCCCTTCCTATTTTGGCATTAAAATCCCCAAGAAGGATCTTTATGTCAGACCTGGGGCATCCATCAAAGGATCTTTCAAGTGAGTCATAATAAGCTTCTTTCTCCTCATCACCTGTAACCTCTTTGGGGGCATGGCAGCTGAAAAGTATGAAATTTTAGAATGCTCATTAATAGGGCTTAAGTCAATGATCTGCTGTCTCATCCTGCCTTTCACGACGAACCCAGTGCCAAAAATGTGATCACTATTATGGCAGCTATAGTAAATAGTATGTAATTTGTTTTCCAATAACCCAAGACCAGTCCAGTGAATCTCCTGGAAAGCGGTTATGTCCAGTCTACATTTGTCCAGTTCTGCTAGTAATACTCTGAGTCACCCTGGTGGATATAGAGATAGAAACATTCCAATATCCTTATCTGAAGTCTATTTGACAGTTTCCGTGTCTGTTACCAAATGATCTACCAGCTATTTCTCGTTGAGGTCTCATGATAAAGGAGTTTCGGAGGTGACGGTTATCAGCCCTTGTCCTCCTAGTCAGGTAGAGGGGCTGCCTCTTCATAGCATCCTGACATGCTCCGTAGCAGGTTGTCAGGCTCTAGCCTTCCTCATCCTAGGGGACTGGAGATCATCAGGTGATTCTAGTCAGTTTTCGGAATTCAAACCGACAACTTGGAAGGCGACTTTTTAAAAATATCATCAGTAAGTAGGAACTACTCACTCTCTATTCTCTATTTTTCTTCTTAATTATTGAACTTATTAACAATGTTTGACTTATTAACTTCATTTAATTTATTAACATTATTACTTAGATAAGAATGGTGAAAACCAGAGGTGGAGTGAAAGGAAAATTCGTTAAAATGAGAGGCGGTATCGGATCTAATGAAAAGTAAATGTTCTCCCCTTTGGAGGGGTCAGCTCGTATTTCATCAATATTTAAAATATAAAACACATCCATATGCCTTAAAAATTTATATGCTAACAGATTCCAATTAATTAGTCCTGAGGATGATTATTTATACTGGTGCATCTGATACAACAACTATTGAACGAGGTCATACAGATAACATTGTCAGTAGTCTCATGGAAGGCCATCTTGATGTCAGCCATGAACTATTCATGGATAATTATACAAGTTTAGGCCTTGTCCACTATTTACTAGAAAGAAAAACATATACCACAAGTACCCTCAGGTCAAATTGAAAAGGGAATCCGAAAGATGTTGTGACCAAGAAATTAAAAAAAATATGAGACTGGAAGTTTTCAAAGTAGAAGGATAAATCAAATGTGATAATGATCAGCAGTAAATACACTGCCAAAAAAGTTGCATGCAGGACCCGCCACAGTTTTGAGAAGGAAAAACCCGAGGCTGTGGTGCAATACAACAAGTCAGTGGGGGGTATTAACAAATTTGACCAAATGATGGCATACTACCCTGTCCAGAGAAAGACACTAAGGTGGTATCAAAACTTGGTATTCATATTCTACATATATTATTGGATTTTCAAAACAAAGTTATTAGAACCTTACTACCTGGCGAAAACACTGCCAAGTGTTGTAAATTTAGTTCCTCAAAGGCGTTTACTGAAATCATTAAAAGGTTTTTCGAAACATTGTCTGACGTATAATGAAGATGATAGTCATAGTAGGAAAAAAAAACTTGAGGTGCCAGATGTGTTACAAAAATTCAGTAATAAAAAAAAACAGTTTACCATTGCTCAGTTGGATGCTTTGAAGAATTCCATAATAACTCCAAAATTGAAGAACTTTGTGGTATTTAATTTGTAGGTATTTTTGCATCATAATTTCATCTTTTACATAGATGATTACTTTTTTATAAGTAGGTTTAGCAGTTTTCGTTGTAAAGTAATTGTATTGTACATACAGATTTTCAAGATGTTTTGTAGTTTTATTTCATTTTGTAGATTTAAATAAAATGTATAATATTTCTCGATATCTTTTATTATTTATATCAAGGTTCCATGGGTTTCAGCAGACATTGGCTTTATAGAAATTAAAGCAAGAATATCTTATTACAAACAGATGAGGGAAAGAGTGCATTGCAGGTTTTGCATATGTAAAGAGGAATCAGGATGGCCTGATATCAGATCATTCAATATGGTGACTAAAAACCTGCTCCATCCCAGATGAAATATTAAGATTTCCCCGCAAAAGCCAGTGAAAATAGACTGGACTGCTGACGTAGGTTTGGCTGAGTTGCGAATGGTCTACCCTATGCCTCATCATCATATTTTCCTTACCACTTCTAAATTTAAATTTTTTTTCACTTCTTAGCCTCTCATAGATCATAGACAAATTTAACTTCAACCAATCAATCAACATAAACTGGAAAGCTTTTAAAAATTATTTAAACTAAAATACTACAATAAATACTATGATTAATAATAGCAAACACCTTGATAATGCTATCAGTTTCTAAACTGACTGTGTCCACAACACTATTTGACATTCTATTTTTTTATTTTATTTTTTTTTATTTATTTATTTTTTAAACCTTTTACAGTGCACACAGGTTATATGCTGAGCCAAAAACAATAAGCCAGTCAGTAACATAAAAAATGATCATCATAAAAAAATATTGCACTTGAAATATATACATGTAGACTCATAATAAACAATATACCATACCGTATATACGAGGCCATTTCAAAAGTCCTGTCATTTTTTCATTAATTAAAATTTATTTGGTCTGTACCTACTTTGTTATAATTCTATTTTCAATTTGACCTTTTCCAATGTTAACAATATTTTTTACTCTCTTTGACATAGGGATTACCTTTTAAACCATTCCCTGCTAAATGTTTTATTGAAATATATATATATTTTTTTGACGCGCCCTTAAGGACTACGCGACTACAATGTACGTTCTTTATTTATTTTTTAGTTCTTTTCTTTTTGCCCACTTTTGCTTGAGGATTTCACTAAACTTTTTTCTCCTTTCTTCTGTCCATCTCTTAGACGGAAATTTCTTCTTGTCCACCACAAGCACCGCATTTTTCAGGAACTTTTTTAATTCGGCTCTATCCTCGCACATCTCTCGTGTAATCCCGAGTCTTTGTGCTTCAGATTTAATTTGGAATGTATAGCCCTGGTTAAATTTGTATCCCATAATTTTGCTAAAAATTTGTCTGTTCAATCTTTGTTTGTCCATCCTGTGCATATCTCCATAAAACCTGAGTCTTCTAACTCTCATCTCTGTCTCCAGATCAGGGATTTCACAGTAAATTTCTCTGTTGGATTTTAGCCTGTATCCTTCCGGTGTAATTTTTTGGCCTGTGGATTCTCGTAAGAATCCTTCTTTCTATTTTTAGCAGTTTCTCCAGACTGGGGAAGCACATGGTTTCTGTTCCGTACAATATCACTGGTTTTACCTCGCATTTTCGGAGAGGTATTTTTTATTATACATGTTACTCGTTAGATAGTATAAATTCTCCAATCTTTTAATCCTATACTCCATGCTTTCTTTCTCTGATAAATTTCTGCTGATTATTTCGCCCAAATATTTAAAACTCTTAACCACCTGGATTTTACCAAATTCCGTTTTCACTTCCTTCTTACTAAAATGAGTGTCTGTGGTCATAAATTTGGTTTTCTGGATGGAGATTTTAAGCCCGGTTTTTTCAGCAACTTTCTTCAGGGAATTTAGCTGCCTAACCACATCTTCTTCTGATTCAGCAAGTATAGCCAAGTCATCTGCGAAGGCTAGACATTTCACTAGGATATTACTCCTTTGATTTCCTACTTTAGCTCCTGATGTTTCCTTTTCCCATAAAGTCCTCATAATTTTGTTGAGAACAACATTGAAAAGAACAGGTGAAAGTCCATCCCCTTGTCTTACACCGGTTTTTATCGGGAATGGTTATATATATATATATATATATATATATATATATATATATATATATATATATATATATATATATTGTTATGTTTATTTCTTTGTTGTTGTAGGTTAGTTTACTTTAATTTCTATTATTTTGAAGTTAATTTAATTTGTAAATAAAATTTTGAGGGAATAGCAAGGGTTCAGCTTTTCAAAGATAACGATTTTGACTCAAGAATATATTTTTCAAATAAAGAAATAAAAACATTTTACAATTATGTTACGTTTTTTAATTAACGTAGTTATAATTAAATACCTTCTTTCTTCTCAATGTGACTGTAGGTTCTCACAACCCAGATGTTCCCCAATTTATCCTTCTTGCATGAAACTTCCTTCTTTTTCTTCCTTCGCCAGCTTATTCAAACACTCCTCTCATCCAGACTGCTAGTATAATTTGTTGTTTCTTCACACATGTGACTTTTTAAATATCAGATAGATGTGATGTTTCAAATTCCGAGAGATGGGAGCAAGAGGTGTTGTTGCCTCGAAGTTCGATAGAAGAGATCGGCTAAAAAGAGAGCATTGTTGATTCATCGGAATCCAGGAGCATAGTGAGCTAAAAAGACGCCATCCCAAGCGTCCTTTCAAAAAACCGTTAACGGCCAAATCTGCTTCATCATGGCCTTCATATTTATTACGTCTTAACTTACAATAACTATATAAATTTTAAATTATACAATAAAAAACATTTTAAAAATCCTAATAATTTTTAACATATCTCAATTTAAATTGATAAGCAAAAATCACGTAACAATTAGATCGGCGGCGAACTCTCGCTGGCGCCAAATTCAAACTTGAATTCTTTTAAATTACAATTTATCTCGACTCCGAAATATCATTACATTCGGGTCCACTTCAGAATAAAAAAAAAATTTTGAAGAAATTTTTTTTTTTTTTTTTTTTTTTTTTTAAACTTATTCTCTAATTCCAATTTTTTGATTAATCATAAACTCCTTAGTATAATATTTACAAAATGTTATTAATGTGTCAAGATGTCAAAACAAAATAATACTTAAATTAGGTCAACTTATTAATAATTAGTTATTCTACTACTTATCTATTTGAAATATTCTTCATTTCCATTACAACCATGAATTCTTTAGATGGCTTATAAACACCACAACTTTAAATTAACAATAATAGTAAAATTGAAAAACAAAAAGGAAAAAACCTTAAACTAAAATTCTACACAATAAAATTATCTAATAATAATTAACAATTTGACTTTAAATTAACAACTTTATAATTTGACTGAAAACTCAATAGAAATATTTGAAAACTTTTAAAGATTTTTTTTTTTTTTAAATCAATCATTTATTGAGGAATTATTACAATCTGCCACAAGTGTGGGCAATAAGTAATAAAGATGTCTTCATGATTACGTTCACACAATATGTACAATAAGAAAAAAAAAAAAAAAAAAATAAATAAAAAAAAAAAAAAAAAAAAAAAAATATAAGATAAAATAAAATAAATAAATAAAAATAACAATATAAAATGAAAAAAAAAAAAAAAAAAAAAAAAAAAAAAAAAATTAAATAGAACAAAAAAAAAGCTATGCTAGTATACATAAACAATATACAATACAGAATATACGTACAAGTGAAATATTTAAATTTAAAAAAAAAAAAAATATAGATATATACACATAAGATAAAATAATAATAATAAAATAAAATGAAAATAAACTGAATAAAAGTAAAAAATAAAAATAAAGCTGAATTAAATTAAAAGTTAAAACTACATTCATACCTATTTACAAGACACACTCATCCTAGGGATCTCCCAACCAACCCTGCCTCTCCACTCATGGAAGGACAGGCCCGGCGCAGAGTGGTCCCAGCTCTACTCTCTCAGCTGCGTCACTGGTGTTAAAGAAAACCCAGTGGAGGCTGAGTGAGAGCGCAATGTACAGTCACTCAGGGCATGAGTAGAGAAGCTGGCCAGTGCCAGAACTCCAACATATATACATTTTACAATAGATCTCGGGGCCACTGCCGTTTTAATCTGCGAGGGGGGTTATCAGGATGTGTTGAACTGGATAGTGATTGAGCCAGAGGGTTAGGATGGAAAGAAAGGTTGCGGTGGAATTTTAAAAATTTAAGAGGTATGAGGTCGAGGACGTATGGTATGTTGAGATCATTGTGGAGGGTTTTATTGGATACATAGTAAGGAGCATTCACTATAGTTCGGAGGACTTTGGATTGGAAGGATTGAATGCGTTTGATATTCGACTTTTTAGCTGTGCCCCACAGTTCAAGTCCATAAGTCCAAATAGGTTTAATAATGGTTTTGTATATGAGAAGTTTGTTTTCAACGGAAAGATGAGATGTCCTATTTAATAGTCTATACAGTTGGCTGAAGCGTCTGTTGAGTTCTTGTCTTTTGAGTCGAGTATGAGGGTTCCACGTAAGTCTTTTGTCTAAGTAGAAACCAAGATACCGAACTGTGTCCGCTTTAGGTAGTGGGATACCATTGAAATTGATAGGAGGACAGGATTTTCGGCGGAGGGTAAAGGTAACGTTGGTGCATTTAGTTTCATTAACTTTGATCCGCCAATTATCGCACCAGTCTTCAATCAAGGATAAGTGGTTTTGTAGATTGTAGGAAGCTATTAAAGGATCTGAATGGGATGAAAGGATGGCAGTGTCATCAGCAAATGTTGCAAGGAAAGTATCAGGAGTGGTAGGGATATCTCCAGCATATAGGATATATAGAACTGGACCAAGAACGCTACCTTGTGGAACACCTGCCCCTATTGGGTAGCAGTTAGAGTATTCCATTCCGCAGCGAACTCGAAAGGAACGGTTAGAGAGATAGGATCGAAGAACTAAGAATAGTGATTGCGGTAGTTGGGCTTTGAGCTTGAAGAGCAAACCGTCATGCCATACCCGGTCAAAAGCTTGCGCTATGTCCAGAAATGCGCCGGAGCAATACTGCTTGCTTTCAAGTGCTGAAGATATATGGTCAACAACTCTCAGGCCTTGTTGGATAGTGGAGTGGGTGGAGCGGAATCCAAACTGGTGTGAAGGAATATTTTGCGATTCAAGGATGGGTAGGATTCTTTTAAGAAGGAGCTTTTCAAACATTTTTGAAAGGATTGGGAGAAGGCTAATTGGTCTATATGATGAAGGGTTGTTAGGAGGTTTGCCCGGTTTCAGGAAAAGGATAATAATGGAGTGCTTCCATAGCAAAGGGAAATGGGTTGTCCGGAGGATGCAATTGTATAGGTAGGTGAGGAATATGATTGCTTTATGAGGAAGTTGCCTGAGGATCTGTGAACTGAGGAGATCATATCCAGGGGATTTTCGGGATTTCAATTTTTTTAGAAGGAATCTGACCTCAGAGGGGTTTATTGCTTTAGGAGGTAAAGAGAGGGGTATCGGTGAATCAAGAAATTCATGAACCATTCTTGTGTGGGTGGGATTAGAAACAGGATGGGGAAGAAATATGCTGGATAGGTGCTGGGCTAATTCTTCGGATCTATTCTCGTCAGAAGCCGCCCATGAACCATCTTCGCGTCGGAGGGGATGGGAGGTAGGTTGATATTTTAGGATTTTTTTAGTGGTTGTCCAGAGGGAGTTATCTGAAGAGGATAGTGAAGAAAGATGGGAATTGTAGGTTTTAGATCTGAAGGTAGCCATATTTTTTTTAAGGAGTTTGGTAAGGTAATTATAGGATTTCCGATCATCTGGATGCCTGGTTCTTTGCCAAATGACTCTGGCATGGCGTTTAGATTGGATAAGGTCCAGTAGATCTTGAGGTAAAGGATTTTCTTTTCGAACTTTAGGAAGGGAACGAGGTGAGGATGCAGCCCAGGCTGCTTGCTGGATTATGTTTGTGAAGGAATAAGTTGTATTGTCAAGGTCTTGGGAGGTTTTTAGGGATACTCTGAGGTCTATAGTGTCGGATATTATTTGACGGAAGAGGTTCCAGTCTACTGGCCCTCTTATAAATGATGGGGAAGGAGGTTTTGTAATTGGAGTGACAGAAAGGGTTAGAATTAAAGGACTATGATCTGAGGAAAGGTCATCCAGGCGTTCTATGGAGTGATGGAGAGGTCCTAATCCTGAATGGATGAAGAAGTCAAGAAGGTCTGGGTTTCGGTTTGGATCCGTGGGCCAATAGGTTGGAGTGCCGGGAGAAATAAAGTTGGATCTTCGGGAATTGAGTGCTGACTGTAATGCTCGCCCACGGGAGTTGGTGGTTCTTGAACCCCATTGCTGGTGCTTAGCATTGAAGTCAGCACCAAGGAGAAAGCGATGACCTAAGGAATTAAGAAATGAGAGGAACTGGGATGTGGAAATGGGTTTATTTGGGGGGCAGTAGGCCGCTGCAATCGTGACGGGAAAGGAGAAGGTTTTGATGACAACTGCTGTGGGTTGCAGGAATTCATTTGCTGGTAAAGGAAATACATGGTGAGAGAGGGAATGGTGGATGATGACAGCAGTTCCGGCATGGGCTCTACCATCAGGGTGGTCTGTTCGGTATGTTTGGTATTGTGGTATGTTGAAACGTTGTTTACTAGTCAGTCTGGTTTCTGTAATTAAAGCTACATCGATTTCTTTGTAATGTAGCAAGGATGTAAGTTCGTCAGTGTGGTTGCGAATACCATTCGCATTCCAAAGGAGAATGGATAAGGGTTTTGTGGAAGGCATTTAAGGATTAGACATTTTTTGAAGAGGCATTAGGTGAGGTATAACATTTGTGAGGAGTGAAATGAGAGGGGGTGATAAGAGTTTTCAACTCTGAAAGGAAGGAATTAAATAAGGATGTGAGATCTGAGGTAGTAGGGGGAGGAGGAATATGGGAGATCTGATGATAGATATGTGGATTGGGTTGGATTAATGGAGCTGGAGCATATTGAATATTTTGTTGGGGTTGAGATTGGTGCTGTTGCTGTGGTTGAGGGTTATAGGAATATGTCTGTTGAGGAGGTTGCGGCATGGCCCCTGTTTCTTTCTGACCTCTTCTTCCTCCAAGCATTTCTGCAAATGATACTGATGAGGTAGCAATTTTTGAAGGCTGTCTTCCTCTTGTCTGATGAGCTTCTTCATTCTGTGGCTGCGACCTATGGACTTTGTTACGGAGGTTTTTGTATGTTTGGCATCCTTTGTAGTTAGCTGGATGCACCTGTTGACATAAGGCACACACTGCAGGGACTTCTCGGGACTTAGTACAATCTTCGGATTTGTGAGCTTGTCCACACCTGACGCATCTTGGAACATGGTGGCAATAACGTTTTGTGTGGCCGTATGCTTGGCAGTTATGGCATTGCACAATGTCTCGTTTAGGATATGGTTTCTCTATTTTGACTTTTGTATAATAAATAGATGTGACGTCATAGATTTTTTTCAACCCCAGGAGTAGGTTCTAAATCCACGAAGAAAAGTGGTAATGAGGTTTTTCCGTTTTCTCCTGAGTGTCCCCTGATATCTTTTTGTACATTCAGAACTTGTCGCACTTTGAATCCCATTGACATCAATTCTTCTCTAATGGTTTCAACTGACGTTGTAGGATGAAGATTTCTTACCACCACCCTAAGGGATCTTTCCTCCTTGAGCTGGTATGTATGGAAATCAGCTTTGGTGTCCGTCAGATATTTCACAATGTGACGGTACGTATCGGAAGAATCTGGCGTGATTTTTGTATCATTTGTACGGCTGACACGTGAATATTTTCCTATGCCAGCGATCTTGTTTAATTGGCAACACATTAAGCCGAAATTTTTTATATTACGAATGAAAATGGGTGGAGGTTTAGGAGGCTGTGAAACAGATATTGATTCCATATTTTCAGCGGGTGTGTTACTAAGAACCTGGAAAGGATTAGCTGTAAAGAAGGGTGATTCTTCGTTTACTCCTTGAGTTGAAGTCCCAGGCATAGCTTCGTTGATTGGTGATGAGTTTGGAGGAGTTTTAATCTTCGATTTTCGCGGACGCTGTTTACGCTGTTTAGCTGGGCTGAAACGTACAGTTTCAAGAGAACGACTTCTTTTAGCTTTGTTAGTTTTTGCACAGAGACGACATCACCATGTGGAAATATCTCATCGAATATCATTGAGAAGTAGGGGAAGAGAAAAATAAAGAAAGAAAACAAAAACAAAAAAAAAATAAAGAAAATAATATTTAAAAAAAGAGATAGAATCACGCAGAGTTTGTTAAAGGGCTTGCACAGATCCTCCCAGCACAGAAGGCAGAGTGCCACTGAGTGTCTAGACGGTTACCTTATCGCACTAATCCGCTCCCCACTGCTTGCCCATAGAGCACATGTTAGTTTACGTATTCACTTATAACAATAATTATTGGCTGTACTCACTGTTTTATATTGTCAATGATCACCACACAGCTATTAATAACTATGTCTGTAAACTTTTCTTGATGGAAAACTGATAAAAACCTAACAAAAAAAGGATAATTATCAGAGAGCGATATTACCTACTACTTTCACAGTTGGCGCACGCGCAAAACCAAAAGCCTTTAAAGATTAAAAAACTTAATTAAACTTGTATGAAACATTCCTTATTAGTTCCTAATTACTTTATAATAAAATGGATATTTTCATAAATGATTGCCTAAATTGTTACCAAATTTCCAATCAACACTTTTGAATATTATAATTTCTTCTTGACCTTCCCCCGCAGGTAATTGCGTACATCAATGGGAGTCTGGTTATTTTCATTATTGAAGTAGTACCTCTTCATGATTTCTTCTTCTAATAACTTGGATAATTTATTTTTCTTATTTTCCAAAATATAACCTGGGTCTTCTCTATTAATATTTACATTATATACTTCTTTTTTAAACAAATTTTTTCTTTCTGTTTTGCTATTATTATATTTATTTATTATAATGATATAATTATACATACTTCTGTTAAGCTTCTTGTTCATGTTTGTTTTCAGCTTATTATAATCTTGAACAGTTACCTTTTTAAACCTTCTAACAATTTTAACTCTTCTTCCTGCTCTAAGTATTGTTCTTCTTATTTCTAATATTTTTCTATATCTTGATTTTCTTTTTTCATGGTTCATATTTTTCTTCAATAATTGCTTAGTTTTCTTTTTGTTCTTCTTCTTCATTTTCTCAACTGACACATCTGTTATGTTTTCTTCAACTTTAGTTGATTCTTCATCTTCTTGGTTATTTACATTTTTATTTATATTTTCAATTTCGGTATCTGTTTTTAGATAACATCCTTCTGTAGACTTAATATGTTCTTCTACATTGTCATTAATATTGCTCTGACTACTCACACTATCACTTTCAATATTTTGTAAATTTAAATTTATTTCACTTTTTTCATTGTCAACTAATTTATTCGATTCAAGTTTCAAATCAACAGTGGTCTGTCCTAATTCTTTATCAGATTCATTTAACTCATTTGATTTAGTAAACCATCCATCAATTTCAGCATGTTGTTTTTCAAATAATTCATTCATTTCAGCAAAGTGTTTATCCACTTTAGCATAGTATTCATCCATTTTAGCATACTGTCTATCAAGTTTAGCAGATTGTTCATCAAATTTAGCGGATTGTTTATCAATTTTAGCAGATTGTTCATCAAATCTATCATTTAATTTAGTTAACATTTCAAAAAGTAAAAAATTTGTGTTTACATCTAATGGGTTTTTTGTTGAAACGTTATCTGAATTAACATTTATTGGTTTTTCAGTCAAATCATTGTTTAATTGCTCAGAATCACATCTATTTCCTAAATTTTCCACATCAACATCCAGAACATCACTTTGTTTATACCTTTTAATAACACTCTCATCAGTTACTTTTAAATTGACTACAGTACCTTCCATTTTTAACATTAGTTTACTTAAACTTAAATAATATGCTAAATTGTATAACCCCTAAGAATATTCATATCAAATACAAAAATCATAAATTTTGTTGACACATTAAAAATTATAATAAAAACCTTGAGTCAAAATCCTTAGAAAAGTCCTTTTGACGGGCGCCATTATGTTATGTTTATTTCTTTGTTGTTGTAGGTTAGTTTACTTTAATTTCTATTATTTTGAAGTTAATTTAATTTGTAAATAAAATTTTGAGGGAATAGCAAGGGTTCAGCTTTTCAAAGATAACGATTTTGACTCAAGAATATATTTTTCAAATAAAGAAATAAAAACATTTTACAATTATGTTACGTTTTTTAATTAACGTAGTTATAATTAAATACCTTCTTTCTTCTCAATGTGACTGTAGGTTCTCACAACCCAGATGTTCCCCAATTTATCCTTCTTGCATGAAACTTCCTTCTTTTTCTTCCTTCGCCAGCTTATTCAAACACTCCTCTCATCCAGACTGCTAGTATAATTTGTTGTTTCTTCACACATGTGACTTTTTAAATATCAGATAGATGTGATGTTTCAAATTCCGAGAGATGGGAGCAAGAGGTGTTGTTGCCTCGAAGTTCGATAGAAGAGATCGGCTAAAAAGAGAGCATTGTTGATTCATCGGAATCCAGGAGCATAGTGAGCTAAAAAGACGCCATCCCAAGCGTCCTTTCAAAAAACCGTTAACGGCCAAATCTGCTTCATCATGGCCTTCATATTTATTACGTCTTAACTTACAATAACTATATAAATTTTAAATTATACATATACAATAATATAATACAATAAAAAACATTTTAAAAATCCTAATAATTTTTAACATATCTCAATTTAAATTGATAAGCAAAAATCACGTAACAATTAGATCGGCGGCGAACTCTCGCTGGCGCCAAATTCAAACTTGAATTCTTTTAAATTACAATTTATCTCGACTCCGAAATATCATTACAATATATATATATATATATATATATATATATATATATATATATATATATATATATAAGATAAGTTGAGTGTGAAAGAAAACTTAAAAAAAAAAGAATTAAAAGGAGAATGAAACACGCTGGTTAACTGTTGAAATACAACTGACTGTTTATTGCTCTGAGGCGGATTTATATACAGTTACATTTGTTTGTTGTGACTACGTATAGGATTAAGCTTGATATAGCCCTGCTTCGGACCTTGACTTCCCCCCTCCAGTTTATGACTATTTTCCATAAACTTTATACTTTAGGCACTTAGTACCAATAAGGTAGGTAGACTACTTCCCCATATGGTCAAAGGCCGAAGCAGATAACAACATCTTAATCCTACCCTTGTCACTAATTTTACAAATATCAAAGTCAATATTTATAATCCTTACACCTAAGACATAAAAGAAAATTCCAAACTTTATTAACAGAATAAATCCTAAATATAACTTAAAACTAAACACTCACAAAATAAAATAAAATTGCTTCTTGCACTAGGAACACACACACAAAATCAAATGAACTCAATATGTACAAAATTAACTTTCTCCACTTATACAATACTACAATATATACATCTCGCTAAAGATATCAAATCAACCCTTTTTACAAGAAATAAAACAATTACTCTATATAAAACAAACAACCCAAAAAAAAAATATATTTCCACAGTCTTTTACAAAAACAAAAATTACTCTGTAACCAAAAAAAAAAAACTCTTTCTCTCTCTCCCGTTGTCAACAACGGGACACTCACAGAATACGCTGTTCCTCAATTGGGAACCGTAGTTGCTCAATGTGCACATTTCTCCGCTTCCGCGGCTCTCTGACGCTCTCTACTGTCACGACATTGTGCTCTCTTATAGCAATCACTCGGAATGGCCCTTCATACCGACAGATCTCTTTGCCACGATTGGTAATCTTTTTTCCGGTACACCACCGTTCCGATTTTTAGTTTGCCGGTGACGTCCCTCACCCGGACGTTTTCCCTCTCCACTCTCTGCTGTTTCTCTTTCATTATGCGCCCCCGCGCCTTTCCCCATAATTTTCCAAACGCCCAATGCCGGTTGGTTATAAAGTTAACCAATTCCTCTCCCACTACAGTGTCCCTAAAGTCCGGCGTCTTTCCCGGAGCCCGAACACGATTTCCACTGGCGAATACCCTGTCGCGGTGTGGATCGAGTTATTATATGCAGCGATCGCCTTCTCCATCGCGACATCCGGTTCCAAGCCCTTATCTACTTGATAAATCCGGAGATGTTCGCTCAGGGTACTGTGTAACCTCTCAACACCCCCTCTGCCCTTGGGATGCCCTGGGGTATTAACGTGCCACCTGATCTCGAGTTCCTTGGCCTCTGCCCTAACCTGAGCGTTATCGAACTCGAGACCCCCATCCGATGAAATTCGATCCGGGACTCCGTAAACTTTGAACCATGCCCGCAAAGCTCCTAATACAGACTCCGCGGACTTGCTCTGCACCAAACAAGCTTGCGCGATTTTACTAAAGGTATCCAGGATCGTGACCCACCGATAGCCCCTCCATGTAAATGTGTCGACCTGGAGGTCCGACAATGGGAACGCAACCGTGGGCGTTTCCTCTTGAACCCACCCTGGGGGATGCCGGTCGTATTTCGTGGTGAGACACACCTCGCACGACCCAAGGACCTCTTGAATCGTACGCCTCATGCCCCACCAGAAATACCTCCGTTTCAATGCTTGAAGAGTCTCCTGTGTTCCCCGGTGGTTGGTCTTCCCCTGATGGTACGAAAGGGTTATCTCTTTTTGCCGGTCTACCTCTTGGACCACTTCTACAGACCTTGCACACCTAATAAACGTTCGGTTGACCCCGATCTTTTCCTCCCTCCAAAGCCTCTTGACCCTGTCCCAAATAGTTGCGTTGCCAATATACATATGATAAGTTTTCCCTGGTTTTGTTACCCCATTTAAAAGTTTTATCATGGGCTCCTCTCGAATTCCCGGTTCTGTCCAGACGGTGACGATATTACTCCTCCCATACTTAGAAAAATCCGCCTTCGGGAGACCCTCGGTTCTGGTTTTCCATATAATTTGCTCCCTTTTATCATTAATAATTTCGTCCACTTCCTCCATATCTGTGGGCCTCTCATCCGCGGAACTCTCATCTTCTTGGGTCTCGTTTCGATCTTCTTGGGGTTCATTACGATCTTCTTGGGGCTCGTTTCCGCCACTTCGCGTGTCCTCTTCACCCTCCCCATCCGGTGTCCATTCGCGCAGAAACTGGTGGATATCCCCTGACGTCCCTGCCTCCTCCTCGACGGCGTTAATCATGACAGCGCGCGATAGCCAGTCGGCGACCACGTTCTCCCTCCCTGGTTTGTACACTATCTCGAAATTGTATTGGCTGAGGAATTCCTTCCACCTCGTAATTCTTGCGGAGGACTCTTTCAACTTGCCCACCCACTGCAATGGTCTATGGTCTGTCTGTATCTTAAATTTCCTCCCAAAGATATACGGGCGGAAGTGATCCACAGCCCACACAATTCCGAGAAGTTCCCGCTCTAGCGCGCTGTACCTTGTCTCCGCATCCGTCAGTCGCCTACTTGCGAAGGCCACAGGTCTGTCTCCTTTATCCCCTTCCTGCGACAACACCGCTCCCAACGCGTAGTCACTCGCGTTCGTCGTAATGGTAAACTGTCTGTTAAAATCTGGAAACGCGAGTACCCTGTCTTTTTGCAATTCCTCCATACACCGCTTAATGTTACTTTCCATCTCCGGGGTAACAAAAATTTTCCGGCCCTTCTTTAATAGGTTATTTATAGGCACCAGGAATCTTGCCATTTCCGGAACAAACCTGCGGTAATAGTTCAAGGAACCTAGCAGCCTCCGAATACCCTTTACATCCCGTGGGATTGCCATTCTCGCGATCGCGTCCACCTTGCTCTGATCCGGTTTCACCCCATCTCTTGAAATGCAATGGCCTAAGAAATTTATCTCGGACTCCCCTAGGCGCGATTTTTCCGCTGAAAGCTTTAAGCCAAATTCGCGGATCCTCCCGAACACTGCCCTGAGATGTTCCACATGTTCGCCCTCGGATTTACTGAACACCAGGAGGTCGTCCATATATATCTGGCAGATGTTCTCATCCACCCCTCTGAGGAACTCATCCATGAGCCGCTGAAATGTCATCGGCGCGTTTTTAAGCCCAAACGGCATCCGGGTAAATTCGTAGTGGCCCCGTTCGAACGTGAATGCCGTTTTACACTGGTCCCGGGGGTGCATTCTAATCTGGTGGTAACCTGCCTTCAGATCGAGCGTACTAAATACCACGGCCCCACTGAGACGATCTAAGATGTCCTCAAACCTGGGGATCGGGTATCTCTCATCCTTTGTGTTATCGTTCAGCTTTCTATAGTCGATTACCACCCTATACTTCTCTTCCCCCGGGGCACACTTTTTCCTAACCGCCCATAACGGACTGTTGTACGGCGACACGCTGTCCACTACAATACCCTGCCTTTTTAGGTCACGAATTTCTTCCCTGATATGATGTCTCAAGGCTTGGGGATACCGCCGTTCTTCACGTACGTCACCCTTTCATCCTTCAGCGCAATTTCATGGACGGTTCTCCCCCGTGACACCCAGTGTATCCCCTTCCCTAAAGAAAATGTCCTCGAATTCACCCTTAATGGCTTCCCTCCAATCTCCCACTTTATTAAGAACCCCAATTTGCCCTTTTTCTTCCCTTCCGCTCTTGCACTTCCTATACTTCCTCTTACCGATTCTAATGGTCCAGACCCCTTTGTGAACCCTAACCCTGGCACCTACTTTCTCTAGGAGATCGCACCCCAAGATTCCGTCGTAGGATCGGGACATATCCTCAATGACGTGGACTTTCAGCTTCTCCCCGTTATCTGACCACCTTTCTAACCCTATTTCAACTTCTCCTTCGATTGCACAAGGGCCACCCAGAGTGATTAATTTACATGCACATACCTGAATCTGGAGTGCCCCGCTGCCGCTACTCAGCTGCTCCGCCGCTCGCCGGCTTAGGATGGTGCTGGAGCTCCCAGTATCCACCAAGCAGCGCACCCCTCTCTCGACGCGAATTGTAGGCAGACCGCTGCTCTTCTCTCCAACACTGCATACCTCTATGATGCGGTCGCCTCTCTGCTGGCACCCTCCTCAGGCTGCCACTCGCCCCTTCAGCGTTGCTCTCCTCTGCCCGCTACTCCTCCTCTGGCTCCCACCGGCTGCTTCGTCACCACTGCTACCTGGTTCTACTTCTCTTTCCGACTCTGAGTCCGATGATACCTCCGAGGCCCTTGAAGAGGGTACTGAACTTTTCCTTCGACCTCTCCACAGTCGGTTAACCTCCATTGGTTCTCCCCTCAGGGCTTCTTTCCTCCTGTGGATGTAGGGGCATTGTCTGGCAATGTGCCCCTCGGTCCCGCACTCAAAACACTTGGTGCGGGGGCATTGCGCCACTAGGTGCCCTTGTTTGCCACACCCATGGCAACGCCTTTCTTCCTTCCTCCCGTTGGGCACCGGTCTCCTCGACCCTTGCTTCCTCCGCTCTCCCATTCTTGGTTCTGGCCGAGCGTCCCGCCTGCCCCAGGGTGACTCCCGTGGTTTCCTGTAGGTCACCCTGTTCCATCCTGGTTCCTCTCGCTCGGTTACCTCTTCCTCCCTTGCGCTGGAGTCCATCATCTCTTGATCGCACTCGGTAAAGGACTTCTCCCGGGGTAGGCCGTCTTTTCTCCCCCCGTCTCCCGTGCTAACTGAACCTTCAGGATGGTAGACACGAAGGCCATCCTTGCTTCCACCTCCTGTGCGGATGTAGTTTCCCGCATCTTATCGGTGATTTTGTTAAATTTTAACAGAAGTTCACCAGCGTACTGTCCGTTGCTCTGCCTTGAGTGTCTCGTATCCCGGAACAGCTGAAAGAGATCTTCTTCCGGGGTCCACCTTCCACCTCCGTAGGCCTTCTTCAACCTCTCCTTTATGATAGGCCATGAAGTCTCCTCATCGGCCTGTATAAGGTTCAGGACACCTCTCTTTATGCGGCATACCAGGTCCGCTCTCAAGGACTCCGCGTCATGCGCGTCCAGGAGCGCTTCGGCCCTCTTCACTTCAATTCGCGTCATCACGCGATCCACGCTTTTCAGGAAGTGGTTCAGCTCTCCTATTTCTCCTGTGAAGCGCTCTATATCCGATACTGCCTTCCGTAGGTCTTGAGCCGTGGCTGCTCTCACCTTCAGCAGTCACCGTCGTCCCGGGTTTCGGCACCAGATAAGTTGAGTGTGAAAGAAAACTTAAAAAAAAAGAATTAAAAGGAGAATGAAACACGCTGGTTAACTGTTGAAATACAACTGACTGTTTATTGCTCTGAGGCGGATTTATATACAGTTACATTTGTTTGTTGTGACTACGTATAGGATTAAGCTTGATATAGCCCTGCTTCGGACCTTGACTTATATATATATATATATATATATATATATATATATATATATGTTCACGCCAATCGGCGCTTATGTGAGGGGGGAAAGGAGAAAAGATCTAGTATATCGTATATAGACGCACCCTATGAATTTCCGGTGCAACTAGCCCTTATCTGCCTTGATCCCTACATGATTATTCCTCTTTCTTCTAGCATCTGCGCTCCAGTACGCACCTATTTAAGTTGTCCAAGACCTCATGGTCTTCCATCATTTTTTTTTACCAAGACAAAATAGTCTTCCAGGACCCTAGTCTTGTTTTAAAAGTGTTTTTATTTCCCGTGCCAGTCAGTAAACATTTAGTTATACCCTTAATGAGTGGTGATACAAGAAGAGAGCCTGAACAAATTTTGCAGCCTGGGAGAAGCATTCGCCAGCCCGTAACGATTCCGGAGGCCTCCGAACAGACCGTCGGCGGCAATAACAAGGTGAGAAGTTTTTTATGTAACATTTGTTTAGGTTATCTTCTCAATAATATCTCCCCAAGGGTGCGAAACCTCGTTTTGATATTTTCCAATACAGTCCGAGACAAGTTTTTCGCATCGAAAATTATCATTCTTTTCGTTAACATTTTTGTCCTCCGGGCCGGATATATTGTGCCACATTAAAACGAGTGTTTTTGCAGTTTTGGGGCGAGTAATCACCCACTCATTTCCGTGTTTTATTTATATTAAAGATTTTTACATTAAAATTTCTATAAATTGCAAGGTTTTGCCCATTTTTTGTTCAAGTTTCATAACTTCCAATAATTACATATTTAAAACCGACGCTATAGTCGGCCATTTTCAACAAGTGCGTATTGTCAGCTGTGATCTGACGTCTCAAGTCTCTCCCACTTCTCTAGTGACGTACTTGTTACTTCAGCTCGTAACAATCCCCGCCATTTTCTCCTATTCTAGCGTCAGTTACAATTACATAATAATTAGTGTAATCAATTTTGCTACTTTTTCTCCTTTCCTTTTCTGTGCCTTATATATTATAATTTCCTTTTATTTCTGTATTTTTCACAATGCCTGTAGAAGACAAAAATATCATTATTCAAGCACAACTATTGGCAAAGAGGGAAACGATATTTGCTGATATAACTAGCAGATACGATGAAATTAAAGGTTCCACTCTTTCGGATATTTTTACTGTCCAAGTGCATTCCAAGGATTTACCCTCCCTTCAAGTCAAATTTGAGGGGGTCAATGAAAAATTAAGCGACCTTAATGCTCTCTTATCGAAACAAAATCATGTGGATACTCAAGCCCCTGCAATTGCTTTCAATAGTGTGATAACCAAAATTAAATCTAAATATTTACAATTGAAAAAAGAAGAACCTATTGCAACTTCTACACCGGTTGCCAGCCCTAGTCATTTGGCTCAGGGTGCTTTCTCGTTACCACCAATTAATTTACCAACTTTTTCAGGCCACATAGAACAGTGGCCTGAATTTTTCTCGTTGTTCACCGCCCTTGTTCACGACAACCCGTCTCTGAGCCCCATACAGCATTTTCATTATCTAAGGTCCAATTTAAAGGGGAGTGCTCTCTCAGTAATTTCTAACTTTCAAGTTACAACCGAAAATTACGACCTTGCCTTTTCAGCACTAGTACACAGGTTCCAAAACCCTAGGAGGATAGCACAGGCATATTTGAACCAAATCTTACACTTTAAGCCCCTCAGTTCAAATTCATTAAATAACTTAAAAACTTCTCTAGAAGTACATCAAAATTCGGTGCAGGCTATCAAGGCGCTACCAATAGACGATTTAGCAAATTTTATTTTGTTAACCCTCTCATTAAATAATCTAAACCCCCGCACATCTAAGGCTTTCGAGGATCAAAATTCTGCTAAATCGGTCCCGCTTTTTGATGACTTGCTAAATTTCATTACCAAGCAAATTAAAACGCTGGAGATTATTTCTCCCCCCATCAATCAAAATAGGAACACTAAAGTTAATTCTCTAATTGCTAGCAGTTGTTCTGATACTTCACCGCAATCAGATAGAACTGCTACACTTCGAGTGAACTAGCATCCTCTTCCACTGGTCAATCACCAGCTGACTCCTCATTGTCTCTAAGTTGTAGTACTTCCGGCAGTCACGTGACTTCACTCCTAGGAACCTTCCGTGCACGTATCTTTAATACTCACTTAGGTTACGTTTCAGTCCGTGGGGTCATCGATCCGGGGTCGCAGCTATCATTTATTTCCAAGCGCCTCTTTGACCAATTGGGTCAAAAAATCCAGGATATGCCCATTACCGTTTCAGGTATCGGTGGGCGTGTTTCCAATTCTCTTGGCACAGTTTCGTGCCACATCTTCTCCACATTTTCTCAGAGGCACATTCTTGTAAACCCGTCCGTGGTTCCTTACATCGCTAACCATTTTCCTCCCAAAAGCCTTACTCCATAAATTGCTCGCGCCTTTGAACATTTGCGTTTGGCCGATCCTGACTTTCATCAATCAGACAAGATTGACCTTCTCCTAGGTGCCAACGTATACCAAGCTCTATTGGTCCAATTACTGTCAGTACTATTTTTGGTTGGGCAATCATAGGCCCTATCCAGACCCTATCGCAAAATCAATCAGCCACTTCGTTAATTTCTGTTTGCCAGATTTCCCAAGATTTCCATGATTCTTCGAAAACTGAAAATATTGAAAATATCCCATTTGAACAACCCCTGAGTACAGACCATAAGGACTCAAATGTTTCTGACATTCCAGTAAACATTGACCCTTTTATTAGGACCAATACATGTAATCATAGATTAAATAATTTTAACGTTTCCCAGGAAATACAAATCAATAACCAGGGTGATTTTTTAAACTTAAATCAAGTTTCAAAATTTAATCACATCAATAAAACAGGTGGTGCTGATACAAATGTTAGTGATTTATCTGATGAAAGGTCTTTTGTTTCCCTTACAGAAGAGGATAACTACATCTCATCCTCAAATATCCGCTATTCTTTAGCCAATCAAGATTGTCCGAAATTCCTTCCTGTTAAAAATAAAAACAATAAGAAACCAGTATGTATAGAAAGTAACCAAGATAGAGTAACAAGCAAAATTCCGGTCTTGAATCCTATTAAACCTGCTTTCTTAAAACCAGTTGTAGATATGAAAGGGTCTCTACGCTCTAAAATTTCAATGTTCGACAAATTTTCCCCAGTAGGGTTTGCTGATGTTTCTTCTGTCGCTAATCATGCCCATATTGACTCTAGGGGCCTTACCCCTACTCATTACGCGCAGACCAACAATTTCTGTTTAGGGACTCAAGATCCCTCCTCTTTGACCAATTGCCAGGAGCATTGGCCTCCTCCCTATCGTGACACCGACTTAAGCACCAAGCCATTACCGGATCTTAAGTCTACTCCCATTGCGCTTATCGCAAATGAACCTGACATTACCTTTAAACATTTTTCTGGGCCTCTTCTAAATATCCGTGCCGATAAGCCGGCAAAGCCGCCTTGTTGCCGTACTCCCTTCCTCGATTGCCTGGGGGTCCTCAGGGTGGGCGGCATACTTGACAACGCCCTTTCTAAATTATAATTCTCAACGTTATAAGTGGACTTCAAATTCTAAGCGCCGTTGTGGAACCAAGAAACAGGGCGACGTTGTTGTGAGCAAGGGACTGAACAGCTCCTCACTCTCCCGGCCTTTTGCTCTTATTTCCGAGCTCAAGCCTTATGCTGTTTCACGAGCAGCCACCTTTGAGACCTCTACCAGCACTCTCACTACATCTGTGAACAAGCTCGTTCCGCTTCCGGAATGACTTCTCTTTGCTTTGTATAACCATTTTTCAGTTGTGCTTTTTTAGATTCTTTATTTTGTATAATTGTTTACCCAGGAGTACTGTTTTATTTTCTTAACATTATATAATTGTTGCCCAGTTGGGCTGTTCCCTTTCTTTACATTGTATAATTGTGCTCCCATTCATGTTATAACATTTTTACCTTTTTGTCTTTGTCTTACTCTTTACTCAAGTTGAGCTTCCTCTCCTTTCTTTTATTTATTGTATAAATTCGTCGCTGCCTGCCCACCATTTCATTGTATAACCTTTTGGAATAAAATTGGGCAACATCCCAATTTTGGTGGGCGGTATGTTCGCGCCAATCGGCGCTTATGTGAGGGGGGGAAAGGAGAAAGATCTAGTATATCGTATATAGACACACCCTATGAATTTCCGGTGCAACTAGCCCTTATCTGCCTTGATCCCTACATGATTATTCCTCTTTCTTCTAGCATCTGCGCTCCAGTACGCACCTATTTAAGTTGTCCAAGACCTCATGGTCTTCCATCATTTTTTTGACCAAGACAAAATAGTCTTCCAGGACCCTAGTCTTGTTTTAAAAGTGTTTTTATTTCCTGTGCCAGTCAGTAAACATTTAGTTATGCCCTTAATGAGTGGTGATACAAGAGGAGGAGAGCCTGAACAAATTTTGCAGCCTGGGAGAAGCATTCGCCAGCCCGTAATGATTTCGGAGGCCTCCGAACAGACCGTCGGCGGCAATAACAAGGTGAGAAGTTTTTTATGTAACATTTGTTTAGACTATCTTCTTAATAATATCTCCCCAAGGGTGCGAAACCTCGTTTTGATATTTTCCAATACAGTCCATTTTCTCGAGGGCGAGGCGAGTTTTTTGCATCAGAAATTATCATTCTTTTCGTTAACAATATATATATATATATATATATATATATATATATATAGGAGTCAAAGCTTAAAATAAATATCTAAGGAAAAATATAAGTGTAACTCCTCCCCACCTAGATACGAATTTCACTGCTTTGGGTGAAATGAGTTACAATTCTAGTTTTTTGTAAAAATATAAATAAAAGTTACAAAGGTTAATATAAAGATGATAATACATAAAAATATAATTATGTGTAAATGTTTTGTTGATACAAGATGTGAAAGATGTGAGGTTTGTAATTCATGAAATTTTAAATTTTTAATTTCTAATGTAGTGTTTAAAAGCTGTGAGGCTTGAATATTTAAAGTTTGTTTATCAAACAATGTTAGAGAACCATGAGTTTGACTGGATGAAAATACAGTTTATATATAATATTTGTTTTATAAATAAATTCCTGTCATATGATAGTATGTTTCTTTTTCTTGTTGATATAAAATGCTATGAGATAGCGTGTTCCTGGGGATTTCTTCGATGTGGTTTTCTTCTTGATTAGACGTGTGTAAAGACACATTTACACTGGATGATTTTTGTAAAATATCTTGAATACATAAGTCATCGTGGTGAGATAAGTCAGCTGTATTTATTTAAGGAAAGTATTACAATCTGCCTCAATTGGGCAATAAGTAATATGGATGGCTTAATGGATCCATTCACACAATATGTACGATAACAATAAATAAAAAAGTGAATAATAAATAAGAATATAGTAAAGAGTCTCGTAATATATATATACAAGGTTTTGTGAGGTGTGCAAAATTTGGAATAAAACGGCGATAATATCCTAGTAGTCCAAGGAAAGCTTTAATTTGTTTTAGTAGTCTTCGGTATGGGATAATTTTTTATAGCAAGGATTTATTAGGGTTTGGTTTTTACTACTCCGTTTGATGTGACGAGATGTCCTAAATATTCTATTTCCTTTTTTAGAAATTCGGTTTTATCGGGCTGAATTTTTAAGTTAGATTCTCTTAGTTTTTTAAAAACTTGCTTTAAAATTGATAAATGCTCCTGAAGGGACGTACTGTAAATTATTATATCATCTAAATAGGCAACACAATTTGGAACGCCCATGAGTATGTTGTTAATCACTCTCATAAATGTTGGTGGACTATTTTTTAATCCAAAAGGTACCCTTAGGAACTCGTAATGACCGTTTTACGGTTGAGAATGCTGTTTTTAGGGATACTCTCTTCATCCAATAAAATTTGATGAAACGAACTTGTTAGGTCGATTGTTGAAAAGTAACTGCTTTTGCCTAATTTATCCAGCAGTTCGGTTATATGCGGAATAGGATACTTATCATCGACCGTTTTCCCCTCATTTAATTTCCTATAATCAATTACTATTCTCCACTTTTGTATTCCCGATTGGTCTAATTTTTTTGGAACTACCCAAATTGGACTATTGTAAGGTGAAAAAGAAGGGCGAATGATTTGTTGCTCTAGCATTTCGTCAATTTGTCTTTTCACTTCGTTTTGAAATATTTGAGGATATCGGTAATTTTTAGTATAGACTGGGATCTCGTCTTTAGTTAGGATTTTATGTTTTGATTTGCGTATTTGCAGTTAGTGGAGTACCTTTTAAATAAAATAGATCAGAATATTGTTTTATTAAATGTTTGAATTTTCTTTTTTTCTTCTTCGTTTAAATGGTCCGTGCGAATAAGATTTTTGACTTCATTGAAATCTGATTCTTTTGTTTTAATTAAATTTATATATGAAGATTCGTTATTTTTAAAAATTCTGATTGGTTTCACAAGGATTGGGGTTTTAATAGTTAATCTAAATGACCGATCCGAATTATTTTTTACCGTACATATAGCTTCGTTATTTTTAATTGAAATTAAACCTTCATGAATTTTAAGACATTATTGAAATCGGTATGAGGAATGATTCCTTCTCCATTTGAGATATTTTTTGATTGGAATTTTGATTACGGTTCAGAATCGTTGTTTAAGATGTAAGTATATTCAGATTGAGGGGGTATATATTAAACATTTATTTAAGGAAAGTATTACAATCTGCCTCAATGTGGGCAATAAGTAATATGGATGGCTTAATGGATCCATTCACACAATATGTACGATATGAAACAAAAAACAAAGAAAGTGAACAATAAATAAAAGTGAATAATAAATAAGAATAAGTAAAGAGTCTCGTAATATGTAATACAAAAAAAAAAATTAAATAAACAAAGTACCTCAAACGATACAATACATAAAGTGGAAAAAAAAATAAATAAATAAATAAATTATAATAATCATAATAATAAAAATTAATAAGAAATAAAAAAAAAAAATAAACAGAAATTAAAAATTAAAATTAAATTAAATCTTTAAAATACATTCATACTTTATTTACAACATATACACATCTGAGGGATCCCCTGACCTGACTTGTACCTCCACTTATGGAGGGGCAAGCCAGGCCCCAAGAGATTCCACCGCTTCTCTCTCAGCTGCGTCACTAGTATAAGATAACACCAGTGGAGGCTGAGTGAGAGCTCTAAACTACAGTCACTCAGAGCGTGAGTGGAGAAGTTGGCCATTTCCAGGACTCCATGTCGAAATTTATAATAGATCTCGAGGCCACTGCCTTTTTAACCTGCGAGGAGAATTATAGGGGTGAGTGGAGCTGGATTGGGATTGTGCTAGGATGATGCAAAAGTTTTTGATGAATTTTTGAAAATTTGACAGGTATGGATTCTAGGACAAAAGGTATATTAAGATCGTTATGCAAGGTTTTGTTGGAGACATAATATGGGGCGTTGGTTATGGTTCTCAGGAATTTGGATTGAAAGGATTGGACACATTTGATGTTTGAGTGTTTTGCTGTTCCCCAAATTTCTAGTCCGTAGGTCCAGATAGGCTTTAGGATTGTCTTGTAAATTAAAGGTTGTTGTCTATTGTAAGTTTTAAAGTTTTGCATAGTATAGGGTATAGTTGGCTGAATCTTCTGTTATGTTCTTGTCTTTTAAGTCTGGTATGTGGGTTCCAAGTGAGTCTTTTGTCTAAGATGAAACCAAGATATTGCACTGTATCAGATCTGGTTAATGGGATCTTATTGAATAGGATAGTTGGGCAGGAACTACGACATAGAGTAAAAGTCATGTGGGTGCATTTAGATTCATTGACTTTTATTCTCTATCTGTTGCACCATAGTTCAATCTTTGAGAGGTAATTTTGTAGGTTAGAAGAGGCTGTTTTGGGATCATTATGTGATGATAGTATCGCTGTATCATCAGCGAAGGTTGCAAGGAATGTGCCAGGAGTGGTAGAAACGCAGTGAAGAGGATGTAAAGGACAGTACCCAAAACGCTGCCCTGAGGAACTCCAGCTCGGATAGGATAGCAGTCGGAAAATTCAGAGCCGCATCGGACTTGGAAGGAGCGATTTGTAATATAGGAATGAAGGATAAGGTAGAGGGTTTGTGGTAGTAGGTCTTAAGTTTAAAAAGCAGCCCGGTTTGCCAAACCCGGTCAAAAGCTTGAGCAATGTCCAGAAAGGCACCCGAGCAGTATTGCTTTCTTTCCAGAGCAGAGGACACATGGTCAACAAGACGGAGACCTTGTTGAACTGTTGAGTGCATTGGACGAAATCCAAATTGATGGAAGGGGAAACTGGATGTATCAAGTATGATAGGATACGCTTAAGCAGGATTTTTTCGAATATTTTAGATAGGATAGGAAGTAGGCTAATTGGTATATATGATGAAGTGTTGTTAGGAGGTTTACCTGGTTTTAGGAAAGTTATTATGACGGAGTGTTTCCACAAGACAGGAAAATGGGTTGTGCGTAGGATGCAATTATAGATATAGGTGAGGAACATTATTGCTTTATGTGGAAGTTGGCGGAGGATTTGAGGAGTAAGGAGGTCATAGCCAGGGGATTTTCTTTTATTTAGTTTTTGAAGTAGGAATTTGACCTCAGAGGGGTTAAATGCTCTGGGAGGTAAAGAGAGTGGAATGGGAGAAGATAATAACTGATTTGGATTGATCGGGATAAGGTCCAGGATTTGGAGTAAATGTTAGGGAAAGGTGATTGGCTAGTTCCTCTGCTTTTTCCATGTCTGATGCGGCCCATGAGCCATCACCCTTCCGCAGGGGATGGGAGATGGGTTTGGATTTTAGGATTTTCTTTGTTAGGCTCCAGAGGGAATTATAATGAGTGGAAAGGGATGACAGATAAGTATTGAATGACTGGGATCTAAAGGAAGCCAATTCGCGCTTAACTAGTTTCATGTAGTAACTATACGTGCAACGATCGGATGGATGCCTTGTGCGTTGCCACATTGTTCTATAATGGCACTTGGCATGGATGAGGTCTAAAAGGTTTTGGGGTAATGGGTTTTTTTTAGGGGTATTATTCGGTATAGATGCTGTCCAAGCGACTTGCTGGATTTTGGTAGTGAAGGAGTGAACAGCATCATCCAGGTTTTCTGGAGTTTTTAAGGGAACTCTGAGGTCAATTTGGTCGGTCAGGATTTGTTGGAAGAGTTTCCAGTTTACTGGACCTCTGATAAATGAAGGAAAGGGTGATTTAGGAATTGGTGATACAGATAGGCTTAAGATTAATGGGCTATGTTCTGATGATACGTCGTCTAGGCAGGTAAGGTAATGATTAAGTGGCCCTAGGCCTTTGTGGACAAAACAGTCTAGGAGATCGGGATTACGATTAGGATCGGTAGGCCAATATGTGGGAGAGCCAGGGGAGAGGATATTTACAAGGACAAGAATTTAGTGCAGGCATCAGTGTTCGCCCGCGGGCGTTTGTTGTTCTGGCTCCCCATTGCTGATGTTTGGCATTTAGGTCTGCTCCTAAAATAAAGTGTTGTCCTAAGGAATTTAGAAAGGAAGAGTAGTAGATAGAATCGGAAATGGGTTTGTTTGGAGAGGAATACGCTGAGACAATAGTTATTGGAAAGAAAGGGGTTTGGATTTTTACAGCAGTGGATTGAAAGAAATCATGAACTGGTAAAGGGAATAGGTAGTGAGCGAGGGATTGGTGTATGATGACAGAGGATCCAGCATGAACTGTTCCATCTGGGTGGTCAGTCCGATATGTTTCATACTGAGGTATGTTAAATAGTCGTTTGTTGGTTAGTCTTGTTTCGGTAATCAAGGCTGTGTCGATTTGTTTGTCTTGTAATAAAGTAGTTAGTTCGTTAGTGTGACTGCGAACACTATTAGCGTTCCATAGGAGGATCGAAAGTGACTTAAATGGTGACATTTAGGGATTTCTAGGTGGTGGAATAACAAAATGTGATAGAGCAGTGGAAAGGAGGGTTATGAGAGGGGTAACTATAGATTTGAACTCTGAGAGGAAAGACAATAGTATGTTGGTGAGGTCAGAGGAATTTGGAGGAGGAGGGATGATTGGAGTGTAATTGGGTTTGGTGGCATAGGTATTTTGCATTGGATGAGCGGCGGAAGGATGTGGAATTTGGGGTTGGTGAGAGGCAGGTTCAGCTTGCTGCAGTGACTGAGGAAGTGATATTGGTTCTGGGCCTCTTAACATTTCAGAAAAGCTTAGTGCTTCGCTAACTTGTTTGGATGGCTGTCTTGGTCTGGATGACTCTTCCCTTCTAGAATTTGTCTGGATTCTAGATTTTATTGTTTTATATGTCTGACACCCCTTATAATTGGCTGGGTGCCCTTGGTGGCATAATGCACGAACTGCAGGTGTTTGTCTAGATTTATTGCACTCTTCAGATTTGTGCTGTTCACCACACTTTACACACTGTGGTACGTGATGGCAATATCATTTTGTGTGGCTATACGCCTGACAGTTGTGGCACTGGACTGTTTCCCGCTTTGGGTATGGCTTTTCTATGGCTACCCTTGTGTAGTAAAGTATACTGAGGTTATAAATTTCTTCGACCCCAGGTGTTCTGTCGAGGTTGACGAAAAATAGAGGCAAGGCTATTTTGTTTGATGCACCCGACTGGTCTTTATTGTCCCTTTGAACATTTATAACTTGCCTGACCCTAAAACCCATAGCAGTCAGTTCTTGTTCGATGACATCGGCTGGTGTTGATGAGTGCAAATGCCGGATTACCACTCTTAAGTGCTCTCTCCTGTTGAAGTTGGTAGGTGTGGAAATCTGCCTTAGTATCTAGCAGATACTTCACAATTTTTCTGGCGAGTCTGGCATAATCTTTGTGTCATTTATCCGGCTATGAAATGTATATTTTCCAGTGCCTACTGTTTGATTTAATTGCTCGGATAGGAGCTCAATTTTTTTTTATATTTCTTACAAAGATGGGTGGGGCTTAATTAAGAAATATTTTAAAATGATGTGTTAGAATTTAGATTCGGTCAATTTTATAATATGAATTTAAACTTGGCTTGAAGGTAACCGAGGCTGCTCTAAAAATATTCTCCTGTTTTGTTGAGAAGGTACTCTCTGAGTATAAAGCTCAATTCTTGGTTTTCCAAATTTTTTAAAGGCAATGAAACACTTTAAGATGATGCTCACTCAGTCTGAAAGATATCAAGTTGTCAACGAACAGGAAATTTGAGAATTAATTGGTTCATTTCCAAGTCAAACATATGCAGAAATAGATAAGCAATTAAATATTTCAAAAGTAACAGCCTGGAGGTACCTACATCAAATGGGAAAAACAAGAAACTGGATAAGTGGGTCCCTCACATGTTATCGGAGAAAAATAATAGGCCACATACTGAGAAGTTGACTAGGGATAAATTGTTGGAAATTGGATGGGAAACATTGCCTCACCCACCATATTCTCCCGACTTTTTACCCACTAATTATCACCTTTTCATATCTCTGGACAATTTTCTCCGGCAGAAAGGTTTCGATAACCAGCAAAGCCTAGAATTGGAATTAAATCAGTTTTTACCTGCAAAGATCAATCATTTTCATTTTTTAATAACAGTATTTGGGATCTTGCATCAAGGTGGGATAAAGTTATTAGATGTATTGAAGATTATTTTAATAAATAAAGTTGTATAGTACAGTTATTGGTTTATAGAATTTTTTAATCACCCAAAAACATTACAGGACTTTTGAAATGAACCTGGTATTTGTAAATTATGAGTCAGTTATTAAATATATAATATCAGTAAGTTATTAAATATAGAATATTCTGCCACCAGTCATACTCGAACTCGGGCCCGGGAGCATGGTAATCAAGCTCCTTACCTACTGAGCTACCACACCTCCCAGTTACAATACAAATGCCTTATAAAATGCATTCTATAAATTAATTTTATTTGATACTTCGAGCTTTTATGAAAAAGGAACATTAAAAACAAATTATAAGCACCAAGAATTATATTTTGGTTACTTAATAAAAATAGATTACATGCTTCGAGGTTTTATTCCAAAAAATTTGCATATTGTGTAGCTTTAACTAATAATTAGATAAACTATTTTTTAATCATGTTTTTTCCTTCTATTTCAGAATACGTTTTTTGGTTTCACTTATATCCCTTGCTATTTCCACAAGGAATGCTCCAGTTCTTAAAGCAGCTAGTATTCTTCTCCAGCAAGCTGGGTGCTCGACTCCATTTTCTGGGACAGTTGCCCGTGGACTTGTTGAAGAGTTCTTCATTTTGGTCAATGCCAACTGTCAGGTCGTTATCGACTTGCCTAAAATTGCACCATTGTTTACTGCAATTTTCCTCTCAGCACTAGCACATGGATACATTTGTATTGGTAAAAGAAATTGTGCATATTATAATGATATGTGCTGTGTGAAATATGGGGTCTGTGATAAGTGTAAGAATGCTATGTGGTTTCTTAAACACTTGCAGCATGAGGTTGATGTTGAAGTTTAAAAAAATTAAGTTATTTAATTTTATTCCTTATATAGAAGTGTGAAGAATTATTTAATTTTTAGAACTTGTATCTGAACATCAAAACTGGAAAAGTATACATTTTTAAAAACTGTTCTGATTAAGTAGTTTTATTGAGTTCATTTGCATTAGATATTCATCATACTCTAATATAAGGGCTTGTTTAGGATAAGGACTTGAGTAATAGATGCTAGATTTGGGACTTAATATTTTAAAGGTTTTATTCATATATTTGGCACTTTAGGTTTATCCTTATTAGACACAACATAAATATTTAAGTAATGGGAATGTGATTTTACACAGATGACAAGTTATGAAGCTACTGTTGTTTTTTAAAGGGGAGAGTTTTTTTTTTATCAGTATTTCAGCTTCTCTAAGGTATGTTATTTCTCTTCATGCATTGACTACCACTCTCCAGAGTTAGTCCAAGATTAAGCGTTGTTACAAAGGCAAAAAAAAGGATAACACAATTTGAAAGTATTAAAACTTTAATATTTTCGCACTAAACAGAACATTTGGGATGAATCTCCGCTATCTAATAACCTTCTATTTTCCAACATTGCTCATCTCTGGCAAAGGTGGGGACACATTATACCACCAAATTCAAAAAAAAACATCATCAATATTCAACAGGCATTACTTACCTTTTCTTGCTAGTTGGTCTACTGTCTCATTACCTTCAATCCCTTCGTGGCCCAGAACCCATATTATAATGTTTTTGTAGATATATGTCCATATGCATTTATGTATTAAACATAATTTAACAAATCAAATATAAGGTGACTCATCATGAAGGTATTTTATTAAACTGATCCCGACAGGAGATAACGGAGGTTACCATAGTGCCAAATAAAAATAAAGGAACAGTCAGTAAGATTCAGTTCAGGTGCACAGCCCCGTGTACCTAGTACCCTCCATTACAGTAAAATATTATACCCACTAAAATGTAACTCCTTCCCCCCAGAGGTATGTAATTCCAACAAAAAATATATAAATTAATAAAAGATACAGTGGTAGCATTGGGTGTATGTATTTATAATTTGTATTCTGCATTAATTTAATATTACCAAAACTCATTTTGCCCCCAACCAAGCAAGGAAGGAAGGGTATGGAAGAGATCACTTCTGGCTTCATCCTAGGCAAATTCATCCATAATGTTAATCTATAGTCAGCAATATCCTTCTATTATGATTTTTCTTTTTAGATAGTGATTTTTCTTTTTAGATCGTGATTTTTCTTTTTAGATGAAATATAAATTTGTTTCAGCGGTCATTTTTGGTATTCCTTTTAATATTTAAGAATAAAAAACTTTGCTGAGGTCTTTTGTGGTTGAGTGTGTTAAAGTGTCAGACCCTACAGCATTCTTGTATTCTTGTAACCTTAGTGGCCCCGGTTCAGGTTGAAATTTATTTTGTGGCTGACCTTCCTACTATGACCAGAATAAGCTAGTAACCTATAGGAAATAGGTATATAATAATGTTATGTCCAACAAAAACTTTGCTGTGTAAATATCTTCATTGTAACCCAGTCTGTTTTATTATACTGTTACTATTTCATTCTTGATGAACAAAGAATTTACTGGAGGTGATAAATTTGTTTTGTCTCCTTGCGAGCAGAGACTGGACTTATTATATATCCATTTTATTTTTTATTTTTGTTTGTAGTTGCCCACATGTTTTTCCAAATTTTGTCCTTTCACTTCAACAGAAACCAACTAATCTTTTTCAAACTCTGGTTAATCTTGACCAGATTGGATACCATAATGTGCCTGTTAATTATTTTACTTCAGAAATTTTTGAGACTATTGTTTTAGGTTTTTTTTTTTTTTTTTTTTTTTTTTTTTTTTTTTTTTTATATTTTTATTCTTTATATTGTTTTTATAAAACTTAGTTTATTTTTTTTCTTTTTAGTTATTAACAATTGAAAAAAGATTTAGTGATTTAAAACCTTGAAGATGTTTTATTTCTTTATTATTTTTGTATGTAAAATAAAATAATCGTTCATTATTTTATGTAATTAATCATTAAAGTTATTTTATATATATCAAATTTATGTTTTTTTCTTTTTTCCCCTTATCTTATCATTTTAATATTATTTATATGTATTATTCAAATTTTGTAAAATATTAGTTTTATTTTGTTTATTTCTTGTATGCACTATCTAATCATGACATTTATTGAAAATATAATAACATGTTCAGGCTATTCTATTTTTTATTTTAATCTTTCTTCCTTCATAAAAATCCAGTCACTGCTCATAAGGTGAAAACTATGTTTGGTAACTTTATAGTAAGCGAAATCATTTCAGTCCTAAGCAATTTTAAAGGTTTAGATTTAATCAATAAATCTTCAAAGGATAGTAATAAACTGTTCTGGGTTGATATATTCTAATTTAGACGTAATTTTTTTTTTTATTACCGATAGTACTTAAATACGTGAATGTTGCAATTTTTTTAAATATAAAAAAAGTTTATTTTATACTAATTCAATATTAATTTCCTATAATTACATGTTAGTGTTTATACTTCCCAAGCTAAGGTATACAAAGTTGGATAATCAGATAAAGTTTTATAAAAGAGTCAGAAGAAATCATTTTTAAAAATACTCTTCTGGCTTTGTCCTCTTTATCTAAGAACCTCTCATTTACCTTAATCTGTTGAACTACTTTTAATGAAACTTGAGGGGTATGAAGTAGTATGGAATTGTGAGAAGCACAAAGGTTTTTCAAGAAAAATCTTCAACAGTGGGGATTCAAACAATCATAGTATAATCTATGATCACTCAAGTAAAACGAAAATAATCTTAAACTATTGTTAAAATATTTTATGAAGAAGATAGTCTAGGATGCAGTCAGGATTAATAAAATACACATACAAGTTTAAAAAAACATTATATGGAGTGCCGACGTTTTGATCTGAGACATCTTCTGGGAGATAGTTCCCAGACTGGAAACGAGACAAACTATCCCCCTGATTAATCCCACTCAACAACAGCCATTCTAGGACCTTCTCCTTTCATGTTGATTGGATAATACACTTTTTTGCTAAGTTTGTTACCACTCCACTGCCTTGTCTCAGAAGAGTTCATTCTACCCTCCCTCTTTATAGTTTGAATAATCAGAAAATTACTCCTTTATTCCTGTAAAGAAACTAATTCCTGTATTAGTTGGTTAATTTACTGCATCAAAACTAGTATATCCTGAGCTGCCCGCACCCAGCCTTTGTAAAACTCTGAATACTGCTTTAAAGGTTTTGGGAAAAACTTAGTGGTTGGTGGCAATGGCTGTAAAATTGGCATAAATTAAATATTACTTAGACATAGCCTGTTGCTTTTTGAGCGCTCAAAAAATTGATTAAAAAAAAATGTGAATTCTTCAGTTTTTTTCTTCCAAATGTAAAGTAATAAATAAGTAAAAGCCTTTTGTAAAAATAAATTAAGTTTTTTTGTTAAACTATTTAATTGCTAGAACTAATTGAAGTTATCATACAGTAAGTTAAAACTCAAACAGGTATGAATCCAAGAATTTAAAAAAAAAAAAAAAATATATATATATATATATATATATATATATATATATATATATATATATACACAATCATTTACTCTCTTAAAAAATACAAGGATCATTTAGGGGATCAGGAGACCCCCCTGGAGCATATCCAGCCTCTGTAAATTGGATACCCTTGTAAAAACTGAAATTTGAGTGTGATCAGGCTAATTTTCCAACTTGCACAACCATTGTCCAAAAATCAGTACCACCTTAAGAACTACTTTTGTAGTGGTACAGGTTTGGATTCAATAATTAATTAAATTAAATGTCCTGAAGGTTATATCTTCAATTTATTTTTTTTAAATAAACTGTAATATAAAGAAATAGATTGTTGTCCATTAGCTGCTATGTTTATTTCAATGCACACTAAAGCCACATTGTTTGTTTGAAAAAAAAAATATTAATAAATTTTAGGGAAGGGAAGTGTACCATAAGCTGACAATGCACCAATAGTTGACATTTTGTACAAAAATATATAATACGATTCAGGATTTATTATTTTATCTTAAAATTTGATGATAATTTGTCAAGGTACTTCAGTTACCTATGCTGCCATCTATTGTAGTTTGATGAAAACTGAATCAGTTTTCGGGAATAGTGATGAAGTCTTGTCTCATCTGGAAAGGTGGTTTCTGCTAACCTGTATTAATAGCATGGTAGATCAAGTTATTAAGGATGCAAGGTGGCTCAGTGGGTAAGGCGTTTGTCTACCAAGCTCCTGGGCCCGAGTTTGAGTCCGACTGAAGGCAGATAATTTATATTCTGTTATTTCAGCTGCGGATCGAGTTCGAGGTCAGGAGACCCTCCTGGGGCACACCCAGCCTCTTTAAAAAGTGGGCACCCTAAATTGGAGAAAAAAACCTGGTGGTTGAGGGTGAATTCTGGCCAAATCACCTCCTTTCTCAACCGTTGGCTCAGAAATAGTACAGCCTTACCTAAGTGTACTGAACCTTAGAACCTCCATGGGTTGTAAGTGGTACAGGTTTTTTTTTTTTTTTTTTTAGATCAAGTTAATACGCTTTTTTGTTGGTTTATTGGACTCCAATTATTTTTTAATTAATATGGAATGTTCTGTTTGCAAATTTGACATAGCAGTTCTGGAAATAGACACCTTTGCAGAGCCTGAGCTTTATTGCACCTAGTCTTGTATTTTTTGTTTACACGCCTCATCTGCCTCTCTCCAATTCCTAATTCTGCAAAGAATACTATATTTAACTTTTATCCACTAGCTACACATATTATACAACCAGTGGATGTGAGCGTGATTAAATCTCTTAAAAACAATAGAAGTATGAGGTTTATCATTGGAGACATAAATTGTGCAAACAAATCAGTAAAATTTAAAAAAAAAAATAAATAAGATATGTTAAATTAACTATAAAAAAAGATGTAATATCAAAATTAGAAAATATAAAAAAGAAAAATTGTAGAAATAAAGATTATATGAAAAAAAAAAAAGTACTAGTTTATAGTAAATAAATTACAAGCTTGGTGTAAAAAAACAATTTTATAAAAAATACAAGCTATATTATTTAAAATAAAATACAAGTTTTATTTGGAAGCAAACAACCGAAATAGCTGGTTTATTAAACGTCTCGGGCATTTTTTTGGAATTCATGCTTTTGAGGCACCAGTTAAAATTTGGATGCAGTACCCCAGCACTCACTTCCATACACTACCACAGACCTTATGACTGTTTTATACATGATAACTTTTGCAGCTCGTGATAATGCTCGGAACTTCAGTATTTTATTAAGAGCGTACAGGCATCTGCTGTAATTCTGGCGTTAATTTCAGTTCTTATTTTGTTATTAGGGAACCTAGGTACTTAATGCTCTTGCACCATCGGAACTTATGCTCATTAATATGCACCTCCTCTTCTCTGTGAGGTTGGTTTCTTGCTGTAATCATAAACTCTGTCTTGCTCTGATTCAGCTCCAGTCCTCTATTCATTGCCGCTGCTTTAAACTCTTCTAGCACTCCAGAAAGGGCTGGTAAAGTATGAGCTGTGATGACCACATCGTCAGCATATGCCATATGTTGAGTTATCCTGTTGTAAATATTTCCACCGGGGCTCATTCTTATGGCCCTTATCACTTTTTTTGAGAGCTAGGTTAAATATTATGGGTGAAAGTGGGTCACCTAGGCGTAGTCCCCTTCTAACCTCAAACTCTTCTGAGAGGAGTCCATCAATTCTTACCTGGAATTTAGTATCTTTCCATGTCATTTCTATCAATCTTACTAACTTCGGAGGTATTCCTAAAGATCTCATGTCCCTAGCACACTCCTCCCTTTTTATAGTCATAAGCTTGCTTGAAATCTATAAAAAGATGATTCAGGCTCACATTACATTCATAACTCTTTTCTAATAGTTGTCTCAAGGAGAAGATTAGGTCGGTTGTGAACCTTCCCTTTCTAAATCTGCACTGGTAGTCCCCAAGTACCTTTTTAGCCCATCCTGCTAGTCTGTTATTGATTGCACTAGAGAGTACCTTATATGTGGTTGACAAGAGCATAATTCCCCGGTAATTCTTGCATACCCTTTTATCTCCCTTCTTGTAGATGGGGCAAAGAATGGCTTTACTCCATTCGCTATCCCATAATTTAATTAATTTTTATGAATATTTAGATGGTGCTTCTTGGCAACACTTTCCTCCAGACTGCTTCATAGAAGTTATTACAAGATGGATCAGAGAACATCAAGATCTGTGCCATGCTCCTCTGAAAGAGAACTGTATTCTCATACCAGGGATCCGACCTCCAACACCTTATCTTGGCTTGTTCATGTAATTTATAGCTTTCTCCATTAAAATTAATATTTGATTTTATATACATTAAAATATTATCTTATTATTTCTTGATGAACAGGTGGAGTGTAATGTCTTGCTTAAACGGTCGTGGAGAAGTTTATACTGAGCTTTACAATATTCTTTGTAGCATTTTCAGAGGTGGTAGTCTATTGGTAAGTGAAGATTTAAAACCTCTTGTCTGTCATCTTTCTGCTGCTTCCACTAGATTTCGTTCTTCCAACTGCAATCTCAAAGACACATCTCTTGCTGTAGCTATTGACAGATTTTCTCATTTTCTTTCCATTGCTGTAGCAGAAGACACCCTTTACGTAGATCGTAAGTATTTAGCATATCGTGTTTAATATACTGAATGTTATTACTTAAAATGATAGTTCTGTTAATTTGTAAGTAATTACTTTCCTGATTTCAATGTTTTATCCAGAAGACTTTTGGCAGTCAGTCAGTGAATTACAGCGCATTTCATCCAATAGCTTCCTGTCTCCTCTACTTGAAAAACATTTGCCCAGCTCTTGATGTCCACAAAAGGAAAGGGTTGACTTGTACCCTGGAAAAGAAACATTTGTTGAAACAACTGAAAACCTAAGTCCTTCTTCATTTGACCAGTTAGTTCCATTTTCTTTTCATTTGATTTATTTAGGTCTTTAGTGATTTTTAGAAATTTAGATTCTTAATTGTATGTTATTTAGATATCTGAGTGCTGAAGGTTCTGATCATGAAGAAGATACCCTTCTTAGTGACAATTTCTTCTCAAAATTTATGGATGCAATGAGTTCTGGTGAAGAATAGGAGAGGTAAGAATTAGGGAGTTGAAGACATGCACAAAAATGGAATAAGGGATAAATAATTGATATTAATAATCATGTAAGTTTTGAAATAAAGTGCAGTGTTTTAAACCAATTTATTGACAACTTCTATATCTAAATCTTGTAAGTCTTCTACTATAACCTTCTTTACATGTTCTGGAAGTTTGATTGGTTCAAAAGTTTCCTGCTCTGTAGGTTCTCCTATCATTTCTGGCAGTTGATCTTTACTAAACAGTAAATACCGTGCTAACCATTTAATAGGATCTTCTGGCCTAAAAAAATATATTGTTGAATAGTATGAATAATAATCACTGTTTAATGAAAAACTTAGGTATCTGAAAAATTTATAATTTTTGTTTATCCTTCTACATAGTCATAATAGATGCAGAAAATCTCACACTCCACTAAACAAATAGGAAGGAGGATAATTCAATATCATCAGACTCAAAAATGAAGAACTTAGACACTCATGTGTCAATAAGATAAACAGTTAACTTTCAGAAAGCCATATATCAACAGATGTTTGTGCCAGATGATCAGACCTGGAGGTAATACTGAAATCATATACTGAGGAGGTTCTAGGAAATAACCAAAAACTAAGAAGAGTGGTTCGATGAGAACTGAATCATATTGATGCAGGAAAGAACAATACTTGTCTGAACTTTTTGATAAGAAGGAGACAAGCATAAATAATTTAAACAGCAAAGAGGAAAGCAGCTAGCAACCTTTACTGGGAACAACACGAAAGAGAGAATCATGAATTCAGAATAAGCCGACATGAAGGTAAAAATGTACAAGGTTTCTTTAGAATAAGAAATATCACACAGGGATACAAACCGCAACAGAACTTTTCAGGATGAGAAAGGCAATCTTTTGGCCAACAGGGGAACTGTTATAACCTGATAAACACAGCATTACGAGAGCCTTCTCTCTGGCAGAAGAGTGTATTGAAGACAGCATGGCAGGTTATCAATCTAGATCAGTCTCTATAAAGCGATGACACAGATCATGTGAAAGCAATACCTGAAAAGCAGGAGGCCATGGAAGTGCTCAGTATAATGAAAAATAATAAAGCTCCTGGAGTTGACTGCATACCCTTGGAACTATTGAAGTATAATGAAGATGTGCACAATAAACTATACAAAATAATATTTGATGTGTGGATAAGTGAAAGGATACCATAGGGTTAAATTACCACCATTTTAAATCTGATTAATGATTGAAACTGCAAATAAATAACAAGTTCAAGGATCAAAACTGGATTATGTGAAATCAACTATACATTAAAAAAAAAGGTATTTAAAAAAGTAAAGTGGGTCAAAAAAGTATTGGGACACCCGCATTTTTTCTACTACCTTAGTTGTATAAAGGCTAATTGTTTGTTACTTAATTTGTTTTAAAAGTAGCATAAAAATTTTATTTTTTAGTGGCAATTGATTGAGCTAATTGAAAACCAACTGTAATTAAAAAAATAAAATATGAATTTCAAGGGTCAAAAAAGTATTGGCACAGTTGTATAAACTTAGATAATAAGTTCTTTATTTGCATTACCACATACTTTAATCCTTTCAGATATATATATATATATATATATATATATATATATATATATATATATATATATATATATATATATATATATATATATATATCAAAATGTATACGATTATTTTACTATAAGTACGATAATTTTGAATAGTTCAGTGTTAATAAAATGGGGATACCCAAAATAATTGTATATAATTATGAATCCAATCCGTATGTTTAAATTGCATTTTCATGAATTTAGTTATTATAAAGTTCCGTATAGACTTGATATATGCTTTAGGACACTTAGGAACATCATAAAAAAGAATAATGAGATGGATTCAGTTGTTAACAAAGGACAAGGCAACAAACGTTTTCTGAAAAGGAAATAAAAATAGTTCACAATATAATGGCAAAAACACTCTCTATTTATGCCTCTGAAATAGCATAACAGATTGCATCAGCTTCTATCGCAATTTTTATCTTGAAAACAGTAAAGGATGTAATCCAGTTTTAATTATTGTTGAAGAGTTCAAAGAAAGAAACCATTCGTAATCGATGTCAATTGAAAAAATGTTCTGAATTTGTCATAATTGACATAAAGGGACCACTGGAGTTTTTGGCAAATACAATATTTTTGGCTCTGATAGCCATAAATATGTATCGAAAAAACCAGACTAAGAATTTCAAATGAGCAATGGCCAACGATAAACATGGAGTTAGGAGCATTTAAGTTTGGGATTGCGTGTCGTGATATAGAATGGGAAACTTGAACTTCATTGAAGGTATTATGAATGCAGATAAATATGTTAGCATTTTGCGCCATATCTTGAACAGCAGTGCTGAAAAGATGGTCAACAGGGACACAAATATCTTCCTGTGAAATACAACCGAAGCATACTGCTGATAAAACAGGAGTGGTTGCTTTCTAATGTTCGGAGATAAATCAAAACTCCTCCCCAGTCCCCGAATTTGAATCCCATGGAGCACTTATGTATTTTTAAGGCCGCAAAGATAAAAATCTCCCAAATCATAGCCTAAAACTGTTTTACAGCCAGAATGGGATATAATTCCATCTGAAGTGACCCACCAAATTGTTTCCTTAATAGTAGGAAGACTTCAGGTCATAATAGTTGCAAATTGTATGGTAACAAAATAATAAATTTATATATATATATATTTTTTAATTACAGTTTGTTTTCAATTAGCTCAACCAATTGTCACCACAAATTAAAAGTTGTGTGCTACTTTTTAATCAAATTGGGTAACAAACCACTAAGATATTAGAAAAAATGTGGGTGTGCCAATACTTTTTTGTCCCGCTGTATAGTTGATTTCACATAATCCAGTTTTGATCCTTGAACTTGTCATTTATTTGCAGTTTCAATCATTAATCAGATTTAAAATGGTGGTCATTTAAAATTGAATACCATATCCAATTGAGTTAGTGATATTTTCATCTGTCAAAAGTCAATATTAAAAAATAATTGTCATATATAACCTCTATATATCTATATAAAAAAATCTTATTTATAGGGAGTTAAGGGGGGGATGACCCAAATCTTGCTGATTACCTAATGTTACATAAACGTACTTTTTTTTTATTAATATAAAAAATAACAATTTAGGATTATTTGAAGAAATTAAATACACAAACAGAAAAATGACATTTCATAATGTGCCCTGCTACTCATTAGCCCAGACTATAATATCATGTCCTGATTGGAATTAGTGTTATCAAGCCCCGGATTTATTTAGTTAAGCTTCGTAAACAATTATAATCCTACTGTGTGCAAAGGTCATAAGAAGTTGTCCTCTCATTTCATGACTGCATCGATTGTCATTCACTCTTCAGCCATGGACTTCAGCACAAGTGAGTACTCAGATATGATTTTCATCAACGGATTCTGCAATGGCAATGCGCTACAGCTCAGAGGGAGTATCAGAACCGATACTGAAATCATCGGGTTCCAAGCTCTGCCGTTTTCAGCAGGACATTCCAGCGACTTTCAAAAACCTGATCAGTCTTTTAAATCTAAAACTTCTTTTAGATGCAAAAGGTGAAGTGCAATTGTATCATGGGTTACACCACTAAAAAGCTAACTAAGTTCCGCAGTTTTGGGGAAATTTGACGGCTTCTAGGGTGCTCCAGTGTTGAGTGAGGAGTTTTCAAAAACTATTAAAAATTTAAGTTTTAATAAATGTTTTGTGTTTTGCGCATTGAAACGCCCACTAAAAGTGGATTTAAAATAACTAGACCTATCTCATCTTCTAGAAATTTTAATGCTGATTAAGAAAAAATCATCGTTTTTGTTTCTATGCTAAACCAAAGTAGAGAAAACTGCCATTTTCAGAAAAAAAGTAAGATTTTAAAAATAAAAACAAAAAAAGTCTTATCTCCTCAACAGATTGAGAATGGAAACTCGTTTCTGCGCCATTCTACCCCGTTTAGCATGCAGTATTACCCAAATTTTTTTTTTTTACACTATGTCTGGGACACCCTTTATATTATATATATATATATATATATATATATATATATATATAGAATAGAATAGAAAAAAATAATTTTATTCTGGGACAAAGTCCCTTAAGAATAACAGATAATTGCAGGTATAACTAAATTAAATCTGGTTAGAGACATAATGAGCTACAAAAAAAGAAAAACAATAATACATTAATGACACTATGTACATAGAAGAATCTTTAAATAAAGAGAAAAGAAAAGAAGATAACATTTTACAGATTAGAGGAGATAGAATTAAATAAGAAAAAATAAAAAATAAAATGATATAAAAAAATCTGATGGTACAATGATATGATTTGTATGTACAATAGAAGTACCCAATGTTATATTCATGGAAAGTTAAATTTTTATTAAGAGGAATCTCAATTATTCCAGAACTGAATCCAGCAATGCAATAATAATTTTTGACTAAGTAGTTACCATAGATAGTTAGCAAGCGTCAGTCTGAATGAGAAGGAGGTATTGGAAATATAAATATTTGAATGTTTTCAGGGATTTAGCTTGTCTGATGTGAGGAGGGATGGAGTTCCAGAGGATTGTTGAGCGGAAGAGGAAAGGAGCGTTGGAATATTGAAGTTCTATGGGACGGGGTATACAGATCAGAAAGACGGGATCTCGTATGTATTGGATTGACTGCAGATCTGAATTGGAGCTTATTGTAAATATAAGAAGGTTGGAGGGTATTGATAATTTGGTATAGGAATGTTCCATGGAAATATTGTTTACGGAAAGTGGGATAGAGCCAATTTAGTTGGGAATAGAGGTGGGAAACATGGGAACGCCTCGGACTACCGAAGACAAACCTGACGAAGCAGTTCATGATTCGCTTCAGTCTGTCTTCGAGAACCGTCGAGAGGCCACCGTAAACCAGACAACCATAGTCAATGTAAGGGAATAATAAGGAAGAGGCTAAAAGTTTGCGGGTTGACAGGGGAAGAAGGTAACGGTTTCGGTGGAATAATTTGAGAAGGCCTATGGAACGGCGGGAAATTTGGGCAATCTGAGGTTTCCATGAGAGGGTTTGATCAAAAACAATCCCGAGATTTTTTACAGAGGAGTAGAAAGAGATAGGATGATTATTTAAGGTTAAAGGAGGGTATTGTGAGTAGGAATTAAGGAGGGAGCTTGAGCCTATTAGAATGGCCTGAGTTTTCTTTTCGTTAAGTTGTAATTTATTTAAAGTCGCCCAGGCACTAATTCTGTCCAGATCTTCCTGAACTTTTGCGAAAGCAGTGGATAGCTCTGAAGGGGAGAAGGAGAGATAGACTTGGGAATCATCTGCATAGAGGTGGTAGGAACAGTGATAGATTGAATTAGGAAGATCATTAATGTAGGAATTAATAGGAGAGGAGAAATACTGGATCCCTGAGCAATACCTGAGGTAAGAGTGAGAAAAGAAGATAGGGGTTGGTTTGGTATTTTAACTGCTTGGGAACGGTGAGAAAGGAAAGATTGAAACCAGCGGATGGAACTGTAGGAAAAGTTTAATGATTTTAATTTAGAGAATAGGATAAAGTGATCAAGGGAATCGAAGGCTTTAGAAAAGTCAAGGAGTAACAGGACGGTTAATTTTTTGTCATCTATTGCGGTAAATATGTCATTAGTGATTTTTAGGAGAGCAGACTGGGTGGAGTAGCCGGGACGAAAACCAGATTGAAGGGGGTCGAGGAGGTTAGATTCTTCAAGGAATTTGGAAATTTGAGATTGAACTAATCTTTCCAAGGGCTTAGAAAGATTAGACAAGATGGAGATAGGGCGATAGTCATTTGGAGACATGGGGTTTAATGTTTTATTTATAGGGTGAATTAATGCTTTTTTCCATGAGGTTGGGAAAACTGAATTTTGGAGGGAAAAGTTATAAATGAATAGGAGGACTGGTATGATTTTAGGTAAACATAGTTTTATTAGTTTGGTGGGAATATCATCTGAGCCCGTAGAATTGGAATGGGAATTCATTATGGAGGAAATAAGTTCAGAAGGGGAGATATCGGAAAAATAAAAATTAGAATCACTGAATGTAGGAGCTGGGGTAAAATAGGAGGAAGGATGAAGAGAATCAGAAGAAAATGTGGAAACAAAATATGAATTTAATTCATCGGGAGATACAGGGTAGGTAGATGAGGATACAAGGGAATCACAGAGTGAAAGTTTGCGGAGGATATGCCATTTCGATTTGGGATCAGGGGCAGAGGAGAGGGCTTCATGGTAATAATTAGATTTTGCTCGACGAATCGAGGCTTGTGTTGAGTTTCGAAGTATCTTGAACCTTTGGTAGTCATCTGTCACCCTCGTGCGTCTGAAGCGTCTTCGGGCTGCTTCTCGGTTTCTTTGGAGCTGCTTTATTTCCGAAGTTATCCAAGGAGCAGGGCGACGACGAACTGAGAAGGATTTGAGAGGTGCGTGGATATCAAGGATATTTAGGAGGTTAGTGGTGAGGATGTTTACCATGGAATCAATCGAGGAGGAGGAGTAAATTTCAGCCCAGTTCTGTGCTTCAAGGTCTGGAAGGATCTTCTCACGGGTTAATATATATATATATATATATATATATATATATATATATATATATATATATATATATATATATATATATATATATATATATATATATATATATATAGAATAGAATAGAATAGAAAGAAAACTTTATTCTGGGACAAAGTTCCTTAAGAATAACATTAAATAATACAAAGTAAGATCATAACTGGCCGAGAGGCTGTTAAAAATTAAATAACATAGGTAAATTTAAATACAAATATGTATGAAATCAAAATACAGAGAAAAACTAGAAAAAGAAAAAACTATTAATAAAAAGAGAGTGAAAAAATAAATATACAAAATAGAGGTTAATGTTGTAAACAAAATTGCAGAAGAGAAAACAAACAGAAACTTAAAGAAAAATAAAAGATAGAAAATCAAAAATTATCATTACAAGAAATCAAAACATTATCATAGTCAAACTATAATGTTTGCTAATATTTCATGTCTGAAGGTCTTAGTAATTAAATTAGACGATTACATAAATAGTACATACATCCTTATAATTGCAGAGCGTCGGGTTGGAGGGAAAGAAGATGGTGAAAGAGTAGTGTTTTGAATGTTCCAAGGGAAGAAGCATTGCGGATATAGGGGGGGAGGGAATTCCAAAGAGTAGAGGATCGTACAATGAAGGAACGTTGGAATGCAGTACTTCTGTGGGATGGAGTATAGAGATCGGAAATACGAGATCTTGTATGTAGTGATTTGATAGCAGACTTGAATTTCAGGTTACTGTAAATAAAGGGAGGGTGACGGGTGTTGATAACTTGGAATAGGTAGGTGCCTAGGAAGTATTTTCTGTGGAAGGAGGGGAAAAGCCAATTTAACTCAGTGTAGAGATGCGAAACATGGGAACTTCTCGAAGTTCCGAAGACAAACCTAATGTAGCAATTCATGATGCGTTTTAATCTGTCTTCAAGAACCGTCGAGAGCCCGCCATATATCACGCTACCATAGTCAAATTGAGGGAAGATAAGGGAGGATACTAGAAGTTTGCGTATGGGTAGGGGAAGGAGGTGACGGGAGCGGTGAAATAGTTTTAGGATACCGATTGACCTTCGGGAGATTTGTGCAATATGGGATTTCCAGGAGAGGGTTTGATCAATGGTTAGGCCTAAATTTTTAACAGAGGAATGGAAAGTTATTGGATGACCATTAAGGAATAATGTGGGAAAGTTGGCATTAAATTTATATATATTTATATATATATATATATATATATATATATATATATATATATATATATATATATATATAGAGAGAGAGAGAGAGAGAGAGAGATCTATATATCTATGAAACTTCAGCTAAAACTAAATACAATTTAATTCAATTAATTATGTTTCTAATTAATAAATTGGATTATTATGGGAATGGTATACCATTTAGAAATTGTCTTATTACTTTTAAGCTATATAATAAATTTTAATTGTTTTTTTTTTTTTTCACTCAATAAAAATGTAGAAGATATCCAAGTATAGGTCAATAAATATCAAAATCAAAAAAATAAATTGAATTTATTAAGAAACATAAACTGGATTAGAATGTGATCAGTGTTCAGTAAAAAGAGTGGGCCAAAGCTACTGCAATCTAGTATTTATTTTTCTAAAGTGAAATTTATACGTGGTTTATATATTTATACATTTTTTACCTTTCACGTTCAATTATAGTTAATCCTGTCAATAATATTTGTCCAACTGTATTCTCAATGTAAGCCCGAGTACAACATGTTTCCAAATTTATTTCCACTGCTTCTTCTTCTATAATATCTGAATCACTCTAAAAAAAATATTTTGTTGGATGGATAATAATAAAAAAGAAAAAAAAAAAAAACTTCTATATCTATCAGTTAACTGAAGAACCAGGGGCTTGATGGCCATGTGAGTTAGGGTGAGGGTCTCTGCACGCTCTGTACTGAAGGTTGTGGTTTTGAATCCCGCCTGGGAGGGTTAAAATTTATTTCGTGGCAAACCCACAAATTAAAGATTGACCTTCCCACCCAGGCTAGAATAGGTTAGTAACCTGTAGGATAACTCATCCTTCCTGCCCTAGTTGGAGTACATAAGGACAACAACAATAAACAAACAAAACTGAAGAACCATACTAACTTTACAATACAGTAGGTGATAGGAGGTATGGTCCATTAAAATACAATATCAGTGCATTGAATTCATTGTTCATCAGAGTAAAATAAGGTAATTATTTTTATTGATTTCACTGTATATATAACTTTTTCAATTTGTCACCTTCATTCTCGGTTGATGTTTTTTTTTACAACATACTTTTTTTACGACCTTCTGGTTCTGAGACCATAGCCCTAACTCACTCGGCCATTGAGTCCCCCAACTATATGTTTTTATACCATCTTAATATGTTTTGTTAAACTGAAATATTGAATTTCAATGTATTTTTGGAAAGAACTATACAATTTTTTCCCCCTGGATGCAGACAAATATGCATATAAACCTTCACACACTAGTTTAATATTTTCTTATGTAGTTTCACCAAAAATATTTCAATTAAATCAGCTGTCCTTGTTAGGTATTAAATAATTCTAATACCAGAGATCAGCCTATATTAGTGAAGAATTTACTCAGCATTAATACAGTATATGTATTAACTACATACTCTATTAGTATATAAATTACTAATAGAGCTTTTCTGTTTTTCTCCTAATGAAAACAAAATCTTGAGTTGAAAAAGAATAACTTTTAATAATAATAGTTGAATCCTAATTTCCAGTTTGCTTATCTCTAGACTTATGCCATTGTAAATAATACATTTATTTATTATGAACTATTTGACATATATAAACTGTAAATGAGCCAATAGTAGAAAAGTTTGGAATACTATATTAGAAGGCTACTCTGAAATGTTCTAAAACTGTAAATATAATTAACTGCAAAACCTATGGTATTTCAGTACTGACATCTTGGACTTGGAAATATCAATCATTGAACCCAGTTTCAAGCAGGTGTAACTGTATAGTATGTTATACCTGTTTAATTTATAAAAGATTAGAATTGATAATGATAATTCTTCAACTGAATCCCAATACTTTTTAGTCACTCAATAGTAGCAACATGGGCTAAGGACACAACACTAAGGTATATAGTTTTTATGTAGTTTTATTTAAAGGTGTGTCTTCTCTATTTACTTTTTCATATTTGGAACCACTGAAACAGTATCAATGCTGAAGAAAAATATATATATTTACTGATGAGTCAGAGACTTTTTCAACCTTCTGGCGTTTTGAGGTAAAGTCGTCTACTCTAGATTGAACTTCTCCCAATACTTCTTGAATGTTTTCTTTTAGCAATTTATCTCTCTCAACTTCAGAATGTTCTTTTTTTTATAATATAAAAAAGAAAAATAATTTTTGACAATTAGTTTTATTTAAATACTTACTTTATTGATTATATCTAGTGCAATGTATAAAAATAAAATTATCACTTTATCAAGTACAGCTAGTGTAGAAAGTATAGGAACAAAAATTTTGGTTTTACTCGGTTTTTAAACAGAATAAGTTTCCAGAGAGTACACAGTTTGTACCAATAAAATGGGAATAGACATTAGATTAAAGATAAATGGAAGAAATCACGACATTTCAGTTATATCCAGAATCGATCATATCAATATAGGAAAATGCCAAAAAAAAATAACATGCGCGAAAAGTATTGGAACAGTATATTTATGTTTAAAAGAATGGGATCACTGCAGATTATCCCTGTATTGTAACTGGAATCACGTCCAATGGAATTAATTATCTAATTATAATAGACACTTATAAAGTTCTAACTATATTTACTGTCATTCATGTTTAACGATGTGATGGAGAGGAAAAGGAATTCGGGCTGAATCACTATTATCAATAGAATTGATGTTTGCGTAAAATATAAAAATAGTTAAATTTAAGTCACGTTACCGTCTCAAATATTATAATTAGGGACAGTTCAAGAAAGTTTTATGGTGCAAAGCCTCATACCGCCCGCCCAAAATTTCTTTCGGCATCGGCTGATTATTTCAAATTTCATCTTTAGACTGGTAGTAGGGATGGTCCGTTACTGAGGAACGTTCCCATGTTTGGAACGATTGGTACCGTTACAAGGCCCCGGATTTTTCCGTTCCATTGGTATTTTATCGTTACATCGGTCTCGGTATTTTTTCGTTACTGAGGAACGTTCCCATGGTTGGAACGATTGATACCGTTACAAGGCCGCAGATTTTTCCGTTCCATTGGTATTTTATCGTTACATCGGTCTCGGTATTTTTTCGTTACTTCGACCTCGGTATTTTATCGTTACATCGGTCTCGTTCTTTATTTGTTACATCGGTCTCGTTCTTTTTTCGTTACATCGGTTACATTCTTTTTTCGTTACATCGGTCTCGGTATTTTTAAGTTACTTCGGTCTGGGTATTTTATCGTTACATCGGTCTCATTCTTTCTTCGTTCCTCGATCCATCCGGTCTTCGTTCTGTTCATTATAGCACTTTTCCATTCGCTCTTCGGTGCTTGTCTATTTTCCTACGTTAATCCCTTATGGCAGCGGTTCTCAACCTCGGGGCCACGAAACAATAATGAAATTATAATTTTAAAAAAATCATTTATTATAAACTTACTTATAAACAATAAAATTGCAAACGAAGACATAAAATTAGTGCAGTTTGATAATACAATAGAACAAATTCTTTGATTTACAGCATATTTATTTTAAAAAGTTCTTTTTTCGTTACATCGGTTTCGGTATCTTTTCGTTACATCGGTCTCGGTATTTTTTCGTTACTTCGGTCTCGGTATTTTATCTTTACATCGGTCTCGTTCTTTATTCGTTACACCGGTCTCGTTCTTTTTTCGTTACATCGGTTTCGGTATCTTTTCGTTACATCAGTCTCGGTATTTTTTCGTTACTTCGGCCTAGGTATTTTATCGTTACATCGGTCTCATTCTTTTTTCGTTACATCGGTCACATTCTTTTTTCGTTACATCGGTCTCGGTATTTTATCGTTACGTCGGTCTCATTCTTTCTTCGTTCCTCGATCCATCCGGTCTTCGTTCTGTTCATTATAGCAATTTTCCATTCGCTCTTCGGTGCTTGTCTATTTTCCTACGTTAATCCCTTATGGCAGCGGTTCTCAACCTCGGGGCCACGAAACAATAATGAAATAATAATTTAAAAAAAAATCATTTATTATAAACTTACTTATAAACAATAAAATTGCAAACGAAGACATAAAATTAGTGCAGTTTGATAATATAATATAATAGAACAAATTCTTTGATTTACAACATATTTATTTTAAAAAGTTTTTTTAATTTCTACACCAACCATATTTCTCAATGTTAAAGGGGAAAAAAAAAAAGAAAACTAATTTTAGCGATTAATGTGATCACTGAATATCAATATTATCAGAGTATCAGAAAGTATTAAAAGTTTTATTGTAAAAACATTTTTTTTTTACAAAATTGTAAGCATTGATTAATTAAATGCAATATAACAAATGCACTTTGTTGTAAAATTAATATAAAAAGCCTAAATTAATATATTTTGTTGAAATATTTAAGTCGTTATAAATAATGCTTACGGTTGTAAAAAAAAATTCTGCACTTGTCAATAAAATTAAACACTTTAAATTAATACGTTTAATAGTCGACAAGATATATCGTTTTATAATATCCATAAACCTAACAAGACGATGTTGGGGCTAAATTCTTATTTTTCAATATAATTCTACAGGTTTCCAGAACAATGTCATTAAAATCGTATTATAAAAGGAAATTGTTAATAATCATGAAAGACATTTATGGCATGTTTTTCATGAACTGTACTCAGTTCTCTATTTTGTTTAGTGTTGTTGCTCTGGCTCAAGGTTTTTTTTATTTATTAATTTTTTTTTTTTCTTGTCAGGTAACGAAATGTCGGAAAATTTTCTTGGAACGAATAAAATGCCCGTTCCCGTCATGTAACGAAACGGTTGGAACGGTTCCCTTAAATTTGTGGAAAGAACCATCACTAACTGGTAGCTATAATTATTCAACCTATTTTTTTGAAGGATGCCTATATATTTGACATAGTTCACCATCCTTTCAATAATCTTCATTTTCCTCATCCCAGAGGCCCCCATATACTCTCAAACCACCGCAGAACTTATTTTACGTGCAGGCGAGCACGAGTGTGTACTTGGTTGCCCGTTGTTGGCTCGCCTTAGCTCGGCTCGGCTCACAAGCGTTCCGAAAAAAGTCGGTCTCCGGGCACGAGTCAAAGGACCCGAGAAGAAACGAGTCGACCCAGTACACACTCGGCTTAGATCTTGATTCAGATTTCTGCAAATGGAAAGCCGCTACTGAAATTCACATTTAAGTTTCTTTTAATCACATTTTAACGCTTCTGCTATTCATTTTCCAGTTCCTTAGTAACCTTGCTGTGGTCTAGTTACCTTTTCTGTTATTACCATGTAGAGTGAATGGGATAATGGAAAAGTTATGCATTTTTTGGAGGCTTACCAGGCTGAATGTTATTTGGGACCCGATCAATAAACATAAGGACAAAACAAAAAAGAATGTTGCGTGGGTTCGTCTTAGTGAACTCCTGAATGGGCCAACCCAAGAACTAAAGAAAAAAAGGATTCCTTAATGGCTTCATTTAGCTGCTTAATTTTATTCATTTAGCCAATATTTTTTTTATATTTAAAAAAAAGATATATGCATATAAAAAAATAAAATCATGAAATTCTAACAAGTAAAAGTGGGTTTTTACAACTTCTAATTAATGAAATTCTAAGTAGTTATTAAAATAGCGCCTCAGAGAGTGGGTACTGCCGGCATATGGCAAAAAGATCTAATTTGGACTTGTCAGTAAATAACACCCGATCCCAAAATTTAATACGGCAATGAACATTTCTTATTGCATGAAGAATCATAACTGAAAAAACATGAAAGTATTTTTCATTTTATTAGTTTCCAGAACAGAAAGGGTAATTATAAAAATCACAGAGATAATGTATGGTCCAAAAACACCAAAGCTATGTAAAAAAACAAAACAAATTACAATAAAGGTTGTATAAATTTATCAACACTCCATATTATCAATACATGTACAATTAAATCACCATTAAATATCAGTTGTTATTTAAAAGTAACTGTTCTAATAAATACTTCACCAAAACATTGGACAATAATAATATCAACATTACAGATAAAATCAATTTTATCTCTCAAAAGACATTTTAACGGAATAAAACAACAAAGCAAAACGAATATCAGCTTATCAGCTAACAGGATTAACAACGAGAATTCCGTTATTTACGTATACGCTCTGAGTATATTTACATTTGTTTAATTTTAATTTTACTTTTTCTAAAATGGCAGTTTGTCCAGTTTGCACGATCATGATAAGCCGTGATGACAAAAATACCATTATTTGCTGGTCGTGTAACGAAATTTTTCACATTAAATGTTCCAGCATCAGTACTGGCGAAATAGAAAAATTAAATGCGTCGAAAAAAATTTGGCACTGTCAAAAATGCGAAAAAAGTAAAAAAAGTGTCCCGACAGGTGACAGGCCTACCAACCCCACATCAACTGATCAAGACTCTACGAACACGATTTTAGGCGCCCTCGTTAATCTAAAACTAGACATCGAAGGGATGAAATCTACTTTCATTGCTGAGGTAAAAGATGAAATGAAAGAAGTAAAATCATCCCTCGATAAACAGGGCCAAATTAGTTTTGAAAACATGGAACGTTTATCGAAAATTGAAACCTCTTTGGAGTCTCAAATAAAATACTTTGAAGACCTGTTAAGAGAAAATACTCTTCTCAAGGAAAGAGTGTCTGAGCTCGAAGTCCGGCTAAATAAGGTAGAGCAAGGACAACTTTGTAGATCGGCCGAGATCCGGGGGATCCCGGTTCGCCCAGGAGAAACCACGGCAGCTCTAATTACGAACATAGGTGCTGGTCTGGGTCTAAAGATCACTCCCGAAGATATTGATATCGTGGAACGGAGAAGACCTAGAAAAGATGACCCACGTCCGCCGGTCATCATTGCTAAATTTCTTAGGCAATCAGTAAGGGACGAGCTGATTCGACTCAGAAAAGTGAGAAGGGACTTCTCGACGCGTGATATTGTTGGCAGGAGAATGACTGCCACCATATCTATCTCAGCGAGGAGATGACTCCCACCAATAGGCATCTCTATTGGATGGCACGACAAAAGAAAGCTGCAGGAAAATTGAAGTATGTTTGGTTTTCTGGCGGCAGAGTACGCTGCAGGCGGGAGGATGGCCATCCTGTCATTTTTATTAACGCAGCTAAGGATCTTGAGGTCTTCACCTGAAGCATCCACTCCTGTCACCTCATACCTGGCTCTGACATCTGGCTCTCCTCTCGGTCTGTCGCATCAGTCAAATTCCTCAATAGAAAAACACTTCGTTCATTGACTATTTTCTTTTCCTTATTACTCATTTTAATGCGTGTACAACTTATTACATCATGTTTGCTTTTCTCGTTTATTTCTTGGTTACTCCTCTGTATTACTTGCTCGTTTCTTTTTTCACATTCATTACTTTTAGTTACATTAGTTTTACTTTTAGTTACATTACTTAAATTACTTTTAGTTAATTTCTCTTTACTGTCATTATTTCTAACTTTCTACTTTTTCACACCATGTTATTGCTTAGTGTCTTCTGAATCCACTATTTCTTTCTTCCTTTCTCTTTTCCAGCATCCTTGTCATGACTAGCGTCCTTACTGTCTGTCATGTTAACGCCCAATCCCTCCCTGCTCACTTTACCGAATTCCATCAATACTTCTCTGATAATTTTTATCATATCATTGCAATATCCGAAACCTGGCTTAAGCCTTCAATTCCTTCCCTCAGTGTCTCCCTTCCTAACCACTATCTGCTGCGTCATGACCGTACTAACCGCACTGGCGGAGGTGTTTGTATATTTGTACATAATAATTTCCGAACCAAAGTCCTAAGCCTATCCCCTTCTTCTGAACATCCCCACATTGAATTCCTGTTTGCCGAAATAACCATGGATTCTCAAACTATCCTAGTTGTAGTAGTTTACCGCCCTCCCAATGTTCCTTTTGACTCCCACTTCGAAACCACTCTTTTCAACATTGTTCCTCTCTTCTCACATGTTATTATTGCAGGAGATTTCAACACCAATCTCCTCTCCGATTCCTCAGACAAGTCTTATCTTGAAAACCTTTTTTTTTCCCTCAACCTACATGTGGTACCATTCTCTCCTACCCACCACACATTTACATCTAATACATGGCTTGATCTCCTAATAGTTGATTCTCCTAAAAGCCTTATGTCCTCTTCCCAGTTACCAATCACGTTTCTTTCAAATCACGATTTAATATCCCTGACATACAATATCCAAACTCCAAAAAACCATTTCATTCATCCCAAAAACCATTTCCTATCGCAATCTTGATTCCTTAACATTTTCCTCAATCCAAAATGATATTGACACTCTGGACTGGGACTCTATATATTCCTCCCACACTATCGACAACATGGTTGATATCCTCACATCCCCAATCTCTTATCCATCCTTGGACTCACATGCCCCCCTAAAAACCATCCTAATCCGACGTCCACCAGCACCAGCACCCTGGATTACAAAAGAAATCAAAAACCTACAAAAGAGACGAGAGGCCGCCCGAAGACGTTTTCGACGGACTAGACTTCAGGACGACTACGCTCTGTTTAAATCCCTTCGGAACCAGACACAAACTGCCATTCGAAAAGCTAAATCACAATATTTTCATGAAGCCCTCTCCAATGCCTGTGATCCAAAATCAAAATGGAAAATTCTATCAAAACTTTCCTTCAGTAAATCCTCAAATGTTCCGCATTCATACTCTTTTACTCCTAACGAAATGAATTCCTTTTTCGCTACCTCATCATCAAACTCTTCATCTCTTTCCGCCAGATACGCTCCAAACGGTCCTCCTTTTAACTCCTCCAATTTTTATTTTTCCTATATCCTACATCACACCCTCAGACCTCATTGATGCCATTTTCCAATGTAAAACACAAGCTATTGGACATGATGGTATTCCACTAAAATTAATCAAATTATGCCTTCCTACTATCCTTCCAGTCCTCCTACATATATATATTATTCTTTGCAAAATTCCATTTTCTTTGCAAAATTTTTAACCATCTTTCCTTCATCCTGGAAGAAAGCTAAAATACAACCCTTACAAAAGAAATCTAACCCATCTTCGCTTAACGATTTCCGTCCCATATCAATACTTTCCAATCTGTCCAAACCCCTTGAAAGACTAGTTCAATCACAAATCTCCAATTTCCTAGAAAACTCTCATCTCCTTAATCCGTTCCAATCTGGGTTCCGACCTGGTTATTCAACTCAGACAGCCTTAACAAAAATTACAAATGACATACATACTGCTCTTGACGAACGAAAAGTAACTGTACTTATCCTTCTAGACTTTACTAAAGCCTTTGACACCCTAGACCATTCTATTCTCCTCACGAAACTAAAAGCCCTATCTTTTTCCTCAAGCTCTCAACTCTGGTTTCATTCCTTCCTCTATAGTAGAACTCAAATAGTATCCATACCAAACCAGCCACTTTCCTCTTCTCTTTCGTTGACATCAGGGGTCGCTCAAGGGTCCAGTGTCTCTCCTACCCTCTTTTGTGCCTACATAAACGATTTACCAAATTCCATCCACCACTGTTCCTACCATAGATTTCCAGATATATCTATCCTTCCATCCCTCTGATTTAATAAAATCATTCTCCCTTATCCAAGAGGACCTTAATAGCATTTGCAAGTGGGCCTATGATAACAAGTTAAAATTAAATGTAGAAAAAACTCAGGCTATTATTATAGGTTCTAATACCCATTTGAGATCCCTTCCCCACCTCCCGATCCTGTCTATGAACTCCCAACCTATTCAATTCCACTCCACAGTTAAAAACCTTGGTATTACCTTCGACCAAACCCTTTCATGGAAACCTCATATCTCCCAAATTTCTCGACGGGTTATATCCATCCTTAAACTATTCCATTCTTCTCAGGACTCCCTTCCGAAACCTACTCGTCAACTTTTGGTTTCTTCCCTTATCCTACCCCATTTTGACTACAGCTGTGTGGCATATGGTGGGTTGACGGCGGAACTCGAGAGTAAACTAAGAAGACTAATGAACTGTTTCGTTAGGTTTATCTTTAGGGTTCTAAAAGCCTCCCACACATCACATCTATATACGGAGTTAAAATGGCTTTATCCTTTATCCCGCAGAAATTACTTCCTAGCCTCCTTCCTCTACCAAACCATTAATTCTCGGAATCCCTCCTACATCTATAACATCTTCCAGTTCAGATCCTCGGTCTCCTCCCGCACTACAAGATCTCGCTCCTCAGACCTGTATACTTCTTCCCATAAGAGTACATCATTTGACCACTCCTTCATTTCCCGTGCTACTTCCTTATGGAATTCACTACCCTGTAATATCCGTAATGCTCCATCTCTGTCCACATTTAAATCCCTTCTTTTTCAATACCTCCTTTCCCTCCAGAATGATACTGACTAGCAAAACCTCACTAAAAAAAAAAAAAAAATTCAGTAGATGTACATAGGTTTTTATTTTTCTCCTATAATTATTGGATTTTTTTAAATTTTTATTTCATCTGTTTCTGTTTTTGTTCTTTATTTGTAAAATTGTAAATAGTTAACCAGATTGTTAATTTATTTTATTTCATCTTATGAAAGCTAGACTTATTGTATTCATTTATGTACATTATATTATTCTTAGGGGACATCGTCCCAGAATAAAGTTTATTTTCTATTCTATTTCTATTCTATTCTATATCTGTTTTAATTCGAAATACGCCCGCTAGGAGCTTCATAACCCATCTGCAGTGCTGCCGATGCGGGTATTTTTTCCCGAAATCGGGAAATGTTTGGCACCGGCGGGAATTTAACGGGTATCTCTGAAAAACGGGTAATTTCGGATATTTTTGCTTTACATAACTTATTATGTTAATACGTATTACATCGTTATCTATTTCTAAATTGATAAAAACAATTATCGTCAAAAAGTTCAATAGCGATTGTAATATTTTTCGGTCAAGGAAGAATCGAAAAGGTCAGTCAGCCTTCGACGACAATGAAGAGGATGAAAGCCGTTCAGTTCCTCAGATGTCAACGTGAATGTTAGGTACCGCCACTAGCGCTGCTGACCTTTCTTCGATGCTCACTTAAATGTTTGAGTCTGTTTTGTCGCTGCCTTTTTCGAATACTGCCGAGGAAAGGGTTTTTAGCAACTTAAAAAATATAAAAAATCTCCACCACAATAGCTTAGGTTGTGAGACACTGACAGCAATTTTGCAAGTAAAGGACATCGTTCGTTAAAAACTTTTAAACCCAACAATACCATGTCGACGACTAATGTTTGGGCAACCCTTAAAAGTAAAGGCGATAGTGATTTAGAAGAGTAAATAAATTTTAATGTTTTATAACCCTTCCTCATATCGTCCTATCTCTCTCTTGCCAATTATGGGTAAAATCCTGGAAAAACTCATCTTAAAACGCTTGTATCCTATCCTAGATTCCAATCAAATAATCCCAGACCACCAGTTTGGATTCCGAACATCACATTCCACAATCCAGCAATGTCATCGTGTGGTGGACGTTGTCTCCTCCGCATTGGAGCGCGGAATGTACTGCACGGGAGCCTTTCTCGACGTAGAACAAGCTTTTGACCGAGTCTGGCACCCGGGACTGCTGTACAAACTACGAAAACTCCTACCTCCTACATACTTCCTTATCATCCGTTCCTATCTTAGTGATAGAACCTTCAAAGTTAATCATAACTTTTCCTACTCCTCTCTCTTTACCCAATCTGCAGGTGTTCCTCAAGGAAGTATCCTAGGTCCAATCCTCTACACGGTGTATACAGCTGACATCCCGACGCATCCTAGCACCATCCTAACCACGTATGCTGATGACACGTGTGTGTTATCAGTAAACAATAATCCCTTCATTGCCTCCCAGACACTCCAATCCCATATCATAAAACTTCAAGAATGGTGTCAAAAATGGAGAATCAAAATAAATCCCATCAAATAACCTTCACCCTCTGTCGTAAACCCACGACTTCCTGTCCTACAATATCCTTTAACGATGTTCCGCTAATCCCCGTTGAACAGATCCGCTACCTAGGACTCCATCTGGACAAACGTCTTACTTGGAATCCACATACAAGACTAAAACGACAAGAAACTGCCCGTCGCTATCGACTACTTCAACATTTACTTGACAAACGCTCCAATCTTCCAATTAATTACAAAAGACTCATTTACATGACAATAATTAGACCAATTTGGCCATACGGAGTTGAGCTTTGGGGCTCCACTAAACTTCCTGTCCTACAATCCAATTCATCTCGTATCCAAGGACTCCTTGGAATCCACATACCAAAATCCTTAGAAAAATCTAAAACGCTGCTCCAATTAATTACAAAAGACTCATTTACATGACAATAATTAGACCAATTTGTCACAAATAAACTTCGTATCCCTTCACAAAAAATCCTTAGATCTAAATAACTATAAACTTATCCACAAAGATCTACCTTACGTTTCTGACTTAGCTCAAACCAGATATCAATCCTTTCACAGCAAACTCCACAACCATTCAAATCCATTAGTATCACAACTTGCATCTCATTCCATTCCAGATAACCCTCCGAGGCGCCTGAAAAGAAGATGGTCTCGGGATCTTCTAATATAGTGCTTTATCATGTAGAACCTTAATAAGTGCTACCAATGGGTAGTTGCTTTAAAAACAAGTGACGTGTCATTTTTATCTATTTCATCACATTTACTTGATGTATTTTATTTTTTGTATATACAGTTGTAAATTTCAATAAATAATTTTTAAAAAAAAAAAAAATGTTTTATAAATAATAGGCTAAATAATTCAAAATTTTGGTTATTACCTGTATGTTATATTATATATGATGTTATTACCTATCTTGTAGGCGCCACATTTATATCTATAAATGTATATATATATATTATTATGATAAATGTTTTATGTTTTGAATAGACATCATTATTTCTTTTTAAAAAAGTTATGTACAAATTTGTACCTACTAGTCTTTTTGTTTTCTACGTTTTGAGTTTATTAAATTATCATATTTTAAGTTCATAACACTGTGACAGTTTGTGATAAATGACAATTAAGTCTGAATTAAACGATTAAGACGTTATTTTAAGTGTTATATTACACAATTTCATACCTGTAAAAAATTTAAGTACCTGGGAGGCATAGTAACAGAGAATAATGATGTAGGAGCTAACATTAAAGCCAGAATAGTAGCGGGAACGATGTGTTTTTATGCGAGGGAGAAAGCTCTACGGTTTAAAAGCCTTTCCAGGTGGGCAAAAGTAACCATACACAAAACTGTAATAAGACCAATAGTGACATATGGTAGTGAAACATGGACTCTAAAAAAAGAATATCAGAAGTCTCTACTAGTATGGGAAAGAAGAGTTTTGCGTAAGAAATATTGCCCAGTCCAAGAGCAACAAAGGTGGCGCATCAGAAGCAATGCTGAGACGGATGTTACCACTGTTGTGAAAAAAGCGAGGTTGCGATGGATGAGTCATTTAGAGAGGATGGGACCTCAAAGGCTGCCTAGACAAATGTGTACGGGAACGCCAGAAGGAGCAAGGAGAAGAGGCAGGCCCAGGCAAAGATGGATGGATGATTTGGAGGGGGGCATCCGGCGGCTGAATAATATCCGAAATTGGAGGAAGGTGGCAGCGGACAGAGGGGAGTGGAGAAAGCTGTGTGCAGAGGCCCAGGTCCTTCATGGACTGTAGGTGCCCGATATAGAAAGATAGATAGATAGATAGATATATTACTATTCTATTCTATATCGGGCGCTACAGTCCATGAAGGACCTGGGCCTCTGCACAAAGCTTTCTCCAGAGATATATTACACAATAAGATAATAATTTATAACATTGTGACAGTTTGTGATAAATGGCAATCAAGTCTGAATTAAACGATTAAGACGTTATTTTAAGAACAATATTATATAATATGATAATTGGAGATCCTTGAAAATAAAGGCAATACTGATTAAGTATTATATTAGATAATGACATAATTTTATTTAGATTTTTTTTTAATACAAATAATTTGTTTAAAATATATATATGTTTACTAGTCTGCCTCTTATTAGTCTTTATGTGAGCCAGTTCGTGATAAATCATAAATAAAAGTATGAATTAATCAAATTAGATGCTATTAAAATATAAAATGTTTACCTACTAATAGTTTTATTAATAATTCCTAATATTATATTTTGTACCTGTCCACTTTCCTTTTCTTTTAGTCACCAGCAAAACGTCAGTAAGAAAATAATAATGAAGGTGAACATTGAAAGGTTGATTAATTAAAAAAGGTTAAGAAATTGAGAAGGTTAATACAGTAATGCAAATTAACAATTATTATATTATACTGACACTAAATTTAAAATATATTTTCCAGAAATCAATTATAATAAATATAAAAATTATCCAGTAATTTTTTGTTTTGCGGACCATTTGGCGCCCCTTTATGAGTATTTGATACCCCCTCCCTCTCCCCCCCCCCTCGCTGGGTTGATAAAGATAATTCCCGAAAACGGGTATTACTAGAGATGGTCTAAACCGATATTTTTCAGTAACAGGGACAACCGATACTGGTCCAAAAAAATACCTGTTACAAATACCTGTTACAAAATACCTGTTACTTATCTCAAGGTCAGCGTCTCTCCATACTCGTACTGGTTTACCCTGTTACACTGATATTCTAGCAACCTATTACTCGATTATCTGTTACCTATTCAATATCGGCTGTATTCAAAAGTTTACATTTTCAACTACCTGTTTAATAATATATATATAAATATAAAGGTGTAATTACAAAAGCAATAATTCTCCCATATTTATTTATTAAAAATCATATGATGTTACATGATTGTCCAATAATAATATTTTATTTCATTATTTGCGACGTTTCATGGTCATTGCCACATTATCAAGCTCTTACAAATGTCCAAAAATACAAGATCCATTTCCACAATAATCTTTAATCGACTAAAAGTCTTGTCACTGGTATCATGTCAAATCTCAAAATAATGAAAAAATAAAAACTCTATTTGAACTAAAATTTTTGCTCATATTTCCACCTTCATTATCACTGCCCATTACTAATCCATACCAGTAATGGACAGTGATATGGGAGAATTATTGCGTTTGTAATTACACCTTAATATTAATTTCTCCTTGGTAATTGATATATTGTATAGTATATAAATATAAATATATAGCCAAATAATTTAACAAAGTATTTGGGGCAGTCACCAAACTTATTTTTATTTATTTTTTTGCTGAAAAAATAAATTACACAAGTACTTGAAGATGATAATCTTAGAAATAAAATAGCTGCAAAGATAAGATTTTTGAAAAAAAAATTGCTAATTTTTATTTTTTTGTATAGTTCATTGATACTTTATCACCTCTAAAACTAAAGGTTTTCGTGGTATCTTTTATTAAAAGGGTAATTGAAATTTTTATATGCACTTCATTAACCAGTGGAAAAATCAAAGCTATATGGATAAGCTATCTCTATATAATCAATATGACTAAGCTATTAGATTTATTAAATATTTATGAATATTAAACTACTTTAGCAGTATTGGTTTAACACTTCTAGAATGCCTTAAAACGTCCGATAGGATGATACTATGCTTATATTGTTTCTATGTATGTTATATTTTAAATTTGTCCCATCCTTTAAAAATAATAAAGATGTGAAGTAAAAAAAAACAAAAAAAACTAATTTGATTTTCAGACATGAAACAACAGTATTGCTAATTCATGGTAAACGTAATAGTTATTACCTAAATATTAAAAAATTGCAATCACTACTGCATATTATTTTACCACTGGTAGAACTAGTATTAAAATTAATTGTTTAATTTTATAAAGAAGGATTGATTGAATTAACATTAAACATAACAATTTAAAACGTTAAACATAAAAAAAATTATTTAAAACATACAATAACACGTGGAAAGAATTTAAATATGAATGATTATACATGAGCAATAGAGTTATTAATAAGACTAAAGTAAATATTCCAATTAATATATTAAACATTTAATCATTAGGGCTAATGTTTGCTTAAATATTAATATCAACAAGTACAAACTTAACAAAGAAATAATTAGACTAATTGCAGATTTAGAAACCATCGTAGACAATGATAATACCACAGATAACCACAAAAGGAATAACACTAAAATATCTCTCAACAGTTATATAGATAAATATAAAAATAGAAATAATTTTTCGGCATTGGATTTCATTTTTAATAAAGACATTATTATAATTTAAATCTACTTATGAAAGAGAATCCAAAAATTATATTCGTAAGATCTGATAAAACTAAACAATTAGCCATAATGGAAAAAAAGAATATTATAACAAAATTATTAACTTATTTAATGATAAAAAATATTTATAGAACAATAAGAACAGATCCGGGAAATAATTTAGCCAAAAATATCATTAAATACCTAAATAATTTAGAAAAATCTGGATTCATGACAAAAAAAAGAAAAGAATAATTTAGCACCTAACACTTTCACCACACTGGCAGCTCATGGACCAATAAAATTACACAAAGCTAACCATAATTTAAGACTGGTAATAAATGGAAAATATGGCCCTATAGAAAAACTATTTATTTTAATAAAACATTATCACATCTCAACAATAATAACAACTATGATGTAAAAAATTCAATAGATTGAAGGAACCATTTATCTATATTAAAACCAAATGATTTAATCAATCTTATTAGCCTTGGTATAAAAAATCTATTCACCAATATACTGATAGATACTTGTTTAAAAGTCATCAATGAAAAATGAAATGATATTGAATCATATACCACAACAAAAAACTATACTTTGAAGGACTAAAATTATGTTTACATAATAATTATTTCACAATGAACAATTTTACAGGCAATTAGATGGAGTACCAATGGGCTCTTACCTTAGTGCGAATTTCAGTGGAATATGGTTTTACTATCTAATCGATGAATGTTTAAATAAACTAAATAATAAATCATTAGAATTACATAAATACATTGATGATTTATTCATTATAATTAAAAATGATCAAATCGATAATCTATTACATACATATAATGAATCCAATAATAAAATAGAGTTTATCATAGAAAAATCTATAAAGAACATAATAAAAATACACTTATATTGGCAAAAACTCCTCTTTATTATACTTCAATCAAGTAACATGTTTCGGGACTTTTGTCCCATCCTCAGACTGAAAACAGTATTTCATATAATTACACAACTATTCTATTAAAATATTAATCAATACATTAAAAGATTAATTTGCCCATAACATATCATTATAATTTTACCTTTAACAGTATTCCTTCATGGTGTTATCACACCGTGTCTGTCCTTTCACATATCTAAAATAACAATACTTCTACCTTATGGGTACAAGGGTCAATCTCAACCAATTGTTTATAGTCCATAGTTGGTCAATCTATAATGTTAATTTATTAATTATTCCTGCATACACTGCTCCTATTTTATCTGTGTCTGTTTTGTAGTTAACAGTATTATTAATTGTTTTATTGATGTAGATTGCCTCTTTTATTTTTCTACTATGTGTTTTGCTTTCATGTTGAAGTATTTTTACTTTTTCAAAATTAAATCTGTGGTTTAGTTTTTGTGCATGTTCTGCTAAGGCTGTTTTATTATTGTTAGATTTACTTATTTTTTTTTCGTGTCATATTTATGTTGATTTATTCTTTTATATAGATTTTGCTTCGTTTCCCCTATATAGTGTTTATTACAATCTAAACAGTCAATTCTGTATATGATGTCTTTTTTATTCAAATGTTCTATTTCGTTTTTAGTTATTATATTTTTTTATTTTATTTGTGTTGTATAACGCTACATCTATTTTAAAATTTTCATTTTTTAATTTCTTAATTACTTTTTGTGTTAATTCTGGTATATATTTTATTTTTTTATATTTTTTAATATATGTTGTATTGTTTATACCATTTGTTAATTGATCACTATTTTTAACACTTTGTTCCATTTCTTCAATATTCTTTTTGCTGAAAAAATAAATTACACAAGTACTTGAAGATGATAATCTTAGAAATAAAATAGCTGCAAAGATAAGATTTTTGAAAAAAAAAATTGCTAATTTTTATTTTTTTGTATAGTTCATTGATACTTTATCACCTCTAAAACTAAAGGTTTTCGTGGTATCTTTTATTAAAAGGGTAATTGAAATTTTTATATGCACTTCATTAACCAGTGGAAAAATCAAAGCTATATGGATAAGCTATCTCGTATAATCAATATGACTAAGCTATTAGATTTAATAAATATTTATGAATATTAAACTACTTTAGCAGTATTGGTTTAACACTTCTAGAATGCCTTAAAACGTCCGATAGGATGATACTATGCTTATATTGTTTCTATGTATGTTATATTTTAAATTTGTCCCATCCTTTAAAAATAATAAAGATGTGAAGTAAAAAAAACAAAAAAAACTAATTTGATTTTCAGACATGAAACAACAGTATTGCTAATTCATGGTAAACGTAATAGTTATTACCTAAATATTAAAAAATTGCAATCACTACTGCATATTATTTTACCACTGGTAGAACTAGTATTAAAATTAATTGTTTAATTTTATAAAGAAGGATTGATTGAATTAACATTAAACATAACAATTTAAAACGTTAAACATAAAAAAAATTATTTAAAACATACAATAACACGTGGAAAGAATTTAAATATGAATGATTATACATGAGCAATAGAGTTATTAATAAGACTAAAGTAAATATTCCAATTAATATATTAAACATTTAATCATTAGGGGCTAATGTTTGCTTAAATATTAATATCAACAAGTACAAACTTAACAAAGAAATAATTAGACTAATTGCAGATTTAGAAACCATCGTAGACAATGATAACACCACAGATAACCACAAAAGGAATAACACTAAAATATCACTCAACAGTTATATAGATAAATATAAAAATAGAAATAATTTTTCGGCATTGGATTTCATTTTTAATAAAGACATTAATAATTTAAATCTACTTATGAAAGAGAATCCAAAAATTATATTCGTAAGATCTGATAAAACTAAACAATTAGCCATAATGGAAAAAGAAGAATATTATAACAAAATTATTAACTTATTTAATGATAAAAATATTTATAGAACAATAAGAACAGATCCGGGAAATAATTTAGCCAAAAATATCATTAAATACCTAAATAATTTAGAAAAATCTGGATTCATGACAAAAAAAAAAGAAAAGAATAATTTAGCACCTAACACTTTCACCACACTGGCAGCTCATGAACCAATAAAATTACACAAAGCTAACCATAATTTAAGACTGGTAATAAATGGAAAATATGGCCCTATAGAAAAACTATTTATTTTAATAAAACATTATCACATCTCAACAATAATAACAACTATGATGTAAAAAATTCAATAGATTGAAGGAACCATTTATCTATATTAAAACCAAATGATTTAATCAATCTTATTAGCCTTGGTATAAAAAATCTATTCACCAATATACTGATAGATACTTGTTTAAAAGTCATCAATGAAAAATGAAATGATATTGAATCATATACCACAACAAAAAACTATACTTTGAAGGACTAAAATTATGTTTACATAATAATTATTTCATGTACAATGAACAATTTTACAGGCAATTAGATGGAGTACCAATGGGCTCTTACCTTAGTGCGAATTTCAGTGGAATATGGTTTTACTATCTAATCGATGAATGTTTAAATAAACTAAATAATAAATCATTAGAATTACATAAATACATTGATGATTTATTCATTATAATTAAAAATGATCAAATCGATAATCTATTACATACATATAATGAATCCAATAATAAAATAGAGTTTATCATAGAAAAATCTATAAAGAACATAATAAAAATACACTTATATTGGCAAAAACTCCTCTTTATTATACTTCAATCAAGTAACATGTTTCGGGACTTTTGTCCCATCCTCAGACTGAAAACAGTATTTCATATAATTACACAACTATTCTATTAAAATATTAATCAATACATTAAAAGATTAATTTGCCCATAACATATCATTATAATTTTACCTTTAACAGTATTCCTTCATGGTGTTATCACACCGTGTCTGTCCTTTCACATATCTAAAATAACAATACTTCTACCTTATGGGTACAAGGGTCAATCTCAACCAATTGTTTATAGTCAATCTATAGTCCATAGTTGGTCAATCTATAATGTTAATTTATTAATTATTCCTGCATACACTGCTCCTATTTTATCTGTGTCTGTTTTGTAGTTAACAGTATTATTAATTGTTTTATTGATGTAGATTGCCTCTTTTATTTTTCTACTATGTGTTTTGCTTTCATGTTGAAGTATTTTTACTTTTTCAAAATTAAATCTGTGGTTTAGTTTTTGTGCATGTTCTGCTAAGGCTGTTTTATTATTGTTAGATTTACTTATTTTTTTTTCGTGTCATATTTATGTTGATTTATTCTTTTATATAGATTTTGCTTCGTTTCCCCTATATAGTGTTTATTACAATCTAAACAGTCAATTCTGTATATGATGTCTTTTTTATTCAAATGTTCTATTTCGTTTTTAGTTATTATATTTTTTTATTTTATTTGTGTTGTATAACGCTACATCTATTTTAAAATTTTTTTCATTTTTTAATTTCTTAATTACTTTTTGTGTTAATTCTGGTATATATTTTATTTTTTTATATTTTTTAATATATGTTGTATTGTTTATACCATTTGTTAATTGATCACTATTTTTAACACTTTGTTCCATTTCTTCAATATTATTTTCCTTATTCATTACATTATTATAATATTCTGTTATTTTCATTTGTTTTATTATTCTCGTGTTTTTATTATTTTCTGTGTTTGGTTTCTGTTTATTATTATCCTTTATATCATTTTTGAATGTTTGTTTTCTATTATTTACATTTGTTTCATTATTTATTACAATATGTACATTTTTATACCACATTTTATTTATTATTTTAGTGGGCACCATATTATCTATTAAATCTTTAAATATCTCCTTTTTTATTTCGTTAGTGTAAATTCCATCTGTTAATTTTATAGCTGTTTTTATGTAGTTTTCTATGGTATTTAGTTTTTGGTGGACGGGGTGGTGGCTATAAAAATTTAATAATCTATTGCTTGATTCTTCCTTCTTTATCCATTTTGTGTTTAAACTATCCTTGTTTTTTACTATTAACATATTCAAATATTTAATTTTATTTTCAATCATATTTTCTCTGGTAAATTCAATTCTTTTATTCATTTTATTAAATTTATTAAATATTTCATCCATATCGTTATTGTTACTTGTTATAATTAATAGGTCGTCAATATATTTTACTATTAATATCGGTTTATTAATTATTCCTTCTTTAAAACTTTTTTCCATTAAATAATTCAATGTAATCCCGCTTATATTAACTCCCAAACTTGACCCCATTGGAATTCCATTAATTTGTCTATAATATTCATCATCATAAACAAAATAATTATTATTTAGACAAATTTTCATTCCTTCAATATATAATTTTTTATTTTTTATTTTTTATTTTAGTATGTTCTTTAATTTTTTCCCATTTATCTTCAATTATTTTGATTGTTATGTCAAGTGGTATGTTTGTGTATAAGTTTTTTACATCAAAGCTATTAATTATCATGTTGTTGTTGTACTTTATTTCACTTAATTTATTTTTTTTTTTAATTCAATGGCATTTTTGATATCAAATTTATTGTCTTTATTTACCATATTTAAGGTTTCGTTAAAATATTTATTTAAATTATATGTAGGGCCATTAATATTATTAACAATTAATCTTAAATTTTCTTCTTTTTTATGCAATTTTATTAATCCATATGCCCGAGGCTTATATATATTGTTAGGTGCCAAATTAATTTTTTCTTTTTTATTTATATAGCCTTCTTTTTCCAGTTTTTTTTCAAATATTTATTAATTTCATTAGTATAATTTTTTTGTTGGGTCAATTCTAAGTTTCCTGTATGTGTTTTTATCATTCAATATATCCAACATTTTTTTCTTATAGTCTTCACTGTATATTATTGCTAATTGCTTTGTTTTGTCAGATCTTATTATTCTTATATTCTTATTGATTTTAATGAATTTGTTCAACTCTTTAATATCATTCTCTATTATACTGTCTATTATGTTACTAGTTTTACTACTGTTTTTTTTTTTTTTTTTTTTTTTTTTTTTTATTTCTATTCAGAAAGTTACTAATGGTAGTGCTAATGTTATTTCTTAAAATGTTTTTATGGTTTTCAGTGATGAGTTCATTACTTATTATTACTTCAAGGTCAGTTATTAGGTTTATTATATCCTTATTAATTTTAATATTATTATTCACATTGAAGCAAAAATTATCACCCAATGAGAGTATGTTTAATATATTAACCGGTATTGCTAGTTCAGTTTTATTAATTACTCTGTTCATCAAATATAAATTCTTATATTTATCAATTAAGTTATTTTCCATGCCTGTATTGTTATTATTCATGCTTTGCTCCTTCATATCAATATTATTAGTTATAAAGGATTGTATCTTATTATTATTTTTATTATTTATAACAATTGGTATTTTAATTTTATTTGTTTGGATTTTGAATTTTCTATTAATTTTCCTATTTATTTTTTCTTTATCCAATTCTTTATTTAGTTGTCTATGCTTATTAATTATTATGTTTATGATATTATTTATTTCATTATGCGCAATTGAACTATTTCCACTAATAATGTGATCAATTATATGTTTCCTTATTTTATATATGATCCAATATGCCTGTTTAATTTCGAGTTTAATAATCTTTTTATAAACATTTGTAAAGGAATTATTATTTTTAGTATTAGTCAAAAATTCGTTGTTAAATAGATTGTCCAACTTTACAATATTAAATATCATATGTTTAGGACATATGTTATTGTTAATACAATTTTTCAAATAACTAATCTTATAATAACAGTTAAGAATTTTAAACAAAAGATTAATAATTTTCATTCTGTTTATTTGTTCAAATTTATTCAACTGATCTAGAATGTATTGCTTGACTTGCCTTTTTACTGTTTCCATTATAATCTCAATCTCTTCATCACTAACCTTCGTGTCAAGTGGTTATTTTATGCCATCCACTATTAATACTCAATTCTTCAATTAAGGAGCCAACAATTGAGGCTATGAGAGCAAAAGTGGCCTAACCCACAAAATATAAAAAAATCTAATTTACAATGGGACGTTTGCAGTTGTAACTCACAGATTTGAATGCCGATTTGTGTGTGGGTAGTAGGGACCTATAATAGTGCAAAACTAGAGTTATAGCCGCCAATGGGCATTAGGAACCGAGAAAAAAAATAAAATATGAAAATCACGTTTTATTTTTTTTCTCAGTTCTAAGTCACGATAGAGAAATGATTCTTTCACGTTTAATTGTAGTTATGTATGCTATTTTAAATAAAAATACTTTCGTTATGCTCAAAACACTACCTGGCTTCAGGGTGCTCAAAAACTTGAAAAAAATGACAAAATTCCAATAAAATACGCTGTAAATCAGTGGAAAATTTTTTTCATGAACAACTGACCTCAAATCTCGAGTTAAAGCACCATAAAACCCTTATATGTGAAATTTCATCAAAATCAAAAAATATTGATTTTTAATCCCTTTTGAGGAGGTTAAAATTTTGAAGTTGAAATTTCATCAACGATTTCTAACGGCCATATTAGAAATCGTTGATGAAATTTCAACTTCAAAATTTTAACCTCCTCAAAAGGGGTTAAAAATCAATATTTTTTGATTTTGATGAAATTTCACATATAAGGGTTTTATGGTGCTTTAACTCAAGATTTGAGGTCAGTTGTTCATGAAAAAAATTTTCCACTGATTTACAGCGTATTTTATTGGAATTTTGTCATTTTTTTCAAGTTTTTGAGCACCCTGAAGCCAGGTAGTGTTTTGAGCATAACGAAAGTATTTTTATTTAAAATAGCATACATAACTACAATTAAACGTGAAAGAATCATTTCTCTATCGTGACTTAGAACTGAGAAAAAAAAATAAAACGTGATTTTCATATTTTATTTTTTTTCTCGGTTCCTAATGCCCATTGGCGGCTATAACTCTAGTTTTGCACTATTATAGGTCCCTACTACCCACACACAAATCAGCATTCAAATCTGTGAGTTACAACTGCAAACGTCCCCTTGTTAGTAATTTTTTGCAACTATAACACCATCTGGTGGTGTTAATGTGTTTGAAAAATTGGTTCACATTGCACCACCATGTGAACCAATTTTTCAAACACATTAACACCTTGTTGATGGCGTTATAGTTGCCAAAAATTACTAAATCAGATTTTTTTATATTTTGTGGGTTAGGCCACTTTTGCTCTCATAGCCTCAATTATAGAAATACACTTATATTGGCAAAAACTCCTCTTTATTATACTTCAATCAAGTAACATGTTTCGGGACTTATGAAATTAATATCATAAACATAATAATTAATAAGCATAGACAACTAAATAAAGAATTGGATAAAGAAAAAATAAATAGGAAAATTAATAGAAAATTCAAAATCCAAACAAATAAAATTAAAATACCAATTGTTATAAATAATAAAAATAATAATAAGATACAATCCTTTATAACTAATAATATTGATATGAAGGAGCAAAGCATGAATAATAACAATACAGGCATGGAAAATAACTTAATTGATAAATATAAGAATTTATATTTGATGAACAGAGTAATTAATAAAACTGAACTAGCAATACCGGTTAATATATTAAACATACTCTCATTGGGTGATAATTTTTGCTTCAATGTGAATAATAATATTAAAATTAATAAGGATATAATAAACCTAATAACTGACCTTGAAGTAATAATAAGTAATGAACTCATCACTGAAAACCATAAAAACATTTTAAGAAATAACATTAGCACTACCATTAGTAACTTTCTGAATAGAAATAAAAAAAAAAAAAAAAAAAAAACAGTAGTAAAACTAGTAACATAATAGACAGTATAATAGAGAATGATATTAAAGAGTTGAACAAATTCATTAAAATCAATAAGAATATAAGAATAATAAGATCTGACAAAACAAAGCAATTAGCAATAATATACAGTGAAGACTATAAGAAAAAAATGTTGGATATATTGAATGATAAAAACACATACAGGAAACTTAGAATTGACCCAACAAAAAATTATACTAATGAAATTAATAAATATTTGGAAAAACTGGAAAAAGAAGGCTATATAAATAAAAAAGAAAAAATTAATTTGGCACCTAACAATATATATAAGCCTCGGGCATATGGATTAATAAAATTGCATAAAAAAGAAGAAAATTTAAGATTAATTGTTAATAATATTAATGGCCCTACATATAATTTAAATAAATATTTTAACGAAACCTTAAATATGGTAAATAAAGACAATAAATTTGATATCAAAAATGCCATTGAATTAAAAAATAAATTAAGTGAAATAAAGTACAACAACAACATGATAATTAATAGCTTTGATGTAAAAAACTTATACACAAACATACCACTTGACATAACAATCAAAATAATTGAAGATAAATGGGAAAAAATTAAAGAACATACTAAAATAAAAATAAAAAATAAAAATATATATTGAAGGAATGAAAATTTGTCTAAATAATAATTATTTTGTTTATGATGATGAATATTATAGACAAATTAATGGAATTCCAATGGGGTCAAGTTTGGGAGTTAATATAAGCGGGATTACATTGAATTATTTAATGGAAAAAAAGTTTTAAAGAAGGAATAATTAATAAACCGATATTAATAGTAAAATATATTGACGACCTATTAATTATAACAAGTAACAATAACGATATGGATGAAATATTTAATAAATTTAATAAAATGAATAAAAGAATTGAATTTACCAGAGAAAATATGATTGAAAATAAAATTAAATATTTGAATATGTTAATAGTAAAAAACAAGGATAGTTTAAACACAAAATGGATAAAGAAGGAAGAATCAAGCAATAGATTATTAAATTTTTATAGCCACCACCCCGTCCACCAAAAACTAAATACCATAGAAAACTACATAAAAACAGCTATAAAATTAACAGATGGAATTTACACTAACGAAATAAAAAAGGAGATATTTAAAGATTTAATAGATAATATGGTGCCCACTAAAATAATAAATAAAATGTGGTATAAAAATGTACATATTGTAATAAATAATGAAACAAATGTAAATAATAGAAAACAAACATTCAAAAATGATATAAAGGATAATAATAAACAGAAACCAAACACAGAAAATAATAAAAACACGAGAATAATAAAACAAATGAAAATAACAGAATATTATAATAATGTAATGAATAAGGAAAATAATATTGAAGAAATGGAACAAAGTGTTAAAAATAGTGATCAATTAACAAATGGTATAAACAATACAACATATATTAAAAAATATAAAAAAATAAAATATATACCAGAATTAACACAAAAAGTAATTAAGAAATTAAAAAATGAAAATTTTAAAATAGATGTAGCGTTATACAACACAAATAAAATAAAAAATATAATAACTAAAAACGAAATAGAACATTTGAATAAAAAAGACATCATATACAGAATTGACTGTTTAGATTGTAATAAACACTATATAGGGGAAACGAAGCAAAATCTATATAAAAGAATAAATCAACATAAATATGACACGAAAAAAATAAGTAAATCTAACAATAATAAAACAGCCTTAGCAGAACATGCACAAAAACTAAACCACAGATTTAATTTTGAAAAAGTAAAAATACTTCAACATGAAAGCAAAACACATAGTAGAAAAATAAAAGAGGCAATCTACATCAATAAAACAATTAATAATACTGTTAACTACAAAACAGACACAGATAAAATAGGAGCAGTGTATGCAGGAATAATTAATAAATTAACATTATAGATTGACCAACTATGGACTATAAACAATTGGTTGAGATTGACCCTTGTACCCATAGGTAGAAGTATTGTTATTTTAGATATGTGAAAGGACAGACACGGTGTGATAACACCATGAAGGAATACTGTTAAAGGTAAAATTATAATGATATGTTATGGGCAAATTAATCTTTTAATGTATTGATTAATATTTTAATAGAATAGTTGTGTAATTATATGAAATACTGTTTTCAGTCTGAGGATGGGACAAAAGTCCCGAAACATGTTACTTGATTGAAGTATAATAAAGAGGAGTTTTTGCCAATATAAGTGTATTTCTATAATTGTTGGCTCCTTAATTGAAGAATTGAACATAATAAACTTTTTAGATATGACTATTATTTTGGATAATAACCAAATCAAAACAAAATGGTTCAAAAAGACAACAAAAACCAATAGATAACTAAATTACTACAGCAAACATCCTAAACACCATAAATACTGTAATATTCAAAGCAATAGCCATAACAGACAAAATATATCAAAGAAATAAAAAAAATATATATATACAAAATACTGGAAGACAATTTCATACCCAAACATAATTAACAAATATTGGTATTACTCGTAGAACTTAAATACAAAAAAATAAAAAAGAGGAAAAATAAATATAAACCATTTAGCCACACCATCCAGAAATAATTTAAAAGACAATAAACAAAAAAAAGCTAGAAACATTCAAAAGAAAATAACTGATTTCTAAATCAATAAAAATAGCAAATATACAATAGAACATTTAAGGAATAATATAGATTCAATAGACAATACAAATGATACACCAATATTAAATAATAATAGAAAAAAACCTAATTTTTTCGATATTATATTCTTTGACCAAATCAAAATGATTGTACATGACTCAGAATTGTATATTGAATAGATAGCAGGTTAAATATTGTCATAACTAATTTTCATATTTATTATCCATATATGTTTTCATGTTTTTAGGGCTTGAAAATGTGGCATAGGCCAAAATGTGAAATTTTGCCCAAATAAAAGGAATTATGTAACATGGTTATTTAAATATAATTGTGATAGCAGATAATATTGCTAATTAATATTCCTTATACACTTAAATCTCCTTAGGTTATATAAAATATATAATTATTTAAGATGTTAGATATTTTATAACAGCATTCATATTTTTTATTTGATTTATGACCCATAAAAATAATATAATTGCTTATGTATAGATTTCATATTTATAAATAAATTATTGAGTTCATTTTGACATTTTAAATTAATAAAATAATTACATACAATTAATTCTAAAACAACGTAATTAACAATATTAATATTTTAAAAATATTCTCAAACCTAAAGGATTTACTGAAATAATGAAATAGTTTAATACGAAACGATTCCTAACTCAATTTTGAAAATGTTAAGAGTCCTAGGAAAACCTAATTGTGTTTTTTTTTATCACATATCTCAGAAGCCACCTATTATTTGGTTACTTCTAAATTCTAGAAACGACAATTGAATGAAATTCTATAATTCAGACCTACACAATAACTAGAATATAAAAGCTTCTCTAATTTTAGGCTTCTCACATTTCAGTTTCATCTGTCTTACTGTCATCATTGTTTTTTACTTAGTAATTTAGTTAAATTTAAGTTTAAAGCTCCTTTCTTTAGTGTGAATTTGAATATCAAATCATAATGTATAAGCGAAAGACAAGTGTGGTATGGAACTTTTGTTCTGTCCTGGATAGTAACACTGCTAGCTGTGATATATGTAAACAAAAATTGTGTTACAAATCTAGTGTAACCAATATAAGAAAGCATGTTCAAAGAAAACATCCAACCGTGCAAATTCCAACTTTGGAAAATAGCACTTCTTAAACACAAACTTCATCTAATGATCAGGATGAAGCCATGAAGCCATTGAGGAGATGAATTTAACTGTACTGAGATTGACTGCATCCGCTGAACACATCACTACCACCTCACATTCGGATGCATTCTATCAGGAGGTATGGTAAAAATTGTAAATACAAATCTCAATACAATTATTTCATTATTTTGTATGCCCATTGTATTTTGAATTGAGCTGATGAGAATGTAAGTGGTGTAAGTCAAGTTTTCTTTATTTCGAGAAAATGAAGGTTTTGCAAACGTTCTTATTAAAAATTACATAAGCAAGGTAGAATGGATTATGTTTCAGTTTTAGACTACAATGCTTTAAAGTTTATAAAAATAACATACAAGTGGCAAATAATTTATCAATTCCTACTACTTCTTAAGATTGTTTTGGAGAATTCCAAATTTGGTTTGGAAATTTCTTACTTGAAAATGCTATACATTGTAAGGAAATAATTACCAGAACGATAAATAATGCTCTCTCTCTTTGTCCTTCTTCCATAAATAAACTATTAAAGGAAGGGGAAAAAAACAGACCGTTTAACTCACAATAAACCATACATCACAACCATTAATATTTTTTTTAATCAATTTTTTTATAGCAATTTTTAAATAAGTCCCATTTCAACTATAAAATTTATTGTTTATCTCAATTACAGGTGAAGTCCTTGGCTCCACATGAACCTGAAGATCTTGAACCCACTACACGCTCACAGTCCAGCCGGAAAAAAATCCAACAGCCATTGACATCTTATTATTCAGAGAAAAAGATGTAAGTAAGTGCTAAACAATAAAAAAACAAACATAAACAACGGAAGTTTTATGGCTTCAACAGTCCACTTTATTGACAAAGACTTTCAATTACAGTCAATGTTATTGAGCTGTACCCCACTAGAAGCTACCCATACAAGCCTAAATTTAGCTGAAAATATAAGGCAAATATTAGCAGAATGGAATATTCAACTATACCAAATCAATTTAACAGTATGGGATAACACGGCAAATATAAAGAATGCCTTATCTAATTATTTGAATTTAAAAAATTTTGGATGCTATGCACATAGTCTCAATTTAATTGTTCAAGACATTATTAAATTAGTGCAAGATATTATTGAAAAAGTAAAATTTATTGTTTCTCATTTTAGAAAAAGTACAAATGTGAACAATAAATTAAAAAAATACCAGGAACAAATTGGGATGGGAATTTTCAAAAAACTTATTCAAGAAATCCCTACAAGGTGGAATTCGGCATTTGCCATGATATCTAGATTTTTGGAGCTAGAAGAAGCAGTCCGAGCCACTATGGCTATGTTAGATGTCAATTTACCATTGATAACAGCAGATGATTGGCGGATTTTAAAAGAGTTATGTATAATAATAAAACCATTTGAAGATGCAACAAAGGCAATAAGTGGAGAAAAATATGCAACTGCATCTTTAGTAATTGCATTAACTAATGGCCTTGAAAATGTTTGTGAAAAATTGTCACGTTCACAGTTACATGAAGTGTCACTGGCAGTTGTTGGGAAATTAATAGTAAATATTAAAGATCGCTTGGGGGGGTCTCGAGCATAGCAAAACCTTGGCTATGAGTACTTTCCTCGATCCAAGATTTAAAGATTTAATCTTTAACAATGCGAGTTCAAAGGAGAAAGTGAAGAAAAGTGTAGTTGCTGCTGTTGGTGATTTAGTAGCAAAAAAAGTGTCACATGAAAAAGCCAACAATCCCTCTCCCACCACTTCCAAAGTTGATGAATTTTGTTTGTGGGCTTCATATGAACAAACGATTTCCACCAGCCAAACGAAAGGGACTTCTAGCTCACGAGCTATTATGGAAGGACAAAGATATCTTGAAGAAGGTATCCAAAACAGAACCGGAGACCCTATGACGTGGTGGGCAGAACAAAAATGTAATTTTCCATTTTTAAGCCAGTTGGTTAGAAAACATTTTTGTGGTCTTGCAACTTCTGGCTATATAATATCTGATCGCCGTTCACGCCTAAAAGGCAGTTAAGTTAATCAACTTTTATTTTTGAACGCAAATGCTGAATTTTGTTCATGAAATTATCAGTCAAATATCCTCATTTTTTAAATTTAGGTATATTTTTTATAATATATTTAATATAATTAATTATTTTTTTATATCTTGAATGGTACTATTTTTTAAAAAAATTACTATAAGTGCAATGTAAATAAACAATCGAAAATTAATTATTTAGAAAAAGTGTACAAAACAAATAAAAACTTAAATCAATCTTAAATAATAATTAATTATCTGCGTGTTAGCCAATTATATTAAGAATGAAATAAAATAAAGAAAACTAAATTGTAAAATGTGGAAAGAAAAGTAATGAAAAACCATTATAACAACTGCTTATATCACTTTTTGCATATACATTTAAATTTACATAAATAAAGGTATCATTAATATTTAAGTATTTAGTTATGTTTTAGTATATACACAATTTAGTAAGATAGTTGTTAAACTTTTAAAACAGGAGATACAACATTGTGTATTGAATATTACCAATTATTGTATATAATTTTAGCTTCAATTCTATTGTAGTATGAATAATATGACTAGTAAAATTAAAAGTGTATGGTTATTTTTATTAAAATCTTTTAAATTTTATTGTTTGTTTTTCCCATAAAATGTTTTTTATGATGCTCAACCATTTCATTCACAAAATACTGGTAGTTAAATAAAGATCAATTTTTTTTTTTTTTTTTTTTTTTTTTTTTTTTTTTTTTTTTTTTTTTTTTTTTTTTTTTTTTTTTTTTTTGGCTGATTACTGTTAGTAAAACTTTAATTAAAAACATGAATTATCAACAAGATACTAAATAATTGGCAAATTATCATTTAATATGTTAAATGTTTTATAACAGCATACATATTTTTTATCTGATTTATGACCCATCAAAATAATATAATTGCTTATGTATAGATTTCATATTTGAGTGTATTTTAATGATTATTAAAATTAACAATAATAAAATAAAAAAGAATGTAAGAGTTTCTAATACAATGAAGACCAGCTGACATTTTACCAGAAAATACTCTTGTGAGAATGAAAGTAAAAATACTGGTTTAGGTAACCAAGTATCTGGTAACAGGTAGAGACGACAAGTAAAAAATACTAGTCTAGGGCAGGACGCTGTATGAAGGTAATAGGTAAAAATGTGGCATAGCCATGAAATGTCGCCCAAATAAAAGGAATTACGTAACATAGTTATTTAAATATGATTGTGATGGGAGATAATATTGCAAATTAATATTCCTTATACTCTTAAATCTCCTTATGTTATATAAAATATATAATATAATAAATAACATGGACCGAAATAATCTTGTCCATAATATTAATTATTCGAACGGTTCACTACATGAACATACATACATGTGATGAAGGTCTGAAGTTGTATCATGACAAAAAATGTGCAATTAATGAATTACCATATAATATAATTGTTAATAAAGTGAATAAATATGCATCTTTTATTTTTAAGATAATCAATTGTTATTGCAAAATTTATTATTTAAAGAATTTTTTACAACATAACATTTGCCCATAACATAACATCTTGTGAAATTAGCAATAGGTGTGGATAATCTTTTTAATAACAGTTTCCTTTGTGCCACTCATAATAATGCTTTCATAAATAATATGTATAAACAAATCATCAAATTAGAAATAAAACAAACTTTTTGGATAGTATTTAAAACTAATAACTACATCATTAATGATATATAAAACAATAATAAAGACATAAACTTCAATGAATTAAAGAACAGTTTAAATCTGCTAACTAAATACAAACACATTTATGAAAAATCTAAATTAAACCTACTTAATAAAAAACTGGATAGATATATAATAAAAATTAATAAACTGAAAATTCCAACTCCATCGAATAATGATAACCGTAACAATAATTATACCTCATTAACAGCAGGTAACATATACATAAAAAATACAGACAATAGAGTTGATTTAAAACGTATAATAAGTGATTTAAAACATTTTTAAACTTAACATTTTAACATTAAACATAACAATTTAAAACGGTAAACATAAAAAACACGATTTAAAACATACAGTAACACGTGGAGAGAATTTATAAGTAAATATGAATTATTATACATGAGCAATAGAGTTATTAATAAGACTGAAATAAATATTCCAATTAATATATTAAACGTTTTATCATTAGGAGCTAATGTTTGCTTAAATATTAATATCAACAAATACAAACTTAACAAAGAGATAATTAGGCTAATTGCACATTTAGAAACCATCATAGACAATGATAATACCACAGATAACCACAAAAACTGTTTAAGGAATAACACTAATATATCACTCAACAGTTATATAGATAAATATAAAAATAGAAATTGTTTTTCGGCATTGGATTTCATTATTAATAAAGACATTAATCATTTAAATCTACTTATGAAAGAGAATCCAAACATTATATTAGTAAGATCTGATAAAACTAAACAATTAGCCATAATGGAAAAAGAAGAATATGATAACAAAATTATTAACTTACTCAATGATAAAAATATTTATATAACAATAAGAACAGATCCGGGAAATAATTTAGCCAAAAATATCATTAAATACCTTAATAATTTAGAAAAATCTGGATTCATGACAAAAAAAGAAAAGAATAATATAGCACCTAACACTTTAACCACACTGGTAGCTCATGGACCAGTAAAATTACACAAAGCTAACCATAATTTAAGATTGGTAATAAATGGAAAATATGGCCCTATAGAAAAACTATCTATTTTAATAAAACATTATCACATCTCAACAATAATAACAACTATGATGTAAAAAATTCAATAGATTGAAGGAACCATTTATCTATATTAAAACCAAATGATTTAATCTATCACACACTTATTAGCCTTGGTGTAAAAAATTTATTCACCAATATACTGATTGATACTTGTTTAAAAGTCATCAATGAAAAATGGAACGATATTGAACATATACCACAATAAAAAACCAAGAACTATACATGGAAGGACTAAGATTAGGTTTACATAATAATTATTTCATGTACAATGAACAATTTTACAGGCAATTAGATGGAGTACCAATGGGCTCAAACCTTAGTGTAAATTTCAGTGAAATATGGTTGGACTATCTAATCGATGAATGTTTAAATAAACTAAATAATAAACCATTAGAATTACATAAATACATTGATGATTTATTCATTACAATTAAAAAGGATCAAATCGATAATCTATTACATACATATAATGAATTCAATAATAAAATAGACATACATAACAGACAGAATATATCAAAGAAATAAAAAAATATATATATATACAAAATACTGGAAGACAATTTCATACCAAAACATAATTAACAAATATTGGTATTAGAACTTAAATACAAAAAATAAAAAAGAGGAAAAATAAATATAAACCATTTAGCCACACCATCCAGAAATAATTTAAAAAACTATAAATAAATAAAAGGTAGAAACACTCAAAAGAAAATAACTGATTTCTAACTCAATAAAAATAGCAAAAATACAATAGAACTTTTAAGGAATAATATAGATTCAATAGACAATACAAATAATACACCAACATTAAATAATAATAGAAAAAAACCGAATTTTTTCGATATTATATTCTTTGACCAAATCAAAATGATTGTAGATGACACAGAATTGTATATTGAATAGATAGCAGGTTAAATATTGTCATAACTAGTTTTTATATTTATTATCCATTTATGTTTTCATGTTTTTAGGGCTTGAAAATATGGCATAGGCAATGAAACGTCGCCCAAATAAAAGGAATTATGTAACATAGTTTTTTAAATACGAGGGTGAATCAAATATAAACGGTAATTTTCAAAATTATATTTATTGAATAATATTATACAGAAACTATACCTTCAACATTTTTCAATGGAGTCTCCTGCATTATCTACACACTTCTGCCACCGATTTGGAAGCTTGAATATTCCCTGTTCATAAAAAGACTGAGGGCGAGTTTTTAACCATTCGCGCACGTACTTTTCGACGTCTTCATTGTTTTCAAATCGTTTTCCTCCAAGTGATTCTTCACATGTGATGAGACGTGGGTCCACCATTACACCCCCGAATCGAAAATAGCAAGTAAGGAGTGGCGAAGGAAGGATGAAGGCTGCCCAGTGAAAGCCAAAACTCGTCTCTCAGCCGGAAAAGTTCTTGCAACAATTTTTTTTGACTCAAGGGGAGTTCTACTCATTGATTTTCTTCACGATCAACGAACAGTGAATGCGGCTTACTACTGCCAGGTGCTACAGTCAGCAAAAACCAGTTACCGGAACAAAAGACGAGGTGTGCCCATTAGAGATGTCATCCTTCTCCATGACAACGCAAGGCCTCACACCGCATTGTTGACAAGGGATAAATTGGAAGAAATGGGCTGGGAAACTCTCGAACACCCTCCTTACAGTCCAGACCTGTCCCCTTGTGACTATTTTTTGTTTGCGCCCCTGAAAGAATCACTTGTAGGAAAACGATTTGAAAACAATGAAGACGTCGAAAAGCACGTGCGCGATTGGTTAAAAACTCGCCCTCAGTCTTTTTATGAACAGGGAATATATAAGCTTCCAAATCGGTGGCAGAAGTGTGTAGATAATGCAGGAGACTACATTGAATAATGTTGAAGGTATAGTTTCTGTATAATATTATTCAATAAATATAATTTGGAAAATTACCGTTTATATTTGATTCACCCTCGTATAATTGTGATGGCAGATAATATTGCTAATTAATATTCCTTATACACTTAAATCTCCTTAGGTTAAATAAAATATATAATTATTTAAGATGTTAGATGTTTTATAACAGTATTCATATTTTTTATTTCATTTATGACCCATAAAATAATATAATTGCTTATGTATAGATTTCATATTTGAGTGTATTTTAATGATTATTAAAATTAACAATTATAAAATACAAAATAATGTAAGAGTGTCTAAATACAATGAAGACCGGCTGACATTTTACCAGAAAATACTCGTATGAGAGTGGAAGTAAAAATACTGGTTTAGGTAAACGAGTATCTGGTAACGGGTAGAGATGACAAGAAAAAAAATACTAGTCTAGGGCAGTACTCCGTACGAAGGTAATAGGTATGAATGTTGTTCCTAGTACTGAAGTGAGTACCAAGTATCTCGTCCTTGTTACATCTGAATATTGGTAACAGGGACGCGGTTCAGTCAGCCCATACCTGTTACAAAATAACAGGTCCTGTATTTCTGAACCACCACTAGTATTGATAATAGGACTGCCACAACAGTGATTGTATAACAGAAGTGACATTTATTCTCATCGGATCTTTATGTTTTTTGGGGTGCTGAATCCGAATCTGAAGTTTGCTACCACGGCAACCATCGGCTTCATATTCAAAATCGCAAAAAACCACCAAAAAAACCGTTATTTTTGTTTTTTTATCTATAACACGATAACGAAGCTTTTTTCGAAGAAAGTCTTCAAATATTAATTGTACCTGGAACTAGTACCTACATAATGAAAAAAAGAAATCCGAAATCGGACCATTTTTCGCGAAGTTACGTAATTGGGAAAAAATGGAGAAATTGGCCTACTTGCCGTCAGTCCCACAGCTCCGCGAAAACACGTCATGACATCGATCTCCGGTACAATTCTCGGTACAAGGTAGATGGCACCTTCCCTTTTCCAGGTTTCAGGAAATAGATGTTGCTGGGTGTTTTTGTGCCAATGAGGATGACCAGGAGATCGATGTCCTCACCAACAACAACAACAACAACTGCCTCACTATCTTCTGGGAAGGATTGGGCAGTTTGTACAATTAGACAGTCTGCATCCTCAGTGGCTTGTCTAACTTCCATTTTGGCTTCAGTAAATTTCTTCATCAGCATTTGAATGAGCCGTTCCTTATTGTTAGAATTGGATAGAAACATGTCCTGGCTTGTTGTTGGCACCATTTCTTCAGTAAACTGGATTTTAACTGATAAATTCTTTGCTCTTCTGTTGCGCTCCATTTGCTTTGTGCCTTTATTTGAATCGGAGTATCCATCAAACACAACAATTGTGTTGGAATACTTCAAATATTCATGACCACTCTGGTCTTTAGTGCCAACAACCACCACTAGTGCGCCACCAGTCTACACTACCAGCTGATTCACATGTATTGTTGTTTTTTTGTAAACCTATGTGTTCATTGTTCTTCCAATAAATGCTAACGTTTGTCTTAATACATATTCTCCTATAATCCAAAAGGTTATGGGCCCAGAGAATACGCATTATTAGACAAAAAGACTTTAATTTCGCGAAGTGTTGTGATCTTCCTGATAATCAAAAGTTGTGTTCGGTTAACCGTATGGTACGCGCTTTACAGGTTATCTCCCGATTCGACATTTTTTCAAGTTGTGAGTTTTCATAAATAATTTAGAATCCCAACTAAAGATGGCAAGCGGCTTCGTGAGTAATTACCGAATAGAACCCTTACGTAAAGATAATTACGATACATGGGTCGTCCAAGCTCAAGCCATTCTTATCAAAAACGGACTGTGGAGTTATGTTACCGGCGAAACAAAAACACCAGACGAAAACAACGCTGCTGATAAAGAAAAATGGATGAAGGAGGATCTCAGTGCAAGGTCAGATCTTTTCCTTATAATTTCGCCAAGTGAACTTAAGCAAGTCAGAAACTGTACCACATCAAAAGACGTCTGGGCTACTCTCAAAACCATCTACCAAAGTGATGGTCCTGCTAGGAAAGCTACGTTGTTGAAACGCCTTGTCCTACACAAAATGAAGGACACAGACGATGTTAGAGAGCATTTGAACACATTTATGGATGCCATAGACAAATTAAATGACATGAACATAGAAATAAATTCTGATCTCCTGAGCATTATAATGCTCTACAGTCTTTCTCCTATGTTTGAGAACTTCAGAGTTGCCATAGAGACTCGAGATACCTTTCCGAAACCTCAAGATCTCAAAGTTAAAACATTGGAGGAAGCAGAAGCCAGAAAAAACGACGTATCAAGTCAAGAGGATGCATTTTATAGCTCAAAATTCAAAAATCAGACAGGTAAAACAAATTTCAAAAACAAGAAAAAACTAATAACAGCCAAAAACCTAGATGCATGTTTTGTAATAAAGATAATCATATATCAGATAATTGTTGGTTCAAAAATAAAAATAAAAATTCTACTAACAAGAAGAATGAGAAAACCTTTATTACTGAGGAATGCCAATCAATTTTACCTTGCCGCCCTAAACCACCTACTTGGTTCTGCCTTGATTCAGGAAGTACGTCTCACATGTGTTCTGACCAAAATAAGTTTTCAGATATGTCAAAGGTAAACAATGGCTTCCTACAACTAGCATCTACTCAACACACCACTTCAATTGATGGAAAAGGCCTAGTAAAATTAGATTTTGACAAAAATAATACTGTAAATTTGCCAAACACCCTCTTTGTGCCAAATCTATCCGCTAATCTTTTATCGGTTGGTAAAATAACGGATAGTGGATACAACGTCACATTCACAAAAGACAAAGCTGACATAACTGATGCTGAAGGAAAAATAATTTTTCAAGCAACTCGCACAAATGGGTTATATTATTTGAAAATCCCTGATAAAAACAAGAATTCTTCATTCAAAATTGAGGAGTGGCATCAAAAAAAAACTAGGCCACATTAATGAACATGATTTAAAAACTGCTCTCAAAAATCAAAATATGATTGGCCTACAATTCAATCCTTCTGAATCTCTCAATGACTATGAGATTTGCATCAGAGGAAAGATGTCCAGTCTTCCCTTCAAAACCAACCCTGAGCAGAAGAGCTTGGAATTACTTCAAATAGTGCACTCAGATGTTGTTGGACCAATGCGTACAGCATCTCATGGAGGATGTAGGTACTTTGTGACATTTATAGATGAGTACAGCCGATACACAAAAATTTATTTTTTAAAACAGAAAAATGAAGTTATAAATTACTTTAAAGAATTCAAATGTGAGGTTGAAAAATTCACAGGTAAGCACATAAAATTTCTCCAAAGTGATAATGGGGTTGCTGAATATAAAAGTAAAACATTCAGCAAATATTTAGTTCACCATGGTATTCAAAGGAGATTTTCGGCACCTTATACACCCCAACAGAACGGACTTGCTGAGAGAAAAAAAATCGTTCAGTGCTTGACAAAACTCGGTGCCTCCTCTTAGAATCTCATCTCCCTGATTCTTTCTGGGCTGAAGCAGTTTTTTGTGCTAATTACTTGATAAACCGTTCACCGTCAAGAAGTTTAAATGGTAAAACACCATTTGAATTATGGTTTGGTCACCCACCATCTGTCAAACACCTCAAAATATTTGGTTCCAAATCGTTTTTCCCAAACAAAAACCTGAATAAATCAAAGTTTGACTCAAAGGCCATTGAAGGAATTTTCGTTGGCTATTCTGAGCAATCAAAGGCTTTCAGAATATGGGATCCAATTAAGAAGAAAATAATAGTCACCAGAGATGTCAGGACCATAAACAAGATGTTCTACGAAACTTCAACGACATCCATGCCAAAACTTCTTGATGGCCATAAAAACCCAAACTCCTATTCTACTTCAGAAGATAAGGTGGATTTCAACATCATTGTCGAAAATCCTGAAGAAAACACAGAGAACCCTGATACTCAATCTTCTACGCCTGAATCAACTGAAGATGATGGATCTTATGATACCGAAAATGACGATCAATCACCTCCAAACAATGAAGGCTCCACAGTCAAGTACCAATATGAGACTACGAAATCGAAATAATCTTCAACCACTGAATTGGACACTGGATTATGTGATGAAGGCATCATCAGAACATGATATGCTACAAGACCTGACGCCAATGCCTGGCAAAATGCAATCAAAGATGAACTCCGAGCGCATCTCAAAAATGGCACTTGGAAAATTGTTCCGTTGAAGAAAGATTCCAATGTAATAGGATCAAAAATGATTTTGAAATGTAAGTACAAACCATCAGGTGAACTAGAACGAAGAAAGGCTCGCTTAGTAGCACGCGGCTTTGCACAACGACCTGGTTTAGACTTTACCGAGACATATGCTCCAGTAACCAAGTTAAGCTCAATAAGACTCCTACTTGCTCTCTCTGTTGAAGAAGACCTACACATAAATCAGTTGGATGTATCTACAGCATTTTTGAATGGGGAAATCAGCGAAGAAATCTTTATGGAGAAACCAGCAAACCTTGAACGTTTTCTGACAGAGATTATGCTCGATGAAAGTGACGCGGAGGATTCTACAATTTTCCCACGTTCTAAGCAGATGCTCCAAGATTTAAAACAAACAGATGGAAAGACAGTTTGTCGCCTAAATAAGGCACTATATGAATTAAAACAGGCTGGCCGCAACTGGTTTCAAAAATTAGACTCCAAACTGAAGTATCTTGGTTTTCAGGCATCTCCCGCAGACCCATGTGTCTACGTATCTTTTCAGGGGGAGATAAAATTCTATTAGCCATATATGTGGACGATATAATTTTGGCATCAAATAACATGGCAAGACTTAATGTTGTTAAAAAGTTATTGATGAACATATTTGAAATGAGGGACCTAGGAGACTTACAACACTGCCTTGGAATCGAATTTTCGCGAAAGGAGGGCAAGATTTATGCTTCACAGTCAAAATATATAGATGAAGTTCTCGAAAAATTCAACATGTCCACATGCAAACCAGTTAGAACTCCACTTGCTCCTGGTACCCAACTTATTAAGAACCAATCTGATACTCCACCAGACTATCCTTATCAGAATCTCATCGGAGCTCTTATGTATCTAGCAATGGGAACAGGACCTGATATCAGTCACAGTGTGTTATCTCAGCCAGTGTAACATGTGTTTTGACAAATCTCACTGGCTTGCAGCGAAACGGGTACTCCGCTACTTAAAGGGCACTAGAGATTTGGCTCTTGTCTACAAAAAGACTGGAAAACCACTTCATGGACATGCCGATGCAAACTGGGGATCCTGCGCAGAAGACAGAAGATCCTACACTGGTTATCTCTTCAAATTTGCAGGAGCTGCCATCAGCTGGGAGAGCCGTAAGCAAAAAACAGTTGCGTTATCCACTCAGGAAGCTGAATACATGGCATTAACAGATGCTGCCAAGGAAACCATGCACCTAAAACAACTGATATCGGACATGGGGATAAAGCATGAAGCCATTGAATTATTCAATGATAATCTCGCTGCACAGGACTTGACGAGAAATCCCATAGTAAGTGCTCGTTCAAAACACATCAGCATTCGAGAGCACTTTATACGAGAGAAGGTTCAAGATGGAGACATAGTTGTCTCATACAAGCCTACACAAATCATGGAAGCTGACATTTTGACCAAAGGACTCGCAGGCCCTCGCCATGACACTTTACAAAAAGCATTAGGACTACAACTACAACTAAAGCCTACAGAGTGAGGGGGAGTGTTGGAATACTTCAAGTATTCATGACCACTCTGGTCTTTAGTGCCAACAACCACCACCAGTGCGCCACCAGTCTACACTACCAGCTGATTCACTTGTATTGTTGTTTTTGTGTAAACCTATGTGTTCATTGTTCTTCCAATAAATGCTAACGTTTGTCTTAATACATATTCTCCTATAATCCAAAAAATTGCCGTAGGTAAATAGTGTCGTTGAACGTATTCAACGTTAAAAACCCGTACTTTTGTGAAATCCAAGTTTTTTTAGTACATTTTTCATTATAACTACAAAAATATTGTCTGATCTACAATTACTTTTTTTCATCTAAAAGCTTGTTAAATTTACTATTGGAATGTATATATGAAGTTTAATCAAGTCCCTTAAAATATGCATCCCAGACGCCTAAAAACCCGTATTGTTGTTAAATCCATGGTTATTGGCACATTTTTCATTATAACTCCGAAAGTATTTGTCCGATTCAAAATGTTTTTTTTCTATCAGAAAGGTGGTTAAATTTACAATAAGATCCTATATATGAAAGTTGTATCAAAATTCTTGAAATACAAAAGCTGTCGCGCTGAAAATCACGTACTTTTGTAAAACACATTTTTTTTTGGCACATTATTCGCTATAACTCCAAAACCATTTGTCCGATCCAAAATTTAATATTTTTATCGTAAAGCTGGTTAAATTTACTATTATAACTTTTATATGTAACTTATAATTAACACCATGAAATACCCACACCAGTCTACTGAACATGTCATAGTTTACATATTTTGCCAAAACATACATATTTAGCGTGCTAGCTTGGGTGGTTTAAAGGATTTAATATAATTTACGTATATAGCATCTGATAGCAAATTTAATCAGCTTTGCGATAAAAAAAAGGAATTTGGGATCGAACAATTATTTGAGCAGTTAGAGCGACAAATGTGCCTAAAAACACTTGGATTGTACAACAGTACGTTTTTATTAGCGGGCTGGCATGTACATTTTACGGGGTTTGATTAAAACTTCATTTATAGATTCTTATAGTAAATTTAATCAGCTTTAAGATGAAAAAAAGTAATGTTGTATCGGACAAATAGTTTCAGAGTTATAGCCAAAAGAGTACGACAAACGTGTTTTCGCGGAGCTGTGGGGCTGACGGCAAGTAGGCCAATTTCTCCATTTTTTCCCAATTACGTAACTTCCAACACAATTGTTGTGTTTGATGGATACTCCGATTCAAATAAAGGCACAAAGCAAATGGAGGGCAACAGAAGAGCAAAGAATTTATCAGTTAAAATCCAGTTTACTGAAGAAATGGTGCCAACAACAAGCCAGGACATGTTTCAATCCAATTCTAACAATAAGGAACGGCTCATTCAAATGCTGATGAAGAAATTTACTGAAGCCAAAATGGAAGTTAGACAAGCCACTGAGGATGCAGACTGTCTAATTGTACAAACTGCCCAATCCTTCCCAGAAGATAGTGAGGCAGTTGTTGTTGTTGTTGGTGAAGACATCGATCTCCTGGTCATCCTCATTGGCACAAAAACACCCAGCAACATCTATTTCCCGAAACCTGGAAAAGGGAAGGTGCCATCTACCTTGTACCGAGAATTGTACAATTACGTAACTTACGTAACTTCGCGAAAAATGGTCCGATTTCGGATTTCTTTTTTTCATTATGTAGGCACTAGTTCCAGGTACAATTAATATTTGAAGACTTTCTTCGAAAAAAGCTTCGTTATCGTCGTGTTATAGATAAAAAAAACAAAAATAACGGGGTTTTTTGGGGTGGTTTTTTGCGATTTTGAATATGAAGCCGATGGTTGCCGTGGTAGCAAACTTCAGATTCGGATTCAGCACCCCAAAAAACATAATGATCCGATGAGAATAAAAGTTCCGCAGTTTTTTCTTCGGCAAACCCTTATTTTACTGGACTACGTGAGGGGCGAGACCAAAACACTAACCGGCCACGCCCACTCTACCCAACTGGTGACTTGTATTTCATATGGGCTAGGGCAAATATTAAATAGAAAAATGACGCCTTAAAGATAATAAAATACCAAAATAATTAATTAATTTTATATCATTGCACACTCATCACAACTAAATATCCCTAAACGATTTAATTGCTGAACTTCAGTGATCAAATCATTTTGAATCAAACTTATAAACCTTGACTCAATTTCGAAATGTTTTCCCCAATAAGTTTTAAAATATTTTATTATTCCTAAATAATTTAACAAATGAAAAAAAATTCCAAAACAAATTGTAATTTAAAAAAAACAAACCCAATTTTGTGACCTGTTTTTTTTCTTTTCTTTTGTGTTGTGAAAGTAGGACAGCACTACATTTGGTTATTATTGATTTTTAGTATTATATTATTGTTCCAGTGACTTCTTTTTTTCATGGAAAATATTTTTTTAAATATATTATATGGTTCATACCAAAATGGCTGCCCTGGCGATTGAGAGGCAAGCCCCCTCCACTTACTATAACTTCTATATATATGATCCTACTTTATTGTTATTTCCCTATCGTTCTCGTTGGAAGATTTAATAAATTTCATACTTGGAATGTTACTACTGATGAACATGGTTATTAAAAGGAAAATCGGTAAAGGTTGGCTTAAGAGGCGGCACCAAACTGGCTTGACCAGCGCTACACCAACCAGTTCGATGCTTACGCTTTACTCCCAGCTTACATTCATCGATAGTTCTTTCCTATAACCTCACATGTAAACAAAAACTTCTACAGTTTCAACTTGGATTGTGTTGTTTAGCGTGTTATATTGATAATTAGTCTTCTTAAATGTAACTGAATGAAGTAACGCCACGGCTTGCTTATCTGTATATATATGATTTTTTTTTTTTTTTTTTTTTTTTTTTTTTTACAAAGCTCATTTGTGGAATGTAGATAAAAACCATTTACATTTATTCTGTATGGAAAAGTCTACATCCCCACGAGGTTTGGAGCAAAACTAGCCCAAGCAGCCGTGTCGCATTCCCCGCCAAGCGGGACCGATCCGCCCCAACCACAGGTAGCCCCCGCCCCCAGCCACAGCCCCACAGAACCCCTGAGAAAATTGATTAAAAAACCGTAAGACTTTGTATATAGGTAGGTGACCTTAAATAGGTTCAAAATGAACCTCCCTACCCGATATAATTTTTTGGCCAACGATCTTCCGAACACCCTGTATAGTTGATAGTAAAGATATAAAGAATAAATATTTATCACTCCTTTACTGCTTTGTACTTCTCAATGTTATACTTCATATATTTACTATCAACTATATAGCTAACTTTTGTTATTAATCTTATTCTTTGTTTTTTATACTCTCTACGATTTGGTCACACCTTTTTGTTTGTTTTCTACTTCTAGCCCTGATGAAGGCTTGCAATGCAAGTTGAAACGTTAGCATTACAAATTAAAAACCTTATTTTTTAATTGCTGTGTATCTTTATGACTGCATACCCCAACAATCTACTTCTAACATAAATTACTACAAATATAATAAATCCAACAATACGTAATTTTATCTTTGAAAATATATAATTGTACTAAAGTCACAATAATTGTAGCATGAAAATATTATAGATATGTATATATATTTTTTAACTTTATTTACAAATTCACCCCTCTTCAACTCCAGATATTCAGAAAATGTATCAAATATTTAAAAATATAGATATTTTAAAATATACATGTAGATTTAAAATATTTAACACATTCTCTGAATATTTGCAGTTGAAGACGGGTGAATTTATCAATTATAAAATATAGTTGTTTTAAAATACATTCTCTGAATATTTGCAGTTGAAGACGGGTGACCGCTGACTCCGCACTACCATTAGATTGGGGGTGAAATGGTGCCCCTACCAAATGCTGAATACCATATTTATATAAGAAAGTTGTGAAAATTCTGAGCCTACAAAAACATTTTGGCTCCATCCGATGTTATAGCTCTAGGCAATCCAAACCGTGCGAATAATTCTGAGAGCTTAGATATAGCTGTCTCAGCCGTCATTGATGAAACCACAAAACCTTCAATCCATTTCGTAGTTGCATCCATGACAACAAAACAAGAAATGAAATTTTAAACTCTTCATTTTAACTGCACCTAGATGATTAGCATGAAGCAGTTGCAAAATTTTGTTCTGAAATTTTTCGGGTATGATAACACGGTAGCCCCACATAACACATCCATGATCCACGGTCAGCTGGTCCAATCGTTTCCTGAAAGGCTTAAAAGTCTCATCTTTATCAGGAAGTGATCCCCGTGTATCAAAAAACTCTCATAACCTGGGACAGTATTGGATCAATTCTTGTTTCTTGACGGATTGTGTGCCAGCTTATTCTAAATGGTAAATTTTCGTGAATGAAATTTAGATAAGACATCTTATCATCAGGATCCGTTAAATTACATTTACCTTCAATCCTTGACAGGTAATCAGCTCGATTTTCTTTCGATCTAATGTATTTTATTTTATATTTATAATTAGAAATTAAATATGCCCACCTTTGTAGGCGGTTAGCAGCATAAATAGGAAATGCCTTTCCGTTCTCCAAAAATGTACAGTAAAGGCCGGTGATCTGTCACAAGGGTAAAACTCTTTGAGAAATAAATAATCTTTAAAATGTGTGATCCCAAATATGATAGCAATTATTTTATAATTAGTGAATAAACAATTATAGTTGTTTTAAAATACAAATTTAGGTTAGTTTATAGATATTATAAAATAAACATGTAGATTTAAAAAAAGATATCTTAATATATAAATTCAGATATTTTAAATTATGATAACTGGTAACAGGGGTTTTTCGGTAATAGTTTACTGGTGATAATAGCCCCGAGTCAATAATATGTTATTTCAAAGGTTACGTTATTTCCGTCCCACCTCTAGCAGGAAGGCCGATAGTAAAGAGCGAACGTTTTCGTTTTCTTTCCAATAAACTGATCTTGGTTTTCGTTCCAATTGGAACGAGAGAATCGAGACTCGTTAGGTTCCAAACCACTCCAAACGAAAAACCGTTCCATCTGAAATAGCTGAAATGCTGGACTAACTAGTTCTAAAAACAACTTACTTTATTTTTATTAACAATTTAATTTCGGGAAATTTTAAAATTGACTTTAAAGAGAGCTGAACATGAAATCATAATAACGGAAACGGATGTTATTTACCTTTAGTGGTCATCAAGGACAGGCGTTTAATTTGATCCATATCTTCTTTTATTTTAGCCTCTGAGTTGGTCATTTTTCTCTAGCAAAATATCTTTAAATTAGGGTTTGAAAAAGCAAACACATGCTAATATATTTAACTATTAGTCGTTAAGTAGATTAATAGCTTGTTTTTTCAGGTGTTTTGGCGTATACTTAGACTACTTTCAGTCAAAAATTCCAAATTGGCCAGGCAAAGAGATCCATTTTTCTGGCAAACCAGTTATTGTCCACAGCATTAGTAAGAGAGATTTTATAGAAAAAATAGCAGATATATACTGGTGAAACCCAGTCAATTTTTTCCCATGATACTCAGCAATTCATATGAGCTGCCAGCTTTAAAGATTGGGATAATAAGCAGAAAACAGTTCGAAATAATGGCATGCGTTCATCTTATTTAACCACAATCTTTTCACTGGTTTCCAGGGATGATTTGGCATAGATTACGCTAAAAGTGAAGGAAACAGCTGTTTTCGATTGTTTGGTTATTAGGGTTCAAATTCCTTACAAACACCAGGTCTTGTAAGGAGATCGAAATTCATTTTATGGCCTAATCGCGACATGAAAGCCATCCCATTTATGCTGGATTTGAACAGGCAAATCCAACTATCTCTGTTTCTTACTATTTCAGCCCTATATCATCTAAAACATATCTTTAAGACAAACTTTTCCTTCATCACTTGTACAAAATCAAATTTTTGAATCTTTTTATGTCTCGGAATAGCCCGTTCTCTTTATAAATCTGAAATCCAGACCTCTTAATCGTGCTCTACAGATCGCTAATTTTCGTGAACTATATGAGAAACTGGTGATTCAGGTTTGTTAAAAAAAAAAAATAAATAAAAAAAAAAAAAATATATATATATATATATATATATATATATCACTGCTGTAGGAAGGAACACGCATAATGTATAGCGATTTTCCAATTCATATTTTCTGAACGTCTATATTTCCTTGTTTTATCCATCTTAGATAAAATACACAGTTTTCACAAACACACGGGACTGGGAGATTGAGATGTATTTAAAAATTTATGCTGCTTAAATGGGATCCATCAATCTAGTTGAACTGTATCCAATCAGACACAATTTGTGGAACCAAATGTGACCCGTTAATTGCTGTCATTTTCTAGATAGTCGAGTAAAGTTTATACCTCAGGATTAAGATAAGTCTAAAACCTACAAATTCATATTGTAATTTCTAAATTCTGAAGAATGGTTGTTTCCTCACTGATTCTGCTCCCATGAAGCAAATCTTTAACGCGATGGGATTGATCTTTGGAAATATAGGTTAACAAGGTTTATTAAAACTATTTACTCATCGACACAACGATAACTATATATATATATATATTTTTTTTATAAGAAACCGTACCTTTCCAAATGGGTCATAATTATTCTACGATAACGCTGAAGAATGTTCTTTATAACTTCCCTTTTTAGCGCCCTCGATATCAACCGTTCCAGGTGGAACGTTCCGAAGACCGGTCTTTCGTTTGGAACGGAACGAGCATCTTGATTTTCTCGTTCCAATTGGAACGAACGCAGACCGGTTCGTTTTATTAATTATATTTAATAATTAATAATTATATATAACATTATTTATTATTAAGATAATTAACTGTTATGGCAAAGTTTATTATTTTAAGAAAGCTTTACTACATAACATTTTATCTTAATACCTGGTGAAATTAGCGGTTGGTTTGGATAATCTTTTCCTTTTTGCCACTAATAATAATGCGTTTATTGTTAATATAAAAAACAAATCGTTAAATAAGAAATAAAACAAGCATTTTGGACTAGATATTAAAGATATATTCACAAATAACAAAGAATTAAATTAAATACAATTAAGGTGAAGTGGGGCAAGTGCGTCATATGGAGTGCAAAGTTCAACTTTAACTTAACATAAAAAATCAGCTATTAATGCTAGGACAATATTTTTTGTTATATTGCAAACGTTGAACTATACTCTTTTCAGCAATATAGTTGATTTTCCTGATATCCTAAAAATTATTATCAGTGCGAAGGAAAATCAATTTTAAGTCCCATTCACGCACTTGTCCAACCTAAACGGGGTAAGTGCATAAATCTCTTGTAAACTCCTTAGCAGTGAATTGATTCTTTGATGGGGTAGGTGCAAAAATAAGCAACTCCCAGAAATCATTTTACTCCTTGAAATTAAAAAAAAATAGAGTAAAATACATTCAATACAACTTTATAATTTTAACTCATTCAACTTTACACAACACCTAGATCAACAGGTTGAACCATGATAATTCATGGAGAGGTTATCTTCTACAGTAGAGCACTCTAGTATGTTAGTTTTGGACTAGAGTCTGGGGATAAGATATTCCATGAGCCGAGTGATGGCCGATTCCACCCGAACTCCCCCCACTACATTCTCTCGCAGCTCTTCTTACCTTGCGGATAAGATATTCCATGAAGTATGGGGATATGGTATTAATAAATATTAATAATGATTAATATTATATTATAATTAATACTATATATTAATATTAATTAATTAGTTAGTCAATTATATATATATTTTTAATTGAAAATTTAAACGTATTAGTAAACATACATACATTTAAACGTAACAATTTTTATACTGAAACTCATTTCGTTATCAGATTCCTCATCTCAAAAAACATGTAGAAATCAAATTAGGTCAAAATAAAAAATGAAGGTTTTTTTTATTTTTTCGAAAATATTAGTGAAGAAATTTTTTTAACTAAAAACTGATTTCATTTTCAGATTCCTCATATAAAATAACACGTAGAAACCAAATTAGGTCGAAATCAAAAATTATAATTTTTTTACCTCCAAGAATGTGTAGGATTTTAGAAGGCAAGAGCCTGTCAACTTGCTTTAAAACGTAAATAATTAGGGCTATCTCACAGCTTTCGCCACCAATTAAAACCAAATTTTAAGGGCATATAGAAGTCGTAAAACCGCATAGATTAGCCCAAATCCGGAGGTCGCAGGATAGCTCCTTACTGAAATAACTCCAGTTATATTTCACCTCGGAAATGTTTTAAAAAATTACTTTTTGCCCACTGAAATTTGGAATAAATTTCAATGTTATATACACAAATAGAAAGCGGAATGCACGCTGATTCTAGTGATGCCTTTACTATTTTAATCGGTTGACCACAGCAAATGTTACAGCCGCTAGAAGTGGTTGCTAAAATCTCAACGCCGAAAAATGGTGAAAGGGGTAAAAAAATAAGTATTTTCTGATTTTGATCAAATTTAATGTGTAAGGGTTTTCTTGTGCTCTCAATCCAGATCTGAGGTCAGTTTTCCATTAAAAAAAATTCCCATTGATTTACAGCTGATTTTATTGGAATTTAGCCATATTTTTCGAATTATTGAGCATCCTCAAGCCAGGTCGTGTTTTGAGGATAAAGAAAGCATTTTTATTTCAAATGGTACTCTAGTCTTACAGTAGAAATAGTGAGGGCGACGAGAATGGAATATCTTATCCGCAAGGTAAGAAGAGCTACGAGAGAATGTAGTGGGGGAGGTTCGGGTGGAATCGGCCTTCAGGTTCGGGTGGGATCGGCCATCCTCGGCTCATGGAATATCTTATCCCCAGACTCTAGTTTAGGTTTGGAGGGTATGAAGTTCTGTCTACATACAAAAAATGGCAGTTGATGTAACAAAGTGACAATATAAATTATGGCAGACTGATGAATGCACTTACCACACCTTACCTTATTTAAAAAAAAACAAAAAAAAAACTGAATAGACTAATAAAAATAAATTGAAAATTCCAGCAGCTATATCTAATAATAATATCCACAGCAATAATTACACCTTAATAAGTGTGGGTAACATTAAACATAAACGGAGAAGAAGATAGTCAGGGATGCAGTCAAAGTAACACCAGGTTCGGTGGTCACTTCTGGTATTTTGTTCATTATAGCCCTGAAGAAGACCTGCAACGCAGGTCGAAACGTTGGCACGTATTAAAGAATTCTTCTTTGACGTGGTGTTACTTTGACTGCATCCCTGACTATCTTCTTCTCCGTTCATCATCCAGTCAACCATACTTTTATCATCATTAAACATAAACACTATATTTATGATAAATAGTATAAGACGTCCAATAACAAGTTAAGCTATAAGAAAATTTATGAGAAATTATAAATTATTACATAATATTAAAAGAGTAATTAATAAAACTAAATTGAATATCCATATTTATTAGAGAGTTCATTATTATTATTTTCTCAATAACTTCTACGTTTATAAATAGTTACCAATAAAATTTTTCTCACACTTAATATCTAGCAGCCCACGCTTCTTTACTATAAATTCAATTATTTTATGAATAACTTAAGATTTACTTAAATTTTATGCCAAATTAATTAATCATAATTGATAGTCTGGTTTTCTATTGTCATAACACTAACTATTCACGAAATAAAAATTACTTTTTACTTTTTAGCTCGGTTTTTTTATTTTATTAAAGCCTGTATTTTTTAAGTTTTTCTAAACTATAATTAGTTATCTTAATTTCTAGTCTTACAAGGGGACGTTTTCAGTTGTAACTCACAGATTTGAATGCCGATTTTTGTGTGGGTAATAGGGACCTATAATAGTGCAAAACTAGAGTTATAGCCGCCAATGGGCATTTGGAGCCGAGAAAAAAAAAAATATATATGAAAATCACGTTTTATTTTTTTTCTCAGCTCTCAGTCAAGATAGAGAAATGATTCTTTCACGTTTAATTGTAGTTATGTATGCTATTTTAAATAAAAGATACTTTCGTTATGCTCAAAACACTACCCGGCTTTAGAGTGCTCAAAAACTCCAAAAAATGACAATATTCTTAGGAAATCCGCTGTAAATAGAGGAAACTTTTTTTCATGAACAACTGACCTCAAATCTAGATTTAACGCACCACAAAACCCTTATATGTGAAATATTATCAAAATCAAAAAATATTAATTTTTTACCTCTTTCGAGGGGGTTAAAATTTTGAAGTTGAGATTTCATCAACACTTTCTAAAGGCCATAACAACTGCTGTGTTCAACCGATTAGAATAGTAATAGCATCACAAGATTCAGCATACATTCTGCTTTTTATCCATGTATATAACATTGGATACACTCTAGATTTTAGAGGACAAAAACTGATATGAATTAAAAAATCCGAGGTCAGCTATAACTTGAGATATCTCAATAAGGGGAAATCCTGCGACCTCCGGATTTGAGCTAAACTTAAATAAGAAAAAAAAATTTCTCACCTATGTTATATAAATAAGACGTTTTAAAATGAATTATTTCTATTATTATTTTAATTTTTACACACTAAATTTCAAATAAGGCTATTTAAAAATAATATACAGATTTTTTAACTAAAACCTGATATTAATTTTAGATTATTCATCAATCTTAGAATTTCAAGGCGATTTGAAATAAAATATATACGTCTTATTTATATAACATAGGTGAGAAAATTTTTAAACTAAAAACATATTATTTTCAGATTCCTCATCTCAAAAAACATGTAGAAACTAAATTTTGTCGAAATCAAAAATAATTTTTTTTTACCTTTAAAATTTTTTAGGGTTTTAAGGGGCTGTCAATTTCTGAAAAAATGTAAATAATTTGCTATATCTCACATATTTCGCCACCGATTACGACCAAATTTTAAGGTCATCTAGAAGCCGTAAAACTGAATAGATTAGCTCAAGTATTGAGATATCTCAAGTTATAGCTGACCTCGGATTTTTTCATTCACATCAGTTTTTGTCCACTAAAATCTAGAGTGTATACATGGATAAAAAGCAGAATGTATGCTGATTCTTGTGATGCTATTATTATTGTAATCGGTTGAACACAGCAGTTGTTATAGCCTTTAGAAAGTGTTGAAATCTCTTGAAAACTTCAAAATTTTAACCCCCTCGAAAGAGGTAAAAAATTAATATTTTTTGATTTTGATAATATTTCACATATAAGGGTTTTATGGTGCGTTAAATCCAGATTTGAGGTCAGTTGTTCATGAAAAACAGTTTCCACTAATTTAGAGCGGATTTCCTGGGAATTTTGTCATTTTTGAGCATTCTAAAGCCGGGTAGTGTTTTGAGCATAACGAAAGTATTTTTATTTAAAATAACATACATAACTACAATTAAACGTGAAAGAATCATTTCTCTATCTTGACTGAGAGCTGAGAAAAAAAATAAAATGTGATTTTCATATTTTATTTTTTCTCGACTCCTAATGCCCATTGGCGGCTATAACTCTAGTTTTGCACTATTATAGGTCCCTACTACCCACATTCAAATCTGTGAGTTACAACTGCAAACGTCCCTTTGTAAGACTAGAAATTAAGATTCCAATTGGACTGGTCTGCTTTCGTTCCACCACTGCTGGTCTTGCCCCTATTGGAACGAACGAGACCGATCTCTGGATTAAGTTTAATTAATAATTAATGAAGTTTTATTAATTACTCTATTATTTTTATGTAATAATTTAAATTTTCTTATGACTGTTCTTAACATGTTATAGGACGTCTTATACTAACATAAATACATACGTAACATTAAACATAAATATAGTATTTATGTTTAATGTTACCCACACTTATTGAGGTGTAATTATTGCTGTGGATATTATTATTAGATATAGGTGCTGGGATTTTCAATTTATTTTTATTGGTCTATTCAGTTTTTTTTATTTTTTTAAATAAGTGTATTTAGTTTATTTTTTTCGTTGTTTGTATATATATCATTAATGATTTTTTTTTTTTGGCATATAGTCCAAAATGCTTGTTTTATTTCTGATTTAAAGATTTGTTTTTTTATATTAACAATAAAGGCATTATTATTGGTGGCAAAAAGGAAAAGATTATCCAAACCAACCGCTAATTCCATCAGGTGTTTAGAGAAAATGTGATGTTGTAAAGTTTTCTTAAAATAATAAACTTTGCATATTTAGTTACAATAATATTATAAGGTAATTCATTCATCGCTCATTTCAAGCCATAATACAATATTATTATTATTATCACCATTATATAAAAGTTATGAACCATGCCATAAATTATGATTATAGGATAGGATTATTGTGGTCCATGTTCATATGATATATTAATTGATAAGAAATTAATGATATTAGGATAATGATTGCAATATTATTTCCTGAAACATATTTATTTATACAAACAATTTTTTTAATATAAAACTGGGTAACATTTCATGGACAATGCCACTTTCTCAAGCCCTACAACATAGAATTCAAACAACAAAAACTGTATTATGACTATTACAACACTAAATATTATAATTTATAAATAAATATATATTAATATTATTACTCAAATTATTGTTATATTTCTCAGGAGATATTATTGCAATCATAATCCTAATATCATTAATCTCCTCATCAATTAATACATCAATCTGTATTATTTTCTACTTTTTATTGTGTCTTTTTCACAATGAATATATCTATATTATTATATTGTATTTCATTGAATGAAGTTCAATGTTTGGAATTTTATTACAATCATGTGTCTTCAATTATACAATTTTGTTTTGTTTTAAGAGATAATTGTTTTGTTTTGTTTTTAATTATTAACTCAAGTGTCATGTGTATATAATTACAGGTTTAATATTTATTAATTTTTTTTTTCTAATCCCCTTTATTTTTATTGTTTGATTATACAATTACAAAAAAGTATGAATCCATTCCTTTTTCTGCACTTGGTGCATTTTAAGGGATTTCTGTTTAAAGTACAAAAAATCATGATACAACAATAAAATAAATCTTGATCCAGTGATGGGGCTCACTAGGTGTAGTGGTTCTGTATTTTGTTTTATTTTCATATTGATATGAAAGTGAATCAAAAGAATGAGAATGGAACGGTTTTTCAACTGGAACGGAACGATTGGAACCGTTCCACTAAAAAGGTGGAACTACCCATCGCTAATCAAAAGTCAGTCATTTAGTAGTCAAATATAGCACACAGTCAAACTATATATTTTTTTCTAAAAAGGGAAGCTCTCTTTTAATAACTCTTGTCTGTTCAATCGATTTTTTTACCGTTGGGAAGTAAAGAGAGTTGAGCTCTCCATCTAGGTCCGTTTTTAATTATTGATGACTACTTCCTAGCATAATTACAACTCAGATTTTAGTTTTCTTTCTGTATAGACTTAACGACCGATACCCGTCAATATTTTCCAGACATTCATAATTTGAAAACTGTATCCCATCATTCACTTTCAAAGACGTAGATGGAGTACAAATAATTTATCGAACCCAACAGATGAAATAAAAATGGAACGGATTTATGATTGGATTCACATCACACAATTTTTTTTTTTCATAATCTTCAAAATATAAGCTTCCAGTTATAGAATTTCTGTGTTCCTAGAACAAATTATCAATTACACAAGATAAAGTGTCAGCTGAAACAACTGTTTTTGTAGATAAATCTCATACAACTATAAGGAGCCACTGTAAGGTTTCAGAAGGATATGTCTTCTTCAATATAACCCTACAGGTATCATTTAGATGCAACTCACTAATGGTCCTATGAATTTAGATTTTCTCAATAAGATGAAGGAATAAAACACACACACAAAAAATGTTGTCTGTAATTCTCTTAACCCTTTTCCTGGCAAGAGGAATTATAGTTCCCCTCAACTTTGGCCAAACATCTTAAGATAATATCAGGAGGGTACCTTGGAAACAGTGTTGTACTTTATAGAAAACCTTTCTCATCGATTTGGAAGCCCTGCAGGAAAGCTGTTTGATGATATCCACCAACAAGTCCTTTTGGAATGGTGAACATGATTGGCTCAGACAGTCAAGCATGTTAACAATTAGTTTTTATTAGTTATTTCTTGTTTCTCAGAATTTTTTGCTTCATATAGATTTAGTTATTTTCTAAAGGAAGGAGCTAAATATAAGTCTAATGTTCTATTCAGACTTTTATATTCGAAGATATTGATAAGGGAACTTCAGTAATCAATGCCAGGTTAGCAGTATTAAGAAAAAAAGCGATTAAATTTATATTTTGGTTAGATATAAATATTTGAAAAAATAAATAAATCGCCAAGCAAAAAGAGCATCAATAACTACCAATGATTTGCTTGAACTTTCTTTAAATGAATTCAGGTCTGACGTCGTCCTACAGTTCATCTGTGCTACAGTTGCTTTTGGATTCAGGAAAGAAGCATCCAAGCACTTCACTCGCAAGCCACAATCTAATAACTCATGGAGTGCCTGCCTTAATTTTATGAATCAGGGGTGGTGAACATTTCTCAATATTACAAGGGAAAGTAAATGTCCCCTATATCACATCAACAAAGACTGAAACAGTTATTTTCCTTACAATTTCCTAGTTATTCATTTTAACCTTTCTGAAATCTCAGAAAGCAATTGATGTTTGTGTTCAATATAATATTTATTTATTGAGTTTTAAAGTTTTATCCTTTCTGATATTCCAAGATGGTAACCTGGAAAAGGGAACCAAAGTTACCTTTTATGATAAATGACCATAAAAATAAATTGTAGCCGGATTGCATAGTCATTTCAGTACATATTTGTATGGGATAAACTTCAGTTTTTTCAAAAGATATAAAAAAACTATTTTTCTATTTTTGCAAAGAAAATGGTAAATGGGATGGAAATCTCTTAGGGTAAGGTTTTTCCTATTATCCGATTATTCCAAAATAAGTGATATAGGGAAACATTCAGCTATCACTACTTTAAAGGGGTTAGATCTCAAAAGGAAATACTTTACTTAGAAATTAACATCAGGAGTAATAAGCAGATTATCAAGTCAAAAAGGCAAAATATTTCAAGAAAAAATCTTTTAAAAGTAGTAACATAGTCAAATACAGTGTTATACAGTGCATTAGCAACATTTGAAAAACAAAACCTTTCTTTTTTTTTAAACTTTTTCAGTTTTGTTGTTTCTAATGGTAACTTTTTCATAACTGGCTTTCGAAAAGATCTATACACTTTATGTGATGTTTTTAAACCAGAAGTAAATTATTCCAAAATCATACACAATTATAAGGAAAAAGATATTTTTATTAGAAAAAAATGTTTTAGGTTTAAGATGTTGGAAAGCACTTATTTTTTCTCACATTAATTGTTATCTTTGTAGAAACAAAACAAGCATTCGTTATAGAAGTAAATAGAAAATTTTAGTCTTGAAAAAATTATGATTAGTCCATCTATTTTATCAAATGAAACATTAGTCCATCTATATGATAAACTGTGATTATTATAGATTTTTAAATTTAAATTTAAAAAATGGTGTAAATCATAAGACGTTTTAATGATACATATGTTGCAATTCAACTGGAAACCGCACCAAGTGTTGTGTTTAAAAATTGACCAAACAATTGTGCAAGGCCATCAGGAGTTTCATTTGGAGAAGGAGGATGGAGTTTGGCATAATTAAGAAACTGTCTTCGATATCGTGCCAGCTGAGCAGGTGAAAACGAACCAGAGATATTTTCCAAAACAATTCCACCATGACATGGTAATTTAATAGTTCCTTCGGCACCACATTTTTTAGCAGATATTATTTCCTAAAAAAAACAAACAAAAAAAACAAAAACAAACAATAATGTCATTCTTCTGTAATTCTTAAAATCTTTATTGTTTTTCTTTTAATATCAGTCAATACTACTTACTGCTACAATTGCTTGTGTTATTTTATCAAGTTCATTCAAGAAGTTTGCTGAACTTAAAGGGGCCTGAAATCACAAGAGTATAATAAAGTAATACTAATAAATGCCAAATAAGAGTTACCAACATCTGGCCTTAAATGTAAAAACATTAATGAAATGAAAAAATAATCTTTATTCTGGCACATATTGTCCCCTAAGAAAAACAAAAAAAAAAAAAAAAAAATATATATATATATATATATATATATATATATATATATATATATATATATGATATAAAAGAAAAAAAGCAATTGTTAGGGAAACAAATGACTAAAATTAACAAATTTACATTTAAATAATGATATAGTTATTGATGTAATTTATTGGCATCGAATATACTGAGTTATAGATAGCGGACTATGTTGAAGGAGGCCAAGACTCAGTGATGGGTTGAAGCACCAAGAAGGAAGGAAGGATATGCTGAGTTTGATTAACTTGAATTTTAATTATTACTCATATTAGTGGCATCTAGCTGGGTTTTGATGAGATATTGGAATAGGAGAGTTTTGAATGAGTTTAAGGGAGTAGCATATCTAATTTCAGGAGGGATAGATTTCCAAAGGGTATTGGATCGAGCTTGGAAGGAGTGTTAGTATAATGCTGTTCGTTGGAAGGGAGTATATAGGACAGAGGAACATGATCTTGTTGTGAGTTGGAAGTGGAGAGAATACTTGAATTTCAATAGGTTATAAATGTAGGATGGATGATGATTATTAATGACATGGTACGTGGCCAGGAAATATTGTTTGTGTGAGGATGGATGGAGCCACTCTAAGGCAGCGTAGAGGTGCAAAACATGGGAACGTTTTGGGGTTCCAAAAACAAATCAGACAAAACTGTTCATAATTTGTTGTAATCTTTCCCAGAGACACATCGAGAGGGCCCCATACACCACACAACCATAATCAAACTAAGGAAAAATGAATGAGGATACAAGGAGTTTTCACGTGGATCGAGAAAGGAACTGGCGGGAACGATAGAATAATGTGAGGGTTCCTAATGATTTTTTTTTATAAATAAGAAAGAAATAATGTTTTTTTTTTTTTGTTTTTTTTTTTGGCTTTAAAGACTTGCTAACACAAGTCCTATATTGCCAATATAGCACTATCTAATTTTATTTAATTTTGTGCCCAGTTGAATTTTCTTTTTCTTTCTCTATCATATGAGAGCTTTGGTTTCAGACAGAAATTTAATTAAATCTTGGGCCTTTACTTTCGTCAAAGTTCTTAAGAATTCAGAGACGTCTTGAACAGTCAGTGTACCCAGCGTTCTTATCCTCTCATTCACAAACTTTTTGTACTTAAACACGATGTGTCTTGGATCTTCTAGACATTGGCATTTAGAACACATGCCACTTTGAGTTAGGGCCATTAAATTGAGGAATTTGTTGGTTCTGCCATGGTTAATCTTCAGTCTAATAAGTTTTACTAAACTTGGGCGTTCGAGATTTAGCCTTTGAGTTACAAACCATGGAGTCAATGCTACCTTTTCTTGTACTGCGTAGAGGTCCTTTCCTTTCAGTGCACTTTCCCATTCGTAAAACCTTTGCCATTCTTCGATCGCATTATATTTGATTTTTCTTATTAGGTCTGTTATTGGGATCTTGATATTTATCCGGTGATGCTGGCGTTGGTTGGCAGTTTTATCAGCCGTTTCATTACCTGACAGCCCTACGTGTCCCTGTACCCATTGGAAGAAAAAATGGTTTTTCGGCATGTACAATAATGAGAGAATTTTAAAAGAAATGTAATTATGTGATTTTGTTTGGTGTAACAAATTTAGATGTTGGCATACAGAGGCTGAATCAGTTAGGATGACTATATTAGTATTTGAGTATGTTCTTTCGCAGTAAATAATGGAATGAAGGATGGTGTAAAGTTCTGCGCTGAAGATACTAAGATTCAATGGCACAGAGAACGAGAATTTCTGGTTGTTCTGGGGGTCAAATACGGTGATCGAAGTGCGAGTTTGTGTTTTTGAAGCATCAGAATATATTTGATGGTAACTGGGATATTTTTGAGCTATTGTTTCCAGTGCTGCTAGTTTTAGATGCAATGAGGAGTAGAGAGATTTATTATGAGTTTTACCGATTAGATTTGGATTGCTATTTACTTTGATTAGACTTTTAGGAGCTGGTGTTGTGTATTCCTGAGGAGCTTCAGTTTTATGGAGTGATTTAAGCAGTGGTTGTAGTTCGTTGATGATTTCTACTAGCTTCTGACAGAATAGACTGCCTTTATTAATTGCATTCCCAACTGGGTGGTTAGAGTCCGAATAAACCTTGAGGAGGTATTTTTTAGCTAGCCACGTCCTTCTAATGTTTAAAGGCATTTCTCCGGCGGAGGCCTGAAGTGCATTAATGGGAGATGTTTTGAAAGCCCCTAGGCACAACCTAATGGCACCTGACTGCAATGTGTTTAACACTTTGATGTAGGGGGAATTTGATTCATTATAAATAACAGAGCAATAGTCTAGAACGGACCGAATAATTGTTTTGTATAATGTAATTAAATTCCGAGGGTGAGATCCCCAGGATACTCCGGCTAAGGATTTTAATATGTTCATATTATGAAATGACTTTTTTTGAATCGTTTTGATATGTTCTCTGAAGTTTAATTTTCTGTCTAATGTTACTCCCAAGAATTTTAGATTTTCCTCGCTTCTTATGGTGAATCTATCGTTAGACAGCTCGAAGTCTTTCAGAGTAAACTTCCTTTTCCTTGTAAAAGGAGTTATGCTGCACTTGTTGGGATTTATTTTTAGTTTCGTGGCTAGAAACAGTTGGTTTAATCTGTCTAAGGCTGTACCTATTATTTCTTTGCCTTCTTCTGCCGTATTTACTGAAGTGTAAATTAAGAAGTCGTCTGCAAATTGAATCATTTTGCAATTATTAATTTTTGTATTAGAAATATGTTCGGTATAAAGGTTGAAGAGGGTCGGGCTCAGAGGGTCTCCTTGGGGGAGCCCACTGTATGTATCAAAAGCAACACGTCCTTCCCAGCTGTCCATGAAGCATGTCCGGTATGATAGGTAATTTATTATCCATTGAGTTAATTTTATTGGTAGATGAAGGGTTTTTAATTTGGAGAGTAAAACTTGAAGTTTTACGTTGTCGTATGCTCTGTCTATGTCTATTGTTAATGCAACAAGGATTTTTTTTTTGTTTGTAGGCTTTGAAAATATCGTTCGTTAGTAGAAAGATTGCGTCTGTGGTGGATCTATTTTTTCTGAAGCCAAAGCAAAAAGGACTTAAAATATTTTTTGTTTCTATGAACCATTCAAGCCTGTTTTTTACAATGACGTTGAATACTTTTGCTAAGCACGAGATGAGAGCGATAGGGCGGTATGAAGTTATTGTGGATGGGTCTTTACCGGGTTTTAGTATTGGGGATAAGATAATGTTACGCCAAGCAGGTGGGATCATTGCTTCATTCCAGAGTTGGTTATATGCTGTGAGCAAGTGTTGTTTCATCGTGTCCGGTAAGAGTTTGATCATTTCGTAATTGATTTCATCCATACCAGGGGCGGTTCCAGTTTTTCCACTCAATGCTGCTTCAAGTTCTGTTAGTTGGAAGGGTGAGTCCAAGAGGTGGTCACCACTTGATGCGCGGAGTAATGGTTGCCTAGGATCAAATATATTAGACAAATGTTCAAGAAAGGCAATCGCTGAAGTTTGGCTTGTCAGTACTATGTTCTGCACGTTGTTCCTCTTGCCACGTAGAGTTTTGATTTTATTCCACATGGAACCTATTTGATTTGGATTGATGCTCTCAATATATTTCATCCATGATTCCTTTTTCGCTTTTTTAATAAGGGATTTGGTTTTGTTAATTTTTGATCTCATCATTTTGTAGTTGTATGTCGTCGTGTTTCTTAGGTATTCTTTTATTGCTCTTTTCTTTTCCCCATATGCCTTGCGAATTTCTGCATTCCACCAGCATTTCGGCACGAATTTTGGATGGTATTCTGAGCATTTACAAGGTATAGCTGATTCTCCTGCCAGGTTTATTATGTTAGTTAGATCAGTTATGTTGTATCTGGAGTTTGTTTTTTCTAATTCTATGACTTTATCAGTGTATACTGTTTTATTTAATCTTCTGAAATTTCGTTTAGGTAGAAATTTGTAATTCATCTAAGGTTTGAAATTGTTTATTTCTATTAGAATTTGTAGGTGGTCGCTCCCCAGAGTTTCTGGTAATGCGGTCCAAGTGAGGTTGTGGAATAGATCCGGTGTGGCGAATGATAGATCCAGTATGGAGGGTCTACTAGTAGTCGTTCCTAATTTTGTAACGGTTCCGATTTCATTTAATAATAATAGAGAACTGTTTTGTAATGCTGTAATTAGATCTTCTCCTCTGGGTGTATCATATTCCTGAGAGCCGAAAAATGAGGAGTGCATGTTGAAATCCCCACCCAAGAGTAGACTACAGTTAGGGTATTTATTTTGTAAATCAAATAAACTTTGGATATTTTGAGGCGATGGTTTCCTTCTATCATCTGGTGGAATATAAACTGATATTAATATGATGGGGGGTTCGGTATTGAGAAGTTTAACCCCTACTGCCTCTATCGTGCCCAGATTATTTAATTCTATAGTTTTATAGGGTAAAATGAAAAAGAAAAATTCTCACCCCTCCGTATCTATCTCGTCTGTTTCTTTTTATTATATTATAGTTTTGAGCATGATATGTCCTTTTATTATTAAACCACGTTTCCTGCAATAAAGCTATCTGTATTTTATTTATATTAAGATAATTTTCGATTTCAGCGAATTTATTGTTAATGCTTCGGCAGTTATGTTGTAAGATTTTCAATCTATCATTATAGATGTTAATTCTATTATTTGTCATTTTGGAAAGGAGGGAATAGGAGGGGTATCGTGTGTGTTATGTCTATCGTTTTCAGTTTAATGCCGAGACTTAGATGGTTTATATTAAAAAGTTGTGATAAATAGTTAGAGAGATGTTTGTTAACCGTAAGAGGGATCAGAATTATGTACTTTGTACATATACGCAGAATAGAGCTGCTTGTATTAAATCTTAAGTATTTATTAGTTTTAAGTCTTGAGCATTTATTGAATGTATTAAGGTTAGTGATTAGCGCGCACATTGTCATTATTTTGTAATTCTGAGATTGAATTGATTATTTCATTATTTTCCTGCACAAAGTTGTATAAGGTTTGTCCTATAATATTTACTGTTTCCTCTTCATTTTCTATAGTTTTAATTTTATTTATTAAAGAAATCAACATATTGATATATTTACTATCCGAATTGACTCTATGGGGATTGTTTGGTATTAAAGGAATTGTAGTTGATGGTTTATACATTGGGGCTACAGTGCTCTTATTTTGATAATCAATAACGGTGTCATTATATTTTTTGCGTTTTATATTATCTTTATTAATTTGAAGCGAAGAGTTTTTTCCAGGGTTTTTAGTACCATCTGTTTCGTATCGAAAAGGGTTAATAGCTGAAAAATCGCTATTTAAGGATAACTGAGGAAAATCTAAGGCGGAGAATTTGTTGTATGTAGGGACCGGAAATAGACTGTTTGCCTCTTTAAAACTAATAGGTTTGACTGCCATTGCCTCTTTTTATTTTCTTTTGTCGAATTGCTTCAGGGCATTCTTGGTTTGTTGGAAGGTGGCCGTTTTTGCTAAGTATGCATTTTATCTCATTGCCGCAAGAGTCTGATTTGTGTTCATTGGAGCCACATTTTAAGCATCTCTCTTTTCCTCGACATTTCTCTTTTGTATGCCCATATCTTAAACATTTTTCACAAAATAGGGGTTTGAAAATATATGGATGAACTTTCCTAGGTGCTAAATTAAGTGTGATGTTTTCAGGAAGCTTCTGAGCATGAAAGACAATTTGAACTGTTCCCGTAGCTACTGTTGTTACATTTCCATCGGGATTTTTTATTCTTCTGCTAAAACGGCGAACTTTAATTATTTTTTCATTAGAGTGAATTTCACTGATAATTTCTTCTTCTGAGAGAGACGGGTGAACATCTCTTATAACTCCGTATTTTAAAACGTTGGTATTTGGAATAAACGCCCTGAGTTTATTGGCTTCAAGAAACTGATTTTCTAAGAAGCGATTGGCAAGTTCCTGCATTTTGAAGTTAATTTCTATTTGGAACCTATTTTTCTTTTTGACAGAGAAAACCTGCAAGTTGTTTAGTCCTAAAGTTCTACCAATTTTCATATCATGAAAGCATGATAGATTTTCATCGACAGATTTTTCAACTATAACTATAAACGGTCCTTTGAAGTGTTGGAGATATTTGTTCACTACACGGTCCTTATTTCGAGTTAATGGCATATTTATGTAAGGGGGAGTAGCCCCCTGGCTACTTTCTCCCATAACCTATATGACTTTAATTTATTACAAATGAATAAAATGGATTACTGGCCTGTAAACAGCAAGCTGGAGGTAGCAAAGGATTAGGATTAGTACTTTGGCTCTTATATCACAGATATCTCACAAATGTGTCACTAAAAATTAAAACTTTTTTTCAAAAGTTATACTTTTTAGTTAGGTTATCCCTATCACATGTGATGAATAAAGAACTTAATTTGTGAAGAAATAAGAAATAATGTTAATGATTTCCTAAAGATTTAATGGGAAGATACTTAATGATCCCTCAACCAGGTCTTCTGTGATTATTATGTGAGCTTCTGTGATAATTGCCCCAGTGGAATAACAAAAAAATTAGTGCAATATGTAAATTTCTGCCTCTGTGATTATTATGTGAGCTTCTGTGATTATTGCCCCAGCAGGATGACAAAAAAATTATGTGATATATATAAATTTCCAATTTCCAGATCCAGATCACAAGATTATGGAATATAATTATAATTTTACTTATAATTAGATCACCTAGTAATTAGTAGTAATAGTGAACTTCTAGTAATTTTTTAACTCATTGCTAGTTGACCTTCAAACATAAATTTTGTTAGCTATAATTTAATTAAAAATCTAGTTTCGGAACTTTTTAAATGATCTTTTCTATTCATTTATATTGATTTTAGGTTATTATTTCAACCTGTTTTTTTTTTTTTCTTAGAAATTAAGAAGTAAATAAAGGGGACAATGAATGAAATTCTATTGTAAAAACTAACAACTTTTCTAAAACTGGTCATTTATACAATGAAATACCTATGTGGGAAAAAATACTGCGTGGGACTGGTGTTATATGACCATTTCTTTTTCTAGTAAGTACATTGTGTTATAAATACTAACTTCAACAAAACTCACTATTACATATGTCAGCAGATATTCCACCAATATCACTAATAACTTAATATACAATCAAATTTCCAACAATACAAAAAATTATTCTATGTTATGATAGTTTATACTTACAGTTTGTGTCGACTGGTTGGGTGGAGGTGGTTTTCGTAAAAACAAAGCTTGATAAATTTCACTACCAGGAATATTTTCATGAGGTTGTAAGCAAAATATTGGAGAATCCCATCGGTTTCGAGAATCAGGAATTTCATAACGTAAATGAAGAGCATCAAAACATTCCTTTGAATACCTTTCCTCTTCAGGTCTCATCAAGTTCCAATTCCATGCTTCCTCCTTGGTGCATATTGTTTCAACTGTTACTTGAGTGGAACCACTGTTTTTAGAAGCACAATACAATTCATACCTAAATCCTACAAGTTTTTATATATTTTTTAATTGTAATGTAGAGTAAGTCAAAAATAATCAATAAGTTATACCTTTAATATAATTTCCAGCATCCAAAATCACAACATTGTCAGGAGTTAATAATCTTATTGCTTCTGATTTTAGAATGCCTCTTATTTCTTTTTCCTTTTGTGCGTCTAAATAAATGTTTATTATTAAGATATAATAAAAATATTCTTACTAACACGGAAGGAATCAAATTACCAGAAAATATTTTGTTCTTCTGAAGTTCTTTATTGTGTATTATATCATTTTCTGAAACGATATGAACTTTAACTTTGTTGACATTTTGTAAAAAGTCTTTTATTTGATTTGCCCTTGTACTTTTGCCCGTAGAAGGTAGTCCAGCTATTACAACAAGAGGCATAGTAAACGTATCATAACATCTAATTGACTTAAAAGTATTTCAACTACATCAAATATAGTACTGAAGATAACAGATGAGGAGGTAATAACATTTCTATGTAGACAAATAGCTACAAACTTTACTTTGAAACATTTGTTTGCTTTGGAAAACTATTCATATGTTAGCCTTAAGTAGTGTAGCGTCAAAATTTAATAACATAATTCGTTTTATTTAACATACATACCGAAGCAGTATGAAAATAAATTAACTTTATAAATATGTCTATTAAGGTAACTTAATTTATTTTTAGAAACTTAATAAAACACTGTCTCAATATGTTTTCGTCAACTTTTTTTTTCAGCAACCGAGCTTACATAAACGTCTAAACGACTTGGAAAATGAATTAAAAGAGCTTCATGAGCGCATATTAAAAAAACGCAATCTGTTTCATCAGGAGAACTTGTTCGTTCACAAGAAAGGAAATCCCAAGAAGGTAATTAATGTTATGCTATTTTTATGAAGTTATGAGTTCCGTTTAGGCTAGGAAATGGTTATTAGGTTCAAAAGAAACGAACACTACTTTCGGCTGAAAAAAACACACTGAATCAAAAAAGAAGAACTTGGAATCCAGTTGATGATATCTTTAAAATTCGTTCGGAGGGTGATGTATTACGTTTTAGATTTACCTATTAAAATACATAAACTTCAACCAGAAATGCTAAGTAATCATTTTTGTTTTTTTTAAAAAAAGGTGTATTTAGTACAACGGCAAGTTTGACAGATATCACTAGTTTGTCTTCTGATCTTGATAAAGTAATTCGTTCAATCACCAACGTAAGTATTTAGCTTTAAACACCAATCCAAAATTGTATGTGCTAAGTATGTTTTTTAAAAATGTTCAAACGAGCTGTAATGTAAAAACGACCTTTCAGTAACAACACTGTTGCTGAACTTTAAATGTGTATTTATAAATATGAGAGTAAGCAGCAAAAGTTTTGTACACCTACTAAATTCACTAAAATACTTCTATTCTCGTTGTAGAAAAATAATTTTTTGACGATTTATCCTTCCTCACGTGAAAAATACTTGTAATAATCAAAACCCCAAAAATATTGATAATCTTTATATTTTTACCCTATAAATATACAAAAGTTTAGACTGACTGCAGTAATCGAATTAAATACAGTTATTAAACTGACTGCAGTAAAGCAGCCATAGCCCGATATTCAATAGCGGTTACATGTACTTTTCCCCAGATAAAAGTGATATTCTAACCGCCAGATTAGTTCAATAAATAATATACCTCATTCATCGGTCCACAACATAAACACATTAAGAAGGCTAGATGATAAGGGCCGATCGGGATAGCCGAGAATTTCCTCTTGCCAAAGTGAAAGAAGTTTGAGATGAGAAAAGTTAATGCTGATCTCAAAATACCGGCCAGAAAGATAGTAATTGTTGTAAATTCTGGATTTGAGAACATTTTCTAATCATTCTAAATTTATTGTTGTCACCTTCCCAGTCGGCCTTCTAGTTCAATAATATCAAGTCGACTTTTCTTGTTTAAATATTCTAATCTGTACATTTAATAATAAATTATTGATGATGTGTTTCTCTAAACATCATTTCAATTATCCCTTTAAACCTATGAAGAAATGAATGTCTATTGGTACAACCACTAGTGTCCACAGGTACAAAGGAGGAAGGTACCTATGGACACTAATCAGTAAGTTACAAAATATTATTTTCTGTAAAAATAAAATTACTTTTCAAAATAAAGACACCAGGGTTCGATAGCCCCATAAATTTCTTATCTATTGGTACAATAACCACTCAGATAAATATAGCACCGAAAATTAGAAAAAATTAAAAGTGAAAATTGTCCGCAGGTACAGCACCTTCCCCTATAATATATGATATAAAAAAAAAAGTAATAGAGCCAAAAAGAAAAAGTAACTGGAACTTGTGAGCTTGTGTGATCTAAAAAAAAAAAAGCCACGTTGAGCTCCGGTAAACAATTTCCATTTTCTTAAAGCCCATACTACTACTTAAATATATACTAGCTCATACTCAGTCTGGCCAGAGACGGCAAACAATCAACATCTCTTTACTCTTTTTCCTTTAACTTCTTTATTTTGTGTTAGTTTTCTTAATTTTTTGTTTGTTTTTCTATTTGCATATTCATAAACCTAATTAGTGAAGTGACGCATCGTAATCCAGTACGATTACTTCATAATAATAGAAAAAACGGAGTAATTAGTTCACAACTCATCCGGAACAAGCGGCTAATCCTCACAGTATTAAGTACCTGCTCACTACTGCTATAAGTAAATAAACATTCATTCACCTCTATTACGTCAAAATGGTTCGATGCGCGAAGTGTAAAAATTCAATTTCAAGAGAAGACAAAAACAGTTGATTTTGTTCTAAATGTAAAGGGATTTTCCACGGCAGATGTTTCAACCTTCTAGATAAAGACATCGAAGCTCTGAAAAACTCCAAAAAAATCATGGTTTTGTCACATTTGTGACACAAAAAAGCAAAATTCAAGGACCGAAAACCCTTCGGAGCCATCCGGTTCCGAGATACTAACTGCAGTAAATACAGTAAACGAGGAAATTAAATCCCTAAAAACGTCACTTGATAAATACGGAGACTTAAGTTTCGAATTGACTGAGAGACTGACAAAAAACGAAGCTCATCTAGAAGGGCAAACAAAACGTAAAGAAGAGTTGGTTGATGAAAATAGAAATTTAAAAACAAAAGTTTGTCTGCTCGAAATCAGGATAAACAAGACAGAGCAGGGACTTTTGAGTAAATCGATGGAAATTCGGGGCATCCCAGTACGCCCAGGTGAGACCCCGACGGCATTGGTTACAAGTATTGGTGCCGGTCTCGGCATCAAACTAAACATAGACGATTTCGACCTAGTGGAGCGCCGGAGGCCCAGGAAGGATGATGCGCGACCACCGCCGGTAATCGCACGATTCGTCAGACAATCTCTGAGAGACGATCTAATACGGAGGAGAAAAGTCAAGAGGGACTTCTCGACGCGCGATATCGGCTGCCAGGAGAATGACTCCCACCGGATATATCTGAGCGAGGAGATGACCCCGACCAACAGGCATCTGTATTGGCTCGCCCATCAGAAGAGATCAGCCGGCAAATTAAAATATGTGTGGTTTTCGGGTGCGGTGCAGTAAAGAAAACGGCCATCCAGTAATCTTCATAGACCAGGCTCAGGACCTGGATGTTTTCGCCTGACCTTCTGGAATTCTTTTCATATCTGCGCTTCCTTGGTCTACACACTTTGCTAATGAAACCAGTGTATTTTCTATTTTTTGTTGTTTTTCTATTATTTATCCTTACCTGAATAGTTTTCAGTTTTTAATTTATTGGTATCACTATGATATTACTTTTAATCAGTTAACCCTCACTTGTTTTATTATTTTTTTTCAATTGTTTTAGTATTTTTGTTTTTTATTTTACTTATTTATTTATTTTTTTTCTTCTTCATCACTTCTTTACCAGCTCTTCATCCGTTCGTTCTCTACTATTCTTATATATTTACCAGTTACTACTTTTACTTTTACTTTGCATTATTGTAAATATTTCTACTTTTATATATACTTTGTACATATCATTTCACTTCTGTTCTTATCATCGATATGTATTATTTCTTCTTGGCGTCTACTACTGTATCTCATTTTCAGCGTCATCCTTTTACTTACTATCCTATGTTTCCCTAACTCCTTCCCAATATGACTAATATCCTAACCGCCTGTCACATATAATCACAATCCCTACTAGCTCACTACGATCGATAAATTCCTAGAATTCTTCACCCAAAATTTTTACCACATCATTGCAGTCTCTGAAACCTGGCTAAAACCTTATATTCCTTCTTCCTCAATTTCCCTCCCTAACTACTCCATCATCCGTCACGACCGGGTCAACCGGACCGGAGGCGGAGTAGCACTATATGTTCATGATAGTCTGCAGTCCCGTGTCCTGCATCTTTCTCCTCCCTCAAATCTCCCAAACATTGAATATCTCCTTGTTGAAATATCCTTTAATTCACATTCTATCCTGTATGTAGTGGCCTATCGTCCCCCTCATGTTCCCTTTGACCAATCATTCGAATCTAACCTTTACTGTTATGTTGCTCTTTACTCCAATATAATCATCTCCGGTGACCTGAATACCAATCTCCTATCTGACTCCTATGACAAAACCTATCATGAAAACCTCTTTTTCTCCCTTCACCTTTTTATTGTACCACTTAATCCCACCCACCACTCCGCGTTCCTCTCCCTCGGGAGTCTTTCCTATCACTCCGGACGAGTTAAATTCCTATTTCGTTTCTTCCACTTCATCTCCTCCTTCTCGACCCTCCCAGTCCTTACCTCCGCCTGCATTTAACGACAATAATTTTTATTTTTCTTATATCACTCCCTCTGATCTAATTACCTTCATTATGAAGTCTCAATCCAACTCATCTGGTTTAGACGACATTCCTGTTAAATTATTGAAATTATGCCTTCCTGAAATCCTACCGGTTCTCCTCTTTATATATAATTTTACCCTCCAAAGCTCTGTATTTCCCACTTCCTGGAAAAAGGCCGTTCATCCCATCAACAAGAACCCAAACCCTATATCCCCAAAGGACTACCGCCCTATATCCATACTTCTAAGCCCCTAGAAAGATTGGTGCAATCCCAAATTTCCAATTTCCTAGAAGATTCCAAGTTACTCGATCCCTTCCAGTGTGGTTTCCGTCCCGGCTTCTCAACACAATCCGCCCTCATCAAAATTATCACTGACATTCAAGCAGCGATGGATAAAAAAGAACTGTCCATCCTGATCCTCCTTGATTGCTCTAAAGCATTCGATTCCTTAGACCATAATATCCTTTTTTCCAAATTGAAATCATTTAACTTTTCCCACAGCGCTCTCCTTTGGTTTCAGTCTTTCCTTTGCCACCGCACCCAAGCAGTCGCCAACCCTAACCAAGACCTATCCTCTTTCCTCACTCTACTATCTGAAGTAGCTCAAGGTTCGAGCATTTCCCCTCTACTGTTTAATTCCTACATCAATGATCTTCCCCATTCAATTCACCATTGTTCCCACCATCTTTACGCCGATGACTTCCAAATTTGATTCTCCTTTCCTCCATCCGAAATGTTAGCTGCGTTTTCCAAAATTCAGGAAGACCTAGACGAAATCTGTGCCTGGGCAAATCTGAACAAATTAACGTTAAACGCAGCTAAAACTGAAGCAATTGCCATAGGATCACATTCCCTTCTTCATTCAAATGCCAACGTTCCCACATTATTCCTTAATGGTCGTCCAATAACTTTCCATTCCTCTGCTAAAAATTTAGGCTTAACCATTGATCAAACCCTCTCCTGGAAATCCCATATTGGAAATCCCCCAAATCTCCCGAAGGTCAATCGGTATCCTAAAACTATTTCACCGCTCCCGTCACCTCATTCCCCTACCCACACGCAGACTCCTAGTATCCTCCCTTATCTTCTCCCAATTTGACTATGGTTGCGTGATATATTTCGGGCTCTCGACGGTTCTTGAAGACAGATTAAAACGCATCATGAATTGTTTCATTAGGTTTGTCTTCGGAACCTCGAGACGTTCCAATGTTTCGCATCTCTACACCGAGTTAAATTGGCTTTTCCCCTCCTTCCGCTGAAAATACTTCCTAGGCACCTACCTATTCCAAGTTATTAACACCCGTCACCCTCCCTTTATTTACAGTAACCTAAAATTCAAGTCCGCTATCAAATCACTGCATACAAGATCTCCTCTTTCCGATTTCTATACTCCATCCCACAGAAGTACTGCATTCCTTCCTTGTCCGATCCTCTACTCTTTGGAATTCCTTCCCCCCCCCCTGTATCCGCAATGCATCTTCCCTTGGAACATTCAAATCACTATTCTTTCACCATCTTCTTTCCCTTCAACTCGGCGCTCTCTAATTATAAGGATGTATGTACTATGTATGTAATCGTCTAATTTAATTACTAAGACCGTCAGACATAAAACATAAGCATAAATTATAGCTTGATTATGATAATGTTTTAATTGTTTGTAATGATAATTTTTGATTTTCTATCTTTTATTTTTCTTCAAGTTTCTGTTTGTTTTTTTTTCTCTTTTGCAATTTTATTTACAATATTAACCTCTATTTTGTATACTCATTTTTTTCACTCTCTTTTTATTTAAAGTTTTTTCTTTTTCTAGTTTTTCTCTGTATTTTTTTTTTTTTATACATATTTGTATTCAGTTTATCTATGTTATTTTATTTTTAACAGCCTCTCGGCCAGTTATGATCTTACTTTATGTTCTTTATTGTTATTCTTAAGGGTCTTTGTCCCAGAATAAAGTTTTCTTTCTATTCTATTCTAATATCCCTATAAATTTTATAGACCACTGATGACAACTGTATGAAAAACAAGAATTGTTTACAAAGTTGGGATTAGTACGTTCGTGGTCTCTATGTTTATTTAAAAAAGTTATTAGTCTGCTTTCGTCTCAAAGAGTATGAACATGGATATTCTTATTATAGAGAAACAAAATATTCCAGTATATTTGAGATAGTTTTTAGTGACGGATCATTATAATATTTAGTTTCTTTTTGCGGGAAGTATGAATAACAAAAATTAAAATTGGTTTATTTTAATATGGATACATTTATATATCAAGACTTGAGCATAAGTTTAGCAAAGAATAAGCAGTTAAGTTGGGAATTCTACCACTAGAAAAAATTTATGGAATATATTCTTCACCTAGGATATATATTCATTAAAGTTATCAAAGTATCCGATACCAAAGAATACTTCTGAGAATACCCGAGCTCAAAACCATTTTGGAACCCGACAGCTGTGGGGGATGTCTTTCGGATGAACGAAAAAATTCATCCCATTAAGGTATTGGAGGCTCAATAGCCTGGGAGGAGATTATGAGAGTGTCCCAGAGTTTCATAATGGAGTTTGTTCTAAGGATTGAAGTTAGAAGAGGCAAATCCCATTTGAAGCTCCTCGCCATTAAGAAATTGGCAAGAAGAAGATAAAGAAAAAGACAAATGGGTTTAAAAAACTGAATCTTGTAGTATTACTTTTTATTAATTGTAATATAATGCATACACATGAGATGAATAGAAAAGTGAAATGATTGTAATTAGAACTTCATAATTTTTAATGTTCTTGGTTGCGAAAAGGTTTACTTCTACTATTGGTTGTTACTTCACTGTCAATGTCCGTGTGGTGGACCAGTCCAAGCTTAGAAGTGGTAATATACTTTACTTCTGTGACTGAAAAACCAATTTCAAGTGTTTAATGTACGATTTTTCACCACAAAAAAGAGCGAAGACCTTCAGGTCCTATTTTAGGGCAGTTTTAACTGCCGTTAAAATACTTTTAACTTTTTCAAAAGATGTTAAGGTAGTGATGGGGTTCAGCATTTGAAGTTCGACCTTCCATTCGCAATCTGCTTCTTGTCTTCTATCCTTTAACTGCTTACGCACTTATCTCTTGCCTATAGCTGCTGATGTTATTCAAACAAGGTTGACTGCTGAAGAGACAAAATTTTGCAGCAGAGATGATTCATTTTTATTTATAATTTTACCCCGGTACAAAGTCACGAAACACTTGATACCAGGCAATATAACATTTTTCTTTTGGGCGAAGGAAAACTTAAGGAAGATCATAAAGTTTGGTATATATACTTATCACATTGGCGAATTTGGTTCAGTTGTTGCCAAACGATGCTAAGGGTAGAGTCGAACCCAGAGAAGTTAAGCGTAAATACTAAGGCTTCTAATGATAAGGTGAGAGTGCCGATACACAAACAGTTCGCGAGCAGTACTAACTTCGGTTCGGGTCCAGCGATTATTCATGGAAGGGGTGTTGGTCATCAAAAATATTATTAATGGTGTGGTGATACTTCATCAAAGTATTACTGCTCGACGGTGGCAGCGGACTGTTTGTCCTTGTTCACTTTGTCATTGAAGTCGTAGTAGCTTTTTTGTATCCTCCAACTGACCCCTAATTTAGTTCTTTTGTACTATTTCTAGGGAGACAGTGGATAAAAAAGGCTAGTGCAGTAGAGTTATCTTCCTGAGCCTTCTTTTTTGGCCAAGGGAATTGGTTTAATCTAGTTCCGTTTTACTTTTCTGTAGTAACAGCAGGTCCTCATCTTCACATAATGGCTTGATCCGATAAAGGGATATTTAATTTAACGCTATTCGAATGATATCTCAATCGGTTTCTTCGTAAATGCGTTGGATTTCAAACTCTATTACGTTACTGTTCCCTAAGTGGCTGTCTGATTTGGTAGCCATAACAACCAACACTAAACCAAACTTACTTTCCCCCTACTGTCGCTTGCGCAAACCATCGGAGACACGGAACTACGAAGATAACTTAGTCCCAACTCATTCGGGGCTTGCTGATAGCGTTTAAAATACGAGGGTGAATCAAATATAAACGGTAATTTTCAAAATTATATTTATTGAATAATATTATACAGAAACTATACCTTCAACATTATTCAATGTAGTCTCCTGCATTATCTACACACTTCTGCCACCGATTTGGAAGTTTGAATATTCCCTGTTCATAAAAGACTGAGGGCGAGTTTTTAACCATTCGCGCACGTGCTTTTCGACGTCTTCATTGTTTTCAAATCGTTTTCCTCCAAGTGATTCTTTCAGGGGCGCAAACAAAAAATAGTCACAAGGGGACAGGTCTGGACTGTAAGGAGGGTGTTCGAGAGTTTCCCAGCCCATTTCTTCCAATTTATCCCTTGTCAACAATGCGGTGTGAGGCCTTGCGTTGTCATGGAGAAGGATGACATCTCTAATGGGCACACCTCGTCTTTTGTTCCGGTAACTGGTTTTTGCTGACTGTAGCACCTGGCAGTAGTAAGCCGCATTCACTGTTCGTTGATCGTGAAGAAAATCAATGAGTAGAACTCCCCTTGAGTCAAAAAAAAATTGTTGCAAGAACTTTTCCGGCTGAGAGACGAGTTTTGGCTTTCACTGGGCAGCCTTCATCCTTCCTTCGCCACTCCTTACTTGCCATTTTCGATTCGGGGGTGTAATGGTGGACCCACGTCTCATCACATGTGACGATGCGCCTCAAAAAATCTTGGAGGAAAACGATTTGAAAACAATGAAGACGTCGAAAAGCACGTGCGCGAATGGTTAAAAACTCGCCCTCAGTCTTTTTATGAACAGGGAATATTCAAGCTTCCAAATCGGTGGCAGAAGTGTGTAGATAATGCAGGAGACTACATTGAAAAATGTTGAAGGTATAGTTTCTGTATAATATTATTCAATAAATATAATTTTGAAAATTACCGTTTATATTTGATTCACCCTCGTATCATCCGGTATAATATAATAAACCACAACATTCGATCATATGCCGACTTTAGAGAGTTATATAAACAAACCCTAAGGCTACGCCATTCTAATCAAACAGCAGAGCGAAAATCTTGGAATCGGGTGCGTAGGAAGCTTTGTACCAAACTTAACCAAAAGAACAATCTCCAATTTTATAATCCCAATCTGGCTTTTCAAGTATTTAGCTGTGTCCACACTACGTCGATCGACTGAGTCAATCAACAATGTCGATCGATACGGTTGACTTTCCTCTAGTCCACACTATCTCAGTATGAGTCTGGCTCGAGCCGTTGTTGTGTAAGCATCTCTGAGTGATTGTTGTCGAACTATTACATTTATTCATACATCTGTTTTACGTGAGTTAATTACTTTAAAATAATTAGTACATATCTAATATTTTATAATTATAACACTCTTACTGAGACTATTTACAGTTTACACGTAAATATACAGGCGTTTCCCGGACTTCAGTAAATATAGGTAACGAGAACTAAATTATCTCTATAATCCCTCCAGTGCGCCTGCGCTCCCCACTCTTTCACTTCTCAGTAGAGGTGGGCTAAACAGTTATTTTTTGGTATTAGGTTACTACGTTATGGCTCTATCCTAGTAATAGGTTCCAATAATAGGTTATTCCAGTAATAGGTGATTCAAGTAAACCCCTGCCCTACCGCTAGAATGCCAATCACTGCTGTTGCCAATAACTCTTCGGGATCCAATAACGCTTAGAATCACTGCAGTTCTTACAATAACGCCAGTTATTAGAATCACTGCAGTTATTACAATCACTCCAGTTCTACAACAGTTATTAGAATAACCTATTGCCAGCCATCGTTCTGTTTTCGATCACCGACCTGGTGCTAGTGGTTATAACCTATTACAAACTTACTTTTAGACATTTTAACTGGTAATTCATTAATTTATCCTCCTCGCCATTTCTAATAATGTTAATAATTTGCTTATTTAGTAATCTTACAAATGATAAATAACACAAAATCAACCAAAATTATTGTGTCAATTTTTTTTTTTACAAAAAATTTTAGAAGCCAATTAAAAGTTGTCAAAATATATAACAAATTAAAAATAAATAGGCCAACTATGATACAAACGAATTCAGCTAAATAAATCTTTAAAAAACATTGTCCATATTTAATTGTACTGCCAAGATTTTATTTTTTAAAAAATACATATAGGTGTTAGTAAAACATATTTGAACAATTATAAAGACTCAACAATTACAAGTAGCTTGTATCAATCTGTTACCTAAGCATGTATTGTGTATTAAAATATTGGCTGTAAGATAAAAGAAAGAAGAAAATAACAGAGGTAGAAGCAGGATTCAGGCTGGGCCATCTTAGGTCAAGTTTTTACTATATCCCAATTTTTTTTTAAAGCATTTGGTGGACTTCCAAGACTTCTGGTCCAGGAGGTACATTTAGCCTTTATCCACCTTTAGAAAGCTTTGACTTAGGTCCTTTAAATAAGGTGTGGAAAGCACTGTTTGTCAGAGATAAGTGATAGTTTGAGATAAGGCATACAAGGCCTTTGTAAAGGTGCAGAATTGGGAATTAAATTTTGAAATAGCAGCGTTACTAATTGTATACAAAAGTATTTAAAAAAATTAAAGTTTTGATATCATGTCCCCTCAGCATTACACATCACCAAAGGATTAAATCAAAGTTGCTGCTAATCACCTACTCTCTTTAACATGGTTATTAAACAACCTTTCTAGAAATAGGAGAGAAATATTAACACATGGGTTTGGAGATTTTGGAAGATATCTAATTCATAATACAAATTGCAGGAGTTTATCAACTCATTGCCACTGAGGAATGTGATCTGGAATACATGCTGAGGAAACTCTAAGCAGTATTCTGAAAAGGGCATGGAAATAAATCTAAAGAAGAAAGAGTTTGTGTCCCTCAACTCTTCGAGCACATTTTTTAGCATTGAAGATTACAGATATGGAGGTCTACTAATCCTTCCTGGAAAGGAATCCTCTATTAATTAAGATATTTTATTGAAAATATTAAGAGAAAGGAAGACTGTAGGAATCCTAAACTCGTTCCTGTGGAATAAAAATGTTTCCTTTAAAAAAAAAAAAAAAAAAGATGATTTTATCTTTCCTTATCACTATAAATTGTCTTTAAATTTGCTAAAATCTGTGGTGTGGAGAAGAAAAAGCTTAAACACTACTATCTTTCGAGATGGGTACTCAGAGTGGAAGTTATTTCATAATAAGAGCCGTTCATGTTTCTAATAATATAAGACAATATATGAGAGAGGAAAAAATCACTTGAGGTACACATGATGGTACAGAAGGATCAATACAATTAGGGTTTCATGAATTAATTGCCACTTTTATTGGAATTAAGTCATCAATCCTAATTGAGGGAAAAAATATTTTAAAGAGTATTTAAAGCCAGGAGCTCATTCAAAAAGATGTATCAAAACAGAGGCCAAAGTAAATTTTCCTGGACAGATATAGGTTGAGGAGTAGGAGGATGCCTGAGGAAATTGTTGATAGGGGATGTAAAGAAAGGAATGGCAGCAAAAAGATAATAAGAGAAAGATTAGTAGATCAAAAGGTAGTTTGAACTAATAACTGATAAAGATTAGGATACAATAATTGAACAAACCTGAAGGTATTTTTCATTTTATAAGTTTCCAAAACAGAAAGGGTAATTATAAAAATCACAGAATGAGATAATGTATGGACTAAAACTATATAAAAAACAAAACAAATTACAATAAAGTTTGTACAAATTTATCAACACCCCACATTATCATTGTACAATCACAATGAGTTTTTATTTATAAGAACTAACTGTTCTCATACATACTTCACCAAAATATTGGACAATTCTAATAACCATACAGATACAATCAATTTACATCAGAGTTTTTAAAGGAAAAAAAAAAAACGAAATGAATTAAAAATATTCAGTTTATTTATTAACAAATCTATTTACAAATATTCCAATGGATTTAACCTAAAAATTATAACTAAAAAGTTGGTATGAAAGAAACCATTCAAAAAAAAAAAAAAACTATATATCAAAGGACTAAATACTTACTTCAAAAAGCAGTATTATATTTTACAAACAGGTAAAAAGGTAGTGTCTCGATGGAATCTAATATAAGTGTAAATATCCTTGGAATAACTATAAATTACAAAAGTCTAAACAGATTTTACAACAAGCTAATATTTTTATGATTTAATAATCATTGCAAGATTTTAACTATTCATTATAATCATAAGATTTTAATGACATTCATTTGTCATTACATTATTATTTGTAATATAACATAAGAAAAAGCATTTGATATTAACTAGCCATTTCAACTTTTTAAAATTACGATTAGAAAACATTAAGACCCTGAATATTGGGGAACTATTTCAGTCTAAGTAAATTTAAATAAAATCTGGTATTACAAAGCTCATCTAAAAGTTTCAGCACTTTGTATTAAAGTATAGAACCTCTCTTAACCAAGAGATTTTTTATCGATTCGCAATGAAACAAAAAAGGAAATCATGAAGATTTATTTACAAATTAAAATCAAAGCATTTATTTTTGTTCACAGTTTCGAACTCCATCTATTGTGATATGATTGTACTATGATCACGAATTTCTGTTTTAGTTCGAACCACGGCCGCTAGGAGCGTCATAACCCATCTGCGACCAGTTCTTGTTTGCGTTATTAGATCACGTGACCTATCGGTTCTTCAATAATAGGACAGCCATATGAGTTATTCGATAACAGAAGTTACTCAACAGTTATTGAGAACCGATCTAAGAACGGTAACTGGTCGAATAACCTTAACCGATCGGTTCTTCTATCTGTTATAACCTAACACCTTACACCAACAACCCCAATTTATTGTTATTTCTCCATCGTTCTCGATGGAAGATTTAATAAATTTTATACTTGGAATCTTAATAGTGATGAACATGGTTATTAAAAAGAAAATCATTGTTTGTTTAAATGGAGTTAATTAACATAACTTACTACAAATATAATAAATCCAACAATAAGTAATTTTATCTTAGAAAATATATAATTGCTAAAGTCACAATAATTGTAGCATGAAAATATTATAAACATATATTTTTTTTTACTTTATTGATAAATTCACCCATCTTTAACTATAGATATTCAGAAAATGTATCAAATATTTTAAAATATAAATTTTGATTAAAAATATAGATATTTTAAAATATTTAACACATTCTCTGAATTGTAGTTGAAGACGGGTGAATTTATCAATAAATAATATTGTAAAATATAGTTATTTTAAAATACAAATTTAGGTTTATTTATAGATATTTTAAAATATGATCACTGGTAATAGGGTTTTTTCAGTAATAGGTGATTGGTGATAACAGTTCCGAGTCAATAATAGGTTATTATTTTAAAGAATACGTTATTTTTGTCCCACCTCTACTTCTCAGTCAGTCTCCAGATATCTCACAATACCCCAGTGTATGACTTGCAACATGAACATCCCACAGGATGATAAAAGTACCACAGTTTGCACTAAATGCCAACTGATTTACCACGATAAGTGCAGTGGTATTTCAGAACAGGAAATACAACATAAAAAGAAAAATTGGCTCTGTGCGTCGTGCATTAACACAGATAAAAGTTTAAAGGGACGAAACATGGAAGAAAATATTATGGCGATTTTATTTGACATCGGAAAAATGACGTAGGATATAAAAGAAATTAAAAACACCGTAGATAAGCAGGCCGACATATCTTATGAAACCTCTGAGAGGCTTAAATCGATGGAGGATCGAACTAAAAAATATGAGGAGCTTATAGAAAAAATTCTACAAGATAATAAAAATTTAAAGTCCCAAGTTCAAACCCTCGAGGCCAAAATCAACCAGATTGAGCAGAATCAGCTGGTAAATTCTTTAGAAATTAGAGGAATTCCTCTGAAATCTGGGGAAACGACAGACGAAATTGTTTGCTCGGTCGGGGCGGCACTGTGCATAAAACTAAGTGTCGAGGATCTGGATATGGTTGAGAGGAGGCAGAGAAGGGAAGATGCACGCCCTCCGCCGATCGTCGTGCGCTTTGTACGACACTCGATCCGAGACGAGTTAATCCGTCTTCGAAAAGTGAAAAGGGACTTCACCACCAGACACCTCGGATGGGACAGTGACGATAAAATCTATATCGGGGAAGAGATGACTCCGGCCAGCAGGCAGCTTTACTGGCTAGCTAGGCAGTGAAGGCTGCAGGCAAGGTGAAGTACGTCTGGTTCGCCCGAGGAAGGGTCAGGTACCGCCGTGATGATGGTCAGCCTGTCGTGATTGTTAACAAACCGGAGGATTTGGAAATTTTTAAATGAGAGAAAGGAAACAGTTTCCTGCTCTTATTTTCATTCATTACCTATTTTCATTTATTTAGTTTTCTTTACTTCTTTATGTTTGTATTTCAATTTTATATTTCATTTTTATCTTTCTATATATCACAGAATTTCAAGAGCTATCCAAAAACATTATATTTCACTGTCTTTATACATTATATTTCATTTTTAAATTTCTAAGTCCGTCTTCAATAACTTATATATATTTTTAATTATTGTTTGTTCATTTTCTATAAAACAAAAGGAATTTACTCTTTTTCGATTTCCTATGATTTTCTTTTTTATACCATTTTTCAAGTGTATTTGTATTTTACATATTTTGAATTTATATTTATATTTGTCTTATCTATCTATTGTTCTTATCTATCAATTTATTAATCAAATTGTACCTTTTTCCTTAATTAGCGCCCTAAGTCAGTATCACAAACCCTTCCACAAAAACTATTCTTCTTTCTCTTCCTATGAATAACATCCTTTTAACCTGTCATGTTAACTCTCAATCTCTCCTAGCACATTATGATGAATTCCTTTTCCACTTTCTACACAATTTCTACCATATTATTGCCATCTCGGAAACCTGGCTCAAACCTAGTGTTCCCTCTTCCTCTGTAAATATTCCTAATTATACTCTCGTCCGTCATGACCGCGTGGACCGAAATGGAGGAGGTGTTGGTCTATACGTTCATGATAGCATGAGAGTTAAAATCCTACAAAAATCACCCTCTTCCGAAACTCCTCATATTGAATACATATTCACCGAAATCACCTTTGAATCTTCCTCTCTTCTTTACGTTATAGCCTACCGCCCTCCTCAAGTCAAATATGATCCTACCTTTGAAACGTCCCTTCTCACCCATATTCCCCAATATAATAACATTATAATAACAGGAGACCTCAATACTAATCTCCTCACCAATTCCTCTGATAAAACATACCTAATTGACCTAATTTATTCCCTTGATCTATTTATTGTACCATTCCAACCAACCCATCATACCCAGTTTTCTGACACTCTCCTAGACCTATTTATTATAGATTCTCCTAAAAATCTACTTACATACTCCCAACATCCTGTACCGTTTCTCTCCTCCCATGACCTCATTCAAATATCGTACAATATCCTCACTCCCAACACCATCCCTAAGCAGATCTCCTGGCGTAATCTCGAATCATTATCTCCGGAAAGTATAAATCCTCTACTTGATAACCCCTCACATTCTATTGAACCTATCTTCTCTTCCTATTCCGTTGATGAGATGGTGGAATGCCTCTCATCAAATCTCCTTTCACTCCTCAATCACTTAGCTCCTCTTAAAACATCCATATTCCGGCGTCCCCCAGCTCCTTGGATTACCCCAGCAATCAAAGAAATTATGAAGAAAAGAGATGCTGCCAGAAGACGTTTCAGGCGCACTCGGATGCCTGAGGATTATTCCATGTTCAAGCACCTTCGAAATCTCGCTCAATCTACTCTCAGCCGTGTCAAGGCACAATATTTTCATAATATCATATCCCTGGCCCCGGATCCAAAGTCCAAGTGGAGAATCCTAAGGAAATTATCTATTACCAGCTCCTCTTCTTGTTCCAATTTCCCAGTCACTCCCGACGACCTAAATTATTTCTTTTCAAATCCTTTTCCTGATATACTTCAAACCATTTCTTTACCAATGTCATACTTCACTCCTCAAGCTGCATTCAATCCCGACAACTTCTATTTCCCTCACATTCTTCCCAATGACCTTATCACTTCCATTCTCAAATCCCGAACTAATGACTGCGGTGCCGATCAAATCCCGATAAAAATAATCAAACTCTGTCTTCCAGCTATTCTTCCGGCCCTTCTTCACATATATAATTTTTCCTTACGAAACTCCATTTTTCTTATAGCCTGGAGAAAGGCCTTAGTCCGCCCGTTAAATAAAATCCCTTCTCCATCCAACGCATCAGACTTTAGGCCTATTTCCATCCTCTCAAATTTATCAAAGCCACTCGAAAGATTGGTCAATGCCCAAATTACCTCCTTCCTAGAGCATAATAACCTCCTTAATCCATTCCAATCAGGTTTCCGTTCCGGTTATTCCACTCAGTCAGCTTTGTTGAAAATCACACAGGACCTTTATTCCTCCATGGATCAACAACAAATTACGATCCTTGTCATGTTTGATTTCTCAAAAGCTTTCGATTGTGTTGACCATTCAATTCTCCTATCTAAACTTCAAAACTTCTCCCTATCTAATAGTGCCCTAAATTGGTTCCACTCCTTCTTATCTCATCGTTCCCAGTCAGTCATCATACCCAACAGTCCTCCTTCATCTTCCCTACCTTTAACCCAAGGTGTTCCACAAGGATCCTCCCTGTCACCAACTCTATTTTCTATCTATATCAATGACCTACCCAGCTTTATCCACAATTCCAATTATCACCTATATGCAGACGACCTTCAAATCTACCTATCTTTCCATCCTTCAGATATGCTCGAGGCATCTCGTAAACTTCAAGAAGACATTGATAACATCAACCGTTGGGCAGTGAAGAATAAGTTATATCTGAATCCAAAGAAAACTAAGGCTATCCTCATCGGTTCAAAACCCATCCTCTATACCCTTCCTTACTACCCATTGCTTTACCTTAATAACCTTCCTATTCAGTTCCAAAACTCCATTAAAAATTTAGGAGTTACCTTTGATCATCACCTTTCCTGGAATAACCATATCGCCCAAATTTCCAAAAAAAATCATCATAATCCTTAAACAACTGTATAGATCCCGAGATTTCTTTTCCCAGAGTACCCCTCAACTTTTAGTGTCCTCTCTTGTTTTCCCTTGCTTTGATTACTGTTGTTTGGTTTATGGGGGACTGTCTGGGGATCTCGAGATGAAGCTGAGGAGACTGATGAACTGTTTCATTAGATTTATCTTCGGGATCCCTAGGCGGTCACACGTTACTTGCCGATACTCTGAGCTTGGGTGGCTATTTCCTAAATTTCGACGGCAATACTTTCTGGGTACTTTCATATTCCAATGTCTAAAAACCAAAAACCCTTCCTATATTCTTGATTTATTAACTCTGCGTTCTTCTATCCACCACCTAAACACTAGATCCCGACCTTTTATTAACCTATATACCCTCACATAAAACCGCTTCCTTTGACAAATCCTTCATCATTCGTGCTACCTCCTTCTGGAATTCCTTATCCACTTCTATTCGTAAAGCAGCTTCCATAACCTCCTTTAAAAATAACCTATTCCAGTACCTTTTAGACAATCAATCTTCCGCAAAGATGTCAATAATCAAATGAATATTTTTATTTTTATTTTTTTCTTTCCTCTCTTTCTTTTATACGTTCATATATATATATATATATATATATATATGTGTGTGTGTGTATATATATATATATATATATATATATATATATATATATATATATATATATATAGTTAAGACAGTAACCTTTGTAAAAGGGGTCATCACCTCTTATCCTACGCCCTTCGATTCCTTATTCACTATTTCCTTTCACATCGATAACAACCCCTATAAGTTAAGACAGTAATCTTTATAAAAGGTCATCACCTCTTATCCTACGCCCTTCGATTCCTTATTGACTATTTGCTTTCACATCGATAACAACCCCTATAAGTTAAGACAGTAATCTTTATAAAAGGTCATCACCTCTTATACTACGCCCTTCGATTCCTTATTCACTATTTGCTTTCACATCGATAACAACCCCTATATATGATCTCGTCTTTTAGGACGAAAGAGAGAAGTAAGTTAGGATTGTCGCGGTCAGTACGACCCGTCTTATAGCTATCAGTCAGTCATTGTTAGACACAAGTGTTGTATTTATTGTATTTGAAATAAACCTTTTTTTAAAAGTCTAAGTTGGAGTAAGCTTATTTAACTGGCGCCCGAACTTAGGGACTTGAGAGCTTATTTTTGAAGAATTAGTAACTTTGCGGAGCTTAGGCTGAGTGTAATACCAGTACCGTAGCAGCATAACCACGTCTCCACGTCTAGAGGAAGATTTGCCACTGAGTCTTGAACAAGATCAAGCATTCTCCACGACTACGAGGATCTTCTTTCCAGTAAGCAGAAATTTCAATTTCTACAATCTCAACCCAACATCTCTTTTGTTAAGAAGCCAACATCAACTGAAGACATCTTAGGGTAATTATTTTTATATAAATTGTAACATTTGTATGTCATTACTAGACAGACTTAACGCTTTAAGACTAACCGACCAGACAAACGAAAACACAATGGCGTTAGAAATTAAAGAAAGTGAATTTAAAATGATTCCAGATTATGATGGAAATCCAATAGGTCTAGTGAATTTTATTCGTAATACTAAGTTTTTAACAGAATTATACTGTAAAGAAAATAATCCACATAGACATATTAATCATACAAAGATTATTTTAAATTTATTATGTAAATTAAAAGGGAAAGTAGCCGCAGCTGTACACAAGTACAGATAAAGAATTTAATAGCGTAGAAGGGATTTTAATTTTTCTAAAAAATAAATATCAAGATTCTCGAACTCGAGAACAATTAATTGCGGAATTATTAAATGTCAGGCCACATAGTAACGAAAATCCTCATAATTATTTAGAAAGATTAATAGAACGACGTTGTGACTTATATACTCGAGTTTACACCGACGATACGATCTTAGATAAACAAGCAGAAATGAAAAGATATGATAGACAAATATCCCATCACGCGGTGCATAATCTCTACCCTTCTTTAACAGATTTCATTTATCATATAACATGGAATACATTAAAGATATTGAAGATATCCTTAAAAACAGTGCCGCACACATTGTTCAAAGGTTATACGGTAAACATCAGTATAATCCACAACAAAAAAATTTTCAAAATCCAAATTATAAAGGGAAACATTTTGATCCCAACTTTCAAAAGAAAAAAGACTGGGAACATCAGAAACCCCACTATGAAAAACCAAGGTACGAACAAAAACCGTATCAATCGTATAATAATCAAAACCCAAACTATAAGCATTATCAAAAACCAATATACAACAAACCATGGGACCCGCAATCTCAACATCAATTTTTTAACAAACCTCCATCGGGAAACTGGAGAAACCAACAAAATCCAAATCGAGAACAAGTTTCATTACCGCCAACTGAAAAATATTCCAATACAGTATCTATGAAGACTGTGTCCAATAGAGTTCATTATACAGAAAATGAAAAAGACGAGCAGATTCGAATCCTAACGGAAAGACTGAACGCTATAGAAGCTCGACAGGATAATTTTTTTAGGCTCAGGTCCATGCAACAACGACCCGCCGGACCAATAGAAGTTCACGAATTGAATAATACGAACAATGATCTACCGGAATTGAAAGATGACAAAGGAAACAAATGGCTGATCGATACCGGAGCAACGAAAAATTATATTAATCCGAAAGCATTACCAAATGACGCCAAAATAATAAATGAACGCTTTGCGATAAAAACACCTACAGGTCGCGCAGAAGGTACAAAAGGTGCACTAATAAATCTGCTTCCAATGATAAGAATAAATCAAGAAGCAAAATTTCTTATTTTTCCCTTTAGTGATCGATTCGACATACTACTGGGCTATGAGACAATGAAAGATTTACAAATAAGTATCGATTTAAACAAAAAAGAATTAAAGGTCAAGGAAAAACGATATAAATTAGAAAACGAAATATTTTATATCGAGGATAAAAACGAAATAAAAAAGCTAATAAGACTTGACCACATCGACGAAAGTTTAAAAGAAAATTAATTAATATAATAAGTGAAAACGGAGATATGATAAAAAAAGAAAATGAACAATTAAAAATAACGGGTTTATTAAAACATAAAATTATTACTACCAATGAAAATCCTGTTTACATTAGGAATTACAGATACCCGGAACAATTCAAACAACAAATTCAAGAGGAAGTGGAAAAATTGTTAAAAAATAATATTATTAGACCGAGTATGTCGCCATATAACTCTCCACTGTGGATAGTTCCAAAGAAAATGGACGCGTCGGGAATAAAGAAAGTAAGAATGGTGATTGATTACCGAAAGCTAAACCAATCTACGATAAAAGATAAATTTCCTCTCCCTAATATAGAAGACCTCTTGAACAGATTAAAAGGAGCAAAAATATTTTCGACAATAGATCTAACCTCAGGTTTTCATCAGATTGAAATGGATCCGGAAAGCATAGAAAAAAAACAGCCTTTTCTACGGAAAATGGTCACTATGAATTCACAAGGATGCCATTTGGACTTTGTAACGCACCACCTACGTTTCAAAGAGCCATGACCATGATGATAGAAAATATACCGAACGCTATGATTTATGTAGATGATATTATAGTTTACTCAAAAACAGAGGAGGAACATTTAAGAAATTTAAAACAGATTTTCGAAGCCTTGAAAAAACATAATTTATCAATTCAGTTAGACAAAACTGATTTTTTTAAACGGCAATTAAAATTTTTAGGCTACATTGTAACACCGGAAGGCTTAAGAACCGACCCCAACAAAATAGAAGCGATCCTAAATTTTCCTTTACCACATGATGAAAAAACGACACGTCAATTTCTGGGTATGACAGGTTATTATCGAAAATTTGTAAAAGGATACGCAAAAATAACTAAACCATTATGTCAATCTTTACAAACGAAAGTTTATAAAACGACAGAAATAAAGAACGCATGTAAAGCCCTAATCGATCTAATGACAAATGCACCAATTCTAAATTATCCGGATTGGAACAAACAATTTATTCTTACTACGGATGCAAGTAATCAAGCTTTAGGATCAGTATTATCACAAAAGGACGAGAATGATGTAGAACACCCTATAGCATTTGCCTCGAGAGTTCTGCAAAAAGCTGAACTTAACTATAGTACAATCGAAAAGGAATTGTTAGCTATAATATGGGCAACACAACATTTCAAACCCTATTTATATGGTACCAAATTCTTATTACAGACAGACCATAAACCACTGACATGGATATTCACGATGAAAAATGGAAACACGAGAATAATGAAGTGGATATGGAAACTGCAAGAATTTGAGTTCGATATAAAACACGTACAGGGAAAGACAAATCATGTAGCAGACGCGCTTTCAAGAAATAGCCAAATAACAGAATTAAACCTTTCCGAAGAAATGGATCTAGACGAAGTCTTACAACAACCTATCAGGCATTCACCAGAATACGAATCACTAATGCAAGAATTAGAGATGCCACTGACACGAGAAAACTCAGAAGAACTTGAAACGATTCACTCACAAGAATCTAGCGCAGCGCAAGTATGGTTATGCGAACCAGACAAATGCATAAACATAGAAAAATATCAATTAGTAATAAAGAGAGGTAACGAAAAATACGAATATACTAAACCATTTAAGAAAAACAGATATACAATACATGTGATTAACAAACAAGGAATTAAAGAACATTTAGAAGAAATACTACATCCCGGAACGACATATGGATGCCAATGATAAAGCACACTACGATAAAATAATAGGAACGATAGAAGAAAATAATTATAGAATTGAACATAATATAGAAACCTCAGTTAATATTGACAAACAATTAATATCTGATTATAAAAATAAAATTAAAACACTAAATAAAAATTTCGAGCTTATCACCAATAATACGATGACATTAAAAACAAATGAAGACGCTTATAATTTATACATACATATTTCTCAATTACTAAACCAAGTAAAAGAAATAACTCTATCACTAGAATTTTGCAAATTAGGTATAATTCATTCCAGTATTATGACTAACGTTTTGAAAAACCTTCCTAACACAGTTCATTTAGTATCTAACAATACAGAAATTTTATGGGCAAATAGTAAAATATTTTGTTCAACACACAAGAAGGTAATTCATACTTTTATAAGACTACCAACTCACGAGAACAAATACCAAGGATACGTAGTTCATACAGTACCTAAATATATTAATGGCACATTTTACGAAATCGATCTTGACAACGATTTATACATTCAAAACCAAAACAACATTTTTACAGCAGACTGTATATACGAGGAGGAATATTATTGTAAAAATCTTATTAAAGTTAATAACAGTTGTATTTATTCAATAATTCAAAATGGCAATGTAAAAAACTTGTAAACTTAAGATAGATTAGATAAAAATATAAGATACCTGGATGTTACAAAACAATATTTAACTTATAATATAAGTAAGATAACCAATTGTAATAATATTAGCCAATTTTTACCTAAAGTAAGTCTGATAAATATAGGCATAAATGATTGTTACCCCACATTAACACAAATTTATTATCACAATTATCACAACATATTACAACCATTTTATGATGTATCAATTTCAGAAACATTAAACTTAAATACCACAAATGTAACTATACCAACACTCAACATTCTTAGATTTAGCGAAAATATCGCAGTGTATTATTATTATTATTCAATTATTATCACTATTATACTGTTAATCATTATTATAACCGCATATGTATACTATTATAGATATAAGAAAACACAAAAAAGTATTGACACCCAGTGCTCCATTCACTGAGGACTCTTGTAAAAATTATCCTATCTAAATTGTATGAATCAACATTTTAGCAAAAATTGTTATCAGGAGCTAACAATCTTAAAGAAGGGAAGAGTTAAGACAGTAACCTTTGTAAAAGGGGTCACCACCTTTTATCCTACGCCCTTCGATTCCTTATTCACTATTTGCTTTCACATCGATAACAACCCCTATAAGTTAAGACAGTAATCTTTATAAAAGGTCATCACCTCTTATCCTACGTCCTTCGATTCCTTATTCACTATTTGCTTTCACACCGATAACAACCCCTATATATGATCTCGTCTTTTAGGACGAAAGAGAGAAGTAAGTTAGGATTGTCGCGGTCAGTACGACCCGTCTTATAGCTATCAGTCAGTCATTGTTAGACACAAGTGTTGTATTTATTGTATTTGAAATAAACCTTTTTTTAAAAGTCTAAGTTGGAGTAAGCTTATTTAACTATATATATATATATATATATATATATATATGTGTGTATGTATATATATATATACGATTGTATTTTATGTTATAATTATTATTTCATATATTTATTTATTTTTATTTTTTATTCAATTTAATTTTTTTTTTTCTGTAAAAAATATATGCTTTAATTACTGGAACATCTAATTTGTAAATAATTGGCCAGACAATTGTACTCTTAATTGTGCATTATTTTTATTCTTAGGGGACAATAAGTCCCAGAATAAAGTTTATTTTTCTAATTATGAAATAATTAATTGTTGTTGATTATATATTTATATATTAATTTAGTTGATTATATATATTAATTGTTGTTGATTATATATTATATATTTGATATATATTTCATTCATTCATTCATTCATATATGTGTAAAACTAAACCGACATCTTGCAGACTGTCTCTACATCTTGAAATCAGCCTAGGAAACTAGCCTAGGTTTTATTTATCAAATGTTATTGCTACCTCAGTCACAGCGATAGTTGAGTTTTTGCTATTCTCTCAAAAAAGTTTCATCACTCCTGTTCATAAAAATTAATATGTTGAATAAAAAAATTTTAAAAATCAACATACCATAGTAATACAACAATATTTTCTATGCTAACCAATTCAATTTCATAATCTGGAGTTACTAGAAACTCAATCTGCCAAGATTATGAATGATCAATTATATAGTGGTCGGGATAGTGACTTTTTTCTATATTCTTCTTCAAAGATTCTCGAAAGAGACCAGCCAACCTATGTCTTTCGACATTCTCTGGGTGGCACGTTATATTCCTTGGGTGGATTGTACGTTCTTGTTTTAATTCTTCTTCTGTTTCCCATTCATAAAATAAAGATCTACAGATCAAAAAAGATTTACAAGATATAATCTTTACGATCATGGGTCTTGGTAGTTTCCAAAGTTTTAGGTCCTTATATATGTCGTCTGCTAGAAGGTAAAAGTCATTAAGTAACAACAGCAAATGTTTTCGTTTCAATCTAACGGAATATGCTCATTAAACATTTCTCAGATAGTTATATGCTCAGATTTCAAGACTTGTTAATGCAAGTCCTATATTGCCAGTGTAGCACTATATAATTAAGTAATCCTTCGCAACTAAAAACGATGTGTCTTGGGTCTTCCAGACATTGGCATTTAGGACACATACGACTTTGTGCTTGTGCCATTAAATTAAGATGTTTATTGGTTCTGCCATATTAAATCTTGAGCCGATTAATTTATTACAAAAAATAAATAAGCATAAACCTAGTTGGAATATTTTATCAATAACCTTACAACGACGTTTATTGTTATTTTATTAATTGATAATTTGTGAAATAAGAAACATGTATCCCGCAGTATAAACGAAATTATTTAACTACCATGGTATTATTCTACATGGAAATTATTCAACTATGGTATTATGTTAAACAAATCATCTTTGTCATTACTTAATATTAAAAAAGTATTTTCTATGTTTCATTTTTATTCACAGAATGACCTTTACAACAATCTACAAGGGTTGCAATTGAGAGACCAAATCTTACCTAAGAAAAAATCTGTGAGATATATTTTCGTACTATAAATGTTTTAATGATTTTACTTCTAATAATTCCATATAAATTTATATTTTTTATTCAAACATGTTCATATATATATATATATATATATATATATATATATATATATATATATATATATTTTTTTTTTTTTAATCTAATTTTTTTTTTTTTTTAACAGAAATTCGTACTAAATAGGATTCGAGGGAATGGAGACATCAACAAAATGTTTAGTGGTATCTTTAAAATAAAAGTAAGCCAATACATTACAGATTATCATTTCATACATTACTATTAATTATCAGAATGTTTATTTCGTATCATTATAGACGATGTTATTTACGAGTTAAAAGTGATGAATGCTCGATTGTGCTTTTAAGACGAAAAAACACTTCATCGGGGATCAGACAGTTGATGCATAAATATAAAAAAAAATCTTAAATATCAAATAAACCTTTTTTATTTTCTTGTGTGCCTTCGATTTTTAAATATTTCAGTTTGGGAAGAAGTGTTTTCGTTTTGTTTTTGTTTATGCTTTTCAAACCGAAATTTCTTTATATAAATTTATAACGCCAATCAGCAATATATGTGCAGATTTGATTCATGATCTTTTCCCACTTTCCTGGTAATACCATTATTCCTTCGGTGTAGAAGTTCTGAAATATCTGAAAAAAAAACTGGACGAAGATTAAGCGCAAACCTTATTTGATGACAGCGTTAAATCATTATGAGAGTTCTGTAGAGACTGAAACAAACAATAAACAAATAGACAGGGCAAGGTCCAGGCTTTACGGTGAATACATTAAAATTTTCCAACCTAGCTATCTCAATTTTTCGCATGGTTTGGCTAGGTTCGAGCAGCTAATGGTAAACTGTTCCTTTTCGATCCAACCAAACCTCGTCAACTTCCTTGGTATCAATTGCTGATAATAAAAGCGTATTATACAACATATATTACTGAGATTTCCTCTTACGACTTATCATTTTTCCCTGGCATCTGAATATCTATAATGAGGGACTTCATCTCATCCAAGTGCATGGAAATGAAATAATTACTACCGTAAAATGGGGTCACATTAGTACGGTGGAGTAAAATTGGTACACAATTGTTTTTGAGGTGATTTCCTTCTGAAAGGTTGTGTCGACTTTTACCAAATGAAAGTCCACGAAATGAATCATTCATGCGCTCTCATTTGGTAAAAGTCGACAAAACAACCTGTCAGAAGGAAATTACCACAGAAATAATTGTGTACCAATTTTACCCCACCGTACCAATGTGACCCCATTTTAAGGTACATTTATTTCAAACTTTATTCCCATTTAAAGTGTACAAAATGATCGAAAAAGCACAATTTACAGAATAGTAAAAAAACAGGACTTAAGTACAAAAAAAATATTATAGGTACTGTTACACTTCGATAAAGGTGGGAAATAAAAGAAAAAAAAAAAAGAAAAAAAAGTTTATAGGAGGAGTTTGGAAGTCAAGTTTTAACGTTAATTTTTTTTTAATGTTAATTTTTTTTTAACATTATTTTTTTTTTCTGATTTCGATTTCATGTTAGTTTTCTTTTTTTCAATTGCTTTAATAAGAAAGCTGAATGTTAAATAAAACAATGTTGGTGATGCCCCTATCCACGAATTATTAAATTATAAATTTCTTTTGCCAATAAATTTTTCCATTTTTTTTTAATAATAATTTTCATTACAGAAATAATTAATATTGTTAATTTTATTAAGGTAAATGAATTGTGATGCTAAAATAGACCAGAATTAAAAGTTTGATAAAATACGTCGACGGATTAAGAGTGATAATAATAGGCGACGGAACAAAAACAAAAGCCAAAACAAAAGAAGATAGACAGGTCTCAACGGGGAGAAGTGATTGTGTTGAGTTAGGAGACAGACGCTCATTAAACGGCAAGGCCGGATTTTCATTTCTTTCTTTGAAATTGGACTCCAAATATTGGAATTTTGGATTCTTACCCGACAGGGGATTTATTCATCGAAGAAAATTTATGAGTCAATGTCATCTACAGCTCTAAGTGGACTCAACAACAAAATTGGAGAAGAAGAAATTGTGGCCGTCCCTTGATACCAATACATCGCTCGTTAACGCCAAAGGGTGCACCCAGATAAGTTTTATTTTATTTTAAGTTTATTTGTGCTGGTACCAGAATAAATCAAACAATAAATTATTTAATGGTTGCTGAATTTGGTTAATTAGTATTAAAAGAGAGAAATTGTTTAACTTTTGTTTGTTTGTTTATTTTGTAATATTTTTTTTTTGAAAGCGAGCTCGCAAATATTTTATATTTTTGGACCACCTATTTACAAAGCAATATTAGATATTGTTTGTTTAATTAATTTGTAAATTTTGTAAAATTGAATTTTGATAATCATAATATGTAAAAATAATTTTCGTTAACAGTAATAAATATGGTCCAATTTTCTTATTAACAAAATTGTTGTTATTTTTTTTTCTTTCCTTCTCGTTTGAAAATTATTATTATTTTTTTAATTTCCTTTTGCATCTTGGTCTCAAATCAATTAAAAACAAAAACCAGGAAAAGTGGTGACCAACATTGAAGGAGAGATAATTTTGATTATTGAGTAAAAATAATAAGTGTTACCATTTAATGGTTATACATTCAGATTTATGGAAATGGTCAAGGGTCATTTCTAAGGATTGAGTGCATGGTGGTGAATTTTGAATTCAGAGGTGAGATTCACAAAATTATTAATAAAATAATTTTATTTTATTTTTATGTTTTCAACATTAATGGGTTTTTGGTTTTGATTAATTATCGCAATTAATTGGTGGAAGTATATTTAAGAGTTAAACTATCTATTGTTTTCCTTACCTTTCTTCGAAGATTTTACAGTTTAAAATATTTTTTTTTTTGGTGCTATTTTATTGATTTATTTAACCTTATTTTATTTTGTCTCTTATATTTTTTTTTATCTTAGGTTTTCGTCGTTTTACCATTAATAAACGACGTGGCGCTCAACAATATTTTTGGTGTGTTTTTTTTTTTGGGTTCTCTTTTTTTTTTTTTTGGCTCATTCTCATTTCCTGACTAATTCTCCCCACCCCCTTCTCCATTAGCTAGCCTGACACTTACTGTCCTACTTGTACAAGTACTTGTGGTAACAGTTTATTACAATAGCTCGTAAAATTGTTAATAAATTTTGATATATGGTTTTACGGGATTAAGGAGGTCTTGTTTCTTGTGGTTTGGTTTTGAGATTTCGTGTTAAATGCTCGTGTCAGCGTGATATTGTTACTCTTATTTTTTTTTTGTCTGATGATGCTCGCAACCTTAAGGTCTCTTCCTCATAAGACGCTTTGAAAAAACTGAATTTGGTGATTCGCGCTCGACACGGAGGATTTTCACTGCTGCTATTTTTATCTGCGACATATTCCCTGATGTTTGAATTATCGTTGCCATCACTCTCACTTGTGTCGTTGGTTGGTATAAGCGTGGCATTAAAATGTGAATCGTCATTGCCTTCGGAAGATGAACTTGAGCATGGACTTGAACAAGTACTTGTACGTGAAATTGATGAAGAACCAGATCTCGATCTAGAACTGGAGCTTATAACAGTTTTACTCATAACCTCTGCAGGCTCTGGTGACGTGGCATCAACTGATAAATTCTCTACAAAAACCTACTTACTACGTAGCACTACAGCCCGGTGTGGTCCTTGGCTTTCTGAACAGGGCAAACAGGGCATCGCCTTGTCTCACGCCAGTCAGAATTGGGAATTCGGGACTTATGTTGCCGCCTATGATGACTTTGCCGTCACTACCACTCAATGTCATGTTGATCAATCTGATCAGCTTATTTGTTATATTGAAGTCTATTAAGGCTTCAATCAATTTTGCTCTGTTGACACTATCAAAAGCCTGTCGATAGTCAATAAAAAGGAGATGGAGGTCAATTTTATATTCCCAACACTTCTCAAGCGACTGCCTCATTACAAATATTTGATCTGTAGTGCCCATTTCACGTAGGAAACCACACTGATAATCTGTTAGGATATTTTCCGCATATTAGTTAAGCTTTTTTGCTATTATATTTGAGAATATCTTATACGCTACTGTGAGAAGAGAACTTCCACGGTAATTAATACATTACAATTTATCACCTTTTTTTAATATAGGACATATGAGACTAGTTCTCCATTTTTTTTTTGCATGGACTCTTTTTCCCATATGTCTAGAACCAGGGAATATAATTATGAATGTATATGAATGTATTTTTCTCCACCATTTCTAAAAAAAATCGGCAGCAAGAGAGTCTTCACAAGGTGCTTTATTGTTTTTTAACTTTTCAATTGACTCTATGAAGTCATCCATATCTGGTGGCTCAATGTCATCCTCATTTGTCATTGCCATTTGGCTCGACGTATTGTTGTCAGTGTCAATTATTTGAGCTCCTGCGTTGTATAGATCACTGAAGTGCTCTGCCCATCTACCAATAGCTTCCGCCTTTCCTTCCATTAATTTACCATCTTTATTTTTGCACGAATCCGTTTTATAGAACTATAACTGCACCATAGAATTTTCTGGTTTCGTTATTACTTCTTAGCTCTTCGATCTGCTCTGCTTGCTTTTTTAGAAAGGCCTTTTTTATCTGCAAAAACAACAATTCGAATTAGAGTACGAACTTCGAAATATTTATTAGGATAAAACATTGCGACATAAAATTTTATAATTAATATACCATTATTCACAGAGTCTTTACTATTCAGGCCTGCAGAATGAGCCGCTGATGAACGGATCTTCCATTTTTCTGTATTTTATTGCATTATATCATAACGAAAAATATCAGTTTACTATCAAGTAAACAATATTTACTTGTTAAGTTCCGCGAGCTTGTGCAACGGTTAAAAAAATTAACATTACTATAAGTTTTTAAAAGAATACCAACATAACTGAAAATAATTCATAATAAAACGTGAATATCAAAAACTATTTAGTGTAATAGTGTCACATCTGCAGATACTTCTAAAACTGATGATGAAAGCATGGGAATGTTTTTTAGTAACAACGTTATTATAAGCACATAATATAAAAATAAATACGATACTCTTTTGCAAGAACGTCATAACACAAAATAAAACAAGCATTACTCTTTACTGTCTTTATCTGCTCAACGTCACATCTAAAAATAATGAATTGAAGACGATAAGTAATAAGATGAATAGTGGTCTTACCTTTTCAGCAATAAGGTCACAATCCGTAATATGACACTCTTGTTGAGAAAAGATCAGAATTTCGTACACAAACAGTGATTCATAACTGAGATAATGCGGTATTGCAACTTAAACAGTGGAGGAATCGTAGTCCCACCACAACAAAAATATCGCCATCCTGAGAGAAATCTTGAAAGTTCAGAAATGACAATCTACCTGTTAAAAGTATACATCATTGTCATTGCCCCAATGACAAAAATCATAATTTTTGAGTTATGTCGTTGTTGCAGAAAATGAGCGATATGTAAATTCGGTCGATTAAATTTCTCAATATTCGTTTGTTTGTTGGGGCTATCTATTGTCCTGTGCTCAAACTAGAACAGGAGGTAGGCGTTTATCCTACAGGTTACTAAATGTAGCTTTAGGGGGAAGGCTGTGATTCATATCGTGGGATCACCACGAAATAGACATATACCGACCGAGATCAGAATCAAACTGAATCAAGCGCTCTAAAATCCTCGCCCCAACGGTATATCTTGCCACTTAAACTAAATGTTATCAAATTTGAATTTAATATAATAGATAAAATAATAGGATTTAAAAACCGCTCTACGGAAGAGAGTCGACTATTGAGTGCGAATTAATGAACGGAACCGGGGAAACGAACAGATTGTTAACATTTTTCACCGAGCCTTCATCCTGGTGAGTCAACGTTTCCAGGAATGAATCTTTCCTCAAAAGTAGGAGGGGTTTCAACTTGTTGCATCGTTCATTTTTAGAGTACACTATGGATGAAAGACAATATACACTTGTCACTTTAGATTATTCATCCAAGATGTACATCCAAAGTAACAATATTAAGGGCATATAAAAAAAGCATATGTTTTTCTTTGTAACAAGAAACTACAAATGTTTTAGAACTGTTAAATTAATTATAAAAAAATTAGCCTAGAAAGAATAAAAATTATAAAAAATATTTTTCAGCCGCAGAAACTTGTAAAAGGGGCAGGTTCAGTATTAGCTTATGCTCCTTCATTCTCACATGTAACTGTAAGTAGTGATGCAGTATGCTCCTTAAAATATTTATTCTTAGTTAATTTAGTACAAACTTACATTTGATTGATATTTTTTACATTTTGTCCTCTCTTATCAGAATCACTTTCTTAGTCTTACAAAGATGGATAAGAAATAATCCTGTTTGTGTTAGTGTAACTTCTTCCTCTTAAAAAAAAAAAAAAAAAAAAAAAAAAAAAAAAAAAAAAAAAAAAAAAAAAAAAGTCAACAGCTTAACTTCATCATAAAAAATACGAAGCGAAGACAATCATATTTTTGATATTTTAATTTCGATGGGTGGAGATAACGATTAATGAAAACACATCGAAATACCTGATTTATAAATTTATAAGAATCTGTAAATAAATAATGATCAGTACCTCAGTATAGCGAGAATTCGCTCAAAATTTCCTTTTAAGAAAGCCCAGAGGAAACAAGCCAAGAAGATGTTCAACACTGGAAAGCTAAAAGAACCTGAACACAAGGAAGAATACCAGCGAAAACTATCAGAAAAGCTTGCAGAAGAACTACGGATAGCAGACTCCAGCCTTGATGAACAATGGAAGGGAATTTCTAACTCCATTAAAGCAGCAGCTGAGGAAGCATTGGGACCCAGACCAAAGTTGCAAAGGTCTCCATGGTTTGACGAAGAGTGCCTCCAAGCTACCGTGGACAAGAACAGGGCATATAAGAAAAGAGTCCAAAGGTACACCAGAAGCACGGATAAGACCTATCGTGAGAAAAGAAGGGCTGAGAAACGGCTGCATCAAAGAAAGAAAAGAGAATGGGAGAACAAGCGGGTGGGGGAAATTGAGAACCTTCGAAATACTAATGAATGCAGACACTTCTTCCAAAGAGTGAATGAAGGAAGAAGATCCAAACCTAGAGTCACATGCTGTAAGGATGAGGATGGAAACCTCCTCACAGATACAGAGGATGTACTCAGAAGGTGGAAACGGCACTTAACAGAGCAGACGGTGCAAATGCAATCCCTGAAGAAGAGTAACATGCTCTTGCTGACGACGCTGAGCCCCCCCCCCCCCGACGAGGATGAGATAGAGGAAGCCTCCAGGAAGCTAAGGAACAACAAAGCACCTGGGATTGATGGGATCAGTCCGACTGCGAAAACTATCGAGGAATTGCACTCCTGTCATGCGCATACAAGATTCTCTCAAGTATCCTCTTTAAACGGCTCTCATCCTTTGCTGAAAGACAACTAGGGAATTATCAGGCAGGCTTTAGAAGAGGTGATCTACGATTGACCAGCTTTTCTCATTAAGAATGACACTTGAAAGGTGCAAGGAACACCAGATCGTGACTCACCACCTCTTTGTCGACTTCAAGGCAGCTTACGATAGTGTGGACCGGAAGGAGCTCTACCAGATCCTTGAGGAAATGGGAATACCCAAAAAGCTTGGTAAAAATGACCATGAAGAACTAAAAGTGTGTTGTACGTATTGGAGCCGACGTCTCAGAGGAATTCTGCACAAATAATGGAGTGAGGCAGGGAGATGCACTTGCATGCCTGCTCTTCAACCTAGCCGTAGGAGGGGCTGTCAGGAAGTCGGGTATCAGGCTGGTGGGACCCTGTTCAATAGACTGGTGCAGCTGCTGGGTTATGCTGATGACATTGACATAATGGCCAGATCCAAACGAGCTTTAAAGGAAGCGTTCCTTGCCCTCGAGGAGGATGCAAGAAGGTTTGAATCAAAAGTAAACCAGCAAAAAACTAAGTGTTCGCGCCAATCGGCGCTCTTGTGAGAGGGAAAGGAGAAAAGTGGAGTTTATCGTTCATAGACGCACTCTATAAAATTTCCTAGGTAACTAGCCCTTATCTGGGACTAATCCCTGCAGGAATAGTCCTCTCTCTATTGTTGTCTTCTGACCCAGTACGAGCGAATTATTTTTGCCCAAGGCCCTATGGTCTTCCTGTCTATTTATGCCCAAGGCTAAGATTGGCCTTTCAAGATTTTGGTTTTAAAGTGTTTTTTTTTTTTTTTTTTTTTTGTTATTTAATAAAGACATAGTGCCCCATGCTAATGAGTGGTGATTTGAGAGGAAGATATCTTGACCGAGTGTTTCAGCCTGCAGGAATCATTTATCCGCCCGCGATTCTCTTGGAGGCCTCTGAGAAGTCGCGGAGGTACATCGGCGGCTCCACCGAGGAGAGTGGTTTTCTTTGTAATATTTGGTTCAGTTATCTTCTGAGTAAGGTTTCCCCAAAATTGCGAACACTCGTTTTTATAGCTTTACATACAGTCCATTATCCAAAGGCTGATGCGATTTCCGAGGAGTCGCATCAGAAAATATCACGATCATTGATCAAACACTAAGTATATGCAGGTTGGAGGGCTAGGAAACCGCGAGGCGTACTTTGAGGTTGGACAGTATAGAATCCAGGTGGTTAACAACTTTATATACTTGGGAAGCGAAATAAACTACCAAAACGATATCACCCAAGAAATTAAGTGTAGGATAATGACCGCTAACAGGTTCTACTACAACTTAGCAAGAAACTTCAGGAGCCGATATCTGTAAAGAAAGACAAAAATCAAGCTATATAAAACAATTGTCCGCCCAGTACTAATTTATGGCTCGGAGGCATGGGCGGATGAAAAACGGCTCTTGGTGTTCGAAAGGACGATACTGAGGAGGATATATGGACCCATCAAAGCAGGCGAGACGTGGAGGAGACGAAAAAACGTAGAGTTGTACGAACTCTTTGAAGATAACGAGATCTCCAAAATCATAAAACTGGGAAGACTTCGATGGGCTGGCCATCTAGCCAGAATGGATGATGGCGAGATTTCAAAGAAGGTGGCCACAGAAGAGATTTTTGGAACAAGGAGAGTGGGACGGCCGAATGTAAGATGGATGGATGGTGTGACAGAGGACGCTAGGACTCTTCTCGGCGTGCAGGACTGGAGGACTGCTGCACAGGATAGAGCCAACTTGCGGAGGCTACTTGAGGCGGCCCGGACTCGGTGACGAGTTGTTGAGCCGGATATTGTATTGTATTGTAAATAAATAATTATTTGCTATTTTATTGTGGAGGAGATTTTAAGAACCGGAAGAAGCTCGTAAAAAAAGTGAATCAACAAGTGAAGACCAAATACTTCGAAAACCGAATTACAACGAACAAATCCAGTTGAGAAAGAACACCTAATCAGTGTGTAAAGAATTTAAAAGCCTAAGAATAGCGGCAGCCGACTGATGCTTCTTCTCATTAGAAAAATTTGTTTGTTCACGTATTTATCCCGTAAGGCACTTGCAACATCTTACGAAACCATTATCAGACCCGTCATCACACATGCCAGTGAATCTTGGAGGTTCACAAAAAGAAATAAAAAACTCCTCAGGGTTTGTGATAGAAAAATATTTAGAAACTTATTTGGCTTGAAGTAGGTGAAAAGCGACTAAAAGATTAAAAAAAAAGAAAAAAAGAGAAAATCATTTGCATTGTTTGGAGAGAAACATATAGCGAGGTTAAGATAGTTGAGAAAGGTGGAGAGGTTACTTCCAGAGAGGATTGTGCCGTAAGGCCGCGAACCTAGATGGGTGGAGAAGACTAATTGAGGTCACGGATTCTAGCTTAATGACTGTTGCACCTAAAAAAAAAAAAAAAAAAAAAAAAAAAAAAAAAAAAAAAAAAAAAAAAAAAAAAAAAAAAAAAAAAAAAAAAAAAAAAAAAAAGTGAACCCAGGAATTAAAGATTTCTGTGGAGAATTTGAAAATATCCCTCAACTTAATATACCTCAACATAACATATTGAGCTTAACAAGGAGTATAAACCGCCGATCTGAAGTATCAATTCAAAGTAGGGATGGGTCGTTCCACCTTTTCAGTGGAACGGTTCCAATCGTTCCGTTACAGTTGAAAACCGTTCCCTTTCCCGTTCCGTTCCATTCTCGTTCTTTTGATTCACATTCATATCAATATGAAAATAAAACAAAAATGGTGACGGTCGGGTTAAGAGGAGGCAGCTCCTACGCCCGCCGAGAATACCTTTTATCGATTCTTACCTTCTTCCGATTTATTTCGGTGTTTTAGTAGCTACTTTACGAGGGGAAAGGTTATTCTCATTTATTTACGGAGAAACTTTAAATCCCTGTTCAAAGTAATATTAACTTCTGTTTACCTTATGATATTAAAATGAGAAATAAGAAAATGTCCAAATATAAGACACTAAATCAATTTTGAATTAATTTTATATTAAATGAAAATTAATATAATGCTAACCCACCAGTAATGTTAATTCCTGATATACTTTGTGATGTGAGGAAGTGTAAATAACAAATTATAAATATTTAAAAGACAGAATCCTTAAGTATTTATTTCACATAACTCCTATTTATTTAACATTTGCAGCTACATGTTTCGGAGACAATGCTCCATCATCAGGCTTCTAAAAATGTTTTAAAATACATTAATCTATAACATTACACCAATAGTTTTACAATTATATAATGTCATTTACCTCTTAATCTGTGATTATTTTCACATTGTCCATTCTCCATGTTATAAGGGATATAAGACAGAATCCTTACTGAAAGTTATAATGTTAATTTCTGCTATATTTTCTCTAGGGAAGTGGAAATAAGAAAATATGAAACCTATGATATACTTTCTCACATTTATTTTTAGATTGATATGTTTTATTGAAATAATTATACAATCTGTCTCACTTTAGGGCAATAAGTATTATGGATGACAAAGAATGCATTCACAAAATATGCATACTGAAATTTTATCACTTAAATTGATACAACAAATAAAAATTTATAAAACACCAAATCCATGTACAAATTAATGTTCTTAAGTTTTGTAACACTTTTACACATTAGATAAGAGGAAATAAGAAAACATGAATTGATAAAACACTTAATCCTTTATGAAACTCATTTAGTTAACTTCTGTTTCACTTATTTACATTATAAAATCTGTTACACTTTAGGACAATGAGTATTATGGATGACAAAGAATTCATTCACAAAATATGCAGACCGAAATTTGATCACTCCAATTGATACAACAAATAAAAATATATAAAACACCAAATCCATGTACAAATTAATGTTCTTAAGTTTTGTAACACTTTTACACATTAGATAAGAGGGAATAAGAAAACATGAATTGATAAAACACTTAATCCTTTATGAAATTCATTTTGTTAACTTCTGTTTCACTTATTTTCATTTAAGAAGACTAAATATCAATATACCACACTAAACAACACAATCCAAGATGAAACTGTAGAAGTGATTGTTTACATGTGAGGTTATAGGAAAGAGCTATCGATAAATGTAAACTCGAGTGAAGCGTAAGGATCGAACTGGTGGGTGTAGCGCGGGTGAGGCCAGTTTGGTGCCTCCTCTTAACCCGACCGTTACCCACAATATCTATTACAATTTTTTTTTATTTAATTTTAAAAAATACAGTTTTCTCAAATTTTGTTTGGAATATTTTTTTGTTAAACAATCGCCCAACAATACATAAGTATGGTATTATATGCATTAAGAAACAAAAAATAGCCAGAAGTATGGTTATAAAAGAGTGTTATCTATCTTTTGATGAGTGGTCCACTTTAATTTGTGAGCAGTTTATATAAACTTCCCCCTTCAATTTCTCCTCTTATTCACAACACACACGGATTCGTCTACTTGAAACATGATGTCTTAGAACAAAAACAGTATTTAATCATTCTTCGCTTGCTAAATAACTATTAAAAACATCTACACTACCTATTGAATTTTTTTTTCGGCTCGATGACTGACAAGCCTGATTCAGCGGCTCCTTTAAAACTTCTTTTCACAAAGCTGTTATACAAATCAGATATATTATTAACTTTTGACTTTTTGGTAAAGATTTTCAATCGCAGTTCCAACTTCACATTAAGGCTAAACATCCCGATTTTTAGTAAGATTTTTTTTCAAGAGATGGCAGCACTTTTGGGGCGAATTTATTTTCGCTCTTATTTGTGAACAGAATCATCAATGTTAGATTTGTAAACGGATTTGGTAATAAAAGCCCCATTAAATTCACGCTACGTTTTCCGATTTTTTTTTTGTCAATTATTTTAGAATTTAAAAAAATTATCTCGCGAACTATTGATTTTTTTTTAAAAAAGTTGGTTATAGCCAGTTAGTCATAAGTCAATTGAACACAATTATGCAAACAAATTCATTTTCGGTTGCATAGGTTGATCGTAATTTGAAAAATACGATTTTTAAGGAAGCGGGTGATAAGATTAGTAAGCTACCTGCTGTTGTAGTAGTGGGAGAAGGCCTGTGAGGACCCAGCTCCCAGTCAGCTACCGAGCTAACGTCTCCCCAATAGTGGAAAACCGACAGAATAGAGGCCAACAAAATTTGATATACTTTTTAGAATATAAATAATATTTTAAAAAACGAACCTGTGTGCAAATTTAAAAATAACTATATACGTTCTTCGTTAGTTGATAAAAAGAAAAAAAAAAAACTGTTTATTTAAAGAAGTAAAATTTTTAATTTTATTGATAACAGTTAACTAAGAAATATATAACTGTTAATAATTTATCAATTACTAAGAACTGTTTCATTTAACCCTTCAACATGAAAACACATTTGTAATATAGAATGTAACAGCTGATATTTATAAAATTTGATAATCAAGCTTCTTGCATGTCTACTAAGAATTTCAAAGTAAAACAACATACATATTAGGAGAACATAATATTTATATGAACATTTTTTATTACTAAAAACCTAAAATTACCTTAATTATTCATTAGAACTTCATAATGTAAGTAGAATTTATCTGGAATATAAGAGTCCTGAACTAACTACTTCGGCAAAGAATTAAAAGAAAAACTTTTATCGGTCTCTGTAAGTGTATAAGTAAGTGTAAATTCACTCTTACCGATTTGTTTCATTCGATCCATGAAAATTAATTATTAATAAATAAAATATAATTCAAATAACAAATGATATCTCGGAATAATAATAAAACATTAGGCAATAAGAATATTTATACCTAGACATTACTACTAGCCCAGTCAAATAAGGAGTTTTAGACAGCAAATCTCGAAAAGGAAGCAATGAAGCTAAATTTTTGCATATACTTTCGTTTTGGCATTCAAAATAAGTGGTGAAAGGTCGCCAACCTCAGCATAATGATATCCATGGTCAAAGGTCACAAAATCATTTCTTTTTTTCAAATATCTCGATGTGTTTGCCTCGGGCGTCAATCGAGAAGGTTACAAAACTTGTAGATAATAATATTTTCTATGATTTTTTTGGGTTCCATTCATTTTTTTTTTTTTTTTTTTTTTTTTTTTAGGATTAACCGTTTTCAAGGTATAGTGTGGAAAAACAGTAGCGGGCACCGGTTCGGACAAACATTTGCTTCTAGTGCCTTCATCAATCGTTTCTCAGAAAAAATGTCGGAATCAAAGTTGTAGAGCATTAAATTTTCTTTAATTTCGTATATACATTTTGGCACTTAATTAAAAATATTTGACAAAAAGTGAGGTAACAATTTGTTTTTCTTGATTATTATCTATTTTTAATAAAGTATATCTCGAAAACCGTTGAGCGTTAGACAAATGTTTATAGAAAATTTAATTAGCTTTAATTTTGATTTGCATCATATTTTTCCAGAGTCCACCGTTTTCGAGATATAATCGAAAAACTGAAACAGGAGATCATCTCCACTTCCCCCGGCGTAAACTGGGGAATCTCGTACCCTCAGGGTCGGGGGGACTTTTAGTATTTTTACCTTCCAACTACTCCTAACGAAGCTGTGAAGTCAAAAATAGTCGCATATTTCATGCACTCTACACCCCTCGTTTCAGCACTCTCACTCTCACTCTTTTAGCTATAGCTCCGAAACTAATGGTTCGATCCAAAATTATTTTTTCCATCTGAAAGCTGGTTAAAGTTATTATAAGAACCTGTATATTAAATTTCGATCAAGACCCGTAAAATACCCACGCCAGCACGCTGAAACCCGCTTACTGTTTTGAAATCGTTTGTTTTTTTTTGCACATTTTTCGCTATAACTCCAAAACTGTTTGCCCAATCTGAAATTTCATTTTTTCGAATAAAATCAATAAATAAATAAATTAAAATTATAAAATAAAATGTTGGAAAAACTTGATTTCGCGGAGAAGTGCGACCCTAGTCAGAGTGCTGAAATGAGGGGTGTAGAGTATGCACTCTACAATTAAAATATGCGACTATTTTTGACTTCACCGCTTCGTTAGGAGTCTTTGGAAGGTAAAGGTGACTTTTCACCCCTTATTTAGAATGCCAAAACAAAGGTATATGCAAAAATTTAGCTTCATTTCTTCCTTTCCGAGTTGAAATCCTTATTTGACTGGGGTTTTGGTGGAATTTCTCACTGGCAGTTCTATAATAATTTATGATTACGACAAAACGTACATTACAATTTAAAATTATTGTAAGATATTAGAATTCATCAGATTTCTAATCTGTATAATATAATCAAACCATTATGATCTTGTATCAAATTTTATAACTATTTGAACTCAACAATTTTTTATAAAATCAGCAAAATTACAAAAGCTTTTTTATTTTAATATTAATAAAGTAAGTAATTTTACAATATAGCCCGAACGTTAGTAGTAGTAGGAACTAAAACTTTTATGCAAACCCTCTTTTAAATTAAATGTTCACTCAATACGTACATTTGAGCACTTTTGAAAAAAATTAATAAATAATTCAACACCTTTCAATAAAAAATATTCATTATTGTTCATTAAATAGTAAACAAAAATATATATACTATAGATATTCTATGAATCAGAGTTAGAAAAGAATTAGTGTCAGGATTCCAGGTGTGTTTGGGTATGGTTCTTGAAAAAACAGATAGACAAAACAGAGAATACTTCCAATTAAAAAATAAGCACATTTAATAAAAAAATATATAAAACAAAAGTCGTTGCAAATTAGATTTGCTTTATTAATGCATTGAACGAAAATGTGCTAAGAGTAGCGGTTTCCGAGTTATTTGATCAAATAGCTAAGAACATACGATGTTCAACCATTTCATGTTTCAAATGTTCTAAAAACAATGGTTGTATAGGGATTATTATTGTTTGACTCTGATTCATGTTGACTACCGCTATAGTCCCGGCATCAAGTCATGAGCTTTTTTACCCGATTTCATACAAATTATTGATATATTTTTTATATTATGCTAAGAAAACATAACGAACCCCACAATGTGATGTGGCCGTGAGAAATCAGAAAAAAATCACTTTGTTCAATTGATTTCCACTACTTGTATTTACAAACAAATAAATCAAATCATACAAATATAAAAGGATAAACCGTTTTGTAGGTAGCAATATCCAACCAATAGTAGGAAATTACACTTTAAAATTACTTTTCCCGGTTATGTTTTTAAAAATATGTTTTAATTATTATGGTATACGCTATGGAAAAATTGCATATCCACGAGACTTGGGAACAATGAAATTACCTTATATAACGGTAATTCTAAAACATTTCCAAGGAGCCAGTTATAAAACTGATTTTATTTATCAGTCATTGTTTAATTTTATTTACGATTTTTACAGTCAACTAATGTAAAATTATTGATTTCAAAGTTGAATTTGAACAAATCAGCGAAACAACACTATGTTTTCAAATTACATCATAGGAACTATTATATGGGTACGTACTCTTTTTCATTATCAGCTCTTCTTTTCAGTTCTGGTTTTCTTTGTCTAGCAGATAGGCGGAGATTCTTTTTGGATTTAGAACTATTTATATAAAAATCTCTACGTCCAATAGATTGTTCTTCTTTGTTATGTTTTATCTTTACAACGATAAAAATTGAACGGAAATACAATTTGTTCTGAACAGGAAATATTTTCAATTGTTATTGGATTTTCCGGAATATCTTTTACTTGGTTTCTGTACTATCGGATTGACTTCATATACCGGCATGCTACCTAAATTTATATTAGGTACAACGTAGTATATTTACATATATATTTATATATGTAAATTTATATATAATTACATAGGTATCTATCGGATAGGTAACTTATGGAATTTATTTGGAATGTTTATATTATTTGTCCCAAATACATTACCGGTGAAAAGGGTCAGATAATGTTAGACTTCCTGCAGTAAGCAAACAAAACGTTTTCTCTATTTGAAAATAAATAACTTCTTTGTTGACTTTATAAAAAGACATATTTACCACAACTATAAGTTAACTATGCACCTATTATCAATTCATGATTTTTAAGATTTTTGGATCTTCAAAGTTGTGTACAACACATTATAGTAAAAGTTTTTTGTTTGTTTTTTAATATATTTTAATTACTATGGTTGACATTGAACTTGGACCGTCAAACGCTTCCAAAAGTTTTCCAAAAAACGTTTCCAAAACCGTCCACGCAAAGTGAAAATAAAAGTTTACATATTATTGTAGCTAGGTCTGTTTTTTCCTAATAATTAGTCAGTGAAAAGGGCTAATGTTTCCTATGGATACCGCAATAAAATAAGGATTGCATAAACAAAATGTCGTTTTTTTTTATTTGGTAATAAATAGACAAATAAAATATTTAATAAATTTATCAAAATATATATTAAAACTTGAATTCAGCTTTTGTCAATTCGAAAGATTTATTTTAATTGCCTTATTCTTACTTAAAATGAGAAATTCTTAATAGAATGAATCTAACGACACATAAAAAATAATAATAACAAGAAAACAAAATCATACAATTTTTCTTTGGCTCTTCACAAATCGAGGAATACCTATGTGAGAGACATTTCGGTAAGGAAGAGACCGTTTCAGCCGGTGACGCAATTCCATCCGGTTGTAAACAAAATTCGTATTTTTCACATTACGATCGTAATATGCATGCTATGATTAGTTGGAATGTGTTATTCGTTTCAGAAAACGTTTCTACAACTGGCTATAACTTCATATTTTTAAAAATATATATTTAACACCTATTTTTACGTTCTATTTTCTTAATTATTGAATTTATAGAAAAAAACGCTTCGTAGCGTGAATTCTGTGTTTACCAAATACCCAAAGAATTTTACAGATTGAAAACTGGACATTCCGTTCCGGAGAAATTCCGGAAATAAATTCTACTGTTTCCAACGCTTGACTGAAAGGGGTACATTTAGCCTTAAAAGAATACTTTTTTAAAATAGTTATATATAAATATATATTTTAATACAGTGTTATATAGTTACATAGTGGACCATTATAAAGTGAATCACTTTTTATTATGATACATGTTTGTTAATTCTTTGTTATAATAAATGTATTTTAGTGTAATTGATTTCATTTGTTTTTTTAATCTAGAAGAGAATAACACCCAGATGTATATCAATGGATGAACAAGCAGATGACCAAATGTTAGATCTCCAGTTACTAAAAGAACAAATTGAAAACGTTAAGAAGGTACATACCGCACATTTATTTCTAAAGTGACGCAACTCAAAAACCTGTATTAAAAATGTGTAATTACACTTTAAATTCTCAGTCTTGTATTTTGAAATATCAAAAGTGTACCTGAATTGCCTTTAAACCCCAACCGCAAGTAAGATGTATGAAAAGTAATTTAAATTTGTGATTCGATACATTTTGGGCGATTCATAGAAGAGTATTGAACTTAAACATGATGATAAATGATGATTTGTGAGTTGTCATTTTTGAAATTCATGTGCGATTTATACATTAGGAAATATTAATTAAACTCCAAATCTAGGATAAACATACGTTTTGTAAGATCACATCAACAACCAATTTCTACATCAATAACTATAATTGTTTTTAACTATAATTGTATAAAATTCATCGACAAAATAAAAATATGTCATTTGAACCAGAATAATATACCATTTTGGTAAAAATTAATTTCAACCTGAAAGATTTTAAATTTTATCCTTTTTTGATTGCAAATGACATCCAAAAAGATTATTTTTTATATTGGGAGTTGGAATTATTTTTAAAGAATTTTTTTCGATTTTTGAGCATTTATTTAGAAAAAATGGTACAATGTATATTATTCAAAGTATTGTCCATCGCTAGCGACTACTTTTTTCCATCTTTCTGGCAATTTACGGAGACCAGCTCGGAAGAAGGCTTCGTCTTTTGAGGCTATCCATGAATCCACCCATTTTTTGCAATCTTCATAAGAAGTGAACCGCTGGTCAGTCAGGTCGTTTGTCATGCTTCGAAACAAGTAGTAGTCAGAAGGAGCAATGTCTGAAGACTACGGCGGGTGGGATAGGACCTCCCATTTCAGCGTTTCCAGGTATGTTTTGACCGGTTTAGCAACATGCGGCCGAGCGTTGTCATGTTGCAAGATTACCTTATCGTGCCTTTCCGCAAATAGCGGCCGTTTTTCCTTCAATGCACGGCTCAAACGCATCAACTGATTTCGGTAGAGGTCTCCCGTGATCGTTTCATTCGGTTTCAGCAGCAGCTCATAATAGACCACGCCCATCTGGTCCATTTTTCATCGCCAGTGACAATACGATGCAAAAAACCCTTTCTTTTTTGACGTTGGAGCAGTTGTTCACAGGTGAAAAATCGCCTCTCAACGTCCCTCGGCTTCAATTCGTACGGAACCCAACGTCCTTGCCCATTATGAATCATTCCCATTGCTTTGATGCGTTTGCACGACTGTTGACAAGTCACTTTACTCCCAAATTTTGCCTATCCAGACTCAGACAATTTACTTGAAGGGTTTGACACGAGTCTTGCATCTGAGTAACCACTAATGCCCCGAGTCTAATTCTTCATCTTCAAACTTCTTCGGCTGGCCAGGGCGTTCCTTGTCATCCGTGTCAAAATTACCATTTTTAAACCTCCGAAACCAGTACTCACAAGTGGAAATCGATGGAGCATAGTCCCCATAAGCCTCGCAAACTAACCGATGGGATTCAGCTGCTTTTTTCTTCAAATGAAAGCAGAAAAGCAAAACTTCCCGCAAATTCGTCTTACTTGGCACAAGAGTTGACATGTTTAGAGAGCAAAAAAATAATGTTGTTCACACTTCAGAGAAATGACACCTGCTGAAAATCAAAGCTAAATTATGACGCTTCAACATGAATATAGCAACAAGTTGGCCCGATGAGATTAGAGACTAGTAATACCATCTCTTATCAATCCTTTAAAATTAATTCCAACTCCCAATACAAATAAAAATAATATATTTATAATATATTATTGTAATATTTTATTTGAATTTCTTGTTTTAAAATAAACTTATTTTGGTGTTTAGAAATTAAGAGATGAGAGGGCTCAGAGAGAGATAGCAGAACGAGCTATTTCTGGATATCGTAAGAGATTAGCTATTTTAGAAGCAAAGGTGGTCAAACCAGAAGAACAAGTAAATATTCTTTAATTTCTATAAACATTTAATTTTTCTACATTATTGATATAAACCTGTCTTACCTGAAAGACCAAATTCTATTTGATAATCATTAATAATGTCATTTAGTTTGTTTGTTTATTGTCTGCTATGTATCATTTGTTTGGGAGGTGCGGTAGCTCAGTGGGTAAGGGCCTTGACTACAAAGTTCGCGGGTCCGAGTTCGAGTCCGACTGAAAACGGTAAATAAATTTTCTACCTTTAGTCGGACTCGAACTCAGAAATAAATTTATTTTCTGTTGTTTCAACCTCGGATCGACTTCGAGGTCATGAGACCCTCCTGGGGCACACCAAGACCCTATAAATTGGGTAACCTTAGTAGGGGAAAACCTAGCTGTTGAGCATGATTTCGGTCACAACTTGCTCCAAAAGCAACTGAAGGATACTGGTTTCAGATCTGTCAGGTTAACCCACCTGGGCGGGTTAAAATTTATTTCGTGGCCGACTGAATGAATCTTGACCTGCCGACAATGGCTAAAATAGGTTGGTAACCTGTAGGATTACTCGCCCTTCCTGCCCTAGTTGGAGTACATAAGGAAATTAAGCCCAAGTAAACAAACAGATCTGTCAGGATCTGACGATTTTTGACGGCTGAAGGACATCTTTGTCTCTTTCCTGTCGAGAACTCTCCTTCTCGACAAATGAGTTTTCGTCCTTTCGAAAATTGATTAGCTTTTGACACTCCTTCTTCCCCTGTAATCCTTTTCACTGCACACCTAATAATACCATTCTGAGATTTCCCAGGTTGTAACGAACAACCGCTGGCCCAGTACTGTTACAACCTTACCACAGTAGTAAACCCAAGACCCTCATAAGACACACACACACACACACACACATATATATATATATATATATATATATATATATATATATATATATATATATATATATATATATATATATATATATATATATATATATATGAGGATTTTCAGAAATAACCACAAATTGTTTCTCTGAAAGTACAAAGTTTTATTTTAATTAACAACTATTACAATAATTTTCATTAATTATTATATGACAATTTAACTTTTATCTTACCTGAAAGTACAAAGAAACGACATTTAATGTTTATTAATATTGGCTCCTCAATATATTTTCGTTATAATAAATTTCACAGAAATAACCTGCACATCATCTGTTCCTAGTTCAACGTCATGATGAATTAATTAATGAAATGTCATTTGTACTTTCATTACATCTCCCCCCCCCCCCCCCCCCAAGAGAGAAAATTCTAAATAATATACCTATATAATGTACCTATAAGTTATCTAGTTTTTCTACTTCATCTTCTGATGTTACAGGTTGCAATTTTGTTATGTGGAATAAAGTTGATTCTGTTTTTTGTTGCCAGTGTCAATCCTATAAATGGAGTTTGATATTTTCTCTAGGTAACGGTTCGGATCGGCGACACCAACCCCTAAACCCGCTCAGAATACCTTTTATCGATTCTAACCTTGTACCGATTTATTTCGATGTCGCTGCTTTTAGAAGGGAAAGGTTATTCTCCTACATTTACTGTGAAACTCTAAATCCTTGTTCAAAGTAATATTAACTTCTGTTTACCTTCTAATATTAAAATGAGAAATAAGGAAATATTAAAGTGGAAATAAGGAAATATCAAAATATAAGACACTAAATCTAATTTTGAATTAATATTACTAATTTTGAATTAATATTAATTTAATCAACAATTAATATACTACTGAACCACCAGTAAAGTTAATTCCTGATGAACGTTCTGTAGGAGAAGTGAAAATAACAAATTATAAATATAAAAATAGACAGAATCCTTAAGTATTTATTTGGCATAACTCCTATTTATTTAAAATTTGTAGCTACATGTTTCGGAGATAATGTTCCATCATCAGGCTTCTATTTTTTTTTAAAAACACATTAATCTATCCCATACCAATAGTTCTACAATTATATAGTAATGTGTCATTTACCTCTTAATCTGTGATCATTTTCACATTGTCAATTCTCCATGTTATAAGCCATTATATAATATAAGACAGAATCCTAGTTGAAAGTGATGATGTTAATTTCTGCTATATTTTCTCATGGGAAGTGGAAATAAGAAAACATAAAAAACCTGTGATATACTTTCTCACATTTATTTATAAACTGATATGTTTTATTGAATTAATTATACAATCTGTCTCACTTTAGCACAAAAAGTAATATGGATGACAAAAGAATCCATTCACAAAATATGTATACTGAAATTTTATCACTGAAATTGAAACAACTATCCAAATATATAAAAACACCAAATCCATGTACAAATAAATATTGTTAAGTTTCATAACACTTTTACAAGTTGTAAATTTTATCACTTAAATTGATAGAACAAATATAAATATGTAAAACACCAAATCCATGTACAAATTAATCTTCTTAAGTTTTATAACACTTTTACACATAAGATTAGATGAAATAAGAAAACATGAATTCATAAAACACTTAATCCTTTATGAAACTCATTTTGTTAACTTCTGTTTCACTTATTTACATTTAAGAAGTCTAAATATCAATATAACAAACTAAACAACACAATCCAAGTTGAAACAGTAGAAGTGATTGTTTACATGTGAGGTTATAAGAATGAACTATCGAAAAATGTACCAGGTATGCAAGTTTAAAATGTCGTTTTAATTCCAATAGAATGCGCTCTTAACCTATTGAAGGATTTGCTTATCTCTAAACGCTATTTTGTTTGTTAGTCATTTGTTTACAAAAGTCAGTTGCTTTTAAGTCGTTTACGTGGACGTATCATACCTTTCTTTGGTGTTAAAAATGTCTAATTTTAAGCCAAATAAAGAGCATTTGCGGCATGTCATGATTTTTTTCTTATTAATCAAACGAAAAAGGCATCTGAAATGCCATCGAATTCTTGTTGAGACTTATGGCGATGTTGCTCCAACCGTCAGGACATGTGAACGTTGGTTTCAAAGTTTCAAACGTGGTGATTTTGATGTTACTGATCAAAAACGAGAAAATCGACCAGAAAAGTTTGAGGACTTCGAATTGCAATCTTTATTAGACGAAGACAATACCCAAACCCAACAAATGATGGCAGAACAGTTGAATGTCACTAGGCAAGCCATTTCCGATCGCCTGAGAGCTATGGGAAAGATTCAAAAGGTTGGAAAATGGGTTCCACATGAATTGGACGAACGACAGATGGAAAAACGAAAAACTGTGTGCGAAATGCTGCTTTTACGCCACGAAAGAAAGGGTTTTTTTGCATCGAGTTGTAACTGGCGATGAAAAATGGATTTATTTTCAGAATCCCAAACGAAAAAAATCATGGGTAACGCCAGGGCAACCATCCACATCGAGTGCAAGACCGGATCGTTTTGGGAAGAAGACAATGCTGTGTGTGTGGTGGGATCAGAAGGGAGTAGTCTACTACGAGCTTCTCAAACCCGGCGAAACAGTCAATACCGAGCGCTACCGACAACAAATGATCAATTTGAGTCACGCATTGATCGAAAAAACGCCCAGAATGGGCTCACAGGCACGCCAAAGTCATTCTTTAGCATGATAACGCTCCTGCACATTCAGCCAGATTGACTAAGGAAACGATTTCTTCGCTTGGTTGGGAACTCCTACCCCACCCGCCGTATTCACCTGACCTGGCGCCTTCTGATTATCACCTCTTCTCATCGATGGGACACTCATTGGCGGAGCAACACTTCAACAATTTCGAAAACGTACGAAAATGGCTCGATGAATGGATTTCAAATAAAGATGAAGCATTCTTTTGGAATGGTATCCATATATTGCCCGAGAGATGGACAAAATGTGTAGAAAGCGAGGGTCAGTACTTTGAATAAAATATATTATACTTTTTTTTTAAATTACTGTGTATATATTTTAAGAAATAAACGACATTTTAAACTTGCATACCTGGTAAACATGAAGTGAAGCGTAAGGATCGAACTGGTTGGTGTAGCGCGGGTCAACCTAGTTTGGTGGTGTCGCCGATCCGAACCGTTACCTTTCTCTACTACCTTGAAAGGGCCTATTACTAATTCGTCTAATTTTTTCCTATTTAGTTTATTTCCATTTTCTACATATACACTGTCCCCTATCTCTAACTCTAGCATTTTTCTATTTCAATCAAATATTTTCTTGTTGTACTTATGGGATTTTATTGTATTCTCTAATGCTAATCTTCTATCAGCAATCCACTTGTCTTCCTTTTGTATTGTTTTAATTTCATTTGGTAGAATACTGACATTTGTACCATCCAGTAAATATTTTGGTGCAAAACCTGTAACAGAGTGTTCTGTTTCATTATATTTCTGTATACATTCTCTTGCTACTGTTGTCCATGTTTCCTTATTATTTTTCTCATTTAATTTACATCTTATTTTATTTATTATTGTTTGATTTAATCTTTCATTCAAGCCATTCGAGAATGGTGTATTCACAGCTGTAAATATTAGTGTAATGTTATTCTCCTGCAAATATTGTTTAAATTCTCTAGAATTGATGCCCGGATATTGATCTGTCAGAATTATTCCAATCTCATCTGTCTCCAGTACTTGCTTTGTTAGTTTTATGAAATCACTTGAATTCTGTGTTTTTGAAGTCACAATAAATGCATATCTGGTGTAGTGGTCTACTAAAAGATGTAGGTATTTTTTTGTTGACCTAGATCCTCCAAAGCCACCGATAGTGTCCATTGATACAATCTCAAATGGTTTTGTTGCTGGTCCCAGTTGTGACATTAATCCAAATTTTCCTTGACATCTTGATTTATTTTTTATGCATGTTTCACATGTTTTACAAATATTTATGATATTTTTTGTTAGGTTTTTAGCTGTATATATTGGACTTATTTTTTTCTGCAATTGTCTGATACCAATATGGCATAGATCTTCATGCACCATTTTTATAAGTTTTTTACTAAATTCTTCTGAGAGGATAATCTTTTCACCTTTCTTTATTTTTTTTATAATAGATTTTATTTTTGTGTATTAGATTTTGTTTCTTTTCTTTTATTCTTTCATTTTTCTCTTGGTCTTCAACTATATCTTTTATTTGTATTGAATTAACTATTTTCAATAGTTCCTCTTTGTTATCTTCTGATTCTAATACCGGGTCGCGGCTCAAACAGTCAGCTTCTACATTTTCTTTACCAGATATATATTTTACTGTAAAGTCATATTGAGATAGGTAATATGTAAGATCACCCAACTCTTCATCTGTCCTGGATTTAATATTCATATTCTCTAAAGGTTTGTGGTCTGAGTAAATAGTGAATTGTTTTCCAATGAGCCAGTGTTGCCAATATTTAACAGCTTCTTTCATAGCAAGACATTCCAAATATATAGCCTTTTTCCTTTTTTGAGATTCGTTCAGTTTTTTTTGAGAAATATGCCTCCGGTTTGTCTTTACCGTCTAGTTGTGTCTGTTTTAATATTGCCCCGATACCCTCCAAAGATGCATCTGTAAAGATTTTTATTGGTAAGTCTTTGTCAAATATTTCCAGCACAGGTTGAGAACATAAATATCTTTTTATTTGATTAAATGATTCTTCACACTTCTCTGACCACACAAAATTTTCGTTTTTTTCTTAATAAATTGTTTAATGGGTCTAAGATAATTGCGCTTCTTGGTATGTATTTATGGTAGAAGTTGATTTTTCCCAAAAATTGTCTGATATTTTTTTGTGTCTTAGGAGTTGGAAAATGTCTTATTGAGAACAAATTGTCTTTTAGAGGTCTTACTGAATTGCTCTGAATTACATGGCCGAGGTACTTTACTGAGTCTGAGGCAAAGGTACATTTCTGAAATTTCAATCTAAAGCCTTCTTTTATTATTGCCTCTAGTACATTTCTTATGTGTATTATATGTTCCTCAAAGGTGGGCGAGAATATCAAAATATCGTCAATAAAGTTTACAGAGTATCCTGTGAGGTTGTGCTTTCTTAGAATATTGCTTAAAATCCTCTGGAAAATTGCTGGTGATGTTTTCAAGCCAAAGGGGAGGCAGGTCCACTGGAAGTGGCCATCTTGTGTGACAAATCCTGTTTTACTTCTATCTTCCACCCGTAGTGGTATTGCCCAAAATGCTGAGTTTATATCCAGTGCAGTAAAATACTTACAATTTCTAGTTTTAATAATCAAATCATCTATTAAGGGGAAAGGTTGAGCTTGTGGTACAACAATTTTGTTCAATTCTCTGAAATCAATACATAAGCGGGATTTTCTATTTTCACCTTTTTTAAATGCCATTGTTACTGGAGCAGCAAATGGACTGAAAGATTCTTCTATTAAATTATTCTTTAGTAACATGGATATTTGCTTTTCAATTTCTAATTTATCTTCTATTGTACATCTGTATGGTCTTTTACTCCAATATCTATTTACTAATAAATCTATGTGAGCTTCATAATTTCTAACTGATCCTATATCATACTTGTCCTTAGCAAAAATTGTTTTATACTCCTTTATAATTTTTTCTATCTCAATTTTCTTTTCAATATCTAAATGGTCTGTCGTACTTACAAATTCCTCTGTTTCTATGTGTTCATTGAAATTTATTGCAAATGTTTCCATATTCTGTTCTTCATTTATGTTATCTTTAGACATCCTGTCTCTTCGTTGTTATCTTTTGTTCTATCTGCAAGTCCTCATTTTGAGTTAGTTTGAATTTCTTTATCATATCCAATCCGATTATAAAATCATCAAAATCTTCATTTTCTACAACATATATATCCATCTCTTCTTCCAAATCAAATATTTTTATTTTTACTGTTATCAAGCCATCCGTCTTCTTTACACCATTAACCGTTTTCATATAAGCTATATTCACATTATCTTTTTTTTCTTTTACTTTAATCAGTCTTGAATTTATTAAAGAGATCTGTGAGCCAGAATCATAAATGCCACTCACTTCTAGTTTATTTTCTAATAAAAGCTGGATTTTGATTAATGGTGTACTTACTCGTTTTTTTGATCAGTATTCATATCTACTTCAATAATGGAGTTATTATTTACATTTCTGGCTTTGAAAACCATGAAAAATAACCACAAATTGTTTCTCTGAAAGTACAAAGTTTTATTTTAATTAACAACTATTACAATAATTTTCATTAATTATGACAATTTAACTTTTATCTTACCTGAAAGTACAAAGAAATGACATTTAATGTTTATTAATATTGGCTCCTCAATATATTTTCGTTATAAAAAATTTCACAGAAAATAACCTGCACATCATCTGTTCCTAGTTCAACGTCATGATGAATTAATTAATAAATTAATGAAATGTCATTTGTACTTTCATTACATATATATACATATATATATATATATACATATATACATATATATATATATATATATATATATATATATATATATATATATATATATATTGTTGAGATATTTTAAAACTGAAAATTATATAGGACAAGGGATGAAAGTGTAAGGGTCTAAACCAGGTAGGAACCCTTGGATTAGGGACACCGGAGGTACCTGCAAGGTTCAGCCCTTGAGGCAGGTAAAGGAAGGCAGTGGGTTGTAGGACGGAGAAGGAAGAAGACAGAATGAGTTAGTATTGGACCTTGGGGCAGCTAGGTGTTAGGAGTGATAGAAGATTATGGAACCAAGATATGTGAAAGTGTTTAGAAGTTCTCTCCTTAATGGACTTTAGAATTTAGATTAAATTAAGGTAAATTTAAATATGTTTATATATAAAATAATAAATATAAAAAGTATGCACAAAACATTGTTTAAATAGATCCAGTCATAATTCAAAAGAATATTGACAGAACCCTAACATTAGAGTTAAAGTCAATTAATTATTGATAATAATTTTATTTAAACATTAATGATTGAAGGAAATCATAACATTTGGCGCCCTCCAGTGGACTATCAATATTGAAATTATGACTGGAAAATGGTTAAAATTTGGTAGATGTTTGTGTGAAAATAATGAATAAATAGTAATTTTAAAGTCAAGTTATATTAAGGGAATTAAAACAAAATGAATTTCGAACAAATGTTAGAATCTATCAATAAGAATGTTGATTTGCTGTTTAATACCATATCTAAAAAAATAGATGAAATTGCTGAAAAAGAAAATAAAAACCATGAAGAACGCATGAAAAAGTTTGAAGAAGATGGACGAAAACGTTCTGAAAAAGATTCAGACTTTCAGGCCATTGATATAAATGTTTGTGAAGATGAAAGAAAAACACTGGAACTGAAGAACAAATGGAATTAGAAGAAGAAAAAGTAACTGATACTGTGAAAGAAGACAAAGAATTGAAAAATGAAAAATTAATGGAATATGAAGAAAGTAAAATGAACACAGAAAAAGTAACTGATAATGTGGATAATGATTTAAAAGATGAAGAAATAATGGAATCTGAACAAAATTTTATAAGTGAGATAGTAGTGTGTGAAAGTAAAATTGTTTTAAATTAAATGAAGTGGAAAAAGAAGAAGTAAGAAAAGAGGACATTGGTGAAAACATAAACAATGACTTTGATGAAAATGAAGAAGTGCTAAACTGTCAAATGGTTCGAAGAAATAAATATACCAATATCATTCAATTTCAAAAAGTAGAAAAATCTGGTTTCTTTGAATATAATCAAAAATTAAAATATGCTTCAAATAAAGGTTTGAATAAGCATATGATGGAGTTTCAAATTCCACTTAGTTGGAGCAAATATACTTCAGAATGGTTATGGTGGTTATATAAATTAAAATGTTCAAACAGCCATAAAGGGTTTAAAAAGAAATTTATATATGTCAAGAAAAGAATTAAAACATTTTTTCTTGGTGAAATTTAGTATATCGCTGACATAAATAAAAAAAAAAAAAAAAAAATAACTATTTGCATATGGAACCATTTTGTTTTTAAACAGCATACATAAAAATTAATTTGTTTTTCAATCAGTCTCTTTTGTCATTAAATTTATTTATTTTTTATTTTAAGCATCTACCAACAATAAAAAAAAAAAAAAAAAAAAAAAGTGTGAAATTTCACAAAGAACTAAGTGTTATTATTAAAAATTTTTGCTTATTTTATGTAAATGTTTTAAACAATAGATCATAGATAATTCATCTGTAAATCAACCTATTTTCATGGTCATTAAATTTTTTTTGGTAATAATTTTCATAAAAATCTAATAGGTTTGTAGTTACTTATAGATATTATTATATTAAAATAAATTGACTGTATTATATAAATGTTTTGAAAAAGTACTATTATTAATTAAATTATGTTTCAGTCTGTTACGCATGTTATTGAATTAATTTGAACATTTTTCATTAAAAAAAAAAAAAATAAATAAATAAATAAAATAAAAAAAAATAAAGGTTATTAGATTAATATAGAATTATTTCATTTTATAGTAAACATTTGGTTATTGTATATAAAATTTAGATTTTAAGGATTTGTTTAGCGTTCGGGATTAATAATTGTTTTGTTATATTTTAATTATTTGGTATTATGATTTTGCATTGTTAATTCATTAGATTTAGAAATTTAATACAAATTGTATAAGCTATAATATAGAACAAGTAGAAAAAATTTCTACGCAAAAGCTCAAAATTTTTTAAATTGGAGAGAACCCGAATGTTGAGATATTTCAAAACTGAAAATTATATAGGACAAGGGATGAAAGTGTAAGGGTCTAAACCAGGTAGGAACCCTTGGATTAGGGACACCGGAGGTACCTGCAAGGTTCAGCCCTTGAGGCAGGTAAAGGAAGGCAGTGGGTTGTAGGACGGAGAAGAAAGAAGACAGAATTAGTTAGTATTGGACCTTGGGGCAGCTAGGTGTTAGGAGTGATAGAAGATTATGGAACCAAGATATGTGAAAGTGTTTAGAAGTTCTCTCCTTAATGGACTTTAGAATTTAGATTAAATTAAGGTAAATTTAAATATGTTTATATATAAAATAATAAATATAAAAAGTATGCACAAAACATTGTTTAAAAATATCCAGTCATAATTCAAAAGAATATTGACAGAACCCTAATAATGAGTTTAAGTCAATTAATTATTGACATATAATTTTATTAAAAATATATGATTTAAGAAAATCATAACAATATATATATATATATATATATATATATATTTTTTTTTTTTTTTTTTTTTTTTTTTTTTATTTTTTTTTTTTTTTTTTTTTTTTATTTTTATGCGAAACAGTGCTTAAGGACTACGCGACTTCAATGTAGGTTCTTTATTTATTTTTTAGTTCTTTTCTTTTTGCCCACTTTTGCTTGAGGATTTCAATATATATATAATTTGGTAACACTTTTGTAACGTTTAGCCCTGCTGAAAACTGACAAGAAAGGTCAAAACGTCGGCAATAAAAGATATGTTTTATCCAGTAACCTAAGTTTGTTTTTTCACCTTATGACAACACCCCAGAATAACGTCTCTACGATTCGATTCTATAATTGATTATATTCTATTTCTAATACACTCTTACGTTTCATAGAATGAGGCTCAGTTGTTGTTTTATTTCTTCCCATATCTAATTCTTATCTAATCCAATGACAAAATAGAGTGAACAACGGATCCAGCGGCGATGCTACAAATTATGGAAGGGAGGGGGACAAAATAAATTATTGACTGTATTTCTAGACACAGATTGACTTCCCTAACGGTGTCGTTACCAAAGATCAATCCGAGGCATTGTTGTTAATCTTTCGTAACAATCTTTTTCTTTTTTTTTATGTTTATGGGGTTGTTAGCACCAAGCTATAACATTCCTCCTCTTCCTTGGTTTTGTTCTGGCAATACCTGGACAAGTCCGTTTACAGGCGGAGTACATACATCTCTAATATAACAAATTTATTGGAAATAATAATTTGATTACATTATCAGTAATTTGTACATTTCAAAATTAACTCATTTTGAATCCTTCTTTCAATAACTTGGAACTCTAATTTCAGCAATTCTACTGTTACATCAATTCTTTTACATCGGGATCCTTTGAATTTTAGTCAGTAAGATTAAAAAAAAAACATTATTGCTGTAATGAGAATAAAAATACCATCTCTGAAACGTAAAAAGTCAAAGGTTGTAAAATATTTTCTTAATCTACCTGATTTTAATTAAAAATTTCTTGTTTATGAAAATATATAGGAGGCTCCACAAATTCCATCTGAAGCAAAAGAAAATATCCATCCACTTGCAAATGTATTAGCTTCATTACAAAAGGTAATCGATGGTCAATCATTGCTATAAATGTAAATAAAGTCATTGATGTATTTATCAAATTTCAAAACTAATTTTAAATGATGTCTGACTAGTAGCAACTAAAGGAAGGATACAACATCAATTATAATGTTGATAAGGATGTGGATGAGGAAACAGGAAAAACTGTAGCTTCATTTGAAAAAGTAAGTTAACATTACAATTTGTTTTTGATTATTATAATTGAATTTGGACTTAGCATATGAATGACAAATGAATTGATTCATATCATTTCAATACATAGATTTTTAAGGATCATTAATTAATACAATAGAATACAGATATTCAAATGAAGAAATACAGATCCTTCGTTTTTGTTTTATTGTCAATAAATATTATTTTTTGTAATATAAACAGATGAATCTTACTTTGAATGCTAAGAAATTCATCAGCATTTTTAATTTAATTGTTTTAAGCAACTGAATGAAGAACGTACAAAAAGATTGGATGCTGAAAAAATGGTTTCAGAGTTGAAAAAGAATCTTGAAGAAAGTCAGAAAACAGTTACAAAGCTGGAAGAAGGGAAGAAATTGGCTATAGCTATGGCAGATCAATTTCGGGAAAATGCAACAAACAATGATTCTCAAGTAAGATATATTCTAAATGTTTTCAGAAAGTTGTAAATAATTAGTATAACTAAAAATATTAAATTTTGTTTTTATTAATACTTTTTCCCTCAAAAGTAATGGCTTAACTCAATAAAAGAAATCTTACTTTTGTACTTTGCTGTGTTGACTTTTAAATTATTAATCAGATCCATCTGAAGTTATGTAAATTTAAAATAAAAAAAATTATTATTTTAAGAAATGGCTGTTGAGAAAATAATATATCTACACTTCATTATTCATTTTAAAATGAATCCTCACTTTATTTTAGGAAATAAAAAAACTAAAAGCTGAAAAAGCAGCTCTTGAGACGGAACTAAAGTGTGCCAAAGAGTCAAAGGAAATTTCATCTGAGATGGTCAAGAATTTAGTTGAACGTGCGGAACGAGCTGAAAAAGATTTGATAGAAAAAATGAAACAATGTAATGATTTCATAGCCAAGTGAGTTTTAAATTAAACTTTTTTTCAACTATTATTTAACTTCTCACGAAAAAATAGCAGAAATTAAAAAAAAAAAAAAAAAAAAAAAAAAAAAAAAAAATCTGCTGCCTAATAAAATTATTTTGGCATTTAATGTTTTAATGATACCTAATGTTTTAAGTGATAGTCAAATATAAACAATATCATCAAACAGCTATAAATATGAAAGAAAAGTCCAAAGCATATTTGGAATTTTTTTTTTTTTAATTATTATTCAGAGATTTCCGATTACTTTAAATATGTTTGATATTACATTAAATATGATGGTGTGGCGTGAATCACAGCCTCAAGTGTTTGAGCCTTGCTTCTTCTATACAAAGAAAGTTCTTTACTCAATTATGTGACAGATATTTGTGGGAGGATTGACCTGCCATCTTACATATCTGCAGAGCTTGTCCCACATGTGCCCTTACTCCCAGGCTCTACAGGTCAGTATAACCATTGTCAGAACTAATTATCTCCTTCCTTTTCTTCCAGTCACTTGCAGTGAGTTTCTAGTTCCGAACTCCCAACCTCGTCACATCTCTCACCACTTCATCCTTCCAACCACTTCTTGGTCTTCCCCTTCTTCTCTTCCTCTCCAATATTATAATATCCAGCATTTTCTTCTGAGTTGTTTCATCTTTCATTCTCTCAACAATATTGTTTTAATTAATTATCTGAAACAATTCACAGAAATGTGATCAAGGTCATTAGCCACTCTTCAAAGGCCATTATACCCTGGGATACCACAGACCTCCACCAATAGGTATTTGATTTGTATGAAATAATCTTAATCGAAATTCTTCTCTGAGTGGTATTATGTTACTATTTGACTATTATTTAATCATAGATATTGCCACTGAGGAATCAATCGTGAATAGCATGAATGTATGTATGTACATTGATTGCCATTATAATATAATACTAATTTTAAATCTGAGAATATTAATAAAGTTTTTAGTTATCATGTTTTCAAAATGTTATCCCTCTTCTAATTCCTCTTCAAAAACATCCTTAAATGCCTTCCACAAAACCCTTATCCATTCTCCTTTGGAATGCGAATGGTATTCGCAACCACACTAATGAACTGACATCCTTGCTTCATGACAAAGAAATCGATGTAGCTTTAATAACAGATACCAGACTGACCAGTAAACAACGTCTCATTATTTCACAATCCCAAACTTACTGAACAGACCACCCTGATGGTAGAGCCTACGCCGGAACTGCTGTCATCATTCACTATTCTCTCTCTCACCATGTATTCCCTTTGCCATCAAATGAATTCCTACAACCCACAGCAGTTGTTACCAAAACCTTCTCCTTTCCCATCACGATTGCAGTGGCCTACTGCCCCTCAAATAAACCAATTTCCACATCCCAGTTCCACTTATGTTTTAATTACTTAGGTCATCGCTTTCTCCTAGGTGCTGACTTGCTGCTAAGCACCAGCAATGGGGTTCAAGAACCACCAACTCCCGTGGACGAGCATTGTAGGACAACCTATTTCCCTTTGCTATGGAAACGCTCCACTATTATCCTTTTCCCTCAAACCAGGCAAACCTCCCAACAACCCTTCATCATATAGACCAATTAGCCTTCTCCCGATCCTTTCAAAAATTTTTGAAAGGCACCTTCTTAAACGTATCCTACCCATCCTTGAATCGCAAAATATTCCCTCTCACCAGTTTGGATTCTGCACTAGCCATTCCACTGTTCAACAAGGCCTCAGAGTTGTTGATCACATATCCTCAGCACTTGAAAGCAAACAGTATTGCTCCGGCACATTCCTGGACATAGCGCAAGCTTTTGACTGGGTATGGCATGCCGGTTTGCTTTTCAAACTCAAAACCCATTTACCTCAATCACTATTCCTAGTTCTTAGATCCTACCTCTCTAACCATTCCTTCCGAGTTCACTGTGGAATTGAATACTCTAACTGCTAATCTATAGAGGCTGGTGTTCCTCAAGGTAGCATTCTAGATCCAGTTTTGTATAGCAGCAGATATCCCTACTACTCCTGATACTTTCCTAGCAATAATTCGCTGATGACACTGCTATCCTTTCATTCCATCCAGATCCTTTAATAGCATCCAATAATATCCAAAATCACTTATCCCTGATTGAAGACTGGTGCAACTACTGGTGAATCAAAGTAAATGAATCTAAATGCACCAACATAACCTTTACCCACCGCCGTAAATCCAGTCCTCCTACCTTCTTCAATGATATTCCATTACCTAAAGATGATACAGTTCGGTATCTTGGTTTCTACTTAGACAAAAGATTTACATGGAACCCTCATACTTGACTCAAAAGGCAAGAACTTAACAGACGCTTCAGCCAATTGTATAGACTACTAAATAGGACATCTCATCTTTCTATTGAAAACAAACCATCATTAAACCTATTTGGACTTACGGACTTTAACTGTGGGGGACAACAAAAAAGTCGAATATCAAACGCATTCAATCCTTCCAATCCAAAATCCTCCAAACTATAGTAAATGTTCCTTACTATGTTTCCAACAAAACCCTACATAATAATCTGATTATACCATACATCCTTGACCTTATACCCCTTAAATTTTCAAAATTCCATCGCAACCTTTCCTTTCATTTTAACCCACTAGCTCAATCAATATCCGCTTCAACACATCCTGATAACCCTTAATTCTTTTCCTTAAATTACTTATTTCCTTTATTTTGTTATTATTATTTTTATTTTTTTTCTCATTGTACATAATGTGTGAATGTAATGATACGCCATCTATATTACTTATTGCCCACATTTGTGGCAGATCGTAATAATTACTCAATAAAAGGTTAAAAAAATAAAAAATAAAAAAAAGTTATCATGTTTCCAGTTCACTCTAGTATTTAGTCATAAATAATGATCTTAAGGAATGAATCATAAATAACATCTGACACTTGTATTTATTTACATTCTCATTAATTACCATTGTAAAATAATTTATTAAATGGTATAAACATTTAACTAATTTTGAATCTGTGAATATTAATAAAATTTTAAGTTTAGCACACTATATACTATTATGATTTTTATTAATTTTATTTGAGACAAACAAATTTTCTAGCATGGGTTTAAAAGTAAAATACAACAATGTCTCTTAAACAATTATATTTCAATACTGCAAGATTATCAACCTCAGGTGTATCCACGGAAGGCGTTCTCAACCAATACACTTTATATATTACTTTTAAATTGACAAACATTCTTTCAATGGCCTAAAACAAAATTATAAATAATTAATCTAATTTCACCAATTCATGTTGTATTGCTTAATCTATGGCTCAACCCAAACTTCATCCTATCTTGATAGTTTCATGTGCCTCCAGGGATCGGACCGGGGAGCAGGTGTGTAGTCTGTCAGCTTCAGGAACCAAGTGATCGAGGCCCACCGATATCCGGCAAGTGGTGGGGGTGCCCATGGCGTGCCCTCGATATCTTATGATCAATTCATTGATCATTTAATCGACCCTTCCTATTTATTAATTTACAAACCGTAGTGATCAGCACAATACATATCTTACTATGTTGGATATCACTTATCTTACTGTTAGCATCTAACCATTTATCAAGGCTATGTCTTCTGTTGGCTGAAGATCGCTAGAAACTTTGCCGAATCCTAAGCATTCCTTCCACTGGTCAGATCCAGTAACACACCTCTCCTCATATTTCTCCTTCAAAAAATAAACTCTCAAATCTCATACTACCCAAGTAATCCTCCTCTTTTTCTGGGGACAGCTCTATATACTCTACTCTCTCTTTCTGGCATTGATAATTTTGTTAATCGGTTTTGGAAGCAGATTTAGATAGATCAATGAATATTTCTTGCAACTGTTTCCTTTAATTAACGTAGTGACCCTCTACCAGGTCAGATTGTTGCTATATAAATTGTATATTAATAAAATGTTGATTGAATATGTAATATATTCATTATAAAAATGTATGTTTTTGATCATGGGCAGGAGTTCTTTAAATGACCCAGAAGTTGCCAAATTAATTGAAAAGCACAAGAGAGCCTATGCTGAGCTCCAACATGAGAAAAAAAAGAAAGAAATGGAATTAAGGAATCGTTGCAATGGACTCCTCAATGAAATAGAAAATGCAACAGCTAATGCTGACAAGAGGTAATTCTTCTTTTTATTTAGTTGTGGTTCATCTAAAAAAATTGATGCAACTAGCATATGATTGGTTCCCTTTCAACAATGGTTTATTCACTGGCTTTAATTTGGATATGGTGCTGAGGTATACAAAATTTTCTCAAACTTAATTCCACTTTTGATGACTAAAATATAAGTTGGTTATTCATTAACTGTCAATTAACTTCAATAGGTAAAGTAGATTCCTACTAGAATTAAAAAAAAAAAAAATTCATGGTGATTTTTTTTTACTTCATGAATATCTCTACACTTTCTATGTTTGTTTCTTAGTATATAATTACATGAAAATAATTTAAATATTTCATTAGGGACCATTTTGAAAATTTACAATTATTGATAATATCTTTTATGATTTTTTTTTTTTTTTTTTAATTGTAAGCCTAAGCCATTAACAGCAAGGTAATTCGACTTCTGGAAGCCCAATATAGTTTTGCCATAATGGTACTGTCCACTTATTGTCAGAATGGACATCAGCCAAAGCAGGGCACACTGGTAGGTGCAGTCCATGCACTTCATCTTCTTGGCACAGAGGACATTGGGGGCTCTGAACTACTCCAATTCTGTACATGTGTATCTGGAAGAATAATGTCCTGCCTTCATTCAGAAGCATACCACAAATACTTGCCGATTGAGTATTTGTGCAATTGACTTTTTGAGCAAACACTCCATAAGCTTTCCTTCTGTCTGTTTTTTTATTTTTTATTTTTTTATGTTTCTTACATCTTCTTTATTATATTATTTATTATTATTTTTTCAGAATCATAAGGTCTAATGGTGTCACTATTGGGCTGTGTAAGGCAACACTATTGCTCATTTAGTATAAACAAGGAGGCAAGTGTACAACTTATATAGATGCCAGCAATGTTACTCCCCCCTCCCCAATATGATTAATTTAACACTAGCCATATTTAGATTCAAATGATATCAAGTATGATAGTAATGAAATTATAAATTAATTACAACTTTTACATAGTTTTACATTATAATTTTACAAATTAATACTCATAGTACAACCATGTATTACAACTTGACAAGCCATAAGCCCATACAAAGGTGATGATTGTTTAACTTGGTTTGATGGACATTATTTATTTGGCTGTGGAAAAAAGAAAAAGCCATAAGCTACAATACTAATAATTTTAGGTAAAATGGAGAAAGAAATTATTTAGTGTATGATGATAATGATGCTATTTACCTAGAACTTCTAGAACTGGTTACAACTTTTATTTCTGACATAAAAAAATTTTATTGAGGCCTATTTACACTCAATAAAATCTCACCTCCATCCGAACTAAGTACTACTACCAATCTCAATGCCCCATTTATTGATAACCCTTGAGTGGTCGCATATGGCTCAGTTACAAGAAAGGTCTTGCAGATGACAATAGTCATCTGCTAAGTTTTCTGGTTTTCTTTTTTTTTTTTTTAATCCCTTTGTTTTCAGAAATACTTTACAAAGAATAAGAGAAATAAATTATTTACTCAAAATAATGAAATATAAAGAAAGTACATAGATTATTATCAATACATACCAAGTTTAAAATAATAACTACGGGGAAGGTCGCGTGGATGATAAACGAAAAGATTCACTCAAATAGCACAGTACTTCAAAAATATCAGTAGAAGACATTCAATATAATTATAACAAACTCTAATTGTATTCATTTTGCTAATGTAGACAAAAAATATGTAACTAAAAATAAGTAATTGAAAGGTCGGGTGGAGGACAATTGTTAGCCAACCAAAACAAATGGGAATTACTGGTCGGGAATATCAAATAGCAACTTACAGAGGAACTGAGACTATCCCCCTAGCCTCCCTTTGCAGACTCTAGGCTCATCATATTCATCCATGCCAAAAAAATACACAGTAGCGATGTTAAGAGAAGTGGAGGACTATTGTTATCCGCGCAACCACTCAAGGGTTAAACTTTATTTCACTACAAATATTTATACAATTTTTATGACAGGTATAGAGAAATCAATGATGTATACAACCGAGCACTTATAGATTTAAAGGAAAAAGAATCAATTATTCTTGATCTTGAAAACAAGAAAGTTGAAATGGAGAATGGATTGAAGAACCTTAAAATTGAGTAACACTTTTCTTTAATATTTTTATCATCACATTCTCTTAAGCTTATAATTTGACAAAATAAATAAACTAAAAAAATAATTTAGATTGGAAGAAGAAACTAAAAGAAACGAACAGCAAGTGGAACAAATTAAATCATTGAAGAATGCAGTTAAACGCAATGTAATATTTTCTTTAGTTTCAGGTTATAAATGTTTCCATTCTATTTACTAACTAACTTACATAATAAAAAATCTTTAGCTATGCCGTCCTTCGGAAGGGACGTAAATGGGGGTCCCGAGCCTGTGCGATGTCAGGTACTCGTTAAAGATCCCTATCCTAATTATACCTGGATAGGCAAAATTTAGGACTCCCACTGTAGCATCGTCCGACTAGCCACACCAGCATAAAGTGATGTTAAACGAAATAAACAAACAAACTAACTTACATAACATTAGTAAAGTATGCTAAATAAGATATTTTCCTTTTCATTCAATTATTATGTAAATATTTTCTTCTGATCTATTGTATAAATATTTATGTTGTGGGGTCACCTGTGGTGTAGTGGTTAGCATAGCAACCTACTAAACCCAAGATCGCGGGTTCGCAGCCCGGCAGATGACCTTAGGATTTTTTAAAGGGAGTAAAAAATCCTTAGCTATGCCGTCCTTCGGAAGGGACGTAAAATGGGGGTCCCGAGCCTGTGCGATGTCAGGTACTCGTTAAAGATCCCTATCCTAATTATACCTGGATAGGCAAAATTTAGGACTCCCACCATAGCATCGTCCGATTAGCCATAGCAGCATAAAGTGACGTTAAACGAAATAAACAACAAACAATATTTATGTTGTCATGATATTTCTTTGTTACAATATCTATTTGGCTTTGTCTCAAAATTATTATTATTATTATTATTTTATGCATTCTTTATTAAATTTAAAACAATTACATCTGACAACTTTAAATAAATTTGCCTTGCTAAATTAGATATTAGCATTTATTCTCGTGACTCAATTTAACTTGAAAAACCCTTTTTCTTTTCTTCTTTGAGTATGCATTATTGTCCTTAATTTCCTGGCATTTCTGATGATCTTTCTTCTTTGTTGGACATCGAAATCTAACTTTTAAGACACAATTTTCTTTGTACAAACATCCTTTCTTAACTGAAAGGAAAAGATAAATGACTGAGAAATAATCTTTGGATCTTTTTGTAAATGATTCAATCCTCTGAATTAGAAGGAAAACTGGTCATCTTTATGAGTTTCTTGTGTAACAGTTTTTTTAATATTATAGACTTTTAGGATACTTTTACATTGCAAAGTAGTCCTGATCAGAGTTTATGACCCTAAATGACTATGATACTACTGTAGAATCTTGTTATTTCGAGTCTCTTCAATTGAGCCCTCTTAATTTTTTTTTTCTATCTTATAATTTCACATGTATGATTCACACCTTTATAATCAGCGAATGTGTAGGGGTACAAAAAGAAAAGGACCAATGACCAAATGTGAAGCATGATGGGTACCTGTCAATACCCCCATTTGACTTGATTTCAAAGGGCCTCATCATTTTATTGATTTTCACAAATAACTTTTGATAGTCAGAGGTTTCAATAGGCCAAGTTGGTCATGATCACATTTTCCTCAAACTGTCAGGGCTCTACCGTATTAGTTATTGTATTTTTGCTGGTAATAAATACACTTAAGACCTGAGATCAGGATTTTATTCACTATAAACAACAGCCAGTATAAACAATATAGAAAAGGTGGTTATACAAACATAACATAACAAGAGCTACTTGATCAGATATGGTTAGAACAACTTAAATGGGTTAGAACAAATTAATCATTCCAGTTCATCACATTCTCCCCCTCTATTTTCTGAACTAAAATTGGTAACAAAATCCTTTAGGTAAGCAGGAGGCTTGAGAGTTTGCTTAGGCCTTAATGTTCCAGGGTCAGGTGAAGTTGGAGGGACTATCTGATTAAAATTTAAAGGACTGGAGTTATTCAGCTCTAGGGAGGAGGATGGTTCTGCTTCAGTTCCTTCAAGGTTAGGTTGAACAGGAGACACTTCTCTTCATTCTTCAACCAGTGGAGGTGCTTCAGCTCTTAGTAATAGGTCTGTGTTCCCCCTGCAAGCAAGTTGTCATAGAGAGACAGTTGATTTACTGCCATCTTTCTGCCAAATAAATGCATATTGGGGATTAGCTTCTAGGAGCTCAGCTTTTTCTATTAAGTCATCGTACTTGCTTCTCCGTTTGAGGTTCGACAGGGAAAACTAAAGAATCATTTGTGAGGAGTACAATTAGTTGTTGTACATAACAAAGACCTAATGGAGAACTTCTTCCCAATCATCAGTCTGGAGATTTTTGGTCTTGAGAGCAAGCTTTATGGTTTTCCACAAGGTACCATTCAAACACTCCAACTGTCCATTCCCTTGAGGATTATAGGGCATTGAATATGGCTAGTGGCTATTCTGTTGGAAAGTAGGAATGATATTAATTCCCGCGAAATAAAGGAGGACCCTTTATCAGAATGCACATAAGCTGGAGTCCCAAAAAACATAAAAAGATCTGCAAGAGGTTTTATAACCGTGTAATAGTCTTTACATATGTAGGCGAATGGGAATCTATAATATTCGTCTGTGATGGTTAGAATGCAGTCATTTCTCGTCGTTGAGGGGATTGGACCCTTGAAATCTATCTTGATTCGTTCAAAAGGAGCAGTTGCTTAGATTAGAGTACCTCAAAATTTGTGAAAACGGGGTTTGATTTTGCCACTAACAGAACAAGCTGAGTTGACCCTTCTAACATCTTCAACTGAAAAAGGAGAGATTCCTGCACCACAGCCAGTGAACCATTCTTGTGATACCGGGGTGGTTGAGAAATTGATGCAACTTCAACAGACGATCATCGGAGACAGAGCTACAAACAAAGGACATCAGCCTTCACATTTTCTCTCCCAGGGCAGTTAATTATATCAAATTGGAAATTAGCCAATTCGAGTCGCCAACGTAGAATTTTATTGTTTTTTATTTTACTTGAGTGTTTTTGGTTGAATACAAAAGAAAGTGCTTGTTGATCTGTTAGAAGTTTAAAATTTCTCCCTAAAAGAAAAGATTAGTTTTAAGTTTTCAAAATCTTCAGCAGTTTTATCATTAAGAGGGAAGGTCTTGTAATCAGTCAGTGATCTAATTTTATCTGAATAATGTGGGATTCATTTTGAGTACTGAGCAAAAAGTCCTAGAGCACGCTTTAGTGATCCAGCATTATGAGGAGGTAGCATTTCCAAAAAGGGTTTGAGGCGCTCTGGATCCAGTCGAATATTGTTATAAGATACCAAGTGTCCAAGCAAATGAATGGAAGTCGTGTTGTATTTGCTTTTGCCTTTGTTGATTTTGAGACTGTGTTTGTCAAGAGCTGCAAGGAGTCGAGAGAGATTCAGATCTTGGTGAATTTTATCTTGCCCACATACAGTAATGTCATCCAAGTATGAAAACACCCTGTTTAACTTCTCTTGTGTTATAATCCCGTCTATGACACGCTTAAAACAGGCAACACCATTCGTCACACCAAAAGGGATTTTTGTGAATTAGTAAAGTTTTCCGGCAGCCTCAGAGGCTGTGAAGGGATTTTCTTCCTCCAAAATAGGTACCTGGTGATATGCTGATTGAAGGTCAATCCTGCTGAATATTTTTTAGGCAGCAACTTTCCTAACCAACCCATCAATGTTTGGGAGCAGATATGCATCCAGAAACGTGAATTTATTTACTGTCTGTGAGTAGTCTATAACCATCCGTTTTTTGTGGTGTTCACTTTCAGTAACTAGTACCTGAGCCCTCCAAGGAGAGTTGCTTTCTTCAATCACTCCTTCAGAGAAGAGTTTGGATGTTTCTTCCTGTATGAACGTGAGGTCCGCCTCAGTGTGTTGTCTGGACTTTGTGGCAATAGGTTTACAGTCCATTGATAGGTTACTAAATAAGTGAGGAAATTCTATAGAGACATAAGTCACAGCACATATAGTAAGTGGAGGCTTTGATCCACCAAAAGAGATTAGGACATCAGAATGTTCCAGGTGTATGTCATGGCCTATCAACACTTCAACACAAAGGCCTTTCATAATTGTTAATTTGCATGAAGGATACATATTTTCATTTAGTTTGAGGTCTACTAGAACATTTCCTTCGATTGCAGATGACAGCAAAGTTGAAGCCATAGAAACCCTCCCTTCTCCCAGAAAAAAAGGAATCTTATGTTTGAGAGTGAAATTATGGTCTATAAAGCTAGAAGAGCTTCCAGTGTCAATCAAGCAATGAGAGGGACTGCATTATTCTGTTATTATTAGCTGTTATTCCATTCCATTGATTTCTACTGGAATAACAGCTCGACCCAGCAAATTCGTGTTCCTTGTTGATTGTCACAATGATGGAAGCGGAAACTTTAATGCTAGTACTTTCTACATGCTTTAGCGTAATGCCCCTTGATACCACATTTCCCACATTCAGCGTTTTGTGCAGGACATTTAGAACGAGGATGTTTGTCAAGACTGCAAAAATAGCATTGATCACCTGATTTGCTGAACTTGGAGATGGCACATAAAGTAAAGTCTGTTTCCTGAGCAGGAGCGGCTTCCTGAGACAAAATAGCTAGAGTAACTGCTCAAAGATTGAATGTATCCTTCAGCTTGTTTCTGAGCTGCCTCCAATACGAGGGCTTGTTTGATAGCATCGTCTAGACCTAAACTGACATTTTCTGAACAAACGCTGTCAAGTCTAAGCTGACAGCAGGCCATTGATGAATGCATCGCAAATATATATTGATTTTTGTGATCCATGGCATTAACAGCCTTAAAATCACAATCCTTGCTAAGGATTTACAAGATTTGAATATACTGGTCGATTGGCTCAGTAGTTTGTTTTTCCTAACGGCCAAAACTTGTCTAGAATAGATTTCACTTTTCTTTTTGATGAATGCAGAGTTCAGAGTGTTTATAACCTCAGCAAAGGAATCACATTCACTGACTAGTTCATAAATTTTGTAAGATAGAAAATTAGTGATTTTGTATGATATATTTAAAGTAGTAGTTGATCAAAAAACAAAGAGATATTTGATATTTATGATCGTGCTTTTTTTTATATTTATATATTTTTTTTTCAAAATCAATTTTTTTTTTATTTCTGAATACAATATGACCTATGACTGAATATGACAATATGACTGTTACTGCTTTATGAAATAATTCATAAAGCAGTAACAGTATAATCTTGAACAATTTTTTTTTTAATTAAAAGAAATAAACTAATTAAATTTTTAATTTTCACTTCATACTGATGAAATAGTGTTATAGGAGGAACAACTTGAAAAAACTAAAAAAGAAAATGAATGTTCAAAAGAACAATATGCTTCCCTCGAAGATCAATATTGCAAATTGCATAATTCAGTAATTGAGCAAGATAAAGTTTTAGATCAATTAAGGTGAGAAAATTATTTTATTACTTATCATTTTTTATTTTTTAAATTTATTTGTTTAAAAATATTATAGATAATTCGACGAAGTTGTGGATACTGGAGTAAATCTGAAGGTTTAATTAGAAATGAAGGTTCACTAAAATAACCATGAATGCTGAGATTGCATCATAAATCTGGGTTTACTCTGGTTTAATTTCTAATATGGATTTCATTAATTTTTTTATAGAAAATAATTTGTACCTCATTTGGGGGGTATAAAACAATGCTAGTTGATATAGTACAGTGATGAGCATTTTAGATTAATATGTCATATCATTTATAAAATTAAATAAGAAAACAAAACACTTTTCCATCTTCTATATAGTTTTTAATCTATTAACAGAATGGAATTAGAACATGAGAAAGACTCTGTAAAAATAAAAGATAAAATGCTCAATGATCAAGCAGACACAATAAAATGTTTGAGAATTGTGGCTGATAATACAAAGAAGTCTCTGGATGAAGAAAGAATTTTAAAACACCAGCTTATGGATGATGTAAATGTAGGAAGGTTTACGATGAATATCATATATATTCTTTTATCTAACTTATAGATACTTTTTTTAAAATTTATTATTATTATTATTTTTTTAAATAGGATTTAGAAAACTCAAAAGAAAAACTTGAAGGTAAAGTAGCAAACATGGAGCAGAAAATTAAAGAATATGAAGAACAAAAGACTAGAGACAATGTATTTTTACAGCAGCTAGAGCTTAAGGTAAAGTTTTTTTTTTGTTAAATATGTACAGAGATCATAGTCTATTAACTAAAGTGAAATTTATCTGTGAAATTATTAAAGACTGGGTTTTCATGCAGTAAAAACCATCGTAACCTCAAGTAACCATTATAAGTAACATGCAAAAATTTAATACCAAAATCCAAAAAGTTTAAAAGGATGTTAAAGAAAAAATGTTCACCTTTTACTACACAATTTATACCAAAAAGTTGAATAAAATAATGCAATGAATAAGTAATTTGTCATGTATATAGAACATAAATTTACAAAACAAAATATGAAAGATAAAAAATAAGAAACCTGTATAACAACTCATGAAGAGTCCTATGTTCAATACTTAAGTAAGGATGTACTGTTACTGAGCCAAGGATTGTGAAAGGAAGGGATTTTGCTGAAATCACACTCAGCTATTAGGGTTCCCCCCCAATTAAGGGTACCCACTTTATTGATGCTAGATGTGTCACAGGAGGGTCTTCTGACCTCGAAGCCATATCACTGCTGAAATAACGAAAAATAAATTTCTGAATGATAAAAGTATAGTTGACTGGATGATGGTTTGAGAAGAAGATAGTCAGGGATGCAGTTAAAGTAACACCACGTTAAAGAAGGAATTCTTTAATACATGCCAACGTTTCGACCTGCGTTGCAGGTCTTCTTCAGGGCCACCGAACCACACTTGTCACAAAGTGTGTCTTCTTGACAAGTGTGGTTCGGTGGCCCCGAAGAAGAACTGCAACGCAGGTCGAATCGTTGGCACGTATTAAAGAATTCCTTCTTTAACATGGTGTTACTTTGACTGCATCCCTAACTATCTTCTTCTCCAAAAAAAAATTCTGTTTTGAAAGACAAAGACAATATGAATAAACTGCATAAACAATTAGGTAGTTTGAAAACTTATGGAACTTTTCCCTGTCAACTATAGAAGGAAAAAGATTAACTTGGTTTTGACATGTTGAAAGAATGCCTTCTGAAACAAAAGATGATTATGGAGTTGAATGTGGAGAGAAGAGGGAAAAAGGGAAGACCTCAAGTAAGGTGGAAGGGGGATAAAGGGAAAGAGAGCATGATGTCATATCACATCAGGAAAGAACAATCCATGGACCAAGAGGATCATAGAAGAATTCTGGAGAAAACGATATTTAGGTTAAGGAAAACCATATTAGTGGAAAAATTCCTTTAAAAATTAAAATAAAATAAAATTTTCATTGAATTATAACACCATGCACATTTCTAAAAGTTTTTCTGCTAATAATCCTAAAGAGAAAAAACAGATTTATTTATTTCATATCTTGAACATGACAGCTATATGGGCAGTAAAATCATTCTTCATATATCGCATTAAGGCTCCGTTGGAATCAGACCCATGTGAAAATGACGAACATCATTTTGTATAAATTGTTGAATTTTAAGATTTTGTCATGTCATGTATTTACAATTTACAATGGTTACTTATGCATTAAAAAGGCTGTTGGTTTGGGTTACTAAAGCAACATCAGTGTTACACTTTCAGAGCTCTATTATCATTATTTTTTATCATTATGATCATTGTTTTTTTCGGTAGCAAATTGAAAAGTGGGCATAGCAGAAATCTCTCTGATTTCCATTTATCATATTAAACAGAGTTGATAGTAATATAGCCATTGCATCAAACATTGCCGTGAATTCATTGAGTTTGATTGAGATTGGGATTACATTATAAAGTTGTAGATTTAGTACGTTACGTACGAGTGATGGCCGAGTGGACGAGTGGAAGAGTGGTGGTGAATTGGAAACCTTAATATATTTGATACTATTATACATCAAACAAGAATGTATGCTACTGTATAGTCACAAACTTCTTTTTTACCATTGCCTCTTCAAAATCTTTAAAATTCCTATCTCATAAAAATATTACTTTCATTTTAAATCTGATAGGTACGCCAAAAGCATATGGAATGGAAACAGCATATTGTACAACTGTGCCAAGAAAAGGAAAAGGCTATTCAAACAGCCAGGTATTATTGACATAAAGAAACAATTGATTATTATATTAAATTATAGATTCCCTTCAAATGTCATAATTATTTATTCATTAAACTTTCAGATTTGCAACTGAAAAGCTTGTAAAAGCAGTAAATGATTATGAAGATAAACTGAATGGTCAGAAAAAAATTCAGGGAATTCTTAATTCAGCACTAAAAGAGAAGAACTATCAGCTTGTTATTGCGAAACAACAGGTTCATTTTTTTATAATCCACACATTTTAGGTAAATTTTAAGGCATTACTAGAAAAATAATTTCACAGCTACTGAAGCAGCATGTGAAATCATTAAATATGAAAGGGAAGGTGGCCTTGATCAGCGCACTGTGCTCTGCTGGATTGAAAGATTTAGCAGTGAAGATATGACCTTGAAAAGGAAGAAGGGCTATAGGCGAACATTAATAGATGCTGATGAGGTTCTGCAACAAGCTATTGAATCAAATTAGTCCACAAGTAATTGCTAGGGAATGTGGTGTCTCAAAAGATATTGTTAGTCATCATCATCTACGCTACATGGGGAAGGTGAAAAAGCGTAGCTCCGCATGAACTTACTCCCTAGCAATCAGTGAAGAGGCTAGAAACATGTGACATGTTATTGAAGAACCCTTATGATATGAGATTTTACCGGAATATTATCACCTGTGATGAAAAGTAGTTTCGCTGGCAAATGTTAAAACCATGAACAATAGCTGATCATGGCTCAAATGGCTTTTCCAGGAGCTACAAGAGGGCAATTTAAAAAAAAAAAAAAATCCATGCTTTTGTTATGGGAGCATTTTTTTTATTTTGAAGGAGTTATCACAAATTTATTTCTGGTGGATGCTCTGAACTGTTCTGCGAACAACTGGAAATAATATGCACAAAGTAAGAGAGTTATGCACCTTTGATAAACCGAAAAGGAGTTCTATTCCAGCTAGGCAATGCTCCTCCAAACACTTCCCATATAAACAGAAGAAAGGTTCATGGAATCAAAATCCTGCCTCACCAACCATATAGTCCAGACTGCATACCATTGGATTATTTGTCAATCAATGGCCTATTTTCTTTAAGGAAACAAGATTGATAATTTTGTGGAAGTTAAAATTGTGATGCTAGAGGTCTTTGACAGCCATCCCTAGGAGTGGGACGAGCAATTTCCTAGCAGAGGCTAATGACTTCAGATGACAGTGGACTATACTTCGAGTATTCATTGTATTTTATATTAAAGAAATAATAATACAAATACTTGGTTGAAAAACGGTAATTTTTTTTAATTTTTTATGAATACTATTATTATCACCAGATAATTTAATATTTTTTAATCAAAGATTAAATGTGAGGATTCAGTTATGATATATTTATTTTATTAATATATTGATTTTAAATATAAACAAACGTTATAAATTAATTTTCCACATTTTTCACTCTTATTATAAACATGAACCAGCAATGACTTTGCAAATTCACACTTTTTAAATCTAGGCTGTTTGAAAGAGAACATTTGCCAGGCATTAAATCTATCCTTAACACTGTATTACACATTTTGAATAAACAAACACGAAAGTATGCCATTCAAAATAAAATGGCCCTATTTTTATTTATTTATTTATTTTTTTAATGTTTAATCTCATTTCTTCAGTAAAATAGACTTATTATATTACAACTTAGGTCTACAACTAATTTATAAGATTATAAATTACAAGGCTTACAAATCATACAGACTGGGACTATAGATGTGCCCCAGTGACATGCCTTTCGTAATGTTTGTGAACATTTACTTATTATTATTTCTCTAATAGTTGAAGTTAAAATTAATATTTATGGGAATAACTCAATTAATTTCATCAACCAATAATTATAGGTTCAAGAACTGAATGAAGAAGTATGGAAATCAGCACAATTGACTGAGAAAGTTCGCAGTGAGCTTCAAGCAAAATTAAGAAAAGCATGTGAAGTATGCACAGATATCATTGATGCTCAAGTACCAATGGAAAGATAGTATTTTGATACATATCTGTGATGCATGTGGCATATAATATATTGATTTCCTTTTCTTAAGAAAAGAAAAGGGGAAAAAAGGTGGCCAATTGTAAACAAGTCGAACGTCAAATTCTTTTTAAATATTTTTAATTTAATTTTTTAATCTAGTTAATATATATTTATGTCCAGTCCTGCTGGTCTCTTCATTTACTATCAGAAATATTATTGAATGAATTTGTTAAATAAACAAATTTGTGAAATTGTCTTTTTTTTTAAAGATTCCAACAAATAAATAAAAAAAAATATTTATCTATATTTTCTGGCCGAAAATGGGGTGTGGAGTACGTTTTCTGTAATCCAAGATTTTTCTTCAGAAACATGTTCAGGGTAGTTAGGAAGTTAACATACTAATAGTACTGGCGTTTTCGGGCCTGGGAACAGGAAGGGGGGCAGGCAAAAGGTCCCAATTTTGTCAGAGGTTGATGAATGAACTTAAATAATTAATTCTCACACTGAGAGTCCTAAAGTAAGTCGCACTTCGCCGCAAAAACACTTTTTTTGGTACTCTTTAGGACATAACTCCGAAACTATTCATGCTATCCAAAATTTCCTTGCATCTGAAAGGTAATTAAATTTACTGATAGATCTTATATCTGATTGTTCTGAGAAATACCCATGCCAGGACTCTTAATTTTTTTTTTAAATATAACAATTTGACATGTATTGTCTTACTGGGCTGGCGTGGGTGTTCCAAGAACTTTAATCAAAATATAATATATTGGATCTAATAGTAAATTTAATCAGCTTTTAGATGAAAACAGTGCAATTTTGGATGGTATTAATAGTTTCGGAGTTATAGCAAGAAATGTGCTGAAAAAACGTGGATTTCAACACAGTACGGCGCACAGTGAGGCAAAATGGCTAAAAAGTGGAAAAATCTCTTTTTCTCGACAATGGTTAGTCTTATCAAGATGCAAATAGTCTCGTTCAATTCAGAATGAAAAAGTACATTAGTATTGTAACTTGTTTAAAATATTATATCATTTTATTCTTTAATAGGATTGACAATGCAAGTGCAGATATTTTAAATTATTTTGTAAAATTTAATTTAACTTAATTTTATACTAATTTAAGTTCATTTCATTAAAATGTTGGTTCCATTTTTCGATTTTCACATTTTTATGTAGATTGTTTTAGAATAAGCTGGGTCAGAATGGCTCAGAAGAATTCATTAATCTATACTATTATATAAAAGGACAAGCCATTTTTCATTTGTGATCACTAACTATAAAAACTATTGAACCAATCAGTACCAAATTTTATCTACATCATCTTTATAGTTCCAGGAAGATTTAGCTATAATAAAATATACTGATTTTCAATTAAATGAGAGGTTACAATTGTATGGTATTATATAGAGCTTAATATTGATTATAAAATTGACTTTGGGGTCACCTGTGGTGTAGTGGTTAGCATAGCAACCTACTAAATCCAAGATCGCGGGTTCGCAGCCCGGCAGATGACCTTAGGATTTTTTAAAGGGAGTAAAAAATCCTTAGCTATGCCGTCCTTCGGAAGGGACGTAAAATGGGGGTCCCGAGCCTGTGCGATGTCAGGTACTCGTTAAAGATCCCTATCCTAATTATACCTGGATAGGCAAAATTTAGAACTCCCACCATAGCATCGTCCGATTAGCCATAGCAGCATAAAGTGACGTTAAACGAAATAAACAAACAAACAAAATTGACTTATATTCAATTAAAATAAAAAATAAAATATGTGGTGTGACATGTGAATTTCAATCGTGAATGTGTGAATCGACCAATGTATGATTAGCGCAATTCCGTAATAGAATTTACAATGCTATAACTACTGAACCAAACTGTACCAAATTTTAACTTCATTATCTTCATAGCTTTAGGAAAGTTTGCAGTAGTAACATTTACTATAATAATGATTTAAATTTACAGTGTTGAATCGCAGAAACAAGGTTAGTCCTACAGCCATAAACCTTTATGGTTAGAAATTAAAACCAAACCAGATAAAATCGAGAAAATAATTTTATCTACACTGAAAACAAAATATGATTCATGGGCCTTGTGTTGTAAGCTCTGATAATGCAGTCCATTATCCGCAAGAGTTTCTTAATAATCTCTGTCTGTCTGGATTACCATATCATAAATTAAAATTAGAAATAGATGTCTAATTATGCTTTTACGTAATCTTCAAACACCTTATAAGTGCAATGTTAACCAGCATATAAATTGATGCTATGCGTGAAAATATCATTGAAGAAATAATGCTCAATTGCACACTTCAATTCAAGATTTTGATCGATAAACCAATAAAACATCAAATAATTAATTAAAATTATCTAAGTTCTTTACTTATGAGAATGGGCGAAGTCGTGACAGGGGATGCTAGTTACTAACATATATAATGGAAAGGATGATGAAAAGGCTAACATTATCAATTAGAGTGCTTGTTACTGATGGTAAGGTGTTTATTTTTTAGGTTCAGGCCTCATGTATGTTATGTAGGGAGGGAAATGAAGATTTATAAGCTGCAGCTTATAAAACACATCCTTGTTCGTGGCTGTTCGGGAACATTTTCTAGTAAATAGTATGTAGACCATAGTACTTATGGTATTTGTTAATAACTAACTCATAGCTAACATGAGTTATTTAGGCAGTTAAAAAAGGATTTCGGAAAAATATTCTTGACGTATTTCCGGTGTTAATGGAACCGTATACCTGTTTTTCAAAATCAACTTTTATCCTTAATTAAGAAGAAGAAGAAGAAAATGAACTTTATTCTGGGACTACTTGTCCCCTAAGAATAACATATGATTACAGTACATAGGACAATCGTCTGGCTTTGATAATTAATTATAATAAATAATAACAATAGATAATAATAAAAATTGATAAATAATTAAATTATATGTTACAAGATAACTGTGACATCTTGTAAAATGATACATCTTATGTATACTATTATAATGTATATTACATAAATATTCACGTTTTACATTAGCTCGGAAGATTGAAAATGAAGGAGGTAAAGGAATAAATGATGTTTAAAGGAAGTAAGAGTGGATCTTTTTCGAATTGTGATGGGCAATGAATTCCATAACGAGGAAGCACGGATAATAAAGGATTTCTCGAAGGATGCAGTTCGATGCGCCGGAGTGTATAGGTTGATGGGTTGGGTTCTAGTATTTAAGAGGTGAATGGAGGAGCGCAGAGTAAGGAGGTCATGGATATAGGTGGGTTTTTTTCGGTTTTCAAGGTTTGAAATATGAGAGCACCCAGGAAGTATTGACGTCGAAAACCGGGGTACAGCCACCCGATTTCAGAATAACTGTGAGATATGTGAGAACGTCTGGAGATCCCGAAAATAAATCTAATAAAACAGTTCATTACTCTTTTACATCTCATCTCGAGCTCATCAGACAGTCCTCCATATACTACGCATCCATAGTCAAAATTAGGAAAAATGAGTGATGATACTAAAAGTTTTCGAGTACTTAATGGTAATGAATCACGGGTAATTAATGGTAATGAATCACGGTAATGTGAAAGTTGCTTAAGAATAAAAATAGATTTTCTCGTGATTTGAGAGATATGGCTATTCCATGCAAGATGTTTATCGAAAGTTATTCCCAGATTTTTAATGGAATTTTGGAAATGAATTGGAGGGTTTTTTGGAAAAGCAGTGGATAGTAGGGAAGAGCTTTTAGGTGAGGTTTTGACCCAATGAGAATAGCCTTTGTTTTTTCTGGATTTAGACTTAATTTATTCTCCACTGCCCAAAGGTTAATGCTATCTATGTCTTTCTGTAGCTTACAAGTCGCCTCTAGCATATTTGAAGGATGAAAGGATAAATATATTTGCAAGTCGTCAGCATAAAGATGATATTGGGAGTAGTGGATGCGATTCGGCAAGTCGTTAATATAAATAGAAAATAGGGTAGGTGAAAGAGAAGATCCCTGGGGTACTCCTTGCGCGAGTAATTCACTATTAGATATTGAGAGGTTATGGAGTTTGGAGAGGAGGATTGTATGGTCAACAGAATCAAAAGCTTTTGAAAAATCAAAAAGGATCAGGATCGTAATATTCTGTTGGTCTAAGGAGTAGTAAAGGTCTTGAGTAATTTTTACCAAAGCAGACTGCGTGGAGTATCCGGATCGGAATCCTGATTGGAAAGGATTAAGGAGAGTTTTATAGTCAAGAAAGGAGGTGAGTTGGGTATGTGCTAATCTTTCTAATGGTTTAGATAAATTTGATAGGATTGATATAGGTCTAAATTGGGAAACTGAGGAAGGAGAAGGAACTTTATTTAATGGACGGACAAGGACTTTTTTCCAAGCTGTAGGGAAAATAGAGTTTTGTAAGGAGAAATTATATATGTATGTGGAGCAGGGCAGGTAAGATAACAGGAAGGCAGAGTTTGATTATTTTTAAAGGTATTTGATCCAAACCATGGTCATTGGTACGAGATTTAAAAACTGAATCAATTAGGTCATTAGGGGAAATATTAAGAAAATAAAAGTTATTAGAATTAAAAGGGGTTTGAGGAATAGAATAGGATAAGGTGTTTACAGTAGAGGTGGGCTAAACAGTTATTTTTTGGTATTAGGTTACTACGTTATGGCTCTATCCCAGTAATAGGTTCCAATAATAGGTTATTTCAGTAATAGGTGATTCAAGTAAACCCCTGCCCTACCGCTAGAATGCGCGCCCGTCAATCACTGTTGTTGCCAATAACTCTTCGGGATCCAATAACGCTTAGAATCACTGCAGTTCTTACAATAACGCCAGTTATTAGAATCATTGCAGTTATTACAATCACTCTAGTTCTCAACTGTTATTAGAATAACCTATTGCCAGCCATCGTTCAGTTTTCGATCACCGACCTAGCGCTAGTGTTTCTAACCTATTAAAAACTTGCTTTTAGACATTTTGACTGGTAATTCATTAATTTATCCTCCTCGCCATTGCTAATAATGTTAATAATTTGTTTATTTAGTAATCTTACAAATGGTAAATAACACAAAATCAACCAAAATTATTGTGTCAATTTTTTTTTAACAAAAATTTTTAGAAGCTAATTAAAAGTTGTCAAAATATATAACAAATTAAAAATAAATCGGCCAACTACTATACAAACGAATTCAGCTAAATAAATCTTTAAAAAACATTGTCCTTATTTAATTGTACTGCCAAGATTTTATTTTTAAAAAATACATATAGGTGTTAGTAAAACATATTTGAACAATTATAAAGACTCAACAATTACAAGTAGCTTGTATCAATCTGTTACCTAAGCATGTATTGTGTATTAAAATATTGGCTGTAAGATAAAATAAAGAAGAAAATAACAGAGGTAGAAGCAGGATTCAGGCTGGGCCATCTTAGGTCAAGTTTTTACTATATCCCAATTTTTTTTTAAAGAAAAAAATAAATAAATCGATTGCGATGTAGGAAAAAGTAAAGATGAATCCATGAAATAAAAATACAAATAAGAGTAAGAAAAAGTAAAAATGAAAAAGAAAGATATATGGAAATATGTGGTAAATGTCAAATATAATAAGCTGTATGACTAATATCAATACAAAAGCCGAAAAAAAATGAAGATCAGAGAGAATGCTGTATCCGCGAGAAAGACTGGATGGTACTTGCAATCCTGTTAGTCATCCGAAAACATCAAGGTCTTGAGCCTGGTCAATGAAGATCACCGGATGGCCGTCATCTTGCCGGCAGCGCACTCTACCAGCCGCAAACCAGACATATTTCACTTTTCCGGTGGACCTCTTCTGCCGTGCAAGCCAGTAAAGGTGCCTGTTCGCTGGTGTCATCTCTTCGGCGAGATATATCCGGTGGGAATCATTTTCCTGCCAACCTATATCTCTGGTCGAGAAGTCTCGCTTAATTTTTCTTTTTTGCACCAAATCATCCCTCACTGACTGCCTCACGAAGCGCGCGATGATGGGCGGTGGTCGCGGGTCATCTTTTCTCGACCTTCGGCGTTCGACCATATCTATGTCTTCAATGTTTAACTTAAGACCAAGGCCAGCTCCCACGCTTGTAACCAGGCCTGCGGGGGTCTCCCCCGGGCGTACCGGTATACCGCGTATCTCGACCGATCTGCATAACAACCCTTGTTCTGCCTTATTCACCCTAATTTCCAGCTCGGTGACTCTTGTTTTTAGTGCTTTGTTTTCCAGCACCACTTCCTCCAGATGCCTGGATTGGCCTTCTAAATGTTTTTCAATTTTTGAGAGCCGATCACTCAGCTCGAAACTTATCTCGGCGTACTTTTCTAATGTGTCTTTCAGATCTTTGGTGGTTTCTTCAATTTTTTTTATTGCGGACAATAATTGAGATGCCGTCGGTTCGGTGTTTTGATCCGGAATCGATTTGAATGAATTTTGTTTTTTTTCCTCGACTGTTGCTGTTTTTTTTGTTTTGTCGCATTTTTCGTACAACCATATATTTTTTTCTGTTCTTATGGCCTCAATTTCTATTTCTTGAAGATTACTGCATTTTTCATGAAATAACATCTTACATTTTTGACAGTTTAATATCTTTTTTTCTTCTCGTGCGATCGACTTTTCACAAATTGAACATACAGCCATTTTAAAAATATTCAACTAAGCGCGAGTCAATAAATAGATAAATAAATAGATATGTAACCTTGCTTAGTAGAGCAGCAGGAATCAGCGGTAATACAGTGGGGATTAGGCACTCTTGCCTCTGTTCATCAGGAATTAACTTTACTGGTGGTTCAGTAGTATATTAATTGTTGATTAAATTAATATTAATTAAAAGTTGATTTAGTGTCTTATATTTCGATATTTCGTTATTTACACTTTAATATTTCCTTATTTCTCATTTTAATATTAGAAGGTAAACAGAAGTTAATATTACTTTGAACAAGGATTTAGAGTTTCACAGTAAATGTAGGAGAATAACCTTTGCCTTCTAAAAGCAGCGACTAGAACATCGAAATAAATCGGTAAAAGGTTAGAATCGATAAAAGGTATTCTGAGCGGGTTTAGGGGTTGGTGTCGCCGATCCGAACCATTACCCTTTTTATTATGTATTTATCATAATAAATACTTCTATATTATTATATTGTACTTCCTTGACCGAAGCTCAGTGTTTGAAATTTTATTCAGTCATGTGTCTTTGATTATACAATTATTATTATATACAATTTATTATTATACAATTATTATACAATTTTGGTTTGTTTTAAAAAATAATTGTTTTCCTTAATTATTGACTCAAATGTGCATGTGTATGTAATTTAATTTTTATTATTATTTTGTGATATTTTATTATTGTGCTGCTATCTTATCGATATGAAAATTAATCAAATGAACGAGAATGGAATGGAACGGTTGGAATCGTTGCATTCAAAAGGTGGAACGACCCATCCCTACTCTTAACTTTAAAATGACATGATATTCAAAAACCGGACATATTTACTAAATCAGATTTAATGGTTATCTATTTTTATGTAGATTCATTATCAAAGATATGGGTAACGGTCGGGTTAAGAGGAGGCAGCAAACTGCCTTGACCAGCGCTACACCGACCAGTTCGATCCTTACGCTTCACTTTGAGTTTACATTTATCGATAGCTCTTTCCTATAACCTCACATGTAAACAATCACTTCTACAGTTTCAACTTGGATTGTGTTGTTTAGTGTGTTCTATTAATATTTAGTCTTCTTAAATGTAAATAACTGAAACATAAGTTTACAACATGAGTTTCATAAAGGATTAAGTGTTTTATCAATTCATGTTTTCTTATTCCCTCTTATCTAATGTGTAAAAGTGTTACAAAACTTAAGAACATTAATTTGTACATGGATTTGGTGTTATATATATTTTTATTTGTTGTATCAATTTAAGTGATAAAATTTCAGTATGTTTATTTTGTGAATGCATTCTTTGTCATCCATAATATTCATTGCGCTAAAGTGAGATAGATTGTTTAATTATTTCAATAAAACATCGATCTAAAAATAAATCTGAGAAAGTATATCATAGGTTTCATATTTTCTTATTTCCACTTCCCTTGAGAAAATATAGCAGAAATTAACATCATCACTTTCAACTAGGATTCTGTCTTATAATGTATAATGGATTATAACATGGAGAATAGACAATCTTAGAATAATCACAAATTAAGAGGTAAATGACACGTTACTATATAATTGTAAAACTGTTGGGTATAATGTCATGGTTTTTTATTGATAATGCTTATGAGAGCCGAAAATGAGTCAGAGAAAATTAAGTACTCTTTTTGGCCTGAATCTATTTTTATGAGTTCAAACGCTAATTTAATCGCGTACAGTTCTGCCGAGTAAATAAAAAAGACAGATATTCCAGAATTAAAAAAAAAAGTAATGGTCAAATAAAAACTAATATGTATCATAAAACTTGAATACAACATGACACTTATTTATAATAACAATAGAATAGAAAACAGAATAACAAACAAATAAAACTTGAATAGAAACAAAATAAAAAAACTTGAATACAACATAACACTTATATACATTTTTTTTTTTTTTTCGTTTCACCCTCTTTGGGGTACGTTGAATCCATCACTTTACTGTGTGTTGTCCTTTCTTAAGTGCCCAGTACTTCTTCATTCTTTCTGATCTTCTTTTTCTTTTTTCATCTGAGATAAAGGGTTTGGTTTTTAGAGTGGATTTATCTTGGAACCTAACATATTCATCTGATCAAGTAGTGAATTTTCTGTAATTTTTAATTCTTCTAGGTCCTTTTCAGTTTCTTTAAACCAATTGGGTTTTGTTTTGAGATGGTGTAAGAAGTCAAAGATTTGCTTGGATAATCTATTAGAGTTCATTCTGAGAAGATGACCGTAAAAATTGACTTTTCTTTTTCGCACAGTATCAGAGAGTTTTTCAATTTTCTTGTAGAGTGTTTCATTCTTTATGTATATTGTCTTATTATAATGAAATTTTGGTCCTATGATTTTTCTTAAAATTTTCCTTTCCTTTAGTTCAGTTTCTCCATATGACCTTTGATATTCATGTTTAGTGTTTCAGCTGCATACAAGGCTTCTGGTTTAATCACTGTTTTGTAATGTTTTATTTTGGACCCCCAGGAAAGAGATTTTTTGTTGTATGTATCTTTTGTTAGTTGGAAAGCAAGTTCAAGTTTATTTTTTCTGGATTCCAATGCTTTGTTTTCCTTAGCATTCCAACTAATCCATTCTCCGAGATATTTGAATTCTTTTACTATTTCTATGTTTTGTTCTGGGACTTTGAGGTATTTATGTGGGTGTTTGATGTTTGTCATGATTTTAGTTTTTTGAAAGGATATGTGAAGTCCTATCTTATTTGCTTGTTTCTCCAGTTCGAGAATTTGTTCCCTGGCTTCCTCCATTGTTTCAGCAAACAAGGCCATATCATCTGCAAAAGCAATACAATTAATTTTGAGGTTCTTCTTTTTACTGCCCAGTCTTATGCCACTCTTTATATTTTTATTCCATTCTCTGACTACTTTCTCAAGTGCACAGTTGAATAACAACGGTGAGAGCCCATCTCCCTGTCGTACTCCCGTTCTTATTTCGAATAGATCAGATAATTCTCCTATCATATACTTCTTATATGGAATAGAACTGGGATGAAGTATACACAATCTAACCATAACAGAACTTTTATTCAACACAATAGATAACCACACAGAAAAGGTAATCGCAGTATCGATTACCAGTATATATTACTAAAAGTTTAACGATAATACACAACAGTGTCTCCCCCACTTATATAACAGGGACTTTATGAAAAAAATTTGAATTTTTACAAAAATATGAATAACTGAAATCTAAATCCTTGCCTTTTCAATGTTTGGGGAAAATAGCATCCAATTGAAGTCTCATCTTGCGGCTCAAGTATGCTTCCGCTGGTGATACTCCATTCCCACGAGGGGAAGCACGGTAATGGAACAAAATTCTTTGCACACATTCTGCCAGCGTTCCTTTTTCATGTACAGATGCCTTCATTCGGTGTTTTTAAGGTTTGCACAAAACGCTCAGCCTGGCCATTTGTGGCTGGGTGACCCGGTGCTATGAGCTTCTGACTTATCCCTCGGCTGGAACAGAATTTCTGAAACTCTTGCGATGTAAAGATTGTAGCATTATCTGATACAATGATTGATGGATACCCATGGTATGAGAATATATCTTCAAGCAGTGAGATAGTAGAAGAGGATGTTGGTGCTTCTCTGGAAATCCGAATCTCCGGCCATTTTGATTTAGCGTCAATTCATATGAGGAAGTGGTGATTCTCAAAGGGTCCTGCGTAGTCAATGTGGATCCGTTCCCAATTGTTCGCAGGTTCATTCCATGGATGAGTGACGACTTTTGGAGGGTTTTTCTGCAGTAGTGCACAATCCTGACAGGCTTTGACTAGATGTTCTATTTCTCTATCTACGCCTTCCCAATAGATGTAACGCCTTGCCAGTTGTTTCATTCGCATGATCCCAATATGGGTGGCATGCAGCTGGCTCAGTATAGCGGGTCTGAGGCTTTTTGGGATGACTACCCAGTCTTGTCGAAACAATAAGCCTGTTACGGGCCACTGGGGGTATGACTAATCAAACTACAATTTAAATACTAAACACTAATTTATTTACAACTTAATAAATACAAATAGGTATCTTAAGCTACTTAATCTAATAACAATTATACTTAGGTCGAACTTATATCTAATTACACTAATATGTATATTACACAATACTTATCTTTAATATCTTAATACTAGGTGTCACAATTCTACATAAGAATCTATTACACTGACACAGAGACTGTTACTACACTCAATGACACTGTTAATCACTGTCACTAACTCACTGACTGAACTGTCACTGACACTTGACTGATTGATCGTTACTTGATCACTGACACATGGATACTGCCCCACTAGGCTAGAAGTCGGCCTATTTAAAGCTACGCCGAACATTTTAGATCATTCTAGGTTACAAGTCTAGGCCCTTCTAGGTCGCCCCCCCCCCCCCCCAACCTTCCAGGCCATTTGCCGCCCTTTTCGGCTACCTGCTCGCCCATGCCCACGGCAACACCAAACTCACCTAACTGTAACACTGCCCCCTCCTTAAAATTGCTCTGCCCCAGAGCACGGTTAGGAGAAATTAGCTGCGATGAACTTCTTCCGAAGTAGTCACCGTTTGCTCTCCAGGAGTTTAATTTGCACACCAATATGACTATCTCAGAGTTGGCAAATGTCTCTTCAAGCATGTGTCTTACGGTCTTCTATTCCAGGCCGTCATATCCACAGCCCAACTTGGGGATGGCGAGCTTAGTGACATGCAGTCTTAAAAGCTGGCTGCGCAGGTCGTTGAGGCTTCGCTGTAGTACGCCGTACGTTGATTTCTGATGGGAGGCACGCTTGGTAACCAAGTAAAACAGATGCTGGCCTCCGTGCGTTTGGTGAAGCGCCCTTCCAACACTGGGTCCTTGCTGTTCTAATTCTTCAGTTCCGGCAATCTTCTTCCTGAAAACAGTTGCGATCCCTCGAGTGTTTCTCAGATCTTCAGGGACGCAATGGGTCAAAGCATAGTCCACTGGTAGAGAAAAGATGTCTCTGTAGATTGTTTGAGTCACTCCACAAGCACCTAAAACTTCAGGCCACGCAACTGAGTCGTTTTTGGTCTTAAAGTGAGAGAGATGCCTCACTTGTTGGTCTTCGGTTGGGCGATGATCTCCTTTGAATGGGGCCAGTCTATTAAAGTGGACTACCTTGGGTTTTCCTCTTGGCTGCTTCCTGATCCTATAGATGATGTCATTAATCCTGTCGATGATCTCATACGGGCCATCCCAGGATCTCTGAAGCTTGGGTGAATAGCCTTGCCTTCTCCGGGGATCATGTAGCCATACCAAGTCCCCAGGCTGGAAGCCTCCTTTCTCTCCCCTGATGTCGTAACGCTCCTTCATTCTGTCGCTTGCTTCTTGAATGTTTGAACGAATCTTTTCGTGGATAGCATTCATTCGCATCCTTAGATTCGTGACATAATCTTCCCCGGCGACTTCTTCATTAGGCTTGAAACCAAATTTCAGATCACAGAGCAAGCGAAGTTCTCTGCCAAACACCACACTGGTGGGGGTCTGCCCTGTAGTTTCATTGACTGAACTACGGTAGGCTAGCAGGAAAAGGTGAAGGTACTGTTCCCTGTCCCGCTGGTGGTCGGAGACAACCTTAAACAAATACCGACCCATGGTCCTGTTCATGCGCTCTACCATGCCATCAGATTGCGGGTGAAGAGGCGTCGTCCTAGTCTTGCGTATTCCTAGTGTCTCACACATCTTGGAGAAGACTGCAGACTCAAAATTCCGGCCCTGGTCAGTGTGAAGCTCCATTGGTAATCCAAACCTGCCGACGAGCTGTTTCACAAGAACGTCCGCAACTGTGACGGCTTCCTGATTCGGAAGGGCATAAGCCTCCACCCACTTAGAGAAGTAGTCCATGGCCACAAGAATGTATCGGTTACCTTCATCAGTCAAAGGGAAAGGGCCAGCGACGTCAACTGCTATTCTCTCGAATGGAGCTCCCACGTTATACTTCTTCATAGGGGCCTTCTTCCTCCTCATCGGTCCATTGGAGGCCGCACACGTCGCACGGCGCCTGCACCAGTCTAATACATCTTCTTTAAGATTAGCCCAATAGAAACGCTCACGTACTTTTTCCAATGTACGGTGAACTCCAAGGTGGCCGCCAGATACTCCCGTCGTGAAGTTCCCTAAGCACTTCAGGCACTCTTTTCCTTGGGACGATGAGCTGTAGTCTGCGCTGATCTCCTTCTGTGTTCTCCAATGCTCGCTTCAGCAGCCCGTTGTCCACTAGAATGGAGTCCCATTGAGCCCAGTACGTTTTTGTATTCTTCGACATTGGAGCAACATCCTGCCAGGGTGGTCTTCTTTGCCCTGAAAGCTTCCACTGCTTTATTGGTTTCAAATCAGGGTCCTCGTCTTGTTCCTTCGACACCTCTGCATCTTGCCAACTGTCGATGACAACAGTAGTCCTCATCACTGTCGCCTGCTTCTCCTCTTGCTGGGAACAGTGGCTGCATTTTTCGTCACAAGGTCTCCTCGAGAGTGCATCTGCATTCTTATGAGTGTTTCCCGATCGATGAACAGACTCAAAGTCATATTCCTGAAGGGGCTCAATCGCAACTTGTCCTTCTGGTGACTTGAATCGCAGTAACTACATTAGAGCCGCGTGGTCCGTTCTCAGCAGAAACCTTCTTCCGTACAGATAATTATGGAAGTGCTCTATGGATTTTACAACTGCCAGAAGCTCCTTCCTCGTGACACAGTAGTTGCGTTCTGTGGGGCTGATAGTGCCTTGCTGAAGTAGCCAATTACTCTTTCCTCCCCGTCTTGCAACTGGGAAAGTACACTTCCAATAGCGGTGTTACTGGCGTCAGTGTCGAGTATGAACTTGCCTTCGGTGCGTGGATAGCTTAGGATAGGAGCACTACTTAGCCTGTTTTTCAGCTCCTCGAAGGACTTTTGGCACTCGAGGTCCCAATGGAAAGTGCGTTTTTCTTCGGTAAGCCTGGTTAGGGGTTTGGCAATGCTAGCAAACCCTTTCACGTACCTCCTGTAGTAGGTACAGAGCCCGAGGAAACTCCTAACTTCGTGCTTGTCGCGAGGTACCGGCCAGTCGGTGATAGCCGTAATCTTCTCCGTGTCAACGGCGACTCCTTTGTCAGAAACAACATGCCCCAGGTAGTTTACTTGGCTCCGGAAGAGGTTGCACTTCTTTGGGTTCAGCTTCAAATTAGCTGCACGCAGCCGTTCGAAGACCTTCTCGAGATTCTTCAGATGGTGGTTGAAGGAGTTTCCTAGCACAATGATATCGTCTAGGTATATCAGGCACGTCTCCCATGAAAGACCTCTCAGCACACTTTCCATCAGCCTCTCGAACGTTGCAGGAGCATTGCAAAGCCCGAACGGCATTACCGTAAATTGCCAGAGTCCCGTGCCGATTGAGAATGCTGTCTTCTCCTTATCCTCAGGAGTCACTGCGAAGGTCCAAAGTAGAGAACAGTTACAGCCTTCCAAGGTGTCCAGCGTATCGTCGATCCTTGGAAGCGGATAGCTGCCCTTCTTGGTGACATTGTTAAGAAGGTGGTAGTCGACGCAGAATCTCGTACTGCCGTCTTTCTTCTTCACCAGTACAACAGGAGACATCCAGGGACTACTTCGCAGCTGTCCGTTCACCATCCCATCCACATAGAAACTGGTCGTCTTGTTTCCTATTGATGCCACTTTGATGGTCTTCCTGGGGCCTTTCACATTACGGGTCGGCAGTTTCCCCTTCTCACCAACCCTCCTTAGTTTTCCTGAGGCTTTTCTCTTTTATTGGACGGGCACTTGCTTCTAGGGTACCCCAACAGCGAATCTCCTTCTTACGAGTCCTGAGGGCCTCCAAGACCCTTTTTATTATGTCTTCTATGCTGGGGACGACAACAGGCTCTGCTTCCGCTGCACGAACTCGTGCATGGCCCCTTACTGACTGTCTGACCGCCTCAAACTCCATGGCCTGAGATAAAGCATCGCCTAAAGTCTTTGGCCGGGCGAGTTTCACAACTTGTTGTGTCTCCGGGTCCCGAAGTCCGTCCAGAAATTTGTCTACCGCCAGGCTCTCGTATACATCATCGGTGACCGATGGGTAGGCATTCCTCACAAGCCGGGCGACATCAGCCTCGAATTCCTGTAGCGTCTCAGTGTTCTTTTGGATCCGGTTTCTTAGTTGTGAGCGGTATAGCTGATCCATGTGGCGGTGGCCGAACCACATCTCCAGTCTTCTCACCAGCTTCCTGTAGTTGGACCGCTCCGCAATCGGCATCCCCCAAGGCGTCTCCACGAAAGGCCAGGCACAGCGTTGAAGCTTGGGTTTCTGGAGACCAACCGTGGATTGAAGCCGCTGTCTCAAAGAGAGTCATATAATCCTCCCACGGTGTCTTCCCGTCGAACACTGGAATGATGTGTGTTGGTGGCGTCCCCAGCATTGGCAAGCCGAATGGTGTTGTGAGAGCTGCTCTCGGAGGATCTGTCGCTGTCGTCCTTCGGTGGGTTGCTCATGCGTCCCTCAAGGGCTTCTACTCTTAACCTAAGTTCATTTTCAGTCGAACAAACTTTTTCTCCTAATCTACACTCTACATCAGCTAACTTTTTGTCCACAGTCTCCATCAACTTATTTTCTACAGTACTTAGCTTACATTCTAGGTGTCACAATTATACATAAGAATCTATTACACTGACACAGAGACTGTTACTACACTCACTGACACTGTTAATCACTGTCACTAACTCACTGACTGAACTGTCACTGACACTTGACTGATTAATCGTTACTTGATCACTGACACATGGATACTGCCCCACTAGGCTAGAAGTCGGCCTATTTAAAGCTACACCGAACATTCTAGATCATTCTAGGTTACAAGTCTAGGCCCTTCTAGGCCCCCCCCCCCCCCCGCGAACCTTCCAGGCCATTTGCCGCCCTTTTCGGCTACCTGCTCGCCCATGCCCACGGCACCACCAAACTCACCTAACTGTAACAAGCCATTTGAAATAGTGAAGGGCGAATCTTCATTCATTCATTCATACAGTTGAAACTGTAGAAGTGATTGTTTACATGTGAGGTTATAGGAATGAACTATCGAAAAATGTAAACATGAAGTGAAGCGTAAGGATCGAACTGGTCGGTGTAGCGCGGGTCAACCTAGTTTGGTGGTGTCGCCGATCCGAACCGTTACGTACATAGAAAATAATACAGATTGATGTATTAATTGATAAGTAGATTAATGGTATTAGGACAATGATTGCAATATTATCTCCTGGAAAATATAAATATAATTTGAGGTAGAATATAGTAATAATATTAATATATATTTATTAAAAATTATTATTTTTAGTGTTGTAGTAGTCATAACAAAGTTTTTATTGTTTGAATTGTATGTTATGAGGCCATGAAACTGCCCAGTTATATAATAAAACATATTTTTTGGATAAATAAATATTTTTCAGGAGATAATATTGCAATCATTATCCTAATATCATTAATCTCCTAATCAATTGATTGATCATATGAACATGGACGGCAATAATCTTGTCCATAATGATCATTTATCTAACTGTTCACAACTTTCATATAATGGTAATAATAATAAGAAGTTGTATTATGGCATAAAATGTGTGATGAAAGAATTACCATATAATAGTATTGTAAATAAATATGCATCATTTATTGTTAAGATAATCAATCGTTGTTGCAAAATTTATTTTTTAAAGAAAACTTTACAACATAATATTTGCCTTAAATACCTGGTGATATTAGTGATTTTTTAGTGTAATCTTTTTCTTTTTACAACTAATAAAAATGCCTTTATTGTTAATATACATAAAGAAATTATTAAATTACAAATCAAACAAGCATTTTGGACTAAATTAAAAAAAAATATCATTAATGATATATACACAAATATAAAAGACATAAATTTAGATGATTTAAAGAACACATTAAATCCAATAATAATCAAATATGTATAAATATAATTATGAAGAATCTAAAATACGTTTACTGAGCAAAATTATTATTATTATTTTCTTAATAACTTCTACTTTTATTTAGTCTAGTTACTAATAAATTTTTTCTAACATTTAATATCGCACCCCACGCCTTTTTACTATAAATTGAATTATTTGGTGTATTACTTAAATTTTATTCCAAATTAATTGATCATAATTGATTGTCTGGTTTTCTATTGTCATAACACAAACTATTCATGAAATTAAAATTACTTTCTACTTTTTTGTTCAATTTTATATTAAAGCTTGTATTTTTTTAGTTTTTCTAAACTATAATTTGTTATCTTAATTTCTAGTCTAAGATAAAAGATTCCATTACCTACAGGTCAAGTTAATAAGTGCATTTTACAAAATTGTTAAAAAAAATAACTTGGTTTCATGGTTTAAAGATTTTTTTATTTTTTTATTTCAGGATTATGCGAAAATATCACATCCCGGTCCCCAATACGCCTTCCTTCCAATATCTCCTGTCAAAACTGTCTTCCTCAGTCAGCCCTCTAGCCGCCATTTCTTCTCTGACCTCTTCTTTAAAGATGAATAAGATAATTTATTTACTAATTATGATATTTATAATACTTTAATAATTTATCTACTAATTATGGTATTTCATAATAAGTAATAATACAAGTTATAACTTATCATAACACTCAACAAAGAGGAGGAGCAAATTATGGAAAAAACCTTGACCTATATCTAAAAATATAAGACCTACAGTGGGTCAAAAAAGTATTAGCACACCCACATTTTTTCTAATATCTTAGTTGTATAAAGATTAATTGTTTGTTACCCAATTTGATTAAAAAGTAGCACACAACTTTTAATTTTTGGTGGCAATTGGTTGAGCTAATTGAAAACAAACTGTAATTAAAAATATATATATAAATTTTAAGGGTCAAAAAAGTATAGGCACAGCAGACATTTTTATTTGGATAAATATTATATTAAATTTTATGTCGATTATGAGAAACTCAGGATATTTTTTTGAATTGACATCCATTATGAATGGTTTCTTTCTTTGTACTGGATTACATTCTTTATTGTTTTCAAGATAAAAGTTGTGATAGAAGCTGATGTAACCTGTTATGCTATTTTAGAGGCATAAATTAAGTGTTTTTGCCATTATATTGTGAACTATTTTTATTTCCTTTTCAGAAAACGTTTGTTGCCTCCCTGAACCCATCTCATTATTCTTTTTTATGATGTTCCTAAGTGTCCTAGATCTTATATCAAGTCTATGCGGAATTTTACAACTAAATCAACGAACTACTTATGGTCCCAATTGGTTTGGATTTTCGACGCGCTACTGTAGCAAAATGTGAATATTTCAAAACAACTAGAAAAAAAAGATATGCAGATGGCGAAGGGTTTATATAACATTCTCCTGCCAAAGTTAAATGTATACAAAAAAAACTTTAAACATAAATGACTCAAAATTGTAATTCGTAACATGATAGCTTTATCCACTACACCCCTTAAATAACATAAATTTGAAAATAAAAAAAGAAACGCAGGTAATGTGTTGGGGAGGGGGGCTTTTCACTTTTGGAAAAAAACAGTTCCCAACCCCAATGAATGCTGGTAAAAAATTACTTAGAAAAATGCCCAAACATAAGTTTTAAAGATTGGGAAACCTGAAAAGAATTAATGGCATAAAAAGACAAGAAAACAAAGAAAATTGAAACTATAAATGAACACCAAAATAAAATGTTATATTTCTTGAATGAGTGAGTATATAAATACATATATACATTAAAAATATCGTGGTGAGAAATTTAAGTGTGAAACTAGAAATAAACAAATTAAAAAAAAAAAGGTTTCTCCTAATAATAATGAAAAAAAAAAAAAAAAAAAAATCCCATATAGTGATTACAAAATAACATAAATTAAAATATATACAAAAAATTTAAATGTCCCCTTTTTGTTTTTTATATTGGTTCAAGTTACGTGAATGCTACCATACTTTAGGGTCCTTGGTGAAATCTTCAATCCATACGGTGAGTTGCTTCATAATTCCATGGGCAGGGGTGAATAAGAAAAAAACAGCCTGCCGGTGAGTCTCGAAGATGAAGATTGGTGATATTGGTGCGTAAATGCTTCTTCCAGGGAGGTCTGGCCAGGACTGACCGTTGAGTCTCTTATCTCCCGAGGCGTACGTAAATACGTAACTTGAACCATAAACACTTAACTTGAACCGTAAACACGCTATTTACACTACATATTGTTCATTATAAGTTAAATGCGGTTTCTTCACTATAGGAGATGAGAATATAAAATAAATAAAATAAGATATTAAATTATCGGGCTTTAACATAATGTTAAGATAAAGTGATAAGGCATGATAAATTAATATTATTTCCTTGATTTAATTAAAAACGGCGAGTTTGTTAATAGTGGTTAGTAGGTGATGACAGAAATTTGAAAAAAGGTAGTTTGGAGCCTTAGTTTCCAGTGAGAATAAGGGCATAGAGTTATGAGACAGATGGAGTGGGCTAACCTCCCAATCGCTAAGGCCGTAACTGACTAGAGGTAGCCATTGTTAGCCGTACTATATAGATTTTGCTTTCTTAGACGTTATTCAGCGATTTTAATCAATCTATTTTAATGCGTTATTTTTCCATTTAATAAAGGGGAAATACCATAGCCCAGATGGAATGCTAGTAGCTAGTTGTAGCGTGGGAAAGACCGATGGTTGTTTTGGCCTCACCCCTCACTGAAGAAAATACGAGAAGGGTCTCTCCACATGTTTCATAACTCCATGCTGAAGGGGAATAATCTGTCCCCACGAAAACCTGTACCTACACCATAGAGAATGGAGTTATAAACAAGTGGAGGGGGCTTATCTCTCAATAGTCAGGGCAGGCAGCCATCTTGGTGTGAACCGTATTATCAGTTCAAATTTTGGTTTCCTAGGCTTTATACTGCTGTTATTTTATTTTAGTGATTTATTTACTTTAGTGATTTACTTGTTTTATTTATTACGAACCCTTTCAATTGCCCTAGCCCAATGTAATACAAGTCGCCAGTTGGGCATAGTGGGCGTGGCCGGTTAATGTTTTGGTCTCGCCCCTCACGGAACAATATACGGGAAGGGCTTCTCCATAGTACTATAACTCCATGACATGGAGTTATAATCCATTTGTCTATATATTGACTATAACTCCATGCCTGTACAAGTAACGACTACAAAACATCGAAATGAATCAGAACAAGGTTAGAATCGATAAAAGGTATTCTGGAAGCATAAAGGGGCTGGAGCGCCTCTTGTCAAGTGGTACCGCATATGTAACTAATTGCCTAGGCTTATTTTATTTATTTTATTGTAATAAATGTATTTTTCTTATTTGAACTTGTTTAATTTGGTTGAATCCAAAACCATTGAGGTACAGAAAAAAAGAGGTATTGAAGATTTTAGAAATGATATATACCTATATATTTTTTAAATAATAGAAACTGGTTTTTCGATGCATTACACAGCACTATCTTCTAAATATATTGCTACTAATAGTACTCCTCACGAGTGTGTTCCGACATCCTCTAGTGGCACTTCCCTTCCTACCTATGGAACTTATTTCGCCAGGAGTAGTAATTCAACATAGAGTCCAAAAAAAGAAGCCCTAGTATTGCTATAACTTTGTTTTTAAAACACTCTCCAACCTCTGATAAGTAATTAATGGGATTGAATGTTAGTGGAGCGAGGAGGTGAAGAACCTTATTTACTATTATTTCGTAATCTTCTCAGCCAATTTATGCTTGATATGTACGCAAAAATAGAAACAGAAAGACTAAACTTTATTCGAAAAAAGTTGAGAAGTTGAGACTATATTCACTTAAAGTATGTCTTATGAAAAGCTGATTGTCTAATGATATTAAAACGTTGCGGAACAGCGTACCTTCAGCTAGTAAATAAATAAATGTAATAACATAAGATCCTCTGATCAGGTGTCGCTTTATTGACAGTTTTCCTTTATTTTCTATTAAGCACAAACATTTAACTGCAGCACAAAAATCCAAGCGAGCTCCAGTTCAACAGTTACTCACACAAAGCTGTCATCAGACAGGAAACAAACATTTTTTACCGATTTATGTTATGTTGCGCCATGGTTGCTTCTCATATTTCATTCAATAAACTGCAGTCCAAGCCCTTTTTTTTTTTTTTTTTTTATTTTTTTTTTATTTTATTTATTTTTTTTTTTGTTGCAAAAATACACAAAAAGAAACATTCCTGACGAGAGCACCCTAAGAAAAAAATATTTGAAACATTGTTGCGAACATTCTCTTGAAGAAGTGCGTAAAAGAATTGAAAACAATTATATTTACATCATGGTAGATGGAAGTACAGACCCCCGAGAACTTTACATTTTCAGTTTAATTGTTGGAATCCTTCATCTGGAAATTGAACCCGAACCATACCTCATTTCATGTAAGCAGCTTCCAAAAACGAACTACGAGACTGTCTCTCGATTTGTTAACGACAGCTTAGCAAATTTTTTTAGTCATACCTGCTACCAATATTCTATTCTCCTCACGAAACTAAACGCCCTATCTTTTTCCTCAAGCACTCTCCTCTGGTTTCATTCCTTCCTCTATAGTAGAACTCAAATAGTATCCATACCAAACCATCCACTTTCCTCTTCTCTTTCGTTGACATCAGAGGAAGTCCAAGGTTCCAGTGTCTCTCCTACCCTGTTTTGCGTCTACGTAAATGATCTACCAAATTCCATTTACCTATCATCTATACGTTCCTATCATCTATACGCGGATGATTTCCAAATATATCTATCCTTCCATCCTTCTGATTTAATATAATCATTCTCCCTTATCCAAAAGGACCTTAATAGCATTTGCAAGTGGACCTCTGAACACAAATTAAAATTAAATGTAGAAAAAACGCAGGCTATTATCATAGGTTATAATACCCATTTGAGATCCATTCCCCACCTCCCGATCCTGTCTATGAACTCCCAACCTATTCAATTCCACTCCACAGTTAAGAAAACTTGGTATTATCTTCGACTAAACCCTTTCATGGAAACCTCATATGTCCCAAATTTCTTGACGGGCTATATCCATCTTTAAACTATTCCAATCTTCCCAGGATTCCCTTCCGAAACCTACTCGTCAACTCTTGGTTTGTTCTCTTATTCTCTCCCATTTTGACTATAACTGTGTGGCATATGGTGGGTTGACGGCGGAACCCGAAAGTAAGCTTAGAAGAATAATGAACTGTTTCGTTAGGTTTATCTTTAGGGTTCCAAAAGCCTCCCAAATGTCACATCTGTATACAGAGTTAAAATGACTTTATCCTTCATCCCTCAGAAATTATCAAATAACATCTTCCAGTAGAGATCCTCGGTCTCCTCTCGCACAACAAGATCTCGCTCCTCAGACCATTCCTTCATTTCCAGTGCAACTTCCTTATGGAATTCACTACCCTGTAATATCCGTAATGCTTCATCTCTGTTCACATTTAAATCCCTTCTCTTTCAATACTAGATGTACATAGATTTTTATTTTCAGCTACAATAATTGGATTTTTGTCATTTTTATTTCATCTGTGTCTGTTATTGTTCTTTATTTGTAAAATTGTAAATAGTTAACCAGATTGTTAATTTATTTTATTTCATCATATGAAAGCTAGAATCATTGTATTATTTTTGTACATTATATTATTCTTAGGGGACATCATCCCAGAACAAAGTTTATTTTCTATTTTATTCTATACTATTCTATCAAGATATTAGTGATGCCGCTCCATATATGGTAAAAGCTGGAGGAGCGCTAAAAGTTTTTTATTCAAATATGGTAAATGTAACCTGTGTGGCGCATGCTTTAAACCGTTTCGCTGAAAAAGTGAGGAACATTATTTAAAATGCCAACAAACTTGTAAATAATGAGCAAAAAATATTTTTAAAAGCTCCTCACCGCGTGACAGCTTATAAAAGTAGTATGGACTGCCCCCTTCCCCCTGAACCTGTGATTACTAAATGGGGAACATGGATTGAAGTTGCCCTATTTTATTAAGATAATTTAAACAATCTTATGCAGTTTGTTTCTACTCTTGAAGATGACGCTGTATATGTACAAAACGTAAAATCCGTTTTAAATTTAATATCTGTTGCGTCAGATCTAGAATTTATAAGATTCCATTTATCGATTCTACCTTCGCAAATAAAGAAGCTTGAAGAGGAAAACTTTGACACCTCAGATTAATATTATGGAGAAAGTTGGGGATGATTTAGAAAAAATCGAAAACGAAAAGGGAAAAACAATTTTCGATAAATTTAAATTAGTTAAAGAAAAAAACCACAGGTTACCAATCTACAACAAAGCTCTCAATCCTGAAGACACAAAGTTGGATTCAATAATGTTAAGCAGCTACAAAAGATGTCACATCACAAGCGTTAATGTGGAGCGTATGTTTTCACAGTTAAAATATGCATATACGATATAATTTTACGGAACATAATCTGGAAATGTGCATGATTGTAAATTTTAATAAAATTTTAGAACTTTCTGATTGATAAATTAACCTAGGTAGTAAAAACTTACGAAAAGTTATGTTTTATTGTATATATATGTTATTATAAATTTTTTAATAATCATACCTAGCATACATTTTTTTTTATAAGCACATGTATGTATATTATATTAATTATATGACTATGTTAACTTAATATTTGTTTTTTTAAAATTAAACATCACCTCTTCACACTGTATAAGGTTGAATTGCACTTATGTCGATGTGTTTTATTTGTATTGCACGTTTTTTAAATTTTCACTGCACAAAACCGGCCTTTAGTTATAACTATTACAATAAAAATGTTTACCTTAAATAAAGAAGTGAAAAATTGTGAAGCCCAGTATTTAATATATTTCTTCTTGATTGGCACTGAATTATTGATATACACCTTCAAGTGAGCTGCTCCAGATTCTGTTTAATATTTCATCGGACCAACTTGAACAGTTAGTCGGAGCGGTAGACCACTATCCCAAATCCTGTTGACCAATGGGTCTATTTCATCAGATTTTCCTGAATATCTGTGTCAACCTTCTTCTCTTCTAGCTAAAAGCGCAACTGTTCCTGTTTAGGCATCAAATACACAACTGGATCCTAAAAATCACTTTTTTAAAACTTCATTTACAGCTAACTTATAAACTGATCTTAAACTAACTACAATTATGTACAAATACTAGGAGCGTGACTTGTTAACTAAACAGCTCTCTCCTAGATCTGAGGAATATACAGGGTGTCCCGAATTTAAATGGCAAAACTTCAGGAACTTATAGGGGACCGAAAAACTAAGACAAAAAGTCCTTTAGAGATTAGCTCGTTTTTGCTTAGTTTTAAAGAAAATCGCAAAAAAAAGAAACAAAACAAGTTTTCATTTTCATACTTATTTATATACATTTATATTTATGTTATGTTCTTTTTAATGTAAATATTACTCAAAATGTTGTCCTCTTGCACCTATGCAAGCACTACATCTAGCACCCACTTGATAAATTGCAGCTAAACATTGTTCTGATGATATTTGGTGCACTGCATCTATGATTCGGTCTCATAATTGCTCTCTTGAGTTGATTGACACCGTTAAACTTTCTGCTTCAAGGTTCCCCATACGAAGAAATCCATGGGTGTCATATCAGGTGATCTGGGTGGTCAAGGTACTACTCCTCCACATCCAATCCATCGTTGTGGATAATTTATATCCAGCCAAGCTCGAGCAACTCTGCTATAATGAGCTGGACATCCATCGAGTTGGAACCACATTTCAATCCGCTGCTGTAAGGGAATGTCATCTAAATAATTAGAAAAGTCGTTCTCCAAAAAATGTGTAAATGTGATACCATTCAATCTTCCAGGTAAAAAATATGGCCCCACCAGTAATCCGTTCCAAATTCCAAACCAAAAGTTAATAGCAAATTCATGCTGAAACCTATTCTCTCTAATAGCTCTGGGATTTTCAAGAGCCCATACATGATAATTTCTTTGATTAACAATCCCTCCTCTTGTAAAGGAGCTTCATCGATCCATATAATGTTTAATGGAAATAAATTATCATCGCGAATTTTGTCAAGAAACCAGTTACTAAAATTCAATCTCTTGACATAATCTTGAGGTAATAAATTCTGAACTTTTTGAAGATGGTATGGGTAGCGATTATCACCTTTCAAAGTTCGCCATATTGCTTGCCGCGATATTGCTAATGCAGCAGATGCTCTTCGGATGCTAGTCTCAGGATTGTTAACGAAGTGGCGTTGGACACAATTTCTTCTCCGATAATCTGCTGCCTGGAATTGGTCGCCTTCATTACGTATTAAGGATGACCCAGTCTCTCGTAGTCTATTAAAAGTTAACGAAAAGACTTGTCGATTAGGCACTCTTCTATTTGGAAATCGGCGCGGATACTACCGCACCGCTTCTAAAGCATTACCGTTACAGAAACCATTCACAAAAATTATATCAGCGTATTCCACATTAGAATATGTATGCGGCATTGTGGCTGATGCTATTCACAAAAAATTTCTGAGTAACTGACTGAAGACTGATTTAGGAATTATAATCCTAGAAGGAAGCCAAAATGTAAACAATTAAAAGAATGTAAAGGATAACATTAAGTGTTTACATATCTCACTGCCTAGCTTGACAAACTTTGAAAGGTGATAATCGCTACCTGTAACATTTTTGTTTTGTTTCTTTTCTTTTTTTGCGATTTTCTCTAAAACTGAGCAAAAACGAGCAAATCTCTAAAGGACTTTGTCTTAGTTTTTCGGTCCCCTATAAGTTCCTGAAGTTTTGCCATTTAAATTCGGTACACCCTTTATATAAACTAGATCTCTTAGAATTCTGACTAAGAGGTGGCTGAGTAGTAGGTGGGTCTATAACTAAAGACGCTCAAAAGTACGTACTTCTAAAACAGAACCTCAGAATTTACAGTTACTTGTTAAAACCCATCTGGACGTACACATCTCAAATTTACGGACCGGCCAAAAAAATGTATATTCAAAAAATACAAATATTTCAATCTAAATTCCTAAGAATGGCAACAGACTCTCCTCCTTACTTGTCAAACGAAATGCTACTTACAGACACGACAGTTAAGAGCCATATTCATAAAATTTACAGATATTTTCATGAAAACTTACGTGGACAATTTAACAAACAGGTACAGAATATGGAAAAATTTCAAATTCTACATGTAACTTAACGGAGGCTGAAAAGGAGCTGGATGAGGGACCTCCTTGTCTAATCCCTAATGTAGTATCACGCCTGGGGATTGTACGATTTGCTTCTGACTCTCTCATGCCTGATCAAGTCTGTTTTATTTAACGTAATCTCATGTTCCCTGGTTGTAAAAGAATGTGTACAGTTGTGAATAATATTATTATGTTAAAAAAATAAAATAAAATAAATTTCAACAGTTAATTGGGTCAACCCGTAAGAGGATAGTTTTAGCCTCTATACTTTTTTCCCCTTTTATTTGAATTATCAATAAGTTTAGTTATATAATTAAAAAATTAAAAAAGTCTCCAAATTACTATTGTATGTTCCTGGCCGATGGTGTATTTCATATTTAATTTAAATCACTCTTTACTTCGTTAGTATCTCTTAGTATTTTCTTGTTCCTTTCTCAAGTGCACAGTTGTTTATATGGCGGCAAAAGTTTATGTTTCAAGTAATTTTATGTTCTATCTTATTGTTTTAACATACGTTTTATAAATATGCTAAAAGTAAAACATGTTAACACATCTAATGAAAATGCTAAAGATTTAAAAATAAATACTGATAAATCTGAAAACTTTTTTTCTGAAGGACTCATTAATTATTTGCTTTCAACTCCTGTCACAAATTTACCTTGGTTAAAAAATGTTAAAGATGTTCAGTTAATTGCTACATCATTTCGAGAGCTTGATGCTGTTGATCAAAGGCTCTATGCTCGCTTATTCGCTCGGCAGTTTGCTTGGATAAGACTCAAAAGAATTTCCTATTACTTTGTCAATGATTTGCCAACATCAATACAGCATCTTGAAAATAAAGGATTTGTAACTACTGATTTTTCTAAGGAGCCTATTCATGAAATTCTTGAGATTTTGGAAAAAGACGAGATTAAATCTTTGTGTAAAGAACACAAGCTTGATATCAGGGGAAATAAAAGTGACATGATTGAAAGACTGGCACAGAAATGTAAAACACAAAGAACTCTAATGTTTGGGCCTATAATGTCATATCAAGCCATTCTTATGAAAAGGTATGACTAAAAGTTTTTTGACTAGAACCATCTAGTCATATTTTCATATTAATTAAATCTCAGTTATAATTCTTTGACCATTATCTCAAAGTTGTGTGGCTAATATTTTCAATGATCTGTTTTAGAAATCAAGAATTATACTTCCTATATTTTAATTTAATGTTAGATCTAAGCTCTAGATATTTTTGATTGTTATGTAATTGCTTCTCTTATATTAGTATATTGTTATTTTATTTTTATTGATATAATAAAAAAGTAAACTTAGTTTTTTGCCCTCTTGCTAAGCCAATGGCTTTTTGGAGTTTATTTTTTTCTTGTTGTTGGAGTGCTTGAACAATCTATCCATTTTTAAAATACTGGTATATACTATATTTATTCATTAACCTTTTATGATTTCAGTGTAAAAAAAGTTTTACATTGTGTAAAGCTATGTTCTGAACCCAGAGATATTTTTAAAATATTAGTCTTGCTCAATACATATCCTCATTATCGTGGCGAGGAGTCGAAGAGAGTTTCTGATCTTGCTAAAAGTCTTTTTGAGAAAAATAAAGGAGTTAGTGTCTATCACAAGTATAACCTACGACCTGTAGATGTTTTTGGAAACATTGCAAAATTTAATGAGTATGTATTTATTTTACTTGCAATTAATTAAATAATTATTTTATTTGCAATTATTATATGTATATTTATTGAAAGGATTCATTATTATCATCATCATCAAAACGGCACTACAACTCATAGTGAATCAAGGCTTCCCATAGCAGTAGAAAGGATTTCAGCATTTAAAATAAATAATATTTTTCTGTAAATTTGTTAATTCGTTTTCTTTATAATGACCAAAAAAAAAAAAATAAATAAAAATAAACAAATAAAAAATAAAATAAAATCAACTTCTTTTGTATCAAAAAACTACTTTATCAATATCTAACATCATGTTATGGTCGTAAAGGTTTTTCATGCATCTGAAAAAAAAAGCATTGTAATTTTTTTTTTGTTTATAAATAATTATGTTAATACTATAATAGTAAAATTTTTGAAAAGTAAATCTATTAATATATTTTTTTATCTACTCGCTCGAAAATTAGCTTTTTATATTAAATTAGCTTCTTTAATATTTTTATTTCATGCAATAAGAAGTGATTTATCCTGTTTAACTTAGTAACTTCATTCTCTCACTCAATTTTTTCTTCAACTCATTATTGATTCTTGGCCTCTAGGAGCTTCCAACAGTTTATTTAATCAAGTGCAGCTACCCTCCATTTCCCCAACTCCAAGCAGGGCCCGTGCATCTTCAACACCCTCCTCTTATCAAATCCTCATGTGGCCTCTCAGCCGTGTGCCATGTACTTCTTCATTGAAAAATTTCTTGAAGATTTCTTAGGGCTTCATCCTTGCAACATATCCTGGCTAGTGCAGCCTACTGACCTTGATAGCCCTAGCAATGTCAGGCTCATTAATCAAGGAGTATGCTTTTCTGTTTGCTTACCTTCTTCTTATCAAATAACTTTTTACTGGTCTGTAAATACGTTTAAGGTTTGATGCTTTCCTCTCAAATGTGAGGAGTTGTCTTATACATTCTTGTTTTTGTTGTTCCTAATGTTGAGCTGCATTGCAAATTCCAACATAGTCCAAAATAGTATATGTTGGCTTATGCTATTCGCCATCTCAACTTAGCCAAAACGTAATGCTCTCTATTCATCTGGGGTCACAGGTTTATTTACTGTACAATTCATTCAAATAGATAAGGACCAATCTGCACTAAATTTTCATTAAGACCTCTAGCTCAATCAGCATTCAGGAGTTAGGTTTTAGAGGTTTGTTTGTTTGTTTTAGTTTTATGGCATACAACTACTCTGGTTATTAATGCCAAACAGGTTTTAGAGATGTTGACAGCATTATTATTATCTAATTCACTTGTTTTGGTTCAGTTTGAAAAGAAATCAGGATATATTGCAATGGTCTAGAACTGCTCCAACTAGGATAAGTATGATGGGCTTAATCTTATAGTTTACTCACCTAATCTATCCAAAATAGGAACCAAAAAATTCATTCCATGATTTAGCCTCAAAACACATTCCCACCTGTCAGATTCGAAACGGCAGTTCAGACTTTTCACTAATGCAAAGATGCTTTAGTGCTAGACACTCTATAACATAATCGGCCATCACTGTCGTTTTTGTCTGGGACTGAAATGAATAATAAAATAATTGTTTTCAATAATTTTATAGGGAAGGACTTTTCAGCATAATTAATCTATTAATTATTTGGTATTTAGTCGTATTTAACTACTCTTCAAATCAGCATAATGTTTTGGTTTAGATAATATTTGTAACTCGTAGAATGAAAAGTTATGTTTGGGTTTTCAAACCCAAACTTACTCTTATTTTTTTTTTTACTAAATAAAGCAAATGTTATTATTTTAATAAGTATTTATGATTAATAATTAAATAAACTAATTTTAACTCTAAATTACCTTTTTAGGTATGAAAAATCAATTGGAGTCGTAGATTCATTTGTTGAAGCAAAAGAAAAGAAGGATTGGAAGAAAGCTTGTGTTATAATTAACAAGTGCAAAATAGATTTTAAACTTTATATTGATAATGATATGAACATGTAAGTTTAATTGCAGAAATATTTATGCTATACACCTAAGTGAATCCATAGTAGATGGGACAGATTAGTAGGGGATTGATTGAACAGAATTTGCTGTAAAATGTATTTGATCTAATATCTAAAGTAGAGTTAACAAAACAAATCATCTTTGCTTTGTCTGATGTCAAAATGTTTTTGTTGTACAGTAGGTGCTATAAAAGATCACAGCATATTAATGTTGCAAAGTCACTATTAAAAGTGATATAAATATTAAATCTGAAAAGAACAATAACATAAAACAATGTAGCAGTTTGTTATGAAAACAAGAATAATATTTTTAGAATCACTTAAAATTTTCAGGCTGTGAGAATATCTATCCAGAAACCACCTAAAATTTGTCAAAGCGCTAGGACTGCATTAGCAGGAACTAGGGCAAGCACAATGAGCCTTTAAAGAATGAGGTGCTCTTGAGCTGTGGAAAATAAAATATGGTGGCTCTAAGCCAAAGTTCATGGATTCTGCTAATGACCACATTGTGGACCTTAAATTAAACTCAACTAATCTGGGTGGTACATAATATGCTGTAGTGCTAGATAGACGCAATATGCTTGATTAAACATAACTATTAATTTATTGGTATTGGTTATGTGAGTCATCTTTTGCATAAAAAATTAATTTTTTTTTATTTGGGTTTTCAGAAAGTTTTTAGACGAATGGAAGTTAAAAGATATGGATTACTTAATGAAGTTTACTCCAGGTCGAAATTATGCCTATATACTTTCATCAGGCATTGAGGTTCTTAAAAAAAGTGAAGATACGTGGGATGAAGCTATAGAAATACTTCAACTTCTTTTAGGACAAAAATATTTTTTGGGGTAAAGTTCAAAATAGTGCATTAGTTAATTTGCAATTATATATAAGAACTTAAAAAAGGTTGTTTATCAACTCCAAAGAACATATAATATATTCAGGGCCGCTGAGAGCCAAACAGGGCCCTGGGACAAATGCATAGTGCAGGCACCCTAAACCTCCACTCCTTGCAGTGGTCACCTTAGCCCGGGCCCCGTGATAAACATGAAAAAATAATGAGAAAATTAAAGTTCACTTCATAAAAAAAAAAAAAAAAAAAAAAAAAAAAAAAAAAAAAAAAAAAAAAAAAAAAAAAAAAAAAAAAAGAGAGTATCATATTGTATGTATGTGTGTTTTTTTATTTGTTTATAGTTATTACTTTATTCATTGTTTGTTGTTCAGTGGAGCTAGAGGCAATTGGTACAGGGAACTAGCCCTTGTTTATGAAAAGAAGCAGAACCTTGAAAGAGTAAGTTTTATATTTTTATTCGACAAATATAGATTTATAACTTTGTTTAACTATTTGAATATCTACATTCTTCTTTGTATTTTGTTTTTTAAAGATTTATTTCTTGAAATAATAGATCATCTTATGTAAAATATAAGCTGTTAGTATGATTTTTTTAATTTTTATAGTAATAATAAGGTCATATGGAAATTGATATTGTTCTACCAATACAAAGAGTATTGCTTCCAAACGTACCACTAAACCCTGTCACATTACAAATATGCTAGATTAAACTTAAAATATTTCAGGGTTGCAATCTTTGGTACAGTTACTTGATTTTTTTTTAATGATCTTCTAAGATAGTGTGGTCAGCACTGAAGAATTAATGTCAGATACTGTTATCAGTTGAGGACTTCCTGCTTGGTCAGCATCTCTTTGTTAATAATGTCTATTATCTAGACAGGGCCAAATAATTTCCTTCTGAAGAAAATTCACTTCATCAACTGCAATTTATACTGCATATGAAACCACTCGTAACATTTTGTTTGTTCTAATAAAAAATAAATTAAACTAAATATTAATAAGATCATTTTTTTAAAGTGACCTCTCATTTATATTTGTAAGGCTGGTCCCTTTGGAAAACAAGTTATCAATCTGCTATGTCCTTCTCTGTCGAGTCCGTATCATGCATTTATCTAAATTTAGGGATGCCAGTCAGGACTTAATTTCCTGACAAATTATAAATGATATTTTTTAAATAATTAATTAAATCAATGTAATCTCTTCTCCAGAAGGTTTCCGTAGGGCCAATGATTAAGATTTGTTAATTATAAATAAGAGTAATCAAAGTATATTAATTAACTGAGTGACATGCAAATAAATGGTAAATGAATGACGGTTAAACTAAAAACAATATATATTCAATTAAGGGTTGACACATAAATTTACAATATGGAAATTTGGATCATAACTTAATCTAGTATCTTAAATTTAACATAAGAAACTTAGCTTAGACTTATCTTTGAGGGATATGCCATGATGTGGGTAAGGCGTCATCGGCGGAAGTGGAAGTCGTCGGTGAGGTGTCATTTGGAAATGACTACATCTTAATCTTCTACATTTTGGTAAGACAGGAGCTCCTGGGTCAAGCTCCGAAGACCTCAAGGTATCAGCTCCGGAGAAACAAGGCTGCTCTAAAGACTAAAAAGACTGATCCAAAAAAAATTTTCCGGCTCTTTTTAAAGTATAGGCTCCACCCCCTGTACTTGGGACACGCCCACTGACTTCCTAGCTGTTTGAATTTTATAATAACTTAAATATCTTGTTTATCCCTAATATTAAAAGGTAAGGGACAAGCAGGTAGAGAATATTTTATTGTATGACCCAACAAAGGATGTGAATTCTCGTACCACCCGTGGGGTGCTGTAGAGGTAATACCCTTTTGGCAACGCACGAATATTATGCTTGTTATTTTAAAACTTATAGGTTTGATACATAGCAAATCTAACATCTCTATGGTTTAACATGCTATTCACTTATGCTGTTTATATATGATGGTGATTCCTATGTAACATGATTTCATTTGCTATAAATGTCGGATAGGTTAGAATAATGATAATGAATTTAAGACTATTCATTGAAGCTAAATTTTCTATCAAAACAGAGCACATCAGATTAGAGCATGATCATTAAGTACATCATAATTACAAAATTATAATTGTAGTAAATTGTATAAATCTTACTGTTGTAAATTGTTTTAGATGGTTGATTATCTTGTAGAAGGCCTCCAAGATCCAAAAGTACTTACGAATTATTCAGTTATTGCTTTGATTACAAAGGCAGAATCAATGGGCAAGAGGAAAGCGTTGTCAGGTTCATTGAGAACCCATTTACTGGAGGCGATCCCTGTGATATCCTACTCTCCAAAAACGATTACTATCACAGCAACTTCCGCACCCAGGTTTGTAATGTTATTAAGTCCTTTCTTGTGACTTGAAAATTTTCCCATTGATATTATTAGTTCATAACACAGATTATATCATTTTTTTTTTTTTTAATATCCTTTACTTATTACTTGTCATTTGCATGTTTTTCTGATTAATCTTAATGGCAGCTTCTATTTTTCCTATCTGATCAGTCAACCCATTTTCATAGTGCAATAGCTCAGGACTACTATTTGCTGCAATAATAGGTTATTTTAAAAATTAAATATACTTTTATCTGTATTACATTTCAGCAATATTTTTCAGTGTGACGACTAGCAAAAAACAAGTATTTGTTAAAAATACAGAAAAAGGGAAAGAATACTCTTCTGTTGAAGAAGTTGCTCGTAAGCACTACATGTCTGAATTTTCTTTTGACTCAGGTAATTAATATTGTTACATAAAATACTTTACTTATAAAAATGACTAGTTAAAAGTAATACTGGAAGATGGAGCCATTTATTATTTTATTGAAACACCTATTACTTAAAAATAATTGTATTATTATCATAATATCAGAAAGGTATGTAGAATTAGATTGTTATAATTGGTTTCCCATCCTAGATCGTATCAAGCACTTTTTGTTTGAGAAAAAGACCTTTAAAATTAAATGTACTAACCAGGGAATCTTCTAGGCTGTCCACTAAGGATTTTGATGTCCCTCTTTTAAATTTTTTTTTTTTTTTTTATAGAAAAAAAAATAATGTTCATTTAGTGTTTACATTTTTTCACTTACTAAAATAGATATATTTTGTTTCATGAACCATGAGGATATATTTCGAACGCCAAATATAACATAACTTATAAAGTAACCTTTGAAAATAGAACAAATTTGGTACATTCATGAGAGGCAGCAGTGGCATAGCGAGCTTGACTAGCGCCTGGTGCACAATACCTTTTCAGCCTTCCCCCCATTATTTCCTTTTTATTTAGGAATTAACATTTATTATATTACACTGGCACTAAATTTAAAATATATTTTCCAGAAATCAATTTAGTTCAGTCAATAAACACAATGTAGAGTGCATCAAATATGTGATCATTTTTGACTTCATAGCTTTGTTAGGAATAGTTAGAAGGTAAATATACTAAAAGTCCCCACCCCTGGGGTGTAAGCTAACGGAGGGGGAGGAGAGAAGTTCAATTTTTTTGGTTTTTCGATGATATCTCGAAAACAGTTCGCTTTAGAAAAATATATTTCCAATAAACATAAAAGCTAATTAAATTTCCTATAAAATTGATTATATACAAATTTGTAGTAATTCTAAGTGTTTACGAGATATTCATTATTCACAATTGGTGATTTTCAGGAAAAAACAAATGCCACCTAACTTTTTGTCAAACTTTTGCTTCTAGTAGCTTCCCCAATCGTTTCCAATAAAAAACATCAGATTGAAAATTGCATGAAAAGAGCATTAAATATACTTTAATTTCAAATATATATACAGGGTGGACCAAAAAGAATGTACGTATTTCAAACTGATATATTTAATGAATTGTAAGACATGCAACTATGGAACTTGGGACACATATTTATGAAACTCTCTAGTTTAGATTACAGGTGTTTAACAAGTCCTCCACCAGCGACACGAACAATATCACACCCATACTCAACTAAGCATGTCCGGTGTCACTGATGTAATGGCAGTACGGTTTTGGTTCTTCAACTCATCGAGGTTCTGTGGTAGTGGAAGAACATAAACGGTGTCCTTGATGAAACCCCATAGGAAGAAATCACACAGGGTCAAATCCAGTGACCGTGGAGGCCATCTGAAAAGTGTTAAATCTTCCCTTCCTTGACGTCCAATCCAATGGTTCGGAAGAGTTTGATTCAGAAACTGACGGACTTGACGACTCCAGTGAGGGGGTGCCCCGTCTTGTTGAAAAATGAGGTTGAACTTGTTTAGCCTCGGAAACAACCAGTTTTGCAACATATGAAGATAGTGCGGACCGTTAATCGTGTTTCCATCAAAGAAAAAACGGCCGTAAACAGATGAGCAGGATATAGCACAAAACACATTCACTTTAGGCGACATGTGGGTTCTGTAGGCCCCAAATTCTAACACTCTGTTTGTTCACCTTCCCATTAAGGTGAAAACATGCTTCATCACTGAACACGATCCGTTCTGAGAAATTGTTATCGTTGTTGATAACATCCTGAATCTGGCCACTAAATTCCACATGTTTATGTTGTCATCATTATTCAGAGCCTGTAACAGCTGTAACTTGTACGGCTTCATAACTAACCTGCGTCTCAAAACACGCCAAACTGTTGTTTTAGGCAGCTGCAATTCCCGACTGGTCTTCCCGGGGTGACTGGCCCTTTGGGATGTGAGTTTGGTCCACTTCTTCTTCCAAACGTCTCTGTCCCTAGCAGCTCTCCACCAGAGGGGTCCTGCCAGCAGTTTAAACGTGTCGCTCCACATTTTCTTTGGGTGCCCTTTTCCAATTAGGTCATATGGAGTCCATTCAGTGACAATTTTTGACCTTCTATTTTCTTCACACCGAAGAAGATGCCCAGCCCACTTCCATTTGCTCAGTCTTATCTGCCTGAGTGTGTCTGTGAGCCCTGTTTCTTTCTTGATCTTGATAGTTCTCACCCTGACGCTTTTCCTCACCTTCATAATAGATCTTTCGATGTTGTTCTGCCACACCTGGATCTTCCTCTCTTGAGCTTTTGTCAGAGACCACGTTAGGCATCCATAGGTAACCGCTGGGCTTATGCAACTGTCAAAGACCCGTCTTTTTAGTTCCATACTTATATTGCCTTTCATAATATGTTTTAGGGACCAAAACTTGTTCCAACCTAGTGCCATTCTCCTCTGGATTTCTTTTGATCCTCTATCTGCAAAGGATACCATCTGACCCAGATAGATAAACTCCTCAACATATTCCAAACTGTAGTTGTTCAGTTGGCATTCTTCTTTTCCTCTATTCGTCATCAGTTTCGTCTTTTCTTTATTAGGGTAAAGACCAATTTCTTTACATAATTTTAGAAGATGCTTGAGCATTTTCCGCAATTCTCGCATATCTTTGACAAACAGCACGATGTCATCCACAAAACGTAAGTTGCTTAACCATTTACCATTTATTTTTATTCCCATGTTTCCCCAACCAAGACGCCAGAATATCATCTCCAGCACAAGAACAAATATAAGTGGGGATAGCGGATCTCCTTGTCGCATACCCTTCTCAACGCTGAAACTTTGTCCTCTCTTTTCTGTTATGATATATGCAGACATTTCTTTATACAGCTCTATAATTATCTTTACAGACTTTTCCTTTATTCCTATTGTCCTAAGGGCTTTAAATATTTCGGTATGTATAATGCTGTTAAACACTTTCTTGAAGTCGAGAAAACAAAGGTATAGAGAGAAGTTGTATTCATTTGCCTTCTCGATAATCTGGTTTACAGTCAAGATGTGGTCCACTGTCGAAAAACCTTTTCTAAATCCTGCTTGTTTTTCGTCAACACATTCCATAATTCTTTTGGTGAGCCGCTGATCATCTTAGAAATTTGAGTTTTCTTTCTGCTATGAATCAGTACCTACAATTTCTTTTTTATTCACTCCTCTTTTATCTCCTTCATGAGTTACCAGAAATCTGTCCAGACTTATAGATCAATGGTGGGTTTTGTTATCTTTCTTTCTTTTTCCTTTAGACATTGGCTCTTGGTTTTTATATGTATTTTTTACAGTTACTTCACTTTATCTTCACTCCTTTCCCTTTTTTTACTTAAAGTTTCTTGAGCTTTTAATTCTTCTAATGAGAAAAGCTGATCATTTATGAAAAGTTTGTCATACTTCAAGGTCGCCTTATTGCCTTTCTCCCAATGAGCTTTCATAAATGGAAATAATTCTTTTCTGGTATCCCTTACAGCCTTTGAAAGATCATCTTTAATTTTAATTCTTTTAAATAAATCAGATTTCGCTAATTTACATTTGTCTATCATAACATCTTTTTTCAATAATAATGAATTTAATTTAACTATTACTGGGCCATTTTTATTTTTGGGGTTAATTTTCCTTATTTCCATTATGTCATATGGTCGTATGTTTGATATGATATATTTCAATATTTCCATTATGTTGTTATTCATTTCCGAAAGGTTTTCCCTGTCATACTGAATATTATTATGTTTTTTTTTTTTAATTTAAATTTGTCTCTCTTTCTCTATTAATTTGAATGCTATTAGTTAGCTCATTAAACTGCGATTTTATATCTTTGATTTCTTCTACTTGGTTTCTTCTATTTTCGTCAAGTTTCATTTCTAAGCCTGATATTTTTTCTATTAGTATGTTAAATTTTTCTTCTATTGATGTCATATTGGTTTATAAAGCAATGAGAGGTAATATAGTTAATTATACATTTTCCTTATATAGAATCGAAAAAAGTTGTTATGTGACATATACAAACAGATATTGAGATGTGAATGAAGTAGAGCGGAGACTAAGTGGGGGGGGAGATGGGTGGAGCTAGACCTGGTGGGGTAGTATCATTTAAATCCCGCTACAGATTGCAAAGATAAAACAAAACCTAGTTTACCTTATATTGTGAAAATATATTTTCTTATAGCATTCCTTCCTCTCGTCTGATTTTCTCTAAACTTTGTAACCGTTTTCTCCAGTCACTAAACTTCATTAATGTCAAAATTTATTTCAATTGGTACACTATTACCGATATTAATACAAGGTGTATGTATATATATATATATGTATATATATATTTTCTTCTAGAACCTTACATCATTTCACACAAAACGTTTCTGATATTTGAAGCAAATGTTTAACAAAAATTGAAGTAAACATTTTTTTAATATCTAAAATTATTGATTTTTAATAACTTATTTCTCGAAAACCATTGGAATTTTGACAAATATGTATATAATTAATTTTATTGGAAATTTAATGAGCTTTAATTTTTATTTGTCTAGAGTCTACTGTTTTCGAGATGTAATAAAAAAACACAAATTTGGGACTTTCACCCCTCCCCCCCACCCTTAGCTCACCCCCCAGGGACGAGGGCTTTTAGTATGTTTACCTCCTAACTACTCGTAACGAAACTGTGAAGTCAAAAAATTATCGCATATTTCATGCAATCTACACCCCTCATTTCAGCACTCTTTCTTTACCTGGGGTCGCACTTCTCTGAGAAAACATGTTTATTGGTACTCATTCCGAAACTAATTGTTTGATTCAAAATTTCTATTTTTTATCTGACTGCTCCTTAAATTTACTATAAGAACCTATATATGAAATTTTTATTATGTCACGTTATACACTCAAACCAGCCCACAAAATTTGTCAATATTGTCATACTTTACCAAAACATAAATATTAGCCCTGTAGTAAATTTCACTAGGTTTTTGTTGAAAAAAATACATTTCAGATCTGACAAATAGTTTTGGAGTTATGGTGAAAACTATACCGAAAAAACTTGGATTTCAAAATAGTAAGCGGTTTTTAACGTGCTGGTATGGGTATTTAATGGGACTTGATCAAAATTTAATATAGAGGTTCTTATAGTAAATTTAAGGAAAATTCAGATATAAATTAGAAATTTTGGATTGAACAATTAGTTTCGGAATGAGTACCAATAAACATGTTTTCTCAGAGAAGTGCGGCCCAGTTAAAGAGTGCTGAAATGAGGGGTGTAGATTGCATGAAATATGCAATAATTTTTGACTTCACAGTTTCGTTAGGAGTAGTTAGAAGGTAAACATACTAAAAGCCCCCCGTCCCTGGGGGGTGAGCTAAGTGTGGGGTGGAGGGTTGAAGGTCCCAAATTTGTGTTTTATGATTATATCTCGAAAACAGTGGACTCTAGAAAAATATGCTACAAATCAAAATTAAAGCTCATTAAATTTCCTATAAAATTAATTATTACATATTCGTCGAAATTCCAATGGTTTTCGAGATATATTTTATTAAAAATCGATAATTTTAGAAATAAAAAAAATGTTTACCTCAGCTTTTGTTAAACATTTGCTTCAAATACCAGAAACGTATATATGGAATTAAAGTATATTTAATGTTCTACAATTTTGATTCCGACGTTTTTTCTGAGAAATGATGAGGTAAGGTTCTAGAAGAAAAAGTTTGACAAAAAGTGAGGTGACATTTGTTTTTTCCCGAAAATCACCGATTTTCAATGACGAATATAACGTAAACGGTTAGAATTACGACATATTTATGTATAATTAATTTTATATGAAATTTAATTAGCTTTTATGTTTATTTGAAACATATTTTTCTAGAGTCAACCATTTTCACAATATTATCGAAAAACTAATAAAATTGAACTTCTCCCCTCCCCCCACTGTTAGCTCATTACTTTTAGTATGTTTACCTTCTAACAATTCCTAATGAAGCTATGAAGTCAAAAATTATCGCATATTCCATGCACTCTACACCCCTCATTTCAGCACTCATTGACTTGACTAATTATAATAAAAATAAAAATTATCCAGCAATTTTTTGTTTTGCTGACCATTTGGCGCCCCATTGTGAGTAGTGCCTGGAGCATGAAGCCCCCCTTGCCCCCTCCCTCGCTATGCCACTGAGAGGCAGTCCCATCTTATGATTCCCATGATAACTAACAATTAGAGCTAAGTTAAACAAACACACACACACTTTTTTTTTTTTTTATCACAAGATTTTATATAACCTCCAATCTCTGACTGGAGCTATCTCATTTTAGCAGCAGACCCTTAATTTTTTTTTTTTACTGATCCCACTCAACATCCTATTAGTTAGTGTTACTTTCAAGATAACAAAACAGTTTTTCTATCAAATTTGTGATGTTTTTTATTTTTATTTTTTATTACTACTTTTAATAAATAAATTTAAAGATCTTTGTATTGGATTATAATAAATGCTTATATTTTAAAACAGTATTGATGCTAAGAGATGCCATCATACTAAAAACATAATATGTCTAATAAATATGTTACATTACTTTTTTTATTCTGTTTTAGGTATCCATGATGAAGGAAAACTATTAGTTACGTGTGCTCTTGCTTGTTTATGGGAAGTTATCTTCCATGATGTAGAAGGTGTATTTCATTCAGAATTACAATCAGCTCCTCTTGATTGGGGTTCTTCTGGCTTTTACAAGCGTCGTGTAGAAATCATCGAAGTATTTTTGAGATTATAATTTTTTTTTTTTTAATATATATATAATTATGAGCTTTAATATTAAATTAATAGATAATATTTTTACATATTCATTCATTTCGTTAAAAAGTTATTCTAAAAAAGTATTGGCTGGAAAAGAGTATAAGGGAGTGATAGAAGCATCCTCAGCTACACCATCCATCCATCCACCTCATGTTCGGTCATGCTACTCTCCTTGTTCCAAAGATCTGTTCTGTCGCCACTTTTTTTTTGGAATCTGCACCATCCATTCTGGCTAGATGGCCAGCCCACTGAAGTCTTCCCAATTTTATGATTTTGGAAATCTTGTTATCTTCAAAGAGCCCATACAATTCTTGGTTCTTTTGTCTTCTCCATGTCTTCCACTTTGATGGGTCCTCCTCAATATCCCCCTTTTGAATATCAATAGCCATGCCTTCAAATCAAAAATTAATACCGGACGGACTATAGCTTTGTACAGTCTGACAATATATTTATACTTCTATTTCATGAAATTTAGTGTGCTAATAGGTTCAACTATTGTTTTTTTTGGTTTTAGAAAACTTTAAATGAAATTGCTGAAGAAACTGCACCAGTATATTTACGAAAAGTGACTAAGAAATATGCTGGTATTATTGGTCCTCTTGATTGGAATTTATTAGAATCTGGAAGTCTTGAGGAGGTAATATCAGAGACAACCCTTTAAAAGTTAAATTAACAGATATTTCATTTTTTTTTTTTTTAAATTTTTTATCATGCTTATTGCTGTCTTATTATATTAATTTTATAGTTAACGTTATTAAGTTAGTTAAGAGAGAGCGAGGTAAAACGAAGTTACTTTTTTGAATTTTGAATTTGAAAAACAATACCTTTAAGTTTCCATAGTTGTGATTAGTAACCAAAAGGTTCATGTCCTTTCATTTCAGGCTTTATGCTGAAAATTTACTGTTACATTGTTTTATTGAAGTTAATTATTATAATTGTTTTATGAATAAAAAAAGCTTTATTGATATGTCTTTCAATTATTTATGTTATTTTTCTGTTATTTAAAAAAAATAAAAAAATATTTCAGGCTCAGCATTTTTTATCTAGCCTTACTACTGATGTATTTCTTAAAATTGCAAAATATCTTATAGAAGATTACAGATCAAGAAGGAGCGGGCTTCCGGATTTAACACTTTGGGATTCATCGTCTAACAAAGTATCAATTTAGTGATTAGTATTTTAACAACTATCATAATAATTATTTATGAAATACATTAACTAAATTTCCAAAATATTCTAGTGCATTTTTGTGGAAGTCAAAGGACCAAGTGATACACTTTCTCCTAACCAGATAAAGTGGCTTCAAAAACTTGATGAATTTGGAGCTAATGCTGAAGTTTGTCGAGTTAACAGTAAGATTTTTTTTTCTTTGATTTTTTTTTTTTTTTTTTTTTTTCAAACAATTTGGCTATCACGTTTTCAGAATCATTTAACTATGCAACATGCTACTGCAGTTTTTAAATATCAGAATATCCTATTTGTAATTGCTTGTTTGTTGGTTTGTGGGTTCTTATTTTCCTTAAGTTTTCCAACTAGGGCAGGAAGGATGGGTTAGCCTACAAATTACCAACCGATTCTAGCCCGGGTGGGAAGGTTCATTCTGTAGGTCTTCCACAAAATAAATTTTAACCCTCTTCCATCCATTCCTATTGCTTTTCTGTCTTATTTAAACAGTCATAAATTTAGCTAATTTTCGAGGAACTTCTAAGTTCCTATGGTTTATAGGTATGCCATAAAAATTTCAATAATAAGTATGACAAATTTGTTTATTGAGAGATCATTTATTCAGCCAAGTATTATTATCCTGATAATGTATTGTAAATTAATGAAATGAAATGTAATGACTCTATAAAATCCATTCAAATTTGACTATTCTCTATTTTAGAAATTAGATTGTTTGGTAATACAAGTATATCATTTGGTCAGTTCGATTGTATGAAAGGGTGCCTGTTTAATTTAAAATGTATGATCATATCATGTATCTGAGTTATTCAAAAATTGAATTAATTCCATTATAATATATATTTGATTGGTTCTTTTTCTGTTTAATGATAACTTCATTGTATTTCAGCTCTGAACACTGGTCCTAAAAGTCAAGGTAGAAAAAGGAAATTAGAAGAAGAAACATAGTATTTTTTATATTCACTCATTGGAAGATTTTATATTTTATGTATAATTGCATAGGAAAACATTTTTTTTTTTTTTTTTTTTTTTTTTTGGTTGTTATTTTTATCTTAGAGATCTATGGCATTATGAAAATCAGTAACTTTATAAAAACTATGTGACATATCTGGATTAAGGTGATATGTAACAGTTTTCAAAAATTTATTTTTTGTTACCAATGAATGTATTTGTAGCAATATCTCCTGCTTACACATCTTCAACTTGCAAATCAAGATTCTTGATTAAACACATGATTTCATTCCAAACACTTGATCACTTGGTCCTTTTGAAAACTGAAGAAGTTGTTACTTTAAATTTGTGACATAAAAACTTCATCCATTCATTCACTTATAGTAACAGACTTAAGTCACATTTTAAAGCCCATTTTATCTTGTCTGTCTGATTACCACAAACTTAACTTTTTTAAAAGTTTGGTTTGAAAATCATTTAGAACTTGTTATGTGAGATGTTTGTAGCATTTTTTCTGCTTTTTCCTTTAAAGCTCATGTGTACATTATATATTTAATGTCTTGAATATTTCAAGACAGGTATCTCTAGAACCTTTAAAATGCTTTAAGAGCTGTGAAACTATCTAGTCATAGATTATGATTGACCACTACAATATTTTTTTCCAAATAATTGTTCGGGCATGTAAGTAATTATAATTTTTATAATAGAAAAGGCCAATTTTAGTTTTTTTTAAACTGTTTCTTTTGGAAGTGAGCTTAAAAGACATGCTTGAGGATCATTTAAAAGTTGAATTTAGTTCAATTTAAATTTAGAGTCATAGTTGTCTTCCTCTGTTTTTAAGGACCTCTCATTTCTTTTAACTACTGTCATTTTAGTAAAATTTTAGTATGATGGGCAAGATAACTTACAGCAGTAATTATTTCAGAAACTTAGACCATGAAATTTAAGAAAAAAAATATAGATTAAAGATATATAACAGTTTAGGTATTACATAATGATTATTATTTTAAATTAAAACCATTCTTTCAAAGTAATTTTTATAATTTTTTTTTTAAATATTAATTAGTTGTATAATATTTTGGTAAACACCTCCCTAAGATGTACAGAAACATCCAAATTTTTTTATATAAATAGGCATTTAAATCAAAATGTTCAGATTTGAAGAATTTCTAGATAAATGATTGATATTATTATTAATTGTTTAGGACTCATAAATATTGTTGGTGAAAAAATCATCCCCTAAGTCAGCTGTAGTTAAAAAAACTGACTTATGTTGTAAACTTTTAGTTGCCAACAATAAGTTCTTTTGAGGATAGTTTTCTTTATTTTTTAAAATATAATTGAATGGCTCCGCCAAAAAATGTTCTAAGCGACAAAAAAAATTTTGAGTAATCAGTAAAAGAAAATCATAATTTAAATTTCTTGTTAGTTTAGTAAGTTAGATTTTTTTTTTCACCTTGTAATTGGTTATATTTACATGTATAGTAACATAATGGATTGCTATATCATACTATGATGTATTATTTATAATACATTTAAAAAACTTTAAAATTGTCACTTCAAAATTTTGTTGCTTAGAACGTTTTTCGGCGGACCCATTCAATTTAATTATTTAATTATAATGTTCAGGGGAAATTTTTGTGTGTAATGTGAATTTACAATGAAAAGCATTTATAAATTTTAAAGTTAATTGTATGTTTGTTTAATTTTATGTATTTTAAAACTTCTTCCTAACATGCAAAATTTAAACATTGCAAAATCAAAAAAAATATAAAATAAAATAAAAATAATGTACTGAACAAAAATGATAACTTTTAAAATTTCTAAAATAAGTAATTATTCAAAGTATCATTCCTTACTTTTTAATATTTTATTTACTTAAACTAAAGGAGACCAGAGTTTGTTTATTTCGTTTAATGTCACTTTTATGCTGCTATGGCTAATCGGACTATGCTACGGTGGGAGTCCTAAATTTTGCCTATCCAGCTATAATTAGGATAGGGATCTTTAACGAGTACCTGGCATTGCACAGGCTCGGGACCCCCATTTTATGTCCCTTCCGAAGGATGGCATAGCTAAGGATTTTTTACTCCCTTTTAAAAATCCTAAGGTCATCTGCCGGGCTGCGAACCCGCGATCTTGGGTTTAGTAGGTTGCTATGCTAACCACTACACCACAGGTGACCAGAGTTTCATAGTATTTAGGATTATTGATTCGGAATAATTTTGATATTAGTTATATTTTTAGTCTGTAATTGTTTTTAATTTATTTTTTTAATTCCTGTGTATCTTTCTTTTAAAATCGCCGAAAATTAACCAAAAAACTAATATTTGAAATATGATAATTTAAAATACTATGTTTAATAAAAAAGATTATTTCATTTTATTACTCAGCTTTGGTCTTTAATCTCGCAGTGATTAGAGCTAAGGATAGAACGTCAAATTTTTAATTGGGACACTTGAGATCCAGCCAATTTTATTATTATGTATTTTATTAGTTGAATTATTTTTATGTGTTTTAGATTTTAAATTTATTTAACTAATCTAATAATTCTAGCAGATTTAGAATATTTTTTAAAAGTATAAGGAATGCTTCCATACCATTGTAAACTAAATTAAGAACACATCATGTAAAATATAATTAATTTTTAAAGTAAATTTTATTTTATTTATATTTTATCTGGATATTTTTTATAAGATAATAATAAAATGTTTGTTATTACTATTTTGTGGTTTCATAAATTTATTTCAGATTTGTTTTGTTTTTTTTACAGTAAATTATCTGCATCTTTATTATAAATCATCTACATCCTGCTCTTTTGTTATTTTTCTTTATTTGCGTAATACACCAACTACGCTACCTTTTCTTGGCAAGTAACTTGATTGGAATAAATTTTAAGTTTTGTACAGATTTTGATATCCAATACATCAGAACACTTACAAAGGAAGGACACACTCAGTCTCTCACGGATCTTGTTGTTAATATTTTTTTTGAGGTTTCTGGTAAAAAAATAGACACATATTTAATTAATTCTTCAATGAAGGAGTTACATATATAGAAATTATTTCATTATTCATGGCATTTACACCTCATTTATTATTAATAAATCTTGTTACATGTTTCGGGAACAACAATGTCCCATCCTCAGACTTTTTACTGTATCCATTTCCATTCTGACTACTATTTCACGAAAATTCTTACAAGAGGCTATAATATGCCATCCACTATATTTAATTAATTCTTCAATGAAGGAGTTACATATATAGAAATTATTTCATTATTCATGGCATTTACTCCTCATTTATTATTAATAAATCTTGTTACATGTTTTGGGAACAACAATGTCCCATCCTCAGACTTTTTACTGTATCCATTTCCATTCTGACTACTATTTCACGAAAATTCTTACAAGTGGCTATAATATGCCATCCACTATATTTAATTAATTCTTCAATGAAGGAGTTACATATATAGAAATTATTTCATTATTCATGGCATTTACTCCTCATTTATTATTAATAAATCGTGTTACATGTTTCGGGAACAACAATGTCCCATCCTCAGACTTTTTACTGTATCCATTTCCATTCTGACTACTATTTCACAAAAATTCTTACAAGTGGCTATAATATGCCATCCACTATATTTAATTAATTCTTCAATGAAGGAGTTACATATATAGAAATTATTTCATTATTCATGGCATTTACTCCTCATTTATTATTAATAAATCTTGTTACATGTTTCGGGAACATGTAAATGAATAATAAATGAGTCCATAATAAATGAGGAGTAAATGCCATGAATAATGAAATAATTTCTATTAGACACATATTTTGCCGTTCCGACCAATGGGCCCTAGAACCCGAGAAAAAAAATAAAATAGCATTAAATTAATTTATTTTATATCTCAAGTTTAAAAAATGATATCAACATGATTCTTGTACCAAGATTTTCATTTTTGATTGCGGATTTAAGTAAAAATACAGCCGCACCATAGATTTTGGGTTAGGTTAATTCAATTCTAAAAAAAATGATTAGATTTTCAAGAAAACTACCTCTATAGATTTCTTAACACAAAAACTGACGTCCTAATTCAGCACCCTCAAAAACATTGAAAAACGTTTATTCAATAAAAACAAAAAATATTGTTTTTCACCCTCTTCGAGGGGAAGAAATTTTTAAAACGATTATAGCTAATAATTTGTCACGTAATTTATTCATTGGTATCGCTGGAAAGAGGAGAGCCTCAGCTTTCTTTTGATGTATATTAATGCAAACTTCGATCAACCAAATAATCCTATTAAAAAAATTGGCAAATCTGAAAAACATATTTATTTTTAACTTGAGTTTGAAACCAGATAGAAAAATGAAACCAAAGATATTTCAAGAGTATTACCACCCTATATTTTTTATAAAAATCTGAAGTTGATATGTTAAACCGTCTAAGCGTAATCCATGTTTTTGTCAATTTAAACAAAAATTGCCTACCATCTAGTAAGGCACATTTTGAAGCTTATGAATTTTTATTTTTATTTTTGGATGAAATTTGTTATTTAAGGGTCTTTTTAATGCTGAATTCGAATCCGATATCAGTTCTTGTGAAAAAAGGATTCCAACATTTTTTTTGCAAATGTAGGACAGATGTCATAATTTTAAGGGCAGTTCCACTACTTTTCAGCGACATTTCGTTTTTCAGGGTTTGAAACCATGGCATTCATGATCATCATGTAAAAATGTGGTGCTGAGCTAAAAGTAAAATTTGCATGATGAACTGGAGACTGCTTGTAATATTTTGATGATTACCAAAGAAACACAATGTGTTTTTTTCCTGTTATAATGTATGATATATATATTTTTTTTCACGTCATTTGCATGTTCTTTACCTTTTCAAAAGTAGTTAGTAAATTCAGTATTGTCATGATGAAATCGAGAAGTCCAATTACCTTGGAAACAAGTTAACTGTGATACTAATATTTTAGCAGATATTAGTGTTGAGAAAACTTGGTCAAGTTGTGCCTCTTAATAAGCTTGAAGTATCTATTTTGGAATGAATGTTATTTTTAGAGTAATAACAGGATTTTGGAAAAGAATAAACAATTTTCTGACTAAAAAGTGCATATTTTTGACTTATCAACTTAATTTATTACATTTAAGAAAAGAAAAATGGAATCAACAAGGTATGTATATTATAAACTTGGGGTGTATACATAAATTACATTTTCATCCTTTTAGGTACGTACTGTCACATCTACTTTAAAAACTTCAAACTAAACTTTAAAAATTACTAAAATAATATAAAATTGCACTTAATAACGACAGTTCTATTAACTTTTAAACAATAAAACCTAAATAGATTGTAAATGATAAATAAGCTACAAATTAAAAACTATCACAATAGGTATTAAATAAAATATGAGTATATTAAAAACATTGTTTTGATAAAAATAATGTTCCTTTAACTTTCATTATAACTAATTAGATGGGTATAACGTTTAAACATTAAATAAAAAAATGTAGGCTGTATGTTTAAAAATAAAAAAATTAACGAGCAACAATAATTGAATTCTTGAATTATTACACTTATTATGGCATCACTCCTCTTTATTATTCATCTATTAAGTTACATGTTTCGGGAAAACTTTGTCCCATCCTCAGACTTTAACAGTTATTTCTCCATGGTGTTATCACACTGTGTCTGTTCCTGTTTGAGGAACAGACACGGTGTGATAACACCATGGAGAAATAACTGTTAAAGTCTGAGGATGGGACAAAGTTTTCCCGAAACATGTAACTTAATAGATGAATAATAAAGAGGAGTGATGCCATAATAAGTGTAATAATTCAATAATTGTTAACTCCTTCATTGAAGAATTTAATAATTGAATTCGTTGGTTCCTCTTGGGCTGATGTTGGTCTGGCTGTGCTGAATGCCTAGAAATTTCGCACATTTCCAGTATAAGATGGAGAAATCAAGAAATTTATTTTTATAAAAGCAGATACGCTAAAGCAATTTAAGTTCAAATATAACACGATATCCTCACTCAGTTGTAGGGAGTGAATTCGTACCAAAAAAACGTTGGTATCACGTTATACACGTGGCCTATTTGAAAAGTAAAACATGGTATCTATTGGTTTTTAAGAGCTTTGAATTTATCTTTAATCTAAAAAAAAATATGTTTTCAATGGGTTGATACACCTTAGGGAGTGAGGATGAATTAAAATACGGTACTTACTGAGCGGAGTCAATGCACCTCCACTTGTCTAACAATGAACTCAGCGTCTTGAAACAAGGCAGTAGACAGGTCTACCAGAAATAGCGTTACCCTATACAAAACAACCCTCAAATTTTTCTTTTAGAGAGCGATGGAAGGATTTTAAAAAATAATTTAGGGAGTGAACTAGAGGGTTGTGACACTTCTTTATGATGGTGTATATCCTGCTAAGTAGGCTAAATATCAATCACAAAGTTATTTTTGGATAAAAAATAGAAAACAATACCTCTTCATATTTTCAAACTAGAAAATAAGCGTAAGAGAAGGCCTTAAATATTTTTGAAATGCAAGCATTTTCAAGTTGTGACAACCTAGGGAGTGAGTAAATGCTATACATAAACGTCAATTACTTTGGTTATATGTAGATATATCATTACTGTTAGGGGTCCATAATGGTACAATGGGTACTTTGCCATATAAACTAAAATCTAAATTTTATGTTCGGTAAAATTTTCAAAATAACTATTTGACTTAAATTGTACCAAAATTTTGAAATCACCCATATATAATGGTTTACAAATAGAAAATATATTTTTATATTTGTGATTAGAGATAATGCTCTAGCACTATTTACTCTTCTTAGGTGAATACTTCAAAACATTTTTTTTTTTTTATTAAATTACATCTTGCATGATATTAAGATTATTTAAAAATAAAATTAAAAAAAAATAGTATAAGAACAAACAGACATTTTAGGAGTCTGTCCATTTATTTAAACAAAATATCAGTAAACTTCAGATGACAGTCAAAAATATAATGGATGAATGAAATACTGCAAAAATAACAAAAGTTCTTAATAAATTTGTAATATCAAAAACATTTAAATTAATTTTTTAAGTATCACAAGTACATAAAAAATATTAGATCAACTTTAACAACACACTTTTAATAAATTTTTCAGTACTCAAAAACGGTAATCACCATTAATTAATACTCGTAAAGATGCAAACCTCATGTAATATTTCAAATAACAATAACTTATAGTTGTAAAAAGCATTTAAATAATATAAAACTTTAGGTTTTTAAATATACATACATAAAAATTATAATTATATATATATATATAATGATTATAACATGTTATAAATAATGATATATACATATATATATATTTCATTAAATGAATCAGATTGCTGAACAAGTCTAAAATAAAGTATATACTTTGTTATGTTTTTTTTTTTTTGTTTTTTTTCAAATTTCTTTTGGATATTTCTGATTTTCCCTATAAAAAAATGGTTGATAACTATAAATTATTATTTCATTTTCAAATTACTACTATTATTTCATACTTTTTCAAAAAATAATTTTAAATGTACTTTAGATTCTTGTTTACAGTTTGATCCAATTATCCTTACATAAACCAAGTATACACAGTTCCTTATTTTAGTTCTTATAAAGTTAAAAAATCTCGATAGTACAAATAAATATTTGACTTATAAATTTGTACTTTAATGGAATTTTGTACTGTCAAAAAAGCCAATATTAAATTGACAAAAGTTATAATCTAGTGCTAGCTCTCACTTGTTTTCTTTCTTTATTATAACGCATATTACAAAATACCCAGCTAAGATAAAGGAAACAAATATTAATTAAATATTTCCCAAAACTAAGAGAGCAAATATTTACTAATTTACTACTTTAAATATAATAACTGTCTGGGAGTTTACCAATTCAAGTCTTTAATTTCAAACAGCATTAACAAAGGGAAAATGATGCACAATTCATTACAGATCATAAAAAATGAAATGAAAGAACCTTAATTTTATAACTTAAACTGAAATATCAGAGGCACCTAGAATTTATCTTTTTTTTATATTCTATTGTTATTGCAATGTAAACAAAGGGGCGGAAACTTTTTTTTCTTTACTTTTGTTTAGTTGATTATATTGGTGTTTAATTTTATTTTATTTTTTTTTTAATTGACAGCTAAAAAAGCTACAGCTATTATACTTCCTGATAGCCAGGAAAATTTAGCCATAATTATATATTTTATATAGTATTTAATGTAAACAATACAACTAAACAGATTATGATATCTAATGAGACTTACAGAAGATGAAAAAATAATTGAGAGTAACCTATCAAATAGCTGTCAATGCATAAAAAAAAAAAAAAAAAAAAAAAAAAAAAAAAAGATGAGATTTCAAAAACTATTATCAAATAGCCCTAAATCTAACCTTCAATTACAGAGAAGTTTATCCATATGAAATTGCAATAACTAATACCGCCAAAAAGTACAAGACTACTACAGAAAACACCTTTGTTCTTTAGAAAAATTTTAATACAGAAAACTGGTATAGAGGAAGTTAATTAGATCTTAAATTTACGTTATATAAGAGATGCACCATCTCGTATAACAGCTAAATTTTAACTTGTTAGATAAGTAGGCTGTTCCCGAGAAGAAAAACTAATTGTAATACATTTAGAGATAATTAGTAAGATTAATTAATAATTTCAAGCTTTTTTTTTAAAAAAAACTTTAAATACAGCAGCCAATATAATAATGTTAGCATTATTAAAATCAAGACTCTGCAATACAAATATTTATAGAGTACGGCTAATTATTACAGAAAATATAGGAAACAAGATAATTTATTAAAAAAATTAAAAATCTCATAAGTGTAATTCATATTTATAAGTACATATTAATTACTTATGGGTTCCCCAGGAGTAATAAAATACAGACTATATGATTTCATGGCACAAAATGCAATTGCAATAAATAATAAAAACATTCAGTTAATGTTAGAAAGAAGAGGTATATGAAATTAAATGTTACAATTCAAGAAAAGGAATTAAATATAATAGTGGATAAATATCAATATAGATCACTATTTTTATTATTTTAGATCTTTTTTTCACATTGACTAACATAAAAATTAAGTAAAATCACTGAATATAAGTAGGTTGATATGAAACTACTTAATCATTACTATCCCTTGTGCCGATTATGATACCTTGACTATAAAAATACAATCTGTTTTAAAATGAACAAAATCCAGAATTATAGACCTGACTTTTGCAAATTGTTTCCAGTGAAATTGGTGGCTGTTTAGGATCTGAAATTTGATTTCAAAATTATTAACAGTAAAATTAAATATATTAAATTATAATTTAGTCTCTGTGTTTGTAATGCATACCTTGTTGACGTGACCGTTTCACAGTATTTTGTTCTGCTGGAATAGATCTTTTTCTACATGCTGAGTTTATTTGTTCACAAGTTTTAGAATTACATGCATCAATGTCCATATCCTCTACTATTGATGTTTCTGGAATTTTTTGGTATCCACAGTTTGTAGAAATGTTGTCTGGTGACAAACTAACCACATCTCTCATTTCAAGACCAAATAGAAAATTATCAATATATTCTGAACGCATACTAAAACCTTTTCTATTACCCCAACAAGTATTACCATTTGATAGGGCAGGCATGGCTAAACTATAAATAAATATGGCAAACTTATAATATATTCAGTAACAAAACTGTAAAATATGTAGGTAGAAATCAATTGTAAACTAAATCAAAAATTGTTTTTTAAGTTTAAGTTAACAGCAAATAATTATAAGGTAAAAAAGTATTATAAGCTTGGTTTTTAAAACTTGGAGAAGGTTAAGAACCTCCCTGAAGGTTTCAATTGTTCCAACACCCCACTGTCCTAATTGAACATATGTTAGTCTCTTGTATTTTGTAAACTGCAAAGTATGGCATGAAGTACTCAAGTTCTTCATATGTAACATGCTAGTTCAATGTTTAGTTAGTAGTGAAGTACAAAACTTTTTTTTTGTTGTAGTGATGTAGTTCTTGCAGTTTAAATGGATAGATTTAACTGTACATATTTTATGTGTTGTGGAAAATTAAGGACTATCAACCATTGTAGATGGACAAAATAGTCTTTCATTTACATTACTAAAATCACAAAAAATATATTGTCAAAATGGATAGTGAACAAATTACAGTTAGTTCTTCAGATAGGGAATACAAGAAGAAGAGAGTGGAGGTATATTTATTCCTGTCATATTGTTTACCATCGCTTTTTAAATTGACTATAGTTTTTTTCATTTGTCTACTAAGTTATTTAATATTGATAGTTCTGAATAAGTTATTATAGTAGCATTTTGTCAACCTTTTTCAATGAATAAATTTTTTATATAAATGATTTATATTTATATTAGATTATAATTTTTTTTTTTTTAGTGTGTCTTAAATAGCAATCAAGTACTAGCTGAGATATCACAAAGTATGGAATTAATGAGTTTCTGGTTACATTGTTTCTTAGATCAAGGACATAGTAATAATTGTATAGTTGCTAATTCTTGCATTTTTCCATTTTAAAAAAATATATAAATAAATAAAATAAAAAAATAGATTATCTCCATTTATTTTATATAATGTTGAAATGGTAATTTTATTATAATTCCTAATAAAAATTTGTGAAAAAGCTACTGAAACATATAAGTTACCTAACCCTTGTATTTTCATCTTTATTCAACAAAAGTTATGATTAGAAGTTAGTCTTATAAATTTTTATATTTATTTTCAATTCTACCTAACATTTACATTCCACATTTCTTTTATTTTATTTTCAATATTTTATGGTATTATTTAATTTTTTATATTTAGGGATTTATTAAGTTAAAATTAATATTGTTTGGAAAAATCAGTAGTTTATGAATTGGCTGCTTGTCATATTGTTGCTGTTATATTTTATTGGAATGGAGCTTTTAATTTGGAATAGTTGTTTCAAAACCAAATTTGAGATCGTGATTAAGTTTACTAAATATAAATCATTCTAACGCTTGTAGTTCAATTTACAGGTTATTATGATAAACAAACCTGGTTCAAATTCTGCTAGCTATATTCCTAATTCTACTTATAAAGTAAATTATTGGACATTGTCTTGGTTGGAACTAGCTTTAATAGTATAGGCTCTCCTCAGCCCAATATGAATACATGACATCAGTGAGTGATTAAAAAAGATATTTGGAGAACAGTGTTGTCCCCCAAGTATAAGGTTCCTAGAATCTATAGAGACTGTTATGAGACTTTAATTTTTGTACTCTTATCAATCTAGTAGCTTCTAATTTGGTATATTTTACTTCTTTGACCTTATAATTCAATGTTTTATGAATATACCTGTTCACTATAATCATCAAATACCTTAATGTCCAATTTTAATTATCATTATTATGTAAAGTATTTTGTAGGCTATTCTGTCTTGTTATTTTTTCTAATTGAGTTTCACTAAGGACTGATATTCTTCTTTGAAGAAAAGCATATGGCAGTTTATCTATTTTTGTTATAAATTTTCAAAAGTGAAACATTGAGGTAATTTTTCCTGTTAACTTTTGATAACTTGATGGTTTTTAAAATATGTTTATTTAAACATGCATTTGAAAATGGTACAATTTAATATTGAGATTTAAATCAAATATTGTTTTTGAGATATGTTTAAGATATTTTTTCATGTTATTCAAATTATATTATATCATAATTAATTTATGATCACTCATGCTAGATTTTATTTGATCTCTTCCATAGAATGATCTATAAATAATTTGGTTTACTGCAACAATTAAAACAATTCATACATTTTTGATACTTCGTTCTGATTCATAATAAAACATTTGGTTGTTTTTAAATTTTCACCATTTTACACTGTAAACATTTTTGGTAAGTGCTTTAATATTAGTTCTAAACAAAACAGTAAACTTAAGTTTTACTTATTCCATTGTAATAATGTGTTCTTTCTATGGAAAAAAAAGTCAGGTCGAGAAGAAAAAAAAAAAAAATTAGATGTTCTTTTTTATTCTATCAGTTTAGATTAATAATGATGTAAACTATATTAACTATTTTAGGATAGCAGACCTCATTGAACAATATAATTATTTTAAAATTTTATTTTAGGAATTAGGTAGCACTCTTGCAAAAATTCGTGCGCGTGTCAAAGCAAATCGAGGATCTGCTGCGAAAAATGATGATGAAGTTCAGTCATCTGGAGGGAGTAAGCTTTCAGAAGATTCTGAAAGAACAGCCCTCACTACAAAACTGGAGGAAGACAGGTAAAAGTCCCTATTTCAATATGAAAATAATGTATTCTATTTTTTTTTTATAAGTTACTCATTATATATCTTACTAATACTTAACATTTTAGGGTTCGATTCAGTAAACATCAGTCTGAAAAAGCAAAAATTAAGGAAGCTATGGATCAGATAATGATTGATAGAGAAGAACAGAAAAAAGTGGAAAAACAGTTACAAGAAGCTATTGCTAAAGTGGTAAATTAAATTGTTTCATTTTGGGATTTTCCTTTTTGTAACAACTCCTAAAAATGTTTTTGCTTATTTACAAACATTTCTTAGATTTTAATCAGTAAGTTACTGTTACCTATGTAAATGCTAAATTGATCATATACATTTGCTGAAGATTTATAATTAATGTCCAATAGATTGCTATTAGTAGTATTAGTGTTATTAATAGTAAAAAAACAGTATGTGCCACTTCATTGCTTTGTTGATTTTTTTTTTTTTTTTTTTGTGAATTTTTTAAAGATGTAGGTAGTTGGTTGGGGTATGCAGTCAAGAATTTATCAGTTAAAATTAAATTTTAATTTATAATGCCGACGTTTCGACTTGAAAGTCTTCATCAGGGTTTATTCTCCGCTCATTACTCTCGATTTCCTCACTATTATTCATCTTTTCAATTATCAATCTTTTAACAAAATTCTTTTTCTTTATTTTAATCAATTTTTTTATTTCATTTTTATGCATAGTTCATGCTATCTTTCACTTTCCTTGCATCCCTCCCCCTTATTATTTTCTTTTTTTTTTCCACGATGTACATTTAGAATAATTTTACTGCTTATGCCCCAATATTCATCATTCCCTTACTGCTATGTACTTCTCGTTGTTATATTTTATGTATTTATTGTCAACTATATTGTCAAATTTGTACTATTATTTTTTATTTTTATTTACTCATTAAATTAACCTCATGAACTCATTAACTTTGTATTTACTCATTAGTTTTTACATATCTTCATATCAACAAAATATTCAATTTTATTTGTCCTATTATTTATTTATATATGTGTATACAGTGGGAACTCGTTATTTCATCACTCGATTATTCGTCTTATTCTGTAATTCGTCAATTTTTTTTTTTTTTTTTTTTTTTTTTTTTTCAATTTGGCAACTATAAATAACAAAATTAAATATGTATGTTATTGATTTTTTCTCCTTGCTACTTATTTAATCTTCTAACAGCCTCATTAGTTTTATCACTAAAAAATACGCCTATAATTATACATTTTGTAAATCATTTCATAAAAAAAAATAACAGAACAAGCCCAGAGTCGATCCCTCTGTTGATTGTTGTAGTAAGAGATGAAAGGAAGTATGAGTGTAGTTGACGATTCCTGGAATCAGTTAATACTGGAAAGCTCTTCCTACAAAAACATTAGCATCTGGCTCAGCAACTTCTGCTCCAGGTTAAAAAATGAGAAAAGATAAGCAGGAGGTAAGCAGCTGGTTAAACATGGATTGTGCGGATCAGGGATATGAAATTTTAAATGACAATGGAATTATAGAACAAGTGTTGAGTCCTCAAAATAAAGCTAGTGATGAAAAAGATAACGACGACGACGTTTCTAATTCTTCCAATATTCCAAAGTGCAAAGAAGTAGAGGAAATGTTTACTAAGTGCATTGAGTGGTTTCGAGCAGCAATGTGAATCAGATATTTCAAACCTGATGGAATGTTGCAAGTGTTTAGCTTTTGTTTTTTTGTCATTTTCACTCATGTCCAACATGTATAATGTTCATCTGTTCGTTTTTACGTTCAATAAATTACAATTATATAGTTTAAAATGCTTTTTTGTTACTTTGCCAGCAAAATTCTGTAATTAGTCATTTCCGTCATTTCATCACCCCCTCTCCCCAACTCATGATGAATAATCGGGTTTCTACTGTAAAAATATTTTTTTATTTTTTCAATTAATTTTTTATTTTTTTTTCAATTTTCTTTTTAATTTTAATTTAATTTTATTTTTAATAGTCTTCATGTATTTCCTTCATGGTCTTTATAAATTTCCTTTATGTATTTGTCTTCATGAATTTTCTTGATTCTCATACTGTTATTCTTTCCATTCCTTTTTTTTATACTCTTTGCAATTTAGTCATATCTTTTTGTTTATTTTCTTTTATTCTAGCCCTGATGAAGACTTGCAATGCAAGTCAAAATGTCAGCATTATAAATTAAACTTTAATTTTAACTGCTTTGTTCTTGACTGCACACCTCAACCAGCGCAACCTACATCTCAGTGAAGAAATAACCCATCATTTTGAAATTTTTTAATCTACAAGGCCCTGATTTTCTCCATCAATCAACATTTATTGTATACTGCAGAAATACAAGATTTTGTTACCCAATCTTTATTCCAGCTTTCTTGCATTTCTGAGGCATGAATGATTGCTACAATTCATGTATTCTCAAATTTTGAAGTTTGGATAAAAATATCTTTTCCTAATTGATAAACAAAGCCTTTTGTTCTTTGGTTGTACAGGGTGTCCAAAAAGAGTATCGTGTATTTGTTACTTCGATAAAACAAAAACTAATTAAAATAAAAAAAAAGTTTATTGTTAATTATTACAATATTAAGTGGAAAATTATTTGGAAAAGATGATGTTATATAAATGGTGACTGTTATACTGCTGGCACTCTTCTAATCGGGAATGAAGATTGGCAATCACATGCTGACTCATAACTCTCAATATTGCTGCCATTTCTGACCTTATGTTTTGCTTCAATTGTGTCAGGTTCGTCGGATTATTCTCATTTTAAGGTATCCCCATGCAAAATAGTCAAGTGGACTAAGGTCGGGGCTTCTGGGAGGCCAGTTGATGTTACCCCTACACGAAATGACGTTATTAGGGAATAATTCGTTAACAGCTTTCATAGCTTGATTTGATGTATGGCAAGTGGCCCCATCTTATTGAAACCATGTTCCTGAGTTGAAACCTTCAAATTCCTGTAATCCTGGAGTCCAAAAAGAGTATCGGGTATTTGTTAATTCAATAAAACAAAAACTACTTCGACAATTTTGATTACATACTCTTCAGTGATGAAGCAAACTTTCATCTGAATGTTCATGTCAATAAACAGAATTGTCGGTACTGGGCAGGGGTAAATCTGAGACGAAAGCATGAACGAGCCTTGCACAGCCAAAAAGTCGTTGTTTGGGCCGCTATGTCTGTTAGAGGCATAATCAGTCCTTATTTTCATGAAGATCGACGAGGCCGACCACTCAATGTGAATAGTGACCGTTATTGCAATATGCTGCGAAACTTTTTGGGTCCAGAGTTACAGGAATTTAAAGTTTCAACTCAAGAACGTGGTTTCAACAAAATGGGGCCACTTGTCATACATCAAATCAAGCAATGTTAACGAATTATTCCCTAATAAGGTCATTTCGTGAAATTTTAATGCAAAACAGTCAGTCCGATCTAGAAAGTTCAATAATTTTAAACCAAAGCTGGTCAGTCCAGACACATCTCTATAAGGAAGGAGGTGTCACTCTCTTCTGATACTTATGTTTATACTATTGTGAGGATTCATGCACAAGTAAGAGTAAATAGAGGTTCTTTATAAAAAATGGAGTTCTGTCATAAAGAGAAACTTAACTCTCAGAAGATTAGATAGAGTTCTGTTGTCTTTGTGCTTTTGAGATGAATGCTGTCTTTGCCTAGTTTATAGTTTTCCACTTGATGGTCAGTCAGGGAAACAAAATTGAGATATAGATTTTGGGTTCATCTGATTAATCTTTAGAGGAATATCTGTGGTGTTTTCACTCATTTATTTCAGGATTTGATGAAAATTCATGTAACTTTTTTTTTTGCCTGATATTTTATTTATTTATTTATTTTTTTAAATTTCTTCTTACAATAAGAATCATAAATTTTATAAATAAAACTTCTAACTACATATATGTTGCCTCAGCTAAATGTGAATCGACAAGCTTTAAGTGTCAAAATCCATTCTGAGTTCATGCCATCATGTGTATCCATTTCTAATTTATTGTACAAACCCATGTTCGGAGTATATTTTCTTCCTTTTCCTCTTGGATTCGAACACACAATATTGCATTTATCCAGTAGGTATTGTGTATTCACAACACCTATATTGGGTAGGTATTGGGTATCCACTTTCTTGCTCAAATTTATAGTTTTTTTATATGGAGCTTAATGTCCTTATGTACTCCAACTATGGCAGGAAGGACAGATTATCCTACTGGTTACCAACCTATTGTAGCCATGGTGGGAAGTTGAAGATTTATTTCGGGCCACGAAATAAATTTTAACGGCCCAGGTAGGATTTGAACCCAAGACCTTCTGTACCTAGCGAGCTGTGACCCTCGCCCTAACTCGCTCTGCCATCGAGTACCATTCATAAGTTTTAACACATTGTTTTTTATTATTATCCCTTTTGCCTGTTATAGTTATTGCAGATTATTTAATTATATTATTTCCATCCTGTTTATCAGCAATAGGGATTACATATACTCAAGCAGTTTCCATGTGATACTTATGTTTATAAAGAAATTGTAAACTAATAAATGTTCTACACTCTGCATTAGTTTCCCATTAGTATTATTTATTCCTTCTGTATTTGATTCCCACCTCCATCTTCTAGGGGCTTATGGGTCTGACCCACTGCTGCCTTCCTCCTACACATGAACACTTCATAGAATCGTTAGCCCTCTTCTATTATAAAAAGAATAATTCACTCTCTTTTGTGAAACCAGAAGTTTTTAATTTATTTTGTCAATTTGTTATTAGTCAACTGTCCAGCCAACAGCTAAAATAAATGTTATTGGTTTAATAAAACACTTTAGTACTGATTTAATGATCACCAGTGCAGTGTTTATGATGAAAGTAACTTGTTATGAATTTCAAATGTGATATTAAAAAGGTCCATTATTTTCATTAGATTTAAGTAATTCTTATATTTGCTAAAGACCAGCAATGGTGGAATATTACTGTAGTGTCCTTATATTGTTCATTTATCTATTTAGTTTTACCAATGAAAAGGTACATTCATTAGAAACTTCATGATTATTCACTGTTGTACTAGATTTATTCATTTATGTATGTATAGTTCTGTATTATGTTGCTGGTTGGAATGTTGTTGATTTTTTATTTTTTCATTTTATTATTTATTCATTTTACATTGAGAATCATTTTTTAAATTTTATTTAGACTGCTCCAACACCTGAACTACCACCTTTAATCAAACAGCGAATCATTGATTTGGAAACATCTGTGGAAACTCTAAAGGTTAGTATAATATGTGTGACTAAATTTAATATATATATATTGGGAAATGCGAGACTGTTATGCATAGTTTGATAGTTGAATATTAGGAGAGTAGAAATAGTTAAGAGCTCAACTCTCGTTATATTGAATAACACTAGCTCACTAATGAGCGAGCGAGCCTTTTGACTCTGTTCCTCCTAATACGAAATAAAAAATTTTAACCTGGATTTGACCAATTTTGCTCGATCCCTCTCGGTAGTTATGTATAAAAAATTACTCTCCTTTTGAAATAAACAATACAATCAAATAGGTATGCGAAAAAAAAAGAAAAGGGCATAGGTGGTCAACACGATTAAGCTATTTGATTTAAAAATTTATCTCCTCCAAAAAAATAAAAAAGGTAAAGGTGTTGTATGTGAGATTGCCAATTCTGCTATGTGTATTTCAGCACCTTCTATGACATTATATACAAAATGTGCTTTGATGAACATGTGTGATTATTTTTTTGGCTGAAATCAAAAAATTGTTTCGTAAAAACCTGAACTAATCTGAATTCGGGTTAGATTAGACACAGAATTTCATTTTAAAAAGAAACCTGCAAAAAAAAAAGGTAAATAGAAAAAATGCAAATAATGAAATCAATCTCACCGACGATATGACTATCATTGACGGTCAAGGGGGCAACCCCTAAAACATGTTTCATGTTATACTTTCTTTAGCCTTAAGACTCAAGGGGGCCAATTTTTGTCAACTATTTTTCTTATAATCCCAAATATTTGATTTGATTAATTTTCTTTATTAAGATGGTGGTTAGACCATTCACATATCTGTACTATTATAAATTATTGCCAGTTTGTATGTTAATATTACATTAAAAATGTGTACATTTAAATATTTTGCTTATTTTAATCTAAATTACTGTGGGTCCAACATTGCATTAACATTGTTTTTAATAAATCTTTTTTTCTTGTCCTTGTCCTTACCTCGCTTCTTTGTATCATACTTTTTATTTATCTGTTCATTTCATAAGGCATTATTGCACTGGTATTATATTTTTTGCTTTACCATGCTATCTATGTAATTCTTTATTATACTATACCTTTAGCTCTTTTGACATCCATTTGTCATTAGTTTACCTGTCTGTTATCTTTTGGTCACACCCATTTTTTTTTTAGTAATTTCAGCCTTGAAGAACACCTGCAACGCATGTCGTAACGTTGACACTCCATATAAGTTTTTTACTTGGACATGTTTTTTTTTTATTCTCCTGACTGCAGCCCTGATCATCTTATATTACTTCAACTGTCAACTATATTTTTCTTATTAAAGTTTCATTGAGAAATGTTATTATTTGCATTTGTAATAATTACTTTTGTACAGAAAAGACATCTTTGTACCTGAAAACTATTACTTAAATTTTTTCACTATATGACTTAAAAGAAGAAAATTTAATTAAAAAAACTATTAGTGTACCTATAAACATTTATTACCCATTATTTTTTTTTATAAGTATATGGTCGGGTTTAATTGATGATTGATTTGCTTATTTTATAAAAAAGTGCACGGTAGACAATTGCTCCTTATTATTTAGTTTTCCGCACAACTAATATATGGCTTTGTTCTAGATGTATAATAAATATTATAATAAAATATAATATTATTTAACTAGTAAATTTTATTTAAATGCAGTTTTATTTATATATTTATTTTTTTTTTTTAGCAGCAGTATTATTTTATGATTATCATATGCTATTAAATAATGAACATCCTTTTCATTTTTTTTATTTTAGGAAAGACTATATGAAAAAGATAAAGTTCTGTCCAGCAAATCTCAAGCCCTGACTGTCTTACATAATCAATTAATGCAGAGATCTCAGGAACATGCCGAACGAGCGATGGCGATCACACAGGAAATATCTGCATTAAAAGAAGACTTTGGTAAACGGGAAGAGAATTGGAAGAAAGAAATGCTTAGGTTAAAAAGTAGAGAAGAAGAACTTGAACAAAGGTGAGATTCATTATTTTAATTTTTTGCTTTCACTTACATTGATATATACATGTTTTTTTTGTTTTGTTTTTTTATTTGTTATTATTTAACAACTAGATAATAAGATAGATAATCATTTTATTTATAAAAGACAATTCTTGTGCAAATAAGAGTCTGGTACATTCTCAGACAATTCCAAATTTATTTACATAATGGGAAAGAATATGAAATAAAAATACACTTTTTACTTACAAATACATGAATAATTCTAATAATTAATAAAAATACATGATTACATACAAATACATGAATGAATCTAATAATAAATTATAGAAAAAAATAAATATAAGGAGAAGTTCTTTCAGTTAACCATTTCAGTCCACTAATGAACTAGTAAATTTATACAGATTTGTATGGATACATATAAAAAATTTAGATACTGGATTTCATTTTTATAGATATTTTACTGATATAATTATAAATACTGTTTATTTTATTAATATCAGGAATATTTAAAATATTTTCAACATTGGCAATATCATTGGTCTTCGTGATAAAGGTCTGCAAGAAGGTTTTTCTGGGCTCATTGAATTTAGAGCAGTGCAGTTGCAGGTGACTCATGCAGTCCTCCACAAACAAAATGCTCACAGAAAGTACAATTTTTGTTTCCTTCAAGTGAAATTATCATGTTCTTCAGATAAAGCTTGATAACTGCCGGGCTGGAAACTCTTAATTGACTGACTATTCTCACTTTATGGAAGCCAACTTTAAATGAAAATATAAATTTATTTAACAACTAACCATATTCTATTTTAATATATACAATAATTAATATCATTACATGACTGTTTTTCTCTGATATAAATAGCTCAGTTAAATTTCTTTGGGAAAAACTGAAAGAAATGGGTGGGAGAATAAGGTTTACATTATTAAAAATTAATAATCAATTATATATTATGTTTTAATTAAAACTTAAGAAAGAATAAAAACTTAAAAAAAAAAAAAAAAAAAAAAAAAAAAAAAAAAAAAAAAAAAAAAAAAAAAAAAAAAAAAAAAAAAAAAAAAAAAAAAAAAAAAAAACAGGAAAATTCCTGTATCAAAGTTGATTGGAATAACTATTGTTTTGAGTAAGCACTTGATAAAAAAAAAAAAAAAAAAAAAATGTAACTTTGAATTTTACAAACTTGGTACCTAAAGAACAGCTTGATCTTCACCTTATTTAGGGAAGTTACGATGTCTTATATTACTTAAGGCTCACCGTTTTTCGAAAAAACTATCCACAAAACTGCAAATCTTACAAAAAATTGCAAATTTAATCAGCTTTCGAATGATATGTTAAACTTAATGATTCTGTTTCGATTTCATTGATAAATTTACTTTTGAAACCGAAAAAACATGATGATAATCTCTTAATGGAGATGTGCATTTTAAACATAATAAACTCTTCATTGGAATAAAAAGGAAAGAAAAAAATTATTGTTTGATAGAAAATAAAGGAAGACTGTCCAGATCAGAGGATTTTATGTTATTACATTTATTTAGTTATTATTATTATTTAGGATTTATTTTATTAGATTTTCAATGTAAGGTTTAAAACCCAATGATAATGAATATAGTGAATAATATAGTGATAATGAATACCTCAATTTTGCTGTTAGCTTCTGAATGCAGATGATATTGAAGTATACCACTTTTTGAGTTAAATTTGATGGACAGATGAGTCTGCTTTTACAGGGGAAGGCATTTCTACCTTCCATGAGGGGTATCGTTGATTTATTCATCTTTGTATTCCTGTCGGATAGTGTTGAAAAATCATAGTTTATCCAACAGATTGAATGATGAGAATTACTAAGATTTGTTACAAAATATCCTACCACAACTTTATCACGATATTCCACCTGAAGTTCGGCAAAATATGATTTTCCAACACCATGGTGCTCCTTCTCATTACTCTAAAGCAATACAAATATAAATCAACGATGTACATGGATACGCAGAAATGTCTTCCCCTGTAAAAACAGACTCATCTGGCCATAAAATTCACCTCAAAAAGTGATATTCTTCAACACAATCTGCATTCAGAACCTATTGGCAAAATTGAGGTCTATGTTCATTATTATTGGGTTATAAACCTTATATTGAAAATCTAATAAAATATATCCTAAATAGTAATAATAAATAAATAAATTTAATTACATAAGGACCTTTGATCTGGTGTCGCTTTATTGACAATTTTCCTTTATTTTCCAACAAACAATAATTGTTTTCTTTGCTTTTTGTTCCAATAAAGAGTTCATTATGTTTAAAATGCATATTTCCATTAAGGGATTACCATAATGTTTTATTTACACAAGTAACTGATTTGTATGCCAAATGAGAACACCATGTTTTTTTGGTTTCAAAAGTAAATTTCTCTATGAAATCGAAACAGAATCATTACGTTTAACATAACATTGGAAAGCTGATTAAATTTGCAAGTTTTTGTTAGATTTGCAGTTTTATGGATAGTTTTTTCAAAAATCAGTGAGCATTGAAGTAATATTAGCAGGGTGTCTACTAGTCGGGAATTGTGTGTGGTCACGAAAAATTCGGGAATAAGTCAGGAATTTCCAAAAAAATTTCAAAAGTCGGGGAAAAGTCATTGTTAATGCTAAAATTTTCAGATTTATTTTTTAGATTTTGCTCAATATATCAGATACAATTCTTCGAAAATAGGCTATTTTTTTCTCCCAAAAGTGTTTTTTTTTAATATGGTCACTTATTTTGTGAAATATCTCCTAAAATTTGCATCCCATATAAAATATTATGAAGTTTTAGAGAATTTAATTAGCTTTCATTTGAGACCATATTGGTAACTGTGGGCTCAACGGTTCTCTCATAAACGGCAGATAACAAAAAACAGTCATATGTAGGTTCTAGGGAAAAATACTGTTCTTGCGTCTTTTTATGGTTTATTTATCAAACAATCAAAATTTATTTATTTTTGTTATTTTTAAATAATTAATCGATGAAAAAGAAAAAGATAATATAATCGGGAATTACGTTATCATCAAACATTGTTTTATATACCTAAATACTAAAATGCTTGTACAAACATCATGGTACCTATAAATACAAATTACATTTACACAAGTAATATATTTATTTTATTTATAAAAAGATAACTAATATAAAAATATGTATACGTCATATACCTCAGGATATCGCGTCGGGTTTGGGTGGGGGAGAGGGGGAAGGATTGAAAATCATAAGTAGCTGTTTGATCAAATAACTTGAAATCCGTTACTTTTAGTAAATTTTGTGTTCTTTATATTATTACAACAAATCAAATTTGCAAAAAATTTGGTCCTATGAATTGCTTTTCTTAGATCAATAGTTTTAAAGCCATAGGGGAGGGAAAGATTGGCTAATTTGCGGTCTTTTTTTCGTCTAAACACTTGTTATGTTTACTATCTGATCCATATATGAAGTTTTGATCAAGTTCCATAAAACTCCTATGCCAGCACACTGAGAACCCCATACAGTTTAGTCCAGTAAATAAACATGTAGAGTGCATGAAATAATCGATAATTTTTTACTTCAGGGCTTCATTAGAAGTATTTAGAAGGCAAACATACTTAAAGTCCCCGATGAGCTAATGGGGGAGGGGGAGAAGGTCCTATTTTTGGGTTTTTCAATATCTCGGAAACGGTGGGCTCTAGTAAAATATAATTTGAATAAAAACTAAAGCTAATTAAATTTCCTACAGAATTGTTTCTATACGTATTTGTCGTACTTTAACGGTTTTGAGATATACGTTATTGTAAATAATTTTGAAAGAAAAATCATTTTCACTTCACTAATTGTCAAACGTTTGCTTTTAGTGCCTGCCACGACCGTTTCTCAGGAAAATAGTCATAAACAAATTGATAGAGCATGAAATTTACTTTAATTTTATGTATAGCTTTGCTACTTTATTTTTAACTGGATCTATAGTTCAACATTTTTTACAGTTGTGACTTATATTTAAATTTTTACATAGCAAACAATAATAACTAAAATCTATACGTGTGATAGGTACCTAATTGTAATTAAACAGTTAATTATATAATTTCAAAAAAAATTATTCAAAGTTTGTCATCTACACATTAAAGCAAATCAAATTTGGGACGAATTTGGTTCTATTCATTTGTTTGCGCAGTCAATAGTTTTAGAGCTGTGGGGAAGGGAGAAAAACAATATTTTGCCAAAAACTGTAGAACGTCACATTAAGGTGCATTTACACCAACGATGCAAACCATTGTTTGAAAACGTTCGAAAATGTTCAAGAACGTTCACAAACATACAGGAGGGGCTCTCGTTCACACCGCCTGAGCATGTCCTATGAGGAGTTGTTCTTGAGTATTGATGGCGTGAGTATATCATGGGACTTGATCAAAGTTTCATATGTAAGGTCTCAAAGTAAATTCAACCAGCTTTCAGATGGAAAAAAGAAATTTCGGATCGTACATATATTTTTGGAGTTATTTTATCCGACAACCTCGTAACTATTTTCAACCGAATGGCAATACTCGACATTAATGTGTTTCTTGAAAGTTATCTAGAGTAATATAAAAAAAATTGTTTAACTGTGATATGTTAAGTGGCAGGGTATGTATTGATTGATTTGTTTGGATTTTTATTGCAACAGCATTAAAATATTGTTTGTCGAGAGTTTCCAGAAATATTTTTGAAAAAATCGGGAATTTCCAGAGAAATTCTTGAAAAGTCGGGAATATGTGAGGAATTTTGATACCTGAAATTGGTAGACACCATGTAAAAGACATCATAACTTCTCTAAATAAGGTGAAGATCAAGCTGTTCTTTAGGTCCCAAGTCTGTAAAATTCCAAGTTACATGTACTCTGCTCTTACAGAAAATTTAATGCTAATTCCGAACAGGTCAAAGTTTGTTAAATATTTAAACAAAAAGGAGATATTGCAGCTTTTATGATAAAAAATGTGGTTTGTTTAGAAACAACAATGCAGCAGATATTTTTAGGATATGTAGAAAAATCTGAAATATTTGACGCTTTGATGCTACCTAGCGCTGGAGCTGCAAGAACCAAAACTTGGATTTTCGTACATAAGCACAACAGTAACAATATTTTAAAAAATCAAAAATACCCAACTTTTTGTATACTAAAATGTACAATTTTACTGGACTATAGATTCTATAGAAATATCCATCTCCCACCCACCTGTACTACGCCCACGGGAGGGTCAGATTATCCATAGAGTCATACTAGTGGGAGTCGGATTAGTGAGATTCAACTGTACTTAATGCCATACTATTCGAATAAATTTATAATTATAAATGGTTTTTCAGGCTTGCAGAAAGAGAATCGCATACTGCCGATGTGGAATCATTACAATTAGAATTGGCCTTAATAAGACAAAGTTTAAACGATGCTGCAAATAAAAATGAAGACTTCTCTAACAAACTGGAAACGGTGAATAAAATAAATTTAAAACTAAAAGCACAACTAAAGGCTGTAAAACAAGAAAGGGACAAATTTAAAGAGGTTTGTAATTCACTACTAGTTGTAACTTCTTTTGAATTGTTTCTGTTATTATTATTCTAATGGTCTATTTTCAACAGAGCCTAGAGAGTTCAGGAGGTGTGGAAGCATTGAAGAATCAAATAGCTGTTCTGGAAGAAGAAAAAGGTAACCTCCAGTTGCAACTGGTAGACTTTGATGATATTAAAGGTACACACTTCTCTCCCCTGCTTTATTTGTCGGACTGTTATTGCCTGGGTGTGGTAATGGGTTATAACAAAAGGGATTTTTAATATTCAAATATTTTAAAAGGAAGTGTGTATGTGGATATAACTTAGGTTTTATTTTTGTTAAGAATGGGCTTACCCATACTATAATCTTACTTATAACCTTAGTAGTATCTGTAGGGTCTGTTATCAAAGTGTTTTTCAAATTTAAAAAAAATGTGTCAAAGACAGAAATTTCAAACAGCAATTGTCAAAGTTTGGACCTGAAACCTTAATTTTTTTAAAATTACAATGTTTTAGATTGGTTTCTAATTTCTCCCATTACTTTTAAAATTATGTAAATAGCTATAAATTAATATATTAAACAGCCTGTGCTGGTATTTAATTATTTTCATTGTAAATACTGTTAATTATGAAATATTTTCCTTTTTGGGCTAAGAAAATATTTTATGTATAATCATTATGTGATAATAGTTCTGTAATAAGAGATAATATTATGGTTGACTGTAAAATACTTTATGTAGAAATCAGTCAGGTTATTATAAGAAACATCATAGTTAAAAAACTTTTAATGGTGTGCCATTGTTTTGGTCATGTTAAATTTGTTCTTTATAACTATTCACCCAGTTTTCATAAAATTTGATGATGAAATTTCTAACATACTTTTTTAAATCTACTGAGTTGCTCTTAGTATCCATGAAAGAAACTTAATAAAACTTTGCCTTGGTCATTAAAAAAATAAATTAAACTTAATTTGATTAAGAACTGTAATAATCATGATAGTATTCATTATAACTTTTCAATGTAGTTTTTTTTTTATTTTAATATGCAGGGGAGTGAAAGTAAGAGGATACAATGAGGTAGTATGTGATGTTTTCTGCTTGTTGAGGATTGGGCTGATTTCATTTTTAAACCAATAATGTTCATCATTAACAAATTCCTTTTACTTTGCTAATTATAAGCATTGAATTTTTCTTTTATAATAGGAATGTTCTAGTTTTTCATTATTGATTAACATTGATTAAAAAATAGAATGTATATTTTCATCTACTCCTAAATTTTTTCGGAGAGGTAATAACTTTTTTATCACTATTGTTTTCTTTTCTTATTCTTATCCACCGGGCTACCCTGCTTTTTATCTTTCTAAGTTTCTAAGATATAATATCAGCTATAGTATATTCTTGAAGGATTTGCTGTTTAAAACCACATCAGAATGTTTTAGTGTGATTATAAGAAAACTATATTTATTAAATGTATAAGCCAAGATGTGTGAAAGCATTTGAAGAGTACAGGGGAAAAACAGGTCAACTTGTTGTTTTATTTTTGATGAACTGAGTTTATGATTGCATCTTATTGATTTTTGGATAGGCAATCCAATGGTGCAGTCTGTTCTGGGAAATAACTGGTCTAGAAAATTGAAACTAGTGCTTGAAAAATAGTGTGCAAGGGAAGTACAGGCTTCAAAGAGCGCTCCCAAAAAAAAATAGGCCACCTCATTGAGGTCGAGGACTCCCAATACATGGAACGGGTCATATATTAGTTTTCACTTGTTGTTCCAAGACCTAAAGTAGTCAGGAAAAAAATTCATAACGTTTATATAGTTTTATCATTTTTTTTGTGAAAACCACGCTCTGCTGAAAAATGAAAAATACTACAAATAGGATTTGGCCTGATCTTTTCTAGTACTCTTCATGTATTAAAAGCAGAACAATGAAAGAACTGTTGATCTGCAGTTATAAAAAAATGTTGAGACTTGAAGATTATTAAGCAGTTGCAATTTACCCCCAGAATCATTAGTATGCTTATAATTGTCTACTCTCTAGTTTCAAAAGTAGTTAAACATAAAATAAAAGTTGCTGTTCACCTCACATATCTCTTAATAATAATCCACTTTTTGTGGGTCATTAAAAAAAAATTAAAGTTTCTTATAATTGAGATAGTTTCTCTAATTTCATTAGGTGATTTATTTTTTCAAATCATAATATCAATTCACTTCTTTATTTTCATACCCATATTTTAAAAACTTCTTCAGCAATGCATGTTTACTATTCCATATAATTTGTTTGGGTTAGTGATTATAGTCCAATTCTTTTCTTTCTTTTTTTTATATTCCTTTAAAATATTAAAGCTACTTATATACTATTTGATTAATTAAGGTAATGCTTCACAGCTTTATTTCTGACTGCATGGCTTTTATTTGTGTAGAACTTTCAAATAATATTAATTTTTTACCATAAATAATGTTTGGTTCCATTAATTCTCAGAATTAAAATTAATTTATAAATGAAAATTAACCCACTGCTTACTTTAACAATGAATAGAATTAAATATTATTATTTTTTTTGTAAGATATTAATAACCAACTGGTTATTTTTATTATAGTATCTCCTATTCAGAAATGTTATGATTAGTTGTTTATGTTCCTAGATAAAATTTCAATGTATATTGTTGTACTGTAACTGTCTACTCCATTATTAGGCCAGGGGCCTGGTACAAAAAAAGGGCTTTAGGTCGCAAAAAATTGAAGAGAGCTGCATTTTTGATATGTTTTAAGGGCATGTTTAAGTAGTGTAATTAAAGTTTGCAACCGAAAAAACGGATGGGAAAACTTTTGCCGAAACGGGCCGAAAAACATTGTAATTTTCGGAGTTATTTCAGTTTTTGGCCTGTATCTCCTAATCGGTGCGTTTATGATAAAAAAATATGCGTTACCATTTTTAAATTAGATTAAATTTGCTACAATTTGAGTCTAATCGCAGCTCTTAAGGTCTTATAGATTCTGAGTTACGTCACTTTGAAAATTGGTCATTTTTCCAAAAAGTCCAAATTTTAAGTTTTGGCAGACTTTCGTGAGAAACACCGGCTGAAGGAGTGATCCTATGACAAAAGTCATAAAGATGAAGTTGTAGCAAATTTAATTAGCTTTAACTTAAGCACAGACCGAGGCCTGTACGTTTAATACTTCTCTTGTTAATTAAAAAAAAAAGTAAAATCCATATTCTTCCATATTTTTTTTGTCAATTCCATATTCTTCCAGGGTTTTGAATAGAGTCAGTCTATCTATGGAGTCGTATGCTTTTTTAAAATCTACAAACCTACAACAATATTCTTCAGCTCTTTTATTACTTTCTTCTAATATCAGTTTCAAATTATTGATTTGCTCTGCATGAGACCTACCTTTCCTAAACCCTGATTGATATTCTCCTAGTTCTGCATCCAGTCATTTTTTAATTCTTCTGAGGAGTGCTGTGGAAAGAATTTTATATGCTACTTGGAGCAAGGATATTGCCCTGTTATTATTGACATCTGTTGTGTCACCTTATGGAGCGGATGGATTAGTGCTATTTTCCAGTCGCCTGGTTACTTTATAATAATAATAATAACAAATAAAAGGCTTAGGAACCCTCAGAGTTGATGCGGACAACATGAACCTTTGACCACACACCTCCCTTCAACCAATGTAACTTCTTAAGTGTTCTAAAATGCATAAAACTCTCAGAGAGATATCCAGGATATTCTTACAACTATCCTTGCTAAGGATACCGAGCATGATTCAGAAAAAGAGGGAATAAGCTAGATCTGTTCTTCTTTCTCTTGCAGATAGTAAAAGGATGACAAGAATTACATATAGAGGTGGTATATTGGAATGAAATATTAGATTTTAGAATTTAGAGATTATGACAGTCCTTGTAAAGTAAAGGAAATTTGCTGATGAATGAATGATTATTATTCAAGATGTATCATGTTAACCCTTTTGACAAAATATCTTCTTTGTTAGGAGGAACATCCATCTCAGATTCTTCATTTTCTTTGAGCCAGCAAACATTTTTAGTCATTTTCATCTTGATATTTCTGACTATTCTCTATTATTTTTCCGGAGATCATTTCAACATTAAAACATTGGTTCTGTATTTGTAGATAAATTAATTTTTGTCCTATTTTTCATAGTGAAATGTGTGTTTGATAATGTCAAACTTTTATTTAAAAAAGCAGAGACCATGAAAAAAGAAATTGAGGCATTCACAGACAATTCTTCTTCACGACAGATAAGAAAATCTTACTTACCTAGTGTCCGATTCTAAACAACTAATTTTAGCTCTCATGAAACCAATTGTAATTATTAACTTTCTAGCAAAATTAGAATCCTATTTATTAACCATGTATGAATGTTCTGTTTGAATGGTTAAGTAAAAAGAAAGTTGTAAAAAAAAAAGCGTTGCCAAAATCTCACATTATAACCTCATTAAGAGACCAGTTGGTTTACTGAGATAGAGGAACTTACATCAACCATGACTAGAGCCATCATCTCCCTATCATAGACATCGAAATTCATTAGAGATATCTGTTTTGGATGAGTAATAATTTTGATCTGAACATCAAGAAGTACCATTACTCCCATCTTTTGTTTGTATGCATTTATAGTTGTTTGTAAGAGAGCAGGCGAGATAATTAAAATCAAATGGATGGCACAATGAATGACGGGTTTCTATCTAATGTCAATTTCAAGAATTGTATCTAACATGTATTGAAAAATTATTCGGAAGAAAAAAATCTATTAATGCAGATTTAATTTATGGCACTGGCATTGTCACACAACATGAAAGTTAGATAATCGTTTGATAATATTCTGACAGGAGACCTTCATAAACCTTCATTCCTATGAAAGAAAGTTTTTTCTCCTATAATAGCCAGAAAGAAAGTTTATCCCAATACGACTTTAAAATGTATCTAGCCATCCATCTTTAGCCTTATAATTGCCTTTTCCAGTGATTTTATTGTAGAACACTTTAGCTTTTGAATTTAAATTTTCTCCAGAAATTGGTGTACTAGCAGCCAAGAAATTCTTAGAAACTATAGCAAAATAAATTAAAATGCTAAGTTGAAACACTATAATTCCACAGTTAAACCAGAGGCAACTTATGCTAGTGAAACATTATTCAAATTAAATGTTAAATCTACAACAGACAAAGTACAGAAAACTGATAAAAGAATTATCAGAACAATTATTAACAAAAAACACCAAGTTGATGGACAGTGGAGATTGTTGCCTAACAACATAGTCTACAGTGAATGTGAGTCAATAATAACTACAATGCGTAAAAGAAGAATTTCCTTTTTTTGTCACATATCAAGACTACCGGAAACCAGGATATTGAAACAACTATTTAAATACTTTTTGAAAAATAAAATAAATAATAATTGGTTCAAAGAAGTTCATGATGATTTGAAAGAATTAGATATAACTCAACAACAAATCAAAGACAGAGAAGAGAAGAGGATTTTGAAGAATAAAAGTATAAGTCTCAAACTAAAAACAGTTGAAGGGAAACAATATACTATAACGGACACACAAAGGGCAGCCAGGTCGGAGAGGATGAGAAAGTTCTGGGAGCAGAAGAAGAAGTCTAAGTAGAATACTCAAATGTATTGATTTAAGTGCTCCAATGTGGGCGTAAAATATGTAAAAAAAAAATAAATTAAAAACAATGTTTAACTGGCGAAATTGAAAAATATAACCTACTAACTCAAACTTTATTCTTTTTATCAATACATTAACATCTGCAAGGTAACCATGGTAACAAACAATATATAATATTAAATTTCCAATTCACTTAAAAATCTTCTCTGATTCAGCACATCCTCCCATCTTAAGCTGGAGAAGTTATTGATAGCTTAACACTTTTCACTCCACTCACAACTTTTCTGAGTTTCCCTCTTCTTGTTGAAGTCGTTGATCTCCCCAGTACTTCATAGGAGAATCTGCCAACCAAAACTATTTCCTTTTCTTGTAATCTTTGATTCTATGCTTCAGTTGACCAAGATACTTTGAACGAAATCTTCCTCGAAGATCCTCCTTCAATTTCAGGCGATATGCTAATCTGCTTTTCAGGTCAAACTTACCTAACTTTTCTAGGTCTGGTGTAGTTAGCTCTTTTTTCAACATTCCCTCATGCATGTCATGCTTGAAGCTATTTTTACAAAATATAATCCAACCAAATCTACGAACGATACTTTCATACCTGGCGAGGTCTCTGTAGTACCAATCAGTATCATCACCGCGATCAAACAAATACACAACTAAAGTTTCCCTCATTTCTTCAATGATATCTTCATCAAACTGAGGTATTGTCGATGGCCGTTTACAGGGACCCATTTTGAGCCAGTTTGGAGCCTCCCTCCATCCACCCCACCAGGGGGATGAAACCGGCCTGAATTTCCACTTGCTTCTTTTAAATGAACTGAAATGAAATACCTTAGAATTATTCACTAAATTCATTGCATTTGTTGCACCAACAAAGTTTCTATTACATACTCTAAGCACCCATCTAGGAATTTCAATTTTTGCTAGTAGAGGTAATGCGTGTGCCCAACTCATAAAACGTTTCTCAATATCTGAATCTACCTCTTGATCCCATCCATACTTGCGTTCAAAACATAATTCTAACATTAGTTTGGGCTCTAAAGAAACAGGTCATGTAAACCCTATTGGATCATAAATCCAATTTACAACTTTCAAAATTACTCGCTTGGTAATTACTTCATCCTCTGGTCTTTTCACACAGATGAATCATGTCATTGTCTGAATTCCAAACTAGTCCTAAAACATTTACCAGCTTTAGATTTTCCGAATCACCTGAACTATATAACCATCCTTGTAAAACAAAATTTACTTGTTTCATTGCCACAGTTGCCCCTACTACAAAGGTGTCTAGTTCTGCTTTTGATACACTTAAAAGTGTGAGCTTTTGATACACAAAAAATTGTGTGATACACTCTTTTGTCACACAATTATCCACATACAAATTTTTCATTAATTTATTAGCAACAGATATGTTCTCACTATTGCTATCTACCAATGACTGAAGGTGGTGTCTAATAACAGCTGTAAGTAAGAAAGGGCTAGTTGTCACACCAAACACGACTCTGCAATGTTGGAAAACTATAATTTTTCCATTTTTATCTTTCCAAATAAATTTCAGAAACTGGCGGTCTTGTTGACAAATACTGATCTGAAGGAAAGCTTGCTTAATATCTGATATGAAACCAATCTCATTTATTCTGAAACGAAGTAAAATTTCTGGGATTAATTCAACTAAATATGGTCACTTATCTAGACAAGTCATTTGAAGAGGTCTTATGTTTCTCTTTGGCTGAAGCATCGAAAACTGGTCTTACTGGAGTTGTACTGCCAATTTTAATAAAGTGCCTATGGGGTAAGAAATGGCCACTGTAAGGATCACTGTAATCACTGACATCTTCAATGATTCCTTGCACCAACCAATCTTTAAATACTTTATCATAATAACCTTCAGATATAAGTTTTTTAACTGTAAATTCTAATCGTTTCAATGACAATGCATAATTACTGGCAAGATAAACTTTACTCTCATTCCAAGGTAGGTGGACCTCATAACGCCTTTCATTATTTATAGACACAGTTTTATCAAAATGATCTTGCGTAGCAACATGTAACTGGTCTTTCGATTTGCTCTCAGCGGCATCCCTTATTCCAATAGCATCTAATGGCCATAGCTGAGATACATCTGCTTCTTTTACTAACATTGATAGAATAGACATACAAGCAATTTGTGGAACTTTACCCATTAGAGTCCAGCCTAAATCTGTTTCCATGGCTACTAGTCCACATTTTAATATTAGTCTTTTCCCCGTTAGAATTTTCCCAGCAATGTCTGCCCCAATCAGTATTTCAACAGGTTTATTATTGTCGTAGACGTCAGATAATTTTACTCCAGCAGCAACCAATTCATCAATCCAAGGCCCTTCCGTTATATGTGTAATATTTTCACAAATAATTGGCTGATCTAAAACATCAAAATTACACCTGTAGTTACCTTCTAAATTTTGTATATTTATCTTATAAACCATATGTTTATACTGCTCAGTATTACTGCTGCCAAAGAGAGAATGAACTAATAGCTGTTCTCCTGTTGCTTGCTAACCCATTTCTGAAGCAGTTCTTCTTAATATGTATGATCGTTGACTGCCTGAATCAATAATAGCTCTTGCCTCACGATCCTGTGTCTTACCCCTTATTTTGACAATTAAAGTTTGAAGGAATACTCCTTTAAAATTAAGTTGACCCAGGCTAGCTAAGTTTTTATCAGTCTCGACTATTTTTTCACTTTCAGGTAAAGATGTAGTAGTCGTTTTATCAGAGTCATTTTTCTTATGAAGTTCTGAACACATAATAGGAAAGTGGCCCTTTTTACAAACTATGGATTTTGGCCTTAACCTACAAAATTTTGCGTTATGGTTAGGTCTAAAACAAACATAACAACAATTGTTATCTTTTATCATTGCCAACTTATCTTCTAACGACATATCTCTAGCCTTAAAACAATCTGAAGGCATGTGATTTCTACTGTCACAAAATAAACATTTCTTCTTACCAAAAATCTTCTTATTTGTTTTATTTGAACTATCTTCATTAACCAATAAGTCAGTTGCAGTTGGTATCGTGCCTTTCTTAGAGGTGGTCCTTTTGTATCTCTGAAAAACAGTTATTTTGTTTTTAGTGACATTACAACCAAAACCAGACATTGCTAAGGTTATCTTCAGATTCTACTTCGGATTTGATAAATTCCAACAAACCCATCAAACTACCATCTTTGATACCAACACCCTCATTTGTCTTTTGCAAAGCATTTTTTCTTTGCTAAACTCTCAATAATTCTTCAGGTAAGCATGACTCTACGAGTGGAAATAATATACACTCGTACTTATCTGATGTAACTCCTAGCGTCTCTAATGACCGTGACTGCCCTTCTAACCATCATACAAATTTGCTAAATTCATACTCTGCTCACTGATTTTTGAATTACCAGCGCAATTAGTTCTCGGATATAAACCTGACTCAATAATTTATCTTACCCAAAGCGTGATTTCAAACTTTCAATAGCTTTGGGATAATTTTCTCCTGTAGGTGGGTAGCTGTTGACTACATTCCAGGCTCTTGAGTCTTTAACCGTACAATTGAATCAAATATTGATACTTATCACTATTGTCTAAAGAAGAATCATCATGAATTTTACTGAATTGAGACCAAAACGGTAACCATCCTTTTAAGTCTCCATCATATTTCTTCTGTTCTATGAGAGGTAATTTATATTTTCTTATTAGATTTCTACTACTACTACTACTACTGGCGTCATTATTACTATGAACTGAAATATGATCCTGTTGTTTGTCTAACCTTTTCATCAAAAACAAATATTATAATATTTCATCTCATACTCACCTCTAGTTGTTAATTCTGTTTCTAGCAAGTCTTCATTAAAACTTTCATGATCCAACATAAAATTATAAATTTCTTGGTCAACGTATTGCAATTCTGAAAACTTTTTCTCAAGTAGAGAGAATATAGATTGTACTTGCAATTCATTTTCCGGATTTTCGAGGAATCTTTCAATTTTATGACCTTGTTTCATAAAATATGACCTAATTGCAGTTCTTGATTTCTGGGCTTTCTCCATTTCTGATATGTCCTGTCACGGTTGCCAAAAAGTGTACTAGCAGCCAAGAAATTCTTAGAAACTATAGCAAAATAAATTAAAAACAATGTTTAAATGGCGAAATTGAAAAATATAACCAACTAACTCAAACTTTATTCTTTTTATCAATACATTAACATCTGCAAGGTGACCATGGTAACCATGGTAACAAACAATATATAATATTAAATTGCCAATTCACTTAAAAATCTCTGATTCAGCACAATTGGTGTTTACAGCTGCCGTTCTTGAATGAACCACTGGTTTGCAAGAGGGATGGATTACTGGTGGTGTCAGACTATCGAAGGGCAGGATTATCAAGATTCTACTGTAATATCAAATTATAGTTTCCATTGTTGGGAGAAATATATTGTTTAATTTTATTATATTGTCACCTCTAATGGTCTGAACAAATAGCGGTCTCAAAATTGATACATTTTATTATAAAATTCAATTATTGAATATTATTATTGAATTTCTTTCAATTGACATGAAGCCTAAATAAATTAAAACATCATCAAATCCTTGAGCATGCATTTTAGGACCATTTGTATTTCGGTATTTAATTTTTATTTTTATGCTAACTGAGTTAGTTTAAAGCCTTAATTTTACTTGTATTTAGTTTTGATCATACCTTTATCTACTGCTTTGCTGAATTACTTTAACCTTAAACCCTGTTTTTTGGCTTTATTAATATTTCTATCTCTTATACTGCACTTAAATTTTATCATCCTCTGGTTCACCTTATTTAATATTAACATATTATTTCAGAATCCTTACAGTCTACCTCTCTAAGGGCTGATACCTTAGAAGAAGAGATGAATAAATTAAAGGAAAGTCTGAAACATCTAACAGAAGAAAAAGAAGTTCTTCAAAAAGGTAATAAAAAAAAAAAAAAAAAAAAAAAAAAAAATATCGATTATAAATTGTATTGCTGTTTTTATAACTTCATTGAATTAATATTTTGATTGATGTATTATCGACAATTTATGTCAATTACTCAGTTTCACAGCATTATTTTAATGTCTTCTCATCTCCTTACTCTTGAATATCCGGATATATTCACTTGACTTTATCAGTAAAGAGTTAGGAAAAGGTTATAGGTATTTAATTTTATTTTTTTTAATGAAGGGTTGGTGTCCCCAATTACAGCTTTTTGCCCTTTTCTTGCAGTAATTTTAGGGAAAGTTTTATTATTTTTGAAGTTCGAATCTATTGATATCTGATTCTTCATATCAAAAGTTGACATCCATACAAAATAATTACACTGGTCAACACAATTTTTGTTTCCTTCATTTTTTTTTTATTGTTACTGGTTATTTTAAAGGCCCTGACTATTAAAAAAATACTGGGAGACTGCTAACAGCTTTAAGTTTTACCGACCGATCACTGACTGATCACTGTCACATCAATACTCACTCACTAGGCTAGAAGTCGGCCTATTTAAAGCTACGCCGAACATTCTAGATCGTTCTAGCCAGGTTACAGGTCTAGGCCCTTCTGGCCCGCCGTGACCCTTCTAGGCCGGCCTTTCCAGCTACCTGCCGCCCACAGCACTCCCAACCTCACCTGACCGTAACACTGCCCCCTTCTTAAAAGTGCTCTGCCCCAGAGCACGTTTTGGAGAAATTAGCTGCGATGAGTTTCTTCTGAAGTAGTAGCCGTTTGCTCTCCAGGGGTTAAATGTGCACACCAATATGACTATCCCAGAGTTGGCATATGTCTCTTCAAGTATGTGTCTTACGGTCTTCCATTCCAGGCTGTCATATCCACAGCCCAACTTGGGGATGGTGAGCTTAGTGACATGCAGTGTTAGAAGCTTGCTGCGCAGGTCGTTGAGGCTTTGCTGTAGTGCGCTGTACGTTGATTTCTGATGGGAGGCACGCTTGGTAACCAAATAAAACAGATGCTGGCCTCCGTGTGTTTGGTGAAGTGCCTTTCCAACACTTGGTCCTTGATGTTCTAATTCTTCAGTTCCAGTTGGCCGCAGCTCCAGTAGCCTATCTCCTTGCGGTTCCCGAGGGCCCCCAAAACCTTTTTCCCTATCTTCTCGACGCTGGGGACCGCAGCAGGCTCTGTTTCCACTGCACAAACTCGTGCATGGACCCTTACCGACTGCTTGACAGCCTCAAACTCCATAGCCTGGAATAAAGCATCGCCTAAAGTCTTTGGCCGGGCGAGTTTCACAGCTTGTTGAGTCTCCGGGTCCCGAAGTCCGTCCAGAAATTTGTCTACCGCCTGGCTCTCGTATACGTCGTCGTTGACCGATGAGTAGGCATTCCTCACAAGCCGGGCGACATCAGCTTCGAATTCCTGTAGAGTCTCAGTATTCTTTTGGATCCGGTTTCTTAGTTGTGAGCGGTATAGCTGGTCCATGTGGCGGTGGCCGAACCGTATCTCCAGTCTTCTCACCAGCTCTCCGTATTTGGACTGCTCCGTCATAGGCATCTCCTGGAGTACTCCCAAGGTGTGTCCACGCAAGGCTAGGCACAACGTTGAAGCCTGGGTCTCTTGAGACCATCCATGGATCGAAGCCGCTGTCTTGAGTATAGTCCTCCCACGGTGTCCTCCCGTCGAATACTGGAATGATGTGTGTTGGTGGCGTCCCAGCATTGGCAAGCCGAATGGTGTTGTGAGAGCTGCCCTCGGAGGATCTGTCAATGTCGTCCCTTGGTGGGTGGCTCGTGCGTCCCTCAAGGGCTTCTACTCTTAACCTAAGTTCATTTTCAATCGAACAAACTTTTTCTCCTAATCTACACTCTACATCAGCTAACTTTTTGTCCACAGTCTCCATCAACTTATTTTCTACAGTACTTAGCTTACATTCTAGTGTACTTAAATTATCTTTAACATTACTTAACTCAGTACCTAATTCTTTTTGTACATTACCTAATTCATTTCTTACATTACCTAACTCATTCTGTACATTACCTAACTCATTCTGTACATTACCTAATTCAGTTTTAAAAGTTGCAGTTAATCTGCTCAAATCGGTCTCAAAATTAACGCTATCTGGGTTTTGCCCTGAATCTATAAAAAACTGGCGCAAATGCTGCTGCAACACAGTTTTTGATCCGGAGGGGTCCAGATCGCGCTCTTCCAACTCTCGTCTCAAATCTGCAACTTTTAAATCATTTAATCTAACGCTTTGAGTAGCCATTTTCCAGTAGCCCAATAATTACAAAACAAATACAAGACAAACAATAGCAATTAAACTGTAACCCCACACCTGACACCAAATTGTTATGGGCCACTGGGGTTATGACTAATCAAACCACAATTTAAATACTAAACACTAATTTATTTACAACTTAATAAATAGAAATAGGTCCCTTAAGCTACTTAAGGAACTTGACGACGGAGTATCTGGCGGCCACCTTGGAGTCCACCGTACATTGGAAAAAGTACGTGAGCGTTTTTATTGGGCTAATCTTAAAGAAGACGTATTAGACTGGTGCAGGTGCTGTGCAAGGTGTGTGGCCTCCAATGGACAGATGAGAAGAAAGAAGAAGAAGTATAACATGGGAGCTCCATTCGAGAGAATAGTAGTTGACGTCGCTGGCCCTTTCCCCTTGACTGATGAAGGTAACCGATACATTCTTGTGGCCATGGACTACTTCTCTAAGTGGGTGGAGGCTTATGCCCTTCCGAATCAGGAAGCCGTCACAGTTGCGGACGTTCTTGTGAAACAGCTCGTCAGCAGTTTTGGAGTACCAATGGAGCTTCACACTAACCAGGGACGGAATTTTGAGTCTGCAGTCTTCTCCAAGATGTGTGAGACACTAGGAATACGCAAGACTAGGATGACGCCTCTTCATCCGCAATCTGATGGCATGGTAGAGCGCATGAACAGGACCATGGGTCAGTATTTGTCTCCGACCACCAGAGGGACTGGGACCAGTACCTTCACCTATTCCTTCTAGCCTACCGCAGTTCAGTTAATGAAATGACAGGGCAGACCCCCGCCAGTGTGGTGTTTCGCATGCCCTGTGATCTGAAATTTGGTTTCAAGCCGGATGAAGAAGTCGCCGGGGAAGATTATGTCATGAATCTAAGGATGCGAATGAATGCTATCCACGAAAAGGTTCGTTCAAACATTCAAGGAGCAAGTGACAGAATGAAGGAGCGTTACGACATCAGGGGAGAGAAAGGTGGCTTCCTACCTGGGGACTTGGTATGGCTACATGATCCTCGGAGAAGGCAAGGCTATTCACCCAAGCTTTAGAGATCCTGGGATGGCCTGTATGAGATCATCGACAGGATTAATGACATCATCTATAGGATCAGGAAGCAGCCAAGAGGAAAACCCAAGGTAGTCCACTTTAATAGACTGGCCCCATTCAAAGGAGATCATCGCCCAACCGAAGACCAACAAGTGAAGCATCTCTCTCACTTTAAGACCAATAACGACCCAGTTGCGCGGCCTGAAGTTTTCGGTGCTCCTGGAGTGACTTAAACAATCTACAGAGACATCTTTTCTTTACCAGTGGACTATGCTCTGGCCCATTGCGTCCCTGAAGATCTGAAAAACTCTCGAGGGATCGCAACTGTTTTCCGGAAGAAGTTTGCTGGAACTGAAGAATTAGAACATCAAGGACCGAGTGTTGGAAGGGCACTTCACCAAACGCACGGAGGCCAGCATCTGTTTTACTTGGTTACCAAGCGTACCTCCCATCAGAAATCAACGTACGGCGCACTAGAGCAAAGCCTCAACGACCTGCGCAGCCAGCTTCTAAGACTGCATGTCACTAAGCTTGCCATCCCCAAGTTGGGCTGTGTATATGACGGCCTGGAATGGAAGACCATAAGACACATGCTTGAAGAGACATTTGCCAACTCTGGGATAGTCATATTGGTGTGCACATTTAACCCCTGGAGAGCAAACGGCTACTATTTCGGAAGAAGCTCATCGCAGCTAATTTCTCCAAACCGTGCTCTGGGGCAGAGCACTTTTAAGAAGGGGGCAGTGTTACGGTCAGGTGAGGTTGGCGGTGCCGTGGGCGGCCCGGGCGGCAGGTAGCTGAAAAGGCCGTCAGGGTGGCCTAGAAGGGTCATGGCGGGCCAGAAGGGCCTAGACCTGTAACCTGGCTGGAAGGATCTAGAATGTTCAGCATAGCTTTAAATAGGCCGACTTCTAGCCTAGTGGGGCAGTATCCATGTGTCAGTGATCAAGTAACGATCAATCAGTCAAGTGTCAGTGACAGTTCAGTCAGTGAGTTAGTGACAGTGATTATTAGTGTCAGTGAGTGTAGTAACAGTCTCTGTGTTCCAGTGTAATAGATTCTTATGTATAATTGTGATAGCTAGTATTAAGATGTTAAAGATAAGTATTGTGTAATATACATATTAGTGTAATTAGATAATTGTTATTAGATTAAGTAGTTTAAGGGACCTATTTGTATTTATTAAGTTGTAAATAAATTAGTGTTTAGTATTTAAATTGTGATTTGATTAGTCATACCCCCAGTGGCCCTTAACAATATATTCACCACAAATATTTTCAAATACAATCTGGATTGTGTACACAACACCGCCTGGACGAATGCATATCGAAAACAACAACAGAATATATTTTACTGTCAAACAAAATTTAAAATCAAGTAAAAATACTAAATGAGGTTGGTAAGCTATAACACAAAAACAAAAGCTGTTAGAGAAACATTGTTGACATATTTAAAAAATATGTATCAAATTGAGTTAGAAACAACAAAATAGTCACAGGAAACAAACAATTTATTTTTTTTTGTTGGCCAGTTTTAAGCTTGTTTTATATTATCTGGCAAGACACATAGCGTATCAGACACGGCACGGTCAGACAAATACATGGTGTATTTATGTATTGGGTTGAGAATAGTGGACTGTATTTTGAAATTGGGGACTGGTTCATGAGGGAGAGCCGTGATGGGACGAAAATAATTAAAGTTTGGCTTACCTTGGTGCCGAGAACTGTGGGCATGAAGAGAGAAACTTACCGGCTGACTGCAAGGTGAAATGAAAGAGGTTGAGGGGGTAATTGCGAATTGCGAATAGGATAGGAAAGGTACATGAAATAAATTGCAGAGCCGAAGTTCCAACAAGTGTTCAAGTCGGTGGCGGAAGAAGAAGTGGGGGTTCGCGAATCCTGCCACCAGGAGCGCCCCCATCGAAGGAATAGCAAAACCCGGGAAATTTGAAGGGGCAAAAAACCGCGAATATTCAACAATTTATATGATCAGACACAGCGGGTTCCAGCACGGACCGGGATCACAGGCGAAGCGGAGATTTTTTTTTTTAATGACTTTTTGTTTATAGTATATTACTTCATACTAGTGTTTAGTCATTAGGTTTAGTTCAGATGTGTTATTTGTCCAAGATAAAAAGATAAAAAAGTCAAGAAAGCATGCACTAAATGTAGAAAACCTACATGTCCTAAACATCGAGTAGAAATTTATACAAATTGTTTTGATTAGATTTTATAATTGCATATGTTAAATTTCTGTTTTTATATTCTTATATTAATATAAAATGTTCAATGTGTTATGCACTCAATTAATTTTTCAACATCCAGTTTTGCAAAAAAAAATTGAATCAAACTTAAACACAGAAAAAGAACTGGAACGGGGCAAAGTCAGTGCAGTACTGCACTGTCGGAGTCGGAAAGTAAAGTATACTACGAAAAAGACACGTTAAGACATGGACCGTCTCCGACCTAATATTCTTTTCAAGAAATGTCTTAATGTCTTGTCTGAAACGTGCTGTGTCTTGCCGGATCCGATCCGCTATATATATGCAGGCACTTTAAAACTAACTATACTAATATTTGTATTGTCTGAAACGTTACGGTCCGCTATGTGTCGTGCCGGATAATATAAAACAACCTTTATCCATCAAATGTAACATTTGATTATTACTTTATTGAGGGATGATTTCAAGATAACAAGAAAGCCTAAATTTTTTGACTAACCATAACAAGATCATCCACCTTATTTGATTGTTGGAGCCATTGTCATACATTATTTTTTAAGATTGAACCTTTCTTGTGTAACAATGGGAGGGCACACTCAGTCTGTCACGGATCTTGTTGGCAATTTTTTTTTAGGTTTCTAGTTTAAAAATATTAGGCATGTATTTTGCTTTTCCGGCTAATGGGTCCTAGAAGCCACAAAAAAAAAAAAAAAAAAAAAAAAAAAAAAAAAAAAAAAAAAAAAATATATATATATATATATATATATATATATATATATATATATATATATATTTATGAAATAGTATTAAATTAATTGATTTTATATCTGGAATTTAAAAAATGATATAGACATGATTCACCCAAATTGTTATTTTTAAGGGCAAATTTAATGAAAAATACAGCTGCTCATAGATTTTGGTTTAGGTTAATTAAATTTAAAAAAAAAAGTTATTAGATCTTCAAACTACCTTTATAGATTTTTTTTTACTAAAAAAATTATATCAGATACTAATTCACCATTCTAAAGAATCCTTAAATACAAAATTTCATCCAAATGGAAAAATAAAAAAAGTCATTAACTTCAAAATTTGCCTGACCAACTAACTGATAAGCAATTTTTTTTTAAACTGACAAAAACTTATTACGTATCAATATCATATTTTTACACAAAATATAGGATGGTAATAAGCTTTAAATCTCTTTGGTTTAATCTTCCTAATCTGGTTTCAAACTCAAGTTAAAAATCAAAATGTATTTAGGATTTTTAAATAAGTTTTTGTTCATCAAATTTTGCATTTATATACATAAAAAGAAAGCTGAGACTCCTCTTTCCAGCGATACCAATCAAGTTGAATTGCGTAATAAAGTAATGGTGATTTAATGAAAAGTTACCAATAATCGGTTTAAAAATTTCATCCCCTTTGAAGAGGGTTAAAATATTATGTATTTTTTTTTTTTTATTGTTTAAACGTTTTTCAATGTTTTTGAGGGTGCTAAATTCGAATCTGATGTCATTTCTTGTGTGAAAAAAAATCTATAAAGGTAGAAGATTTTCTAGAAGATCTCATAATTTTTTTTTTTTTTTTTTTTTTTTTTTTTTTTTAATCTAAGTAATCTACACAAAAATCTATGGAGCAGTAAATCTTCATATAAAAATAAAACTTTTGGTGCAAGAATCGTATTGATATAATTTTTAAACTCATAATATATAAGAAACTAATTCACTGCTATTTCATTTGTTTTTTCTCGACTTATTGGGCCCATTAGTCGGAATGGCAAAATACATCTCTAATATTTTGTAAACAGGAACCTCCACAAAAATTACCAACAAGATCCGTGAGAGACTGAGTGTATCCTTCCCTTGTAAGTCATAAACTACTTGAAAACTTTTATGCTCAATAATGCCAGCTATTTACTTTTTAATATTACAAATTAAAGTAAAATATAACTTTGTTGTAGGTCTTGACGAAGCTAACAAAGCAACTGATCACCAAATTAAAGTTGTTGAACAATTAAAAATGACTTTAAAAGAGGTTGAAGAACAAAAGATTTCAGCTGAAATGAGATCAATTGAAGTGGAAGAAAAGTTGGAAATGTTACAATCAAGTTCAAGTAGACAAATAGAACAGCTACTTGGTGAAATATCTCTCATTAAAGGCCAATTTGATGAACAAAACATACTCATTGATTCTCTTAATAACAAGCTGTCTCTCAAGGACCAAGAGATTGCTGACATCAAAGGTAATAACTTCCCAGCTGAAGTAGAGACTGAAACAAGGCTGAAGGAAATTGAATCCTACAACAGCGAACTTGTTGAAAAGATCAGGGAACTTCAGTTGAAGTGTGAAGGTCATGAGCAAGCTGTGATACAGTTGAATGAATCACTATCTGAAAAGAATGAAACCATTAATCAGTTAAGATCCAAATATGATCAAGCTTTTGCATCTTTGAATGATACCAAGAAGATTATTGAAAGTTTACACGGTGAAAATGAAAGATTGAAATCTGTGGAGAGTTTAGTCAAAAAAGAAAAACTGTCTAACGATGGTGTTGCTGTAAATGTGGAGTCAAAAGAAGATCCTAATCTATCTCAGAAATTCAAAAAGCTTGCTGCTAATTATAAAATCCGTACAAAACTGTGCCAAGATTTAGAAGAAAAATTGAAAAATTTGAATGATGTTTTAGAAGAAAAGAATAAGATGATATTGCAATTATCGGAACAGGAAATTGGTCTAAAAGAGGAAATTAATTCATTAAAAAGTAAAGAACAGGAATTCACTCTTGAATTAAATAATTTTCAATCAAAAAATCATAAACTTCTGGCTATAATCGAAGACTTAACACCTAAATTAGAAGCGTTAGAAGCAGAGAGATCCGCTGCAATTATAAATGTTGATAAGATGAATAAAGCTTTTGAGGAGTTGAAAGAATGGAAGGAAGGTGATTCGAAATTGTTGAAAGAACATGTGACTAGTGTCAATTCAATGGCTAAACATGTTTTACTTTTAGAAGATGAACTTGGCAAGTTACAGTCAATTGTAAATGAAAAAAATACTGTCATTGGAGATCTTGAGACAGAAAGAAAAAAATTAGTGGAAGATATGAAGAACAGTGAAGTCGAGTTAGAAAGATTAAGAGCTTTATACCAACAAGAATCTGTCAAAAACCAAAATGTTTTAACAAACTTGGAGGGATTAGAATCTGAAATGTTAGTTAGTCGTAAGGAAATGGACCTAATTGCCGAACAGCTTGATGCTGTCACCAAGAATTATAACACATGCCTTGAAAATTTACAAGAAAGAGAAAATTATATTGAAGCTCTTGAGCAAGATATTATTGGAATGAAATCTAAGATGTATAATCTTGAATCTGGAATTGAGGATAAACACAGGATGTTACAAGAAAGGGGAAATCAACTTTCAGCTAAACTGGAGCAAGCTGAAATACTCCGCCATGCCTATGATAAGTATCAGGTGGAAATGGAAAAGAAGTTCCAGCTCATGGAAGAAAATGATAAGTCCCTAAAAACTAGCATCCTTATGTTGCAAAACGAAATAGAGAGTCTTAAAAATTCAAATTCAGAACTTATGAAGGAAAAAGAAGCATATGAAGCTGAAAAGTCGGAAATGGTCTCTGAAATAAACACCCTCAATGACATAAGGAATTCTTACAACTCCACATTAGACAGAATTGAAGTGTTAAATGAAGAATTGAAACAGGTAATGGATGAATTTGAATCTAAAAATCAAGAACTAATAAAACTTAGCGAGGAAAGAGCAGATCTTTTTAATAAATTAACTGATTTAGAAGAAGCTTATGTTGATATGAAAAGCCAATTGTCTGAATCAGAAGAAACTTCTCTCAGACTAAAAGATGAATTAGTCAAGAAAGATAATTTAATATCTGAATTAAAAAATGATATATTAAATCTCAAGGCTGTGGTTGGAGAAGAAAAACACAGTAGTGAAAGAAAATCAAACATTGTGACAGGCACAGAGCCAACACAAAAAGAAACTGTCATGTTTTCTTGGGACCAACATAGTCAATCATCAGTAGCGAAGGGTGATGGAGACGGAATAATATCTGAGTTGGAAGAAAAGAAAAAGTGTTTGGAAGCTGCTCAAAAAGAAATTGACAATCTACAGTTTGTGTTAAATTCAAAGTTAATGGAAAAAGATAGTGAAATAACATCACTCCAAGAACAAGTAAATAAACTTCTTTCAGATAAAAGTATTTCTGATTCAGATTTAAAATCTCCATCTGAGGACAGCCTTGTTAAAAAGGAACAAGATCAAGATGTTAGGGTATTTTCATGGGACCAGCATAGCCATGAATTGGCTAAGGACGATGAGGGCTGGGGTTGGATCGGTGCCGAAGCACATTTAGAACAAGACCACAAACATTCTGAGGCTCTTCAGATACAAACCCTGACCCAGAGGGTCAAAGAGCTTGAAGAAGAGCAAAAAAGTCTGACGGATAAACTTGGTTCTTCAAAGATTAAGTGTGTTAAACTTTTGAAGAAGTTAAAAGAAATGGAAGCTATAAATGAACAATCTAAGAATGAAAGACTGGTAGGTTTTAGTGATCTTGATTTTGCCCTTCAAGAAGAATTGAGATCACAATTAGATAAACTTGAAATTAAAAACAAGGAACTTTCTAATGAAATAAATACCTTAAAATCAGAAAAAGAAAACCTTATAAAAAAAGTGGAAGTCTTTTCTAATGCAAATGACCAGCTTATTGAAATGAAAGAGCGACAAGATATTGAAGTGCAAATGTGGCAAAAAAGGAGCACTGAACTGAAAAATGAATTACAAGGTCTTCAGTGGACAATTGAGGAACTTAAATCTGATATGCCATCTCATAATAAGGGAGGAGATGAACTCTCTGAAAAATTTAATGCTTTAGTTGCTGAGAATGAAGAATTGCAAAGATTTATATGTAACTTAAAAGATGGTCGCCCTATTGGTAGTCCAGAAACTGCTGTAGAACTGAATTTATTAAAAGAGGAATTGAAGAAGCTAAAAGAGTTAAGAATAAAAGAAAAAGAAACCTACGATAGTGAAACAAAGAAAGCAAATGAAGAAATAGACGCTTTGGAACTTCAGATTGACATATTGACCAAGGAAAACCAGGAGTCAAATGAAAAATTGATACACAATATCACATTGAAGCAGCAAGAAATTTCTTCATTATCAGCTCAAATTCAGTTATTGAGTGAAGAAAATGAAATATTTAAAGAAAAAGTGGCAAACTCTGCTAATGTAAGCATGGTTCAAGAAAGTGATCATTTGAAGACATCAGAGTTTGAAGAACAATTGAATATTGCAAATGAAGAAATAAAGTTAATGAAAACAGTTATTGATGAAAAGTCAAGAGAAAATGATGATGTTAAAGTTCAGTTAACTGAATTGAAAAAAGAAACTGAACTACTCTTAGAAAAAATTCAATCTCTGGTGATCGAAAATTCTCAACTCAAGGAAAAAATAGAATCATATTCTAAACAGCTAACAACTACTCAAAATGCATCAGAAGGCATTGATACTCTTAAAAATGAACTGAAGAATACTAAAAATGAATTGGTGATACTTCAGAACAAGATAGATTTCTTAGAGAGTAATAATAATAACTTACAAGAGCAATTGACATCTACGAAGAAGTCCGCTGCCTCAGAAATCTCTTTACATGTTGATAAGCTAAATAAAGCCTTTGAAATGATGAAAGAATTAGAAAATGGTCTCATGTTTTCTCGTGACCTTGTTAACAATTTAGAAATTTGTGTTGATGATTTAGTATCAAAGATGCAGATTTCCATAACATCAAATAATATAGTTGAAAAACTAAAAGAAGTCATCAATGCTGTTTTCTCTGAACTTAATAAAAAAGCATATTTAGAAAAAGAAATTTCAGTTCTCAAAGAAGATCTAGCAAAATACTCCAGAAACGAAGAATGTTATGCAAATACAGCATCTCTTCCTGTATTTAAGGGATTTTCTGCTTTCTCTAATGATCCATTTAATAATATCACTGAAGTAAAAGCAAGCCATCAATCTACTGCGATGGAAATTAAACCTGATACAACAAATTATGAAAACATGATTTCTAAACTTGAAGAAGAAAAGACGTTATACCAAAATGAAATAAAAGATTTAACAAGCCAGTTATCTACATTGCAGGCTCACCTCAACCAAATAAATACTGAATATGCAAAGCACAATGATGAAATGAAATTTAAGTTGGAAAGGTCTGAGGCGGAAATTAATCATTGGAAAGAACAAGTAATGTCTCTGAACCAAGAGACAAACCTTTTAGTTCAAAGGCATAACCAGGAAATTGAAGATTTAAGAAATAACGAAGAAAGATCTAGGGAAAAGTTACTTGAAATCGAAGAAAATTACCAGAACACTTTATTAAATAAGGAACAAGAAAATATAAATTTGAAACAAAATTTGCTAGAGAAAGAACAACAGTTCACGAACTCTGTGAATCAATTGAATAATTTACAGACTGAGTATGGGTTGATTTCTCAACAGATCTATTCCTTAGAAAATCGCTTGAGAGATCTTATGAAAGAAAATGGAGAACTCCAAAGTGAACTTGATCAATCAAAGAGTAGGGAGAACACTGTAATTGAAAAGCAAAAAGAAGAAATCCAAGAATTAATGGCCAAGTTGGAATATATGAGTCAGTCACAAAATATCAGAAAAAGTGACAATGAAGATTATCTGAGGGCACAATTAACTGAATTAAGTAACCACTTCAAGGCTTTAGAAGCATCTAACAGTGAATTACAGAGGATTATATCTAGTCAAGCTGAAGAAATTTTGAAGTTAAAAGCTAGCATTTTGGAACAGGAAGAAGCAAAAAAATACCTTGAGTCTGTAATAGCCGGGAAGCAAAAGGAACTGGATTATATTGCCAGCACGAGTCACCAGCAGCAGCATCAGCAACCCAATGCTTCAGTTGCAAATGAAGCGGAAGTAGAAAAATATGTTGCTCTGCTCAAGCAAAAGGACCTCGAAATTGAAAGAGTGTCAAAAGTTCTACTTGACACTCAAGAGAGGTTGGTTCAAGTTCAGGAATCAAAGCCTAACGATAAAGTTCTCTCTTTACAATTCAAATTGGATCAAGTATTGTATACACTCCATGCCCGAGATGTCCGTTGTGATGAACTTACTCAGGAAATAATGCAGGTTAGTTTGAAAATTTATTCACTAAATATTTTTTCTGTAATAGATCTCTATTCTTGTATATATTTTTATGTATGGTTGTATACCTTTTATAAAGCATGTAATTTAGTAAAACTAATAAACTTTCAGAAATTCAATATTTTTTTATCGAAGAGGTGTGTTTGATGACTGGATGGCAGATATAATGTAGTTTATTGAAAGAGATCAATCAATGGGCATAAAAAAAATATTGTATTGTTGAAAAAAAGACGTATTTTCAATTTGCCAATGTTTCAGCCATAGCTTCGATGGCCATCATCAGGGCAGATAGGAAAATTAAAATAAACTCTACAGGAATCATCTTTAACAACATTTAGATATTAAATATGAGGTGTGGAATTCCAAAACAAGCTAACTTTCCAGATTTTTTATTTTTATTGATTAGTTTTCCCACTAGACTATCCTTAGTTAAAAGGTTTTCTCAAAAAATTAGTTAAATCACATTCAAAACGGCCATACAAAAAATAATTCCTTTTCCTATTCCAGTCTGGCCTTTACCTTTATCAACCAGCTGTAAAAAATTTTAAAAATGGACTTAGCGGAATTCTACCTTTCATATGATTCTTGTAAAATTTATTTTAATTTTTCCATTTGTCCCGATGATGGCCATCTAAGATCTGGATGAAATATTGGAAAATTAAGTATAGTGATGTAACTTGGGAAAAAGCATGTTCTCCATGACAAGGCATGGAAAACTTTTTGCGTTATATGGCTAATCCAGGTTTTCAGAGCATAGTATTAGAAGTTATTAGGGTGGACCACTCAACTGTGTGTAAAAACATTAAATCGGTAATGGAGTGTATTGGGGACAAAGCTGAGAACTGGATTAACTTTGTTTCCAAGTCTTTTAGTTTAATTTTTCGTTTCCTGTCGCTTTTACATCTATCTTCTTTTTCACTTTGGATTTCATGTTTTATAACATTTCTGGCATTTTAGAGGGGGTAACTAGAGTTCCTGTGGTTTGGGAATAATTTTTACACATAATTTCCCACACCTTCTTCTTCTCAAAAATAATTTTGGGTACCTTGAATTTCTCCAGTAGCATTGTGTTTTCTGACAGCAGTTTTATGTTGAAAGTCTTATGTAAAGTTCCTTTCGAAGTCGTCTTTTTCTTTTGATGAATTAATTATGGTACAAAACAAAAACTCAGTCATTAAACGTGAAACTGGGTGAACTTACGCACGGCTCATGCTTTACTTAAGGACTGAAGACACAAGAGGAGAGAGCAGTTTCGTTAGAACAAGAACAGACATAAAAGGAAGTTATAACTATTGTTGTATCTACCCTAAAATGTATCTTCAGTTTTTCCGTAATAGAGTAGGTATGTGTGTGAAGTTAGTGTTTTTTTTTTAATCCCTCCGATTTGGGATAACGTTACCAGTTTACTGTAAAGGGTCTAAAATTTTGTCTATTTTCATATGGAAATTTTAAATAATTCAAAATAAATAAATTTAAGAAAATTATTTAGTAAATTAAATTTGTATAAATAATGAAAAATGGTTACATATAACTGAGTTAACTGTTATATAATTTTTTGTTTATAATTAATTTTATTTATAATTGTGGGTAAGAATAATGTAAATTATATTGATAACATCTAAAGAAAAAGTGTAATTTGTATAATTTGTTTAAAATTTAATTTGTACAATAAATTTAGTTGGCAATACATAGAATAGGAGAGTGGGGGGACAGTGTTTTTGGAGGGAACAGGATGTGTGAGGGCCACATGTGTGCAGGCAGTTAAAGTGAAACATGTTTGTGATAATAAGATGAGTGTTTTTTTTGTTATGTCGATTGAAATGTACTTAAATGTATTTTATGAGAAGAGTTGGTGAAGTATTTAACAAGACAATTTAATAATTATTATTTTTATTGTGATTAAGAGGTATGTTTGTACATTTTGTATTAAGATTCTTTGGGCAGTGAGTTGTTTAAATTTGAATTATATAAAAAATAGCTTATTTAAATATTGAATTTTTGTGTGTAAACTTAACTTTAACTAATTTTGAATTGAAATTGTATTTTTTTAATTATATTATTTTATGAAAAGCCATTTTTCATTTATTATATTACGGCGCCCGGACAAAATAAAGTAAAATTAATTGTATGTTCACCTTATTATTAATAATTGTAAGAATAACCTTACATTACTTTGTCTTCTAAGTAGTGGTTTCATTTTAATCACTTCACCTATTATCCTGCTTATAGTTTCATTTATCTCAAGTAAAAGGTTCATTTTAAAACTAAAGCAATTATGAGAAATTGCAATAAAAAACAAGTCCTTGTCCTAAGACTTATTGCTCTTACAACAAAAACAAGTATTTTTGTCACCCAATAATTTTTTTATGAACTAATAATTAATAATTTTTTGGCTCTGGATCTCTTCATTAGTGATACAAAGCCTTTGGCATTGGTCGCTGCCATTATTTGTCTGTAAATTGAACTTAATCCCCTTTCAATTACTAAATAAAATTGGCTATCTATTTGTTTTTTATTTCAGCTTCTTGAAGAAAGAGACATTCTTCAATTAAGACTGTCAGAAAGCTTAAGAGAAAATGATATTTTGAGGAAAGGAAACATGAACAAATCTACATCACCTTCTCCAGAACTTCAAAATAAGTATGAATACTTCTTCTGATTAAATAAACATTTCCATCTTGAATTTCCCTTTTTTAATTCAATAAATAGTAGACAATTTGGTTGAAATGATCTTACCTACACAAACTTCATTGTTGGACAATTTTTAAAAATAAATATGATCTTAACACTTGCTTAACTACAACATTTAATTAAAAGGATACAGATAGTGTAATAATTATTAAAATTTGATAGTAGCCTGCTTTGAAGAGTCAGTTATTTTCTTTTTCAGTTATGTTATTTTTAGGAGGCGCACTGGCTCAATGGGTAAGGCACTTGATTACCAAGCCTGAGTTCGAGTCTGACTGAAGACAGAAAATTTATTTTCTGTTTCTTCGTCTTCTGTTTTTTCAAGAGACCCTCCTGTGGCACCCCAGCCTGTATAAAGTGGGTAGTCTTAATTGGGGAAAAATGTTGGCGGTTGAGCGAGTATTCTGGCCAAATCTCCTCTTTTGATAACTATTGGCCCAGAAACAGTATAACTTTACCTAAGTACTGAACCGAGACCCTTCATGGGTTGTAGTGGTATGGGTTTTTTTTTTCCAGGCCTGGGTAAACTTTGAATGATAACTAAATCAATTTTATTGTAAATACCATTTTATCTATACTATTATATAAAATGACAAACCATTTTTCGTTTGTGATCACTAACCACGAAAACTGCTGAACCAATGAAATTTTAACCGCATCAATTTTAGAGTTCTTTACTGATTTTCAATTAATTTGTTATTTAAAAAGCAATAATATGTGGATAACAATGAAGTTTGAAAATTGACCGATAGGTGGCAAGCACCATTATACATGAGGGGTTACAAAGGTATGGTGTTATTTAGAGCTTGAAGTTGATAAAAAATTTAATTGAATTATTAATAAAGATTTAAATACATATGTGGTGTGACATGTGTACACATGATGGTGTGACATTATCACGATTCCGCAATAGAGTTTACAATGGTAAAACTACTGAACCCTTCTGTACCAAATTTTAACTACATCATCTTCATAGTTCCAGGAAATTTACGAGTATAATAATAAAATTGACAATAATTAAAATTTTGATGTACAATGTTCAGTAACAGAAACGAGGTTTGCCACTCTGTCATATACTTTTATGGTTAGAAATTAAAATCCAACCAGCTGAAATCAATAAAATTATTTCTGCCGATTATAAATTATTACCAAATAAAAATGTCGATCCTTTGCTTTTTGATATTGCTTTCAAAACATGATTTATGGGCTTTTAGTTGTAAGCATTGATAATGCAGTCCATTGTACGCATGAGTTTCCCAATAGCATCTGTCCATCTGGATTACCAACTCATACATTAAAATTAAAAATTGGACACCTAATCAATGCAATTTTAAACAGGTTAAAAATTACTGCTAAGCTTGAAAATATCATTGAAGAAATAATGCTCATTAACATACTTTAATGCAAGATTTTATCGGTAAACAAATAAGACTTCAATTATTAGTTAAAATTATCTAAGTGCTTTACATATGACAGCGGGTGAAGCCACAACGGGGAATACTAGTTTTGGAATAAAAAGAATTTTTCATGAATATACTTTATTTGTGAATAAAAAATAGTTAGTCATGAATAAAAATTTTCATCTTTAAGAAATAAGTATATTTCCTCATTTGAATTAATTGTTTTACTAATTGTTAAATTAAATATTAAATTATTATCTAAGAACTTGCTCTGAGCAAAAGTATTTTGAATAAAAGAAAGATTAAACAAATACAAATTAAATCATACTGCTGAGGAACAATGAATATTTTTAATAACAAATTAAAAATTATTTGTTTATTATAATAATTATTGTTTTATTTAATGATGCTTAGTTATTAATTCTTCATAAACAATGTTTCATAATAAGATTTAGCTGTGGTTTCTGCTGTATCGGGGATTAGGATTTTTTTCTGGACTGATTTAGCCTGCTCTAACCTAGGGTAGTAATCAGCTCTTAAGAATATTATTTCCTATCTTTAATTAATTATCATATTATTTCAGGCTTGGAGAACTACACAAAGGATACAAGAGAGATCCAGTTGTGCAGCTGGAAATGGAGAGTCGCCATAACCAGCAGATGAACCTCTACTCTCAAGAAGAAGAGAGTTAGTATTTCACTCAAATATATAGAATCTTATATGAAATGTGTGTTTATCTTTAAAGATTTTCAAACAAACTGATTTTATTTTTAATGATGTTTCGTATACTTTTGATTTCATTGCCTGCTCACATTATTCCAAATATATTTAGTCCAATTCTCATTTACTAGGTCCAGTTCCTTGCTTCGTATTGGTATGAGGAGGTTAATGCAACCTGATCCATAATTCCTGCTTCAAGCCATGTCGTATTTATCCTGCCAATTCCTATCTTCCTGATTACTATCCTTGTGTTAACCAACATAAGATATGCTGTTAAAATATTTACAAAAAAAAAAAGCTCACCTCTTGATACAAGCGTGACTATTTCTTTCTATTGACCCAAAATTTTCCTTTATTTCCATCTTTAACTGCCTTCATTAAGTGAGTAAATTGGTCAAAATTATTTTTATTTTTCTTTATTTTGAAAATTCTCAATTTATTTATTGTAAGATCATCTGAATTTTAAAAAAGGTTTTAAAACATTCGATGTCAATGTCTCTTCTTTATCTGATCTTGATCAAATGAGATGAAAAAGACAAATGTAGAACTAAGTTATTGGTAGTCCAAGTTTGATTCTTTCTTTGATAATAGCCTGAGTACTTTTTTAATTTTTTTTTTTTTTTTTTTTAATGCTTTTTGTCATGGCTTTTTGGTTTCTTCTGAAAACATATTTTTGTTAACCATTTTTCAAGATTTTTTCCCTGAAATTATCATAAAACATTGTACTAAACTCTGTTAAAACTCATTTCATCAGGTAGGAAAATCAAGAAAAGTATTTTTTCAAACATGTTTTTAATTAAGATTAAAAAATATTCCAGATGTTTATAAATTATTTTTAAGATTGATCAATGTTCATACAATCTGTAAATTTAATCTATAGTAGTCTTTCTTCTCAAGTTTTTTTAGAAATCTGTTGCAGTCCAAAATTATGGAAACTTCATAATCCTTTGATTCTAAATCTTATCATTATGCTTATCCTTTTTTTTTTTCTTTTTTTTTTTTCTTCCTGCACATAAAGTGATGATTGTATTCTTTCGAGGGCTTTCACCAACTGAAAGTTTATAAGTTTAGTGTTTTCCTGATTATTGTTTTTGTGTTCAAAAGTACTGCTTTTTTTTGCATATTCTAATTTTCCTAGTAATATTCTTTCTTTGTTAAAAGAATTTATTGTAATTTTTGGAATTAGTCCATTACAAGATATTACAATCGGCAAAATTTTGACTTTATCCAGTCTGTATATAGCCTTTAGCTCTGCTACCAGATCCTGAAACCTGGAAATCTTTGTTATTGTATTTTGAACATTATTATCTGCAGGTATAGCCTTCACATACCATGCCAGTTCCATTGTTCATATTGAGCAACAAAATGTCTGGCTTATTGTGAGTGACTGAATGGTCGGTAAATATTTGCTGATCCCAGTACAGCCTGTATCCACCAGCTGCCAATACATTTTTCGGCTTATATTTATAATGTGGCACAGTAGTTTCAATCAATCTATATTTTTTACCAATTTCTTGGTGGATGATTCCTGCCACATGATTATGTCGACGGAGGTATTCCGATCCTGCTAACCCAGTGCAACCCGAAAGCCAAGTGCTGCACTGACTTAGGACTTTGCTTACACAGTCGACATACCTCAGGAATATCCTCCCTGCATATCCATCTTCGGTATACATTAGCTGGTAGTGTTTGGTCCTGCATTGCCATCACGAATCCTTCCGTCTCCGGGAACAATGGCCCTAATGAGCCATTTTGTGGACATTTCTAAGTCAATGGACTCGTCTTTTAATGAATAGTAAAATCGTCCAGGTAGAGGCTTTGTTTTCCATTCCTCAACCAACTGTTGGCAGGATGGTTCCATATTGTCTTGCCTTTCTGCAAGATTGAGAGCAGTTAAATTGTTATCCATAGAGCAAAGGATTTGGAGCTTTTCTTTTTTGTTATTCCAGAAGTATTGCTTCAGATTGGATTCCAATCGCCTGCACATAAAATGAGCGCTTAGAAGTCCCCTTCCTCCTTGTTTCCTTGGTATGTAGAGCCTACTCAGTGAAGATTTAGGATGTCGTTTCCTTGTTTTCACCATTTCTGTCCTTACAAACATATGAATGTCTTGTAGAATAGTGTCTGACCATTTAAGGATCCCGAAGGAATATATTAACGAAGGCAGGGCCTAAGTATTTATTGCCTTTATTAGTTTTCCTCCAGATAAGTGTGTTTTGAGTAGTTGTTTTACCCTGCTTTTGAACTTTTCTTCCAATTGCTCTCTAGTGTCCTTTTTCATTTTAACAATTTGGGATATTCCTAAATATTTGTATTCTCTGTTATCATTTAAACCTGGTATTCTTTCGCCAGTGGAAAGTTCTATTCCTTTGCTAAATGTCAACTTAGTAAATGGGCTTTTTAAAGAAGCGCATTTTTCCAATCCGGGTTTCATACCTATACCTCTGCTGAATGTAGTGACCATTTCCACTAATGTATGCATATCTCTCTCAGTCCTTGTGTACAACTTTAAATCATCCATATAAAACTATGCAATATGATGGGTCCTGTTGTTGGTCTTAGAGCTTATCTTTTTTTACATACATTCAGCATATCACTGAGTGGATTCAAAGCAAGACAAAACCAAGTCGGACTTAAAGAGGCCCCTTGATATATACCTCTTTTGATTTAAATTGAATCTTCATCATAATCACCTGAAAGCTGTCTTGTACTGAGATTTACATTCCAGTTAATCATTAGACGAGAGAGTAAATTCATTAATTTACAGAACAGATTCATTAATTTTATTATTAATGATTATTAATTCATTATTATTATTATTTCATTTGTTATCTCGCTTTTTGCAGTTTCTGAACTGAAGTGGGGGAAAAGTCCAACCATCTTCAACTTAGGCTCACTTTTTTTTTTTCCCCTCTCTCTCTTTATATATTTATTATTATATAATTATTGATCAATCCTTGCTGTGTCCAAGAGTACCGTCTGTTGAGCATCTCTTAGCACATCCAATGGCAACTTCAGGTTATCAACACCAACTACGGTTGAAGTCGGGATCAGCCCATTAGTCGATATTACGATTGGCGTCACCACTGTGTTTTCTAGATGATACAATCACTTCAATTCAGTGGCCAGTTCCTGATATTTTCGTAACTTCTCTCCAATGGTTGAAGTCATATTGTTGTTGGGAACGGTGATATCAACTATCCGTGCTGTCTTCTCTTTTAAGTTTATAAGCAATATGTCTGGTTTGTTATGTTGCACAGTGTGGTCTGTCAGAATAGACTCGTCCCAATATAGCTTGAGAGGCCATTTTGAAGCAACCTATTGGGCTTTTACCTATAATATGGTGTATGTTCCTCTAATAGGTTCAACTTCTGTGCTATGGACTGATGCAAAATTTTGGCCACATTATTATGCCTTTGGAGATATTCTAAACTGGCAAGTACTACACATCCACCCGTATGCTGGATCAACTCCAGTGTCGTGGAGCATAGTCGACATTTTTGCGAAATGGATGTGTCCTTAAGAATGTGTATCCTATAGGATCTTTTGGCAATTACTTGATCTTGTATGGCCACTATGAAGCCTTACATTTCTGAAAATGGTCTCCCAGCAGTCAGCCATTTTAAAGATCCTTCTTTGTCAATGTTGGTTTCATTTAGTTGATTGTAGAACCTTCCGTGTAGAGAATTACTTTTCCATTCATCTACACGCTCTTTTTGTGACTTAATAATTATGCCTTCGACTCTGCTTAAGTTTGATCAACTCTGTTTGACCATCGACTAATCTTTGCATTACCAGGTGAATATTTGTAGTTTTTGATAATAAATACTGGCGTAGCATCGATTCCTGCTTTCGGCGCGCTTCTTCGATATTTAATAATCCCCGCCCTCCTTCCTTTCTTGGCAAATATAGCCGGGCGGTGGAGGATATCAGATGGTGGACCCTTTCTTGAGTAAGAGTCATTCTTACCATACGATCAATCTTTTCCAGACTTGTATTGGACCAATGTAACACACCAAAGCTGTAACTTAAAGCTGGTATAGCCCAGGTGTTGGTGGCTCTTAATTTTTTGCAATCCAGACAAATTATTATTGTTATTATTATTTATACTTTGCATAATAATCTGCTCTCCACACAAGAAAGAATATTAGAATGTGTGCAGCATCTATTGATATATATCATTCTTTTTATGTGACTATGTCAAATTCAATTTTGGAGGTTAATAACATTTATGGAAATAATTCAAGGGCATTACCAATCTGATGCCAGAAGAGGACCACTCAACTTTGGATCAAATATTCTAAATAGTAATGATTCTTGAAAACAAGCTTGAGATTAGAGACAGATATCATCTCTCTATAGGTTTTATTGTAACTGGGAGGAGCTCTATGAATCGTTGTTGATGACCAGAATTTGAGACCTATTTTCTGGGTGTCAGTAAGGTACCATAGAATGCTTTCTTCTCAACCTTGTCAAAGAAAAAACTGTCAAGAACTTGGGAGTACAGGTTTAGATCATTTCATTACAGGAAACCTAAAGAGCTTTGGAGATAACATTGTCACATCATAATAGAATCTCAGTAAGTCTTCCTTAGCCTCAAAAGAGCCAGGAGAGCATTTTAACATGCCTAAAAATTGAATTAACTACTTATTTGTTTGAATAAGTGACAACTTCGAAGGAATTTTTTAGTTTTTCAAATTAGTGCAAATGTCTACCATTGTATATGTGGGAATCAAAGTAGGAATGGAGAGTTGTTACAGTTTGGAGAAGAAAAATAAGGGATCTATTTATAACCTAAGGGAATATTGTTGTTGAACACAAAGATGTTGTCTGCAATAGGACAGTTATGTAGTTAGGATAAGAGATTTCTAAGAACTGGAGAAAATCTTGAAGAGGCCCTCACAATAAGAATATTTGGACCTCCAAATCAGCTTCTGAAGACTCATTTGTGGTGCCGGGCTGAGCCAACTGGTTGAGAAGGGCCAAATGACTTGAGAAAAGTCATAACATAATTTATTATTGAGCCATATATAAATGTATGTAATTAGTTTTTTTTTTTTTTTTTTTTTTTTTTTTTTTTTTTTTTCTTTTTTACATTTTAAACTATATTTAATAATTTCTCAAATTTCTATTAGAACTAGCTTGAAGAGAAAAAAAAAGTTAATATATATTGCTGACATAAAAATGTTACCTCTATATTTTAGTATTCACATAGGCTTATGTTTATTTCAAGTAAAAATATTCTGCAGTATCTCAGTGGGCTTAAAAGGTAGAGTACAACTGGATATGCCCTACTAATAATTAACATCTATGTTTAATAGTTTTTTTAGTGGTAAACCTTTTTAATATATGATTCTTTTTTTCTAGCCAAAGAAGACAAAGATACAAGTGTAGATTATGGTATTTTCAACTGGTTTTTCAGGTAATTATATTTATTTTTACTTTCATATATCTCAATCAAATTCAAAACTAAATATTTAGAGATGATGCTTTTTTATTTCTATTTTTTTTTTTCATTTGTGAAAAATATGTTTCAACAGCAAAAATATTTTTAATAGGTCATCGTCATAATTATACCTCTGCTGTTACTATCTGTCTTTTGGTACAGTCTGGGTCAAGCTCCACAATCCTCAACCAATTCCCTTCTTCTGTTCCATTAAATCCCCCTCCCTCCTAGGTTTCTTGGAATCTTCCTCCAGCCCTCATTCTATCAAGGTAGTTTTTTCATTATTAGAACATGTCTAAACTACCTAAGACAATTTTCTTCTGTAATTGCTTATGCTTGTTTGACTCCTTGGGTTGTTTTTCTGGTTCTTCCATCTGTTTTTCTGAGGAAGCTCACTCATATTTAGCACATTGAACATCTTTCCAGCCAATGTTGTACTCTCCTTAACTTAATTACTGATGATTCCATTCTCATCCAAAGTGACCCAGATACTTATTAAGCCTCATAACTTGTTTGATGAATTTTTCTTTAAATTCTTATTTTTCTAATATTTTGCTTCATTATCCTGTCAATTCTCATTATCTTTGCTTTGCCAGGGATAATTTCCATATTGATTTTTTTCTAATTCTGCTCAGAGAATCCTTATTTGACAATTCAAATCCATGCCTGAATTGGTTTGGAAAATTATATTATTGGCAAAGGCCATCAAGCTATATCACCTTTTCCAAAATGGAAACTTCCTACTCAATTTCATTTTTCTATTTGCCAGAGCCTTGTGAATGTCCTTTTTTATTTTATTAAATGGTTTTATGTGACATAAGAAACAAATGGTCATCTTATTTCCTTTTTTGATTACTTTCTCTCTGATTTGCCTCAATATTAAGGTTATACAGTAGAGTGTCCATTATCAATTTAGAGTGTACAAATCAATGCCAGTCCAGTCCAGATACTGGATAATCAACACAGTTATACACAAAATAAAATGGTTCTCCAAAACTTTGTTTTTGTAGAAACCACACATAGACGGTATTGAAGAAACCAAAAAACATTGAACTTTATCAAGTTTAATATTATTATTTGGTTTCTTCATCTCTGTTCGGCGATTTGGTCCAGCTTCACTGTCTATAGCCGAAGTGAAATTATTAATATGTTCGCACTTTTTTATTCTAGTCTTATATAGTCAATTTTCTGATTTTAAATTTGTCAGCAAGGTCAGTCAGATTTCCTCCTTTTTAGTTAGCCTATCAATGATTTTTACTTTGCCCTCAAGGGAAAGAACAACACAATTTCTTTTTGACATTTTCAAATCTAGTTTAGCAAAATACTGAATCACCAAACATGAAAACAGACACAAAATCAATTATTACTCCAAACTTTGATAATTAACTTTGGTGTTAAATCAAACTCTAGTGTGTCACACGTTATGCTTAAAGATAGACTGACAAAACAAGTGAAAGAATCTAAAAATTCCAAGGAAAATCTGATCCAGGAACATGGAAAACCATTACGCATAGACCCCACCTAATGAATTCAAGGAACTCTAGTTCAGAATCTAAACTACAAAAACAGTAAATAACAATTAAAAGATTCGGAAATAAGATTATAGCTACAGCATAGTTTTAAGAACATTACATATTTAAAATAAAATTAAGGTTGTAATCTTTTAACTGGGAGCAACAGAATTTTTTTAATAAAATTATACAATAAATCATTAAGTTTTGTGAACCCTTATTTTATTTTCAACTCCCAACAATGTCTAATTTTTGAAATTTACCCGAAATGGTGCAGATAATCGACGCCCTGCTGTAATTGTTAATATTTCCCATAAATGTAGACAATGCTATTTTTTTTTTTTTTTTTTTTTTTTTTTTATATATATATGTTATGATGACATCAAGCTTGCAAAAATTATCTAGGTTAGAAACAATTTTGTGTACTTAAGGTGTTCAATCCAGTAGCTCAAATTGAATAGTTAATGCATTTTTGAAAAGTGCAATACTTCATTTGTTTGACTAATTTTTCATTCTCTTATAAGGAAAGTTTTAGGATCTTTGAAATGATTTAATCAATTTTCAATTTTTTTATACTTATTAAGGATTGTTGGCACTATAAATTGATATATTGTTATTGAATTATAAATGACTGCACACCCAAACTGTCTTCCTTGATTCCTAATTTTCTTACATGGTCTTTCTTTAAGAAAAATGATATTAAGGAGGATCATGTTGAAAAAATGATTTTCTGTCCACCAAACCATTAGTGAAAACATATGAGGAAGGATGGTGCTTAGTGACATATTTTAAATTTTCTAATTTAAAAATTTGTTAGGATTGATGAATTAAATGCCACTTCTATTGAGATTATTTTATTTGAAAACTAGTTTCGAATGCTAAACATTCATCTTCAGTTCTAAAACATACAAACATTTTTTCAACACATCAGTACTATGTTACATAGATTATATATACTAAAGTTTTTTAAAAAACATAAGACAAGAAATCAAGCATAGGCACTCACCTTCGAGGTAACTAAAACACTGAATTTGTGAGAAGTAAAAGGGGGCAGGTAGGTTAAGTTTTAGATTTACAACAGGGTTTCCCTTATGACTCATTGGGTTTTTCCGTTCCTATCGGAAACAAATTTAAAATGGGGCTATTGGATATGTTAATCTGATCATTTAAACAAAAATCTGGATCGGTTTTGAACGATTTTATTATTTCTAGTGATTCAAAAGTATTTAATTTTAGGCTATTTTCTACTTGATGTAATATTTTTACTCCCGAGTCTTTATTAAATTTGTGGTTATTTTCATTTAGATGGATAGCGAAATTGGAATTTTGGGTCTTATTAGTGTATGCTCTTATATGTTCATTTACTCTTTGATTTACTGATCGTCCGATTTTTCCTGTGTATTTTGCTTCACAGTCATTACATTTTAATTCGTATACGCCGCTTTTTTGGAAAGGGTCTATTTTGTCTTTCGGTGAAGGGAAGTATGATGACAATGGTTTATCTATTTTAAATGCAGGGTTTAAACCTAATGTTTTTAATTAGGATTGATGAATTAAATGCCACTTATATTGAGATTCACATCTGGTTAAACCAAATATTTTTGTTAGCGCTGGCGTGTTTAAGTCTAAGTTTGGAAAACCAATAAGCTTCATCCTTCCGGCTTGCAGTCTTCAGTTCTGCAACAACTTTTTCTGATAATGTGTTGAATCTTGATTTGCTGAGTTTTGATCGATTATACGTAGTAGCCTGGCTGGCTTCAGAATCACTTGAGGTACGCATGATGATATAGAAGGATCAATACAATTAGGATTGATGAATTAAATGCCACTTCTATTGAGATTACTTGCCACTTTTAATTGAGATTATTTAATTCATCAATCCTAATTGTATTGATCCTTCTATATCATCATGCGTACCTCAACTAATGTTTTTAATTCTTTCCCAACTTTAGCGGATATTGGGCCGTAGTATGGTATCAAAATATATTTTTTAGGGGTAGCTTTATCCTCTGGGGGTGTTTTGTATGTATTATTCATAGTTTTTTTATGTATTCGTTTTCTTAAAATATTATCGATTGTGGTTTTACTGTATCCGTTGTTGTTAGCTATAGTATGAATTATTTGTATTTCTTTGTTATAATTTTGTTCATTTAGCTGTATATTTAAAAGGCGGTATATCATGCTATGAAATGCTGCGAGTTTGTGTGTTAGTGATCTCCTGGCAATGTTGTCTATAACTACCTCTGTGTGTGTGGGTTTCCTGTATATATTAAATTCGTGTTGTTTATTGTTTATGGAGATTTCTATGTCTAAAAAATTTAAAGTTTTATTGTTCTCTAACTCCAGTGTGAATTTAATTGAAGGGTGGATTTCATTTAAGAAACTATTGATTTCTCTGGTCATCCCAGACCATAGGCAAATTATGTCATCAACATACTGATACCGGTATATGATGTGTTGAGCTAATTTTGAATGAAGGATTTTTCGTTCTAATTTATCCATAAAAAGATCTGCCAGAAGGGGTGAAAGAGGGGACCCCATTGGTAATCCTTCTTCCTGTTTATAGAATGTATTGTTAAATTGAAAATAATTATGTTTTATGCAAACTGACATTAAATTGTAAAAGTCTAATTTTTCTAGTGGTTGAAGATTAGACCGAAAGATTAGTTCTTCTAAAATTTCTATTGTTTCTGAAGGTGGGATACTGGTAAACATATTTGTGACATCGAATGATATTAACTTTGCATTGTCTGGAACATTTACGTTTTTAATTTTGTTGACTAATTCTATTGAGTTTTTTATTGTATTTCGTGGGGAAAAAGAAATTTTCGTTTTGAACATGTTTAAATAATGAGCAAGTTTGTATATGGAGCTATTAATGTAGGTACCTCAAGTGATTAAAAATTTGTATCTCTACAAGTTTTCCATCGATTTTTCTGGTGTAATTTCTGGAGGTTCAGTGCTATTTTTCTTTAATAAAAATCTATTTTTAAATTAAAAAATGAAAAAAGGTAACCCCATTGGAGAAAACAAAGTTTAACTCTCTGTGGCAAATATAAAAAAAATTAATGCCATATTTGAGAACTGTGAAAAAATGAATAGCATCTTCAGTTTGATTTTGAATAGGAAAATGTAAAGCAGTTGTTGAGGTCCTATCTCTTCTAAATGTTATTACCCACAATTTGGGGACAGGAAATAATTTTGTATGAATCTAATTATTTTTTTCTATTTTCCAGATTTTAAGAATTTGTAATTAGGAAATAATAGGAGGTTAAAAAAAAAAAAAAAAAAAAAAAAAAAAAAAAAAAAAAAAAAAAATACTGCTACATGAGTGAATCTCCAAGCACTATAAACACATTTATCCTATTTATTGTTTACCAACAATGTTTTATCTCTTTAGAACATTAATGTAAGGTTATTTATCAACAATGGATTGCCTTGATGAAGAGTTAGTTCAGAAGTTTTATTGAAAAATTTTATATAAGAAGCAGCTAGCAAAATCAACAAGACTGAAGGAAGTGTCCTTGACAAGCATGATGTTGGTTTACAAAATTTTGTCATAGGTATGCATCCTCATCAGGTAGTATGCAAAACGCATGGAGCCTGATGTATTATTTATCAAATGCATGCCTCTTCCATAGGGTTACTATAAAAAAAAAAAAAGTATACATCCTTAGAAAGAAAAAAGGGCTCTGGGCGATCATCACTCAAAATAAATGAAGTCCTTCAAGCTGTTGGATCAAATCCTGTCCATAAATACTTGTGATCTTGTCAATTTTGGAGTGTTAAACGATAATGTATGTCACCATCTACATGCCATGAGTAAGGTAAAAATGAGCAGCAAACTGGTACTGCACAAGCTTATGCCCCAAGAATCTGTTAAGAGGTGGGAGATTTAAAAAAAAACTTCTTCGATTTGTGATTTAATCAAAAAATTGTCACTTGTGACAATAAGTAGGTTTACTACCGAAATCCTAGTACTATCGAGCAGTGATTAGATTGAGATCAAACAGCTTTTCCTGTTGCTGCAAGTGAAGGGGTTGAAAAATTATCAATGCTCTGCATATTTTGTTAATATAAATTAGTAATCCATTAGTTCCTGATGGACGAACAGTTAAACTCTGACCTCTATTATGGACAGTTAGATTCGAAACCTCTCGAATGTATTTAAAACTGCCACAGCATTTCCTAAGTTTGGTCAACCACAAAGGAGCTCTATTTCTGCTAGACAAACACACTTCCCATCAGACCAAGGAAAAGTTCAAACATTTTTATGATATCAAACTTTTTCCATACCCACCGTACAGTCTGGGCCTTTTTACATCAGTATCTTATTTGTTTTGATCCATGGCATCCTCTTAAAATGGAAATATTAATACATTTCAAGAAATCAAAACAAGGTTTCAGGAATTTTTTTAACAGCAATTTTAAACAGTGGTACTCGTATGGGATCAAACAAGTAGCTGAAAGATGGGAAATGGAAGTGCACCATAATGGGTTATATTTTGAATATAAATTTCATGTTAGATACTGTTACTAGTAATAGTATTTTTAATCTGTTGGTAAATTGATTTTTATTTTTTTATTTTATGCCTAGTTCTCCAACATCAAGCTCATCACAGCAGTGACAGTGAAACAATCTTTCATCCCAAAGTTCAATCCTTCGGAAAGAAAACTGACACTTGTTTAATATACCAGACTCATCTCTGTCACATTCACCACCTCAGTTGTTATTGTAAATATTGAGAGTCCTAACTAAGCGTATTGTGATCGCCCTAGTCGTAAGGATTTGAAACATTTCCAAAGTACTTTCTTACTTTCCAGGTGATTTAAAAAGAGCATTTTGTTATTTGATTTGTTTTTAGGGAATTAGCATGTGTATGAGCTGTTTTTATTTTTGTTATGTTTTTGTTGATATTCAAATTTTAATCTTTTTTTTTTTTATTATTTATTAAATGTTGTAATAATGACAAAAAAGAAAAAAAACAAAAAAAACATGCAATCAAAATATTTATGTACATTACATTGTGTTATTAATTTTGCAAAAGAAATATTCTAATGTCCATTTTATAGACCATGTGATAAAAAATATTTTATGATTAGTTACTTAGTGTAAATAGTTTAAAGAGCGAATAGAATTATTTTTTCTCTATATGAATGAGTTTTATACGTGGATCCTTTTGTAATCTAATTTCCTGTGTATCCAATGTGTTAGTTTTCCTTTTTTTTGTTTTCCATTAGCAGGTAACAGTGGTATAATGAGAATATACTGAGTTTCATCATGACTATATAACTATTTAAATTTGTACTTCTGTCAAGTTATTTTTATCTTTCATAGTTTATTGACTTTATGGATTAGTTTTAAGAAAGTATAAGTCTGTTGACAAATTTTGTTAATTATGTCTATTTAATGCTATTATAAACAATGTATTATATAATTTGTAAATAAATCTAGTGATTTGTATCCTGTCTTTTAATTTTTTTAATTCACTCCTGATAAAAATAATGAAACTCCTGTGACAGTGACATGGTGGTTATTGTTGCTTAACCTAGAGGCACAGTTCAATTAATAGGAGCATGTCAATAAATTTCTAATATTTTTAACCTTTTATGGTTGGAATTATAAACTAACTGATCAGTAAAAAACTCAATCAGGGATATATCTATCTATAATCTCATGATTTTTCCAATTACATTTTAGAATTAAAAGAATCAAATTACTTCAAGTAATAGTTAAATTTAATTAATAATCAATCATAATTCAAGATAAACAAAGTTGAGAGAAAGCTGAAGTTTCAAATGTGACTTTTTCATTCAAACCAATATAGCTCCTACTGTTTAGGAGTAGTAGGACCTAATGGGCCCTAGTGACAAATGTTATATAACAAAAAATATTCTCCATTAATTTTCTAGTCAGGAAACTGTCCAGAAATTTTCAACCCAGGCAACTCCAAGAGCTAGAGCGTGTCAAAAAAGCTCCAGAAATGTAGGAAAAACATGACTTTTCATTCAAACCAATATAAGCTAACAGTAGGTCCAAGTGACAAATGTTATATAGCTTTTTGCTATGCTCTATTAAATTTCTGATAAGGAAACTGCTGGCAAATTTTCAGTCCAAGCAACATCTATAGATCTAGAGCATGTCAAAATGTTACATTTTCCAGTGTGAAAAAAATGTTATACTAAAAAAGTATAGATGGACTCCTTGACAAAAGACTTCCTTAAAAAAACAAAAAACATTAATTATAGTTTAAAAAAAGTATGTACTTAATTTTTACTAATGATATCTTTATGTATTTTCTTCTTGAACAAAAGATGATAGAAATAGATAAGAAGCTTCAGTTGTATTGTAACAAGTCAATTGTGAAAACAAATTAAATCTGTACACTTCAACCTGTGAAGGGTTCTGGATTAGTCATGAAATTCTAAATACTATTCTTTACTTTTAATTAAATTAAATTTTAAAATGCAAGCAATTTCCAGTAAAATGGACCCCTTAGAAAGTTAATTTGAAAGACACCTTAGAAAAAATAATAAAATCATAAATAAAAATAAGACACTAAGAAAAAATAATAAGAGGGCCTGAAGATGATGTCTTTGCAAATAAGCTTAAAGGCCACTGGGAACGGACTTGACTTGAGTCCGGACTTCTACCCAATAGGCTGATATCAGCGGGGACGGCGCCACTGCGACCTGACTTGACTGGATCTTGCCACCTGACTCCGGTCGGTTCTGGTTTGGTTTGGGTTGGGACCTGACTCAGGTCCCCCCTCCCCTACCACCAGTCAGTCCAATCTAACCTCTCTCTCTCTGTGCAGTTTTTAGTGATATTCCAGAAAAAATGAGTGTTGAGGAGAAGCTCGTAGAATTGGTGAGAGAGCAGGCAATAATATATAATACTTCAGAGGCTAATTACAGCAATGTGATTAAAAAATCCAAAGTTTGGGATACTTCACATATTTGCATAGCCACTTCCTATCGAGAACATTCGATGCTGCTACACATGTTAAAATAAAATCGTACTCCGAATCAGATGAATCCGAATCTTCACTTAGTAAACAGCGTACTGTGTACATCTTGGCTCTCTTACACTGACTGAACTCAATTCTTGGTGGCGCACCCCCACTGCGGTCTGGTCCGGTCATGTCCACTCAAGCCAAGTCAAGTCCATTCGCAGTGGTGCCTCGGCTTAAAGGGCAAATTGCAGAAATAGGAAGATTTCTAGGGCAATATGTAAATACATTATACAATATACGATATACATTCTTAACCTCAGGTGAAGATTAAGATCCAAAATGACTTCTTCTTCTTCTGCGATCTTCCCTTAGATGGCCAGGTCGGGGGTCAAGATGAGGAATTCAGTGGTCCTCTTAAGGTCCTCCAGGTCACCATGGAGCTTGGTCCACACATCAGTTGGGAAGGGCCAGATCAGCCCATATATTTATGACTTTAAATATAAGAAAAAGAGATAATAAAAGAAATCAACTAGAGAAGTTCTCTCCTTAACTCCCATAAAATACAAAAAATGCTCTTAGAGAATAAAATCTTTAGAGGACTATATGGTTGGCTTTGTTACGTTTACAATGAAGAAAGTTTCTTCCAAGTTAAAAATGTATTCTATAACAATGTTAATAGAACGGGAAAACAGTTCAATTTAGGTATTTATGATTGTATTGAACAGAAATGAGAATCGATTAATCTGTTGTCTATGCTATTGGCATTTTGTTTATTCCAAGAATAGTATTGAATGTTAAACATTCATATCAGTTCTTAAAACATACAAAAATTGAAAAACATTAACAATTTCTATACAGATAATAAATCTTAATTCAAAAATGAGATAATAGAAATCAAATGCTTGTCGGAACTCAACTAATGTATATGGGCATACGTGATAAAATTCCATAATTCCAATTTCATGATACATCTAAATAAAAATATCCATAAACTCAACAGAATTAGGATTGAAACTAATTCATCACATAGGAAATAGTCTCAATTTAAATATTTATGAATCACTAGAAATAAAAAAAAAAAAAGCTGACGATATTGTATTAATTGTGGATTTAAAAAAAAAAAAACTGTAACAGGCAATGGTGGAATGAGTGAAGCTACTATGGAAAGAAATGTCCATTAATAATTCAAAAAGCAAGATCCTGATTCTCTTATGGAATGAAGAGAGGAATATGTCGAAATATTTTGTAAAAGAGAGACCCTAGATGTTGTAAATGAGCATAACTATTTGGGAACCATATTAAATAGATCTGGTAGGATTGACCAAGAAATAGACAATAAAATTTTAAAAGCAAATCAGGTTTACTACCAGGTCAATAATAGCATTATTGGTCACTGTGAAGTAGGGAAAGATGTTAAAATTAGAGATGTTCTATACCAATATTTTTCAGTAACAGGTATGACTGATACAGATCCAAAAAAATATCTGTTACGTCTCTCGAATTATCGGGTTACAATGATATTTTAGCATACCTATTACTCGCATACCTATTCAATATCGGCTCTCATCAATAAGTTTACATTTTCAACTACCTCTTTTAATTATATAATATATATATATATATATATATATATATATATATATATATATATATATATATATATATATGGTTATTTTTTTAAAACTTTTAAATTTTATTGTTTCTATAAAATACAGTTTTTCCATAAAACGTTTTTTATTATCCTCAACCATTTTATTCTCAAAATACTGGTAGTTAAATGAAGATCAATTTTTTTTTTTGGCTGATTATAGTTAATAAAACTTTAATTAAAAACATTAATGTATTATCAACAAGATAATAAATAACTGGGAAATTATTATTTAAGATGTTAGATGTTTTATAACAGCATACTTATTTTTTAATTTAATTTATGACTAGCAAAAATAATATAATTGCTTATCTATAGAGTGTATTTTAATGATTATTAAAATTAACAATAATAAAATAAAAAAGAATGTAAGAGTGTCTAATACAATGAAGACCACCTGACATTTTATCAGAAAATACTTGTACGAGAGTGGAAGTAAAAATACTGGTTTAGGTTGAGTACCTGGTAACAGGTGGAGATGACAAGTAAAAAATACTAGTCTATGGTAGTACTCAGTGCGAAGGTAATAGGTATGAATGTTGTTACTAGTACTGAAGTAAGTATGCAAGTATCTCATACTTCTGAATATCGGTAACAGGGAAGCTGTTCAGTCAGCCCATATCTGTTACAAAGTAACAGGTCCAGTATTTCGGAACCACCACTAGTTAAAATGCATATATATAAATAAATAAGGCTGTATACCTTCCGATTCTAGCATAAGGCAATAACAGCTGGGTGATCCTTGAAAAGCATGTCAGACGTATCACTAATGCTGAGATGAAGTTCCTATGCAGAGCAGCAGGAAAAACTAAGTGAGACTGCATTAGGAAAGAAAGGATCAGAGAACGATTAGAGGTGCCTCCATTAAAGATAATCATGGAAAACTGGCAACTTAAATGGTTTGTCGGATGGAGGAAGTGAGATAACCTAGGAAGATAGTGGAAGCAAGACCTGTTAGTAAAAGAGAACGTGGTCACCCAAGGACCTCCTATGAGGAATACATCCAAAGGATTGGGGGCAAAAGAAACAAAACCCTAGTTGAAATGAAGCTGGTGTGTCGGGAATGGGAGGATTGGCGGTGCTGGATTAAGGCCTCTCTACGCCAATAATGGCTAATAAGATGAAAAGAAAGAAGAAGAAATAACAGAAAAGTGTTTAAATGGCCAGATCAATATTTCAAATAGCCCTATTTTAAATTACAGTGGTCGTCATAGAAATTGCATCACTTACTTTTTTTAATCCTTAAGTTAATAACGTTGATCCTATTTAATGTTTTTATTTTTGTTTACATTATTGAGATATGAGCAAACTCAAATGTTTATCAGTTCAGTTTAACTTTCTGTCAGGGAAAATTGTGGAACAATGTTGAATTTCAAACAACTGTCCTCGTCATAAAAATTAAAATAGGGCCATTACATGAAGTGGATTACATCTTCTCGAGACATATCAACACAGATAGGGTGTTACCAATCACTATACTGTGATGTAATAAAGAGTTTGTAATCAAAATCTTTCTCAGGGCACCCCGGAGCAACAGAAAGGTACTAGAAGGAAAAGAAAAACGAACGACCGACTTGACCACTTGATGCTGCGTTTGTCCTTAGAGGACTGCTTTAAAACTGCCAAGGAAATTATTTAATGTCTTTTTTTTATGTTATTTATATATTTTTTTATTTAATTTTGTGTGTTTTTATTTCTTTACAAAACTTTTCTTAAAAACATGGTTGATGATGTTCATTTATGAAAAAAACAAAATTTTTACCCAGTGATGCGATTTCTATTACTACGCCTGTAGTTTCCAATAGCAACAGAAAAATTGACCAGATTCCCTTTTTACTGTATTATTTAGTGACTACCCCTATCTTTGTTTTTTCTCCTCACCTTCACTCTTTGAACCATTAACAGCAAAAAGCGTTTCCACTACACTTCCTTAGTTTAGTATTATAAGCATGCATATGATATTTTGCCTTATGTTCTGAAATTAATACATATTAATGAAATTAATATTACACATTTCATTTCTAAAAATTTAAGACCAGCTCATTTAATTGCTTTGTTAAGAGGTTATTCTTGGTTAGTTGTTTGAAGGACTGACCATTCTAGTTATATTTTTAAAATGGTTGAGTATATCAGGGTTTGCATAGGATAAAAAGGTTAGGGATTATTATATTCAATAATAAGATAATTATATTTTATGCAAAACACTATATTTTTACAAAAAAAAAAAAAAAACATAGTTTAATAATCAAGGTACTTTAATATAGAAAAAAATCCACTAGTCATTCTTAATAAAATCAGACTATTGTTTCATATTCTTCGTATAAACTTGTCCTTTAAGGAAAAGGATTTTGAGGTAATCAAAGTGGTACAGGGTTCTGAGGAGGCATAACAGGTTCTGTTTACTATTTTTTATCCTGTGATGCCATTTTTTAAAGATTTTTTTTGTACAGGAAACATTTTTTTGAACATAAAAATCTGTAGTTAATGCTTTAAGTACTTCAGCCTTCCTTTTGTAAACCTTTAACAGATACAGCTCCTCAGAATCCCTATATATTATCAAAAAATTCCTATAAGGAATTAACAAAAAGAAACACAAATAATAATTTTGTAGTTCAAACAATAAATTTTTGTACATATATAAATGATATATAATATGTAACAGGAATAAACCTACAAACTACTAGCGTTAATATACAATAACGAATTTGCACGTAGGTAATATAATATATCTATATAACATTTTTTTTTTTATAAAATTTGTTTATAAAAATTCTTTATCTTTGCATTTTTTTTCTTTAAACATACACATTCAAGTAGCTTTTGAAGATTTTAAATCATATGCCATGATTTTACAAATAAAATGGGCTGAAGGGATAACAATTTTAGTGATTACTTTTAAATAATCAAGACTTGGTAATCATATAGAGATTCACATGCACGAGGACATAATTAGCCTATTAAATAATAGTCACATGTCGGCTTTCACAGCTTTAAGACAGAATCGACCGTCTCTTTACATGTCCTCTGCAAGTGACAAAAAAAATATATATATAAAAATAATAGCGATTTATCGTAGTGCCATACAGCCCTTATAAATGTCTTATAAAAAAAAAAAAAAACTAGAATAAAAATAAAAGCTAATTTACAAACAAACTACAACATGATTGAAAATATACTTTTGAAATATAAAATAAAAGGACTCATACATAAAGGTACATAACGAACCTGATAAAAATACAGTGAACAATACTACAACTATTATCTTTTCCGTTTCTTTAATACTTTTTATAATCAATGTACAAGGTTTAATATGCAGCCTTTACAGTTGACACGATAACTTTGTTTTAGTTGCAGACTGAATTAAAGAAAACATTTAAACGATAGTTCTAAATGGCGAAAAAAGGAACAATAAAGAAACTACATTTTTAAAATTAAAAAGAAAAAATATATGGTATGTCACTACTCGTTTATCCTAACCTAAAAACGATGACTCAAAATGACTAAGTTTTCAATTTTTTCATGTTATGTGCCTCATATCGGGGTGCATAACAGGCACAAACCAAATAAAAAATATTCACATACAAAATACGTCTTATCTACAAGTTACCTTTCGAACTTAAACTAAGATATCGGAAAAATAATAAAATTAAAGCGTATTTTATTGCCTTCCCCAGTGTACAATTAAAACGAAACCTGATCTTGGAGGCGAAACGATTGGCTTATTTAAACGGAAAAGCACAAACTATCCTAATAAAAACAAAATACTCATATGATGTGTTATCACAAAATCTACACATTTAAATATAAAATTGATAAATATGGCAGGCATTTTATGATATTCAAAATAAAAGTTTTTTTATCGAACAGAATCAATTGTATAGATCAGGGTGTAGGACAATTTCTCACTCAGAAGTCGATGTCGTGGATATCTGTTGGTGTACCAGACTTCAGTTTGTTTTCTTCTTGAATTGCAGTGGCAACGGAAATTGTTTCATTGATCATTTCTTCCATTTGCCTCAAACATGTCTGGAGATAGTCCTGGAGAACAAAAAGAAATAAAGCTTATTAAAAAAAAATAAACAAAATAATTAAGAAGTATAGTGTTTCAAACAAAACTTATATAATCTGCTATCAGTGCTGTCACACCTTTATATAAAAATTATTAGTTATTTTATTCTTGATTATACTTTTTTTTATTTGAATGAAATGAATTGAAACCATTTTTGGGCATCTAGTGATGAAACTATAAAATGAATAGTTAATAACTTTTTATTTAAACATTTTAATGAAATCTTTATTAATTGTATAAGTGAATTATCATTAAAATGATATCTTTAAAAAGATATCTTCTTACCCATGCACTCTCTCTTTTAACTAGAACCAAAAAAAGAGCTGTGGTCTGATTAATTTGCTTTAGGCTCATCCTTATTTCTATAGGATGTCAAGTTGAAAACCAAACAATGGTGAATACCCTCATGCTGATGGCTGAAAACTAGATCCTCTTGCATGAGAGGGGCCATCAAGTGAAGCATACTATTGAGCATTTCCGTCAGAGCTACCATTCACACAATCCCGATTCCCACGACTGAGTGGAGGGCGCCTCCAGTGATCCTTTGATGAAGACATAATCACGATCCTGACGTCACTCCGAGCCGAGACAAAAACCGCCCAAGGGCGCGACAAAAAAACAAAACAAGGAATTAACTTTGAGAGGATTACCTGAGAGAGCCTTCCATCTCACTCCTCCAGAAAAGGCTAGGCGTAAAAAATTGATGAAAGAATTCCACAGGCACTGGGAACACAAATTCGGCGGCGCTAAAAGGAACCAGATTGAAAGAAAGAGATAAAAAAAAGACCGCTTGGCGGATCATTGTTCTGATGGTCACCTTCGCTACAAGATCCTCTATTCAGGATGGACTAAAGGAGCGAAACTAAGGCCGATGGAAAGAAAACAAAATGTTTCAAGAGGTAGATATTACAAACAGAAACACCTTTAACATCCAAATTCAATTCACTAATAACATTTAAAAACAATAGACCAGTAAAATCTTCTGCTTTAAAAATCAAAATTTAATTATCTTTATATATCTTTAATTATTTAAAAGAATCTATTGTTCCCCACTTCAAATAAGGTATTCCTTCCATGAAAATGACCCCAAATAAGTAGGATGATCTCTCCCTTCTTCATATTTTATCGTATTATTCCTATATTTTGCGAACGTAAAGTGGCCTTTCCCTTCACTGGTTTATTATTTTCATTGATTATTAGCGATGACATAAACATATGTATGATATACAAAATACACGTTATATTGCTTTACATGGTAACAAAAATTTAAATTGGGTATTTAAAAAAAATATACGGCTGATGAGAACGGACTCTCACAGCCATCTTGTGCCTTCTGGCGGGGAGGTCAGCTAGTTCCAGTTAGTGACTTAACCTTGACCCCGACTCGAAAATTCTGTTTATTGCCGTAGGCCACTGTGGGAATCGGTTAATTTATAGCTCTAACTGGTTCGATTCAAACAAACTGTAAGATAAGAAAAAAAATCCTTATTTGGTAAACACGGCTGTCTATTACCATGGCAAATACTTGGTCATAGATCAAATCGACGTACACATGTAACTTGGCAAATCGATAACGCTTGGAAATTCAGATCAGCTGAGAGCCACTGCAAGACCTTGCAGCCAAGGATTCTTTGAAATATAGGTCCGCGATTTTCAATGCATTGTATAAAAGGCAGAATGGATATTTAGGACGAAACGTTTCTTATAATTATGAATAAATAAATAAATAAATTTATAGCAGGAATAACTGCCAAAGTAAATGACCTTAGATTAAAGCTTTTAAAATAAATTTACAACCAGCAAAAACATTAAATTTTAATTATAGAAAGAAGATAATACCCTTATTGTTGTAAGCATAATAAGGATTATGGGATTAATAAAACAGATGTAATAGAATACTATTTAAATGGTCGGTCAAAGCAGCCGAAAATAATAAAGCATTCATAAAAAAAGTAAAGGAAAAGGTTACAGGTTTCACGACAAAAATAATAAATAAGTGGATCAAACTGGAGGGACTATCCACTTAGCACTAAGGCTGCGGGGACCATCACCATGTGGGCACCACCACCACAATGGTGGGGCACGAAAATTCGTTTGCGACTTCCTTAGGTATTTAATTTTATTATACAGAAGAATTTCATTTTTTTTTTTTTTTTTTTTTTTTTTTTTTTTTTTTTTTTTTTTTTTTTTTTTTTTTTTTTTTTTTTTTTTTTTTTTTTTTTTTTTTTAACTATTGAATAAAGATTAAATTACCTTTTCCACGCAGAGGGTTTTCGTCAAATGGTTTGTCAACCTATCGATCGTCCACCCGCTTCTGTTGCACCATTGCAATCCCTTGAGTGCTGCTGTTATCGCAGCACCAGCAACAATGCTCGCCGTGTACATGCAGAATTTGAATTCTGAAATAAAAATAAAAATAAATAAACACCAATAAAATAATTGAATATACATAAGCTGTATGATCGATACAAAGAATGATAAATGAGGACATTTTATATGTAAAGCGATTCGTTTTAGACGAATGTTATTGTAAGTAAGGTATTACCATTAAGAAGGTGCCTGGAAGGAATAGTTGAATATCAAACGGGGAAACTGGGTCAAAGAGGTGGTGGGAACTGGATGTCACGGAAGTATGACCCTGGTGAAGGGTGAGAGTAAGGGCTGCCACACAACCCCGAGGTATTCGTTAAACAAATCAGAGGGAGAGAACTAACAAGTTTAAACTGAAACAGATTCCCGCTGCTCAGTTATCGTCACCCGTTAAGACGTATCAATACTTTGTTGTTTGATCCTCCAGAAGATACCACTGAGGACAAATGCTGTATTTGGAACCATAAGTGATGAGAAAATTAATAGAAATTGATATCGAAATAATCTTATTTAAATGCAAAATAAAATTAATTAAAACTGTAGCATATAAAACAAAAAAAAATGTAATAAATTCGTCTTAAAGAAAAAAAATTAAGAATATAGGAGCACAGATTCCTAGGAACATAAAGGAGTGGACAGAAGAGAAACCAGAACTCGTTATTCTCAAGGAGAGGGCCCCGTTTAAATTGGTCACGAGGGATAGATGGTATCTGCAAGGGCGGCCCTCGAATAATATTCATCCCGTCCTATCTCAACCGGCCGCATCTGATGGCGGTTAGTTAGGCCATTGTCTGCCGCTGGGAGCACTTGCCGGTTGTGGGAACCTCACTACGGAGGATTACATGCTTTGATATAGAGGACTTCGTAATCTTTGGTCTGCCCACAGGTTAAAAGCTTGTTGCAACTATTCATGCGTTTGGTTTAAGGAAAAGGGTTAGGTATATATATATATATATATATATATATATATATATATACATACCCTAACCCTTTTCCTTAAACCATATATATATATATATATATATATATATATATATATATTATTTTATTTTTTGAAGAGAAAAGATTTGACCCGGTCGGGATCTTTTCTCTTCAAAAAATAAAATAATATATTTAATAATAATGAGTAAAATCAAGAAAAAATATATATATATATATATATATATATATATATATATATATATATATATATATATATATATATATATATATATATATATACAGGGTGTCCCGAATTTAAATGGCAAAACTTCAGGAACTTATAGGGGACCGAAAAACTAAGACAAAAAGTCCTTTCGAGATTTGCTCGTTTTTGCTTAGTTTTAGAGAAAATCGTAAAAAAAAAAAAAAAAAAAAAAAAAAAAAAAAAAAAAAAAAAAAAAAAAAAAAAAAAAAAAAAAAAAAAAAAAAAAAAAAAAAAAACATTTTTATAATTATTTATTTACATTTATATTTATTTTATGTTCTTTTTAATGTAAATATTGCTCAAAATGTTGTCCTCTTGCCCCAATGCAAGCATTACATCTAGCACTCACTTGATAAATTGCAGCTAAACATTGTTCTGATGATATTTGGTGCACTGCATCTATGATTCGGTCTCTTAATTGCACCGAATAAACTTTCTACTTTAACGTTCCCCATACGAAGAAATCCATGGGTATCATATCAGTTGATTTGGGTGGCCAAGGTACTACTCCTCCACGTCCAATCCATCGTTGTGGATAATTTATATCCAGCCAAGCTCGAGCAACTCTGCTATAATGAGCTGGACATCCATCGAGTTGGAACCACATTTCAATCCGCTGCTGTAAGGGAATGTCATCTAAATAATTAGAAAAGTCGTTCTCCAAAAAATGTGTAAATGTGATACCATTCAATCTTCCAGGTAAAAAATATGGTCCCACCAGTAATCCGTTCCAAATTCCAAGCCAAACGTTAATAGCAAATTCATGCTGAAATCTATTCTCTCTAATAGCTTTGGGATTTTCAAGAGCCCATACATGATAATTTCTTTGATTAACAATTCCTCCTCTTGTAAAGGTAGCTTCATCGGTCCATATAATTTTTAATGGAAATAAATTATCATCGCGAATTTTGTCAAGAAACCAGTGACTAAAATTCAATCTCTTGACATAATCTTGAGGCAATTAATTCTGAACTTTTTGAAGATGGTATGGGTAGCGATTATCACCTTTCAAAGTTCGCCATATTGTGGCTGATGCTATTCACACAAAAATATCTGAGTAACTGACTGAAGACTGATTTAGGAATTATAATCCTTGAAGGAAGCCAAAATTTAAACAAATAAAAGAATGTAAAGGATAACATTAAGTGTTTACATATCTCACTGCCTAGCCTGACGAACTTTGAAAGGTGATAATCGCTACCTCTAACATTTTTGTTTTGTTTCTTTTTTTTTTTGCGATTTTCTCTAAAACTAAGCAAAAACGAGCAAATCTCTAAAGGACTTTTTGTCTTAGTTTTTCGGTCCCCTATAAGTTCCTGAAGTTTTGCTATTTAAATTCGGGACACCCTGTATATAAAATTGTCACTGAATTTAATGAAATGGAGGGGTAAGTCTAAATTCCTTTTAAAAAAGTAAGTCTCGTTCAGGTCGCCTTTGAACTTCGTCAGTTAGTATAGAGATAGTTAAAGCTTATATCAAATGACCTACATATTCTGAAGAGAATGCTTACAAGATTAGCGAACAATGATTAAAACAAAATCCACAAGTTGTTTGACCTGACTGAATATTATTCATATCAATACAATCTTAAAATTTCTAGTTGTTATTTCTTTAAGTAAAATTGGATAATACATTTGTTGGAATGTCGTAAAATTTTGTTCTTCTGTTTTCGAATTTTCTTTTCCCATATCCTTTTGATGAAGGCAGCCCGGAATAAAACATCTAGACCCCAAAATTTACCGGCGAAGATCACAACAGAATGGAAATGTGGCTAAGAGAAAAGCACTAATAACAGTAAGCACTAGGGTCCAAAGTGGAGGGGGGGGGCGGATTCCAGGGAACAGGTTCTCGCCGCCCGCAAAAAACCCTCCCTGGGAGGCCGCCGGCGCCTAATTTGGTTCTCTCATTATCTATCTCGTCCGCCCTATACGGGCCAATAATTAAAATAGGCTATCAATTATATATATATATGTGTGTGTGTGTGTGTGTGTGTGTGTGTGTGTGTGTGTGTGTGTGTGTGTGTGTGTGTGTGTGTATGTATGCACACATGCATGCATGCACACAAATGTATTGAAAATTATATGAACACTTAAAGCAGATTGTTAAACTACACCATACGAATTTTGGTTTATAAAATAAGCTTAATCGAAAGACATTTTTAATTTTTTTTTTTCTAAGATCGCGAAACCTCCTAGAAGGTAAACGACCTAAGGCTGAGTACCCAAAACAAGATCTGTGTTTGTTCAGAAGCTGTTCGCTTTCGTTATCTCTTCTCATATATTGCTTTTCCATGTAATGTTTATTTACTGCCGGAAACATTTTATTATGTAAAATGATAAAGAAAAAAAAGTTTTTAAATTTTAAATACCAATATTCAGGTATATTTTAAATGAGATTAATAGTTATTATTCCTAGTGAAATAGATACAGAAACTGTTTATGTGAAACAGGATATATCTACAGAAATCCATAGATCGTAGATCTCTCCGTCACTAGAGGTATCGATTAGATAAATTATTATAAAAAGTAAATTCAGAAAAAAAAAAATCTATTGAACTCTTTATAAATAATCTATAAACTCTTTCACAATTATTTGAATATATATATATATATATTTAACTCTTTAAAACTCCACCGTTTAAAAACCAAACCACAAAGAATAATATAACTATTACGTAATTACAGCCAATTCCTTTCGGAGCTAGAGTTCAATAGCCTCTTTGTGTATTTTGACCGTGAATTTTCGTCAACTCGACTTATCGGCTCATATACATAATGCGGCGTTCGTTGTTAGTTTTCGGGGTTCAACGACATCGCTTACACACACTGTCGGATCACCTTTGCCAACAATAATCATCTCAACCATCTCACGGTACACTGTGGAGTCATTACAAATATATATATATATGTCTGCATATACATATGAGTGAATACATATATTTATTACTAAGACAGATAAAAAATTTAATCTTTTCTACTTCAACAAATATAACAGGGGATTACGAGTCTTTCAATAGAAATAAATATCATTTCAATAGAAACGGCCATATTTTCTATATTTTTAGTTAGTTAAAAAAAAAAATGTATTTATTTATGGACACAGCAAAAACAAATTTAACATAAAGGTTGTTAATTCAAATATTCTAAATTTTGCTGGAATGTTAAAAAATTATAGATAAAAAAAAAATATGTTGATGGGGATTTGTATAATTTTAATCTTTTTTTTTTTTTTTTCTTGAAATTCAAAGGTGAGCTTGTCTTTGAAAAAGAGGAAATTATTACTACTCTAGCATTATTTAAGCATTTTTTAAAAGGATAATTTAAAATTTGGATAATTTCTATACTAGATGTGGCAAAGAAATATGAAAGGGTAATCATCAACTAATTTCTTGTGTTCAAGTTAAGAGCCCCCGAGCCGGGCCCCACGGGGGCAAAGCCCCCCGAAATTTCCCCCACCAGAATCGGGGTGCGGAGAATGGCGCCTAATAAATGGCGGGAGACTATCAATCAGAAAGCGGTCATGTCGCCTTTCAACGCCGCTGCTAACTTGATCAACAAAATTATTGACAATAAGACACTGTCTTATAAACAAAAACTATTTCTTATAACAATATTTTTTAAAGACGGTGATAGAACAGATTGGCGTAATACAACAGTAGTAATGTGCGAAAAATGAATAAATGGCCTAGAAACAAATCTCAGGACAGCAAATTTGAACTGAAAGTAAACGCATGTTCCGGGGGGGGGGGGGGGGGGGGAATTCTCGGATAATCAAAGCCAATATCATGTTTATTGAAAATAGTAATTCAACATAACCTGTTATCTAGTATTCAATGACATGAGGCAAGATAAGAGTTATGAATAAAAATGGCTCTCTCGTTCGTGATAAAAATGACGTGAATATATTTATATGTGATGTGTTACTTTTATTAAAATAAAAAATATCCCAAAACCATATTTACTTAAAATTAATAATTACTGTAAACACTTTAAAGAAATAATTCTAAATATCATTAGAGATCATATTTTTATCAATAATATTTATCAAAATATTAGGAAAAGAAATAGACAAAACAGAAAACTAAATCGGCAAAATGATTCGTAAAGTAATTATTAAAATAAAACAAACAATTTGTTCCATAGGCAAAGATAAAAAAAAAAAGGCTAGCAACAGTTGTTCTACGTTGAAAATAAAAAATTAAAAAAAAAAAAAGAAAAAAAAAAAAAGAAAAAGAAAAAATCTTGTAACTTACACTGTAGTTACAAACTATTGTTAAATTTCATAGAAGTCAACATAAGACAAATGTGCAATTTAAATTATTGCAGCTCTAACGCCCAGGCGTGAAGTAGGCATTCCGTGCAGACAGAAAGTGCCTGCAACAAGAGTGCATTCTATACCCGCAACACAACTTAGCCACCACCAAGTTGCATTATATCCTCTTGAAGATTTTAAAGCATCGTCGATATTGAGAGGAAAGCGCAACATTAAGACAATGAAAAATGAACATATATCGATTCACATAAATCACATGGACTTTAGATAAATATGTTTTCACTATAATAAATCGATTAATTAATATTAAGGAGAAATGCAGAAAATTAAAAGCTTGAAGATATGGTATCCGCTGAAGTGTGATATATTAACAATTTGTTTGTTTTTTTTCGAGATAAAGATTACGATAACCAGCAAGAGGGCTATGACCTTTACCAAAATTTCGGAAGTGTTAGCAATAATCGGCCCCATTCACTAAATGATTTAAATTTTTTTACTATGAATAAATATACCGAATTTCGGAGATCTCAAGGGAATATCTTCAACAATAACTTTAGAATTATGAACTATTAAACAATTGATGAAATATAGAGACCTAAAAGGAAAAAAAAAAAAAAAAAAAAAAAAAAAAAAAAACTAAAGTTGCTAAAAGCGACAGTAGACCCCACAATCAGATGTCAGCACATATGACGAAGGTATAATGACATAATGGCCATCCTGAGATGGATGAGGCTATAATTATAGGGTTTAAGAGCCAGGTGTCACCGTGGGGACACACAAGCTCTGTGAAAAATACTCTCTATCGAAGGATTTGTGATCACTCATGTGACAAAACCAATAATTATAACTAAAAACTAGAGATCCAATCGTGAGAAACAGTAGATTAACCAGTATAAGCAGGTGTTGCTATGTGAACTGGAATGTGCTGCACAAATAGATGCTATATTCATTATTACATTTAAGTGAAACATTTCGATTTTTTTCAAAAGAGAATTCAAACTTAAGCAAAGGAAAACATCGCTATGCTTCACTAACGTATCGATCGATAATATATATTTATGTTTTAATATCATTAAGACGATTTTATAATTTGAGAAATATAAGAAGAAAACTGGTTGCAAGCTTTTTAAAATTGGGAATGGAATGAAAATCTTATAATAAATTATTTTTTCTTGTTGCTGAAGGAGAGAGAGAGAGAGAGAGAGAGAGAGAGAGAGAGAGAGAGAGAGAGAGAGAGAGAGAGAGAGAGAGAGAGAGAGAGAGAGAGAGAGAGAGAGAGAGAGAGAGAGAGAGAGAGAGAGAGAGAGAGAGAGAGAGAGAGAGAGAGAGAGAGAGAGAGAGAGAGAGAGAGAGGAGAGAGAGAGAGAGAGAGAGAGAGAGAGAGAGAGAGAGAGAGAGAGAGAGAGAGAGAGAGAGAGAGAGAGAGAGAGAGAGAGAGAGAGAGAGAGAGAGAGAGAGAGAGAGAGAGAGAGAGAGAGAGAGAGAGAGAGAGAGAGAGAGAGAGAGAGAGAGAGAGAGAGAGAGAGCAAAAGGGAGGGGGGGTCGAAAAGACTACTTTCGGATTCTTCGACGTTTTACGAGGCCTTTGATCTTCTAATCGTAGAAAATTCAGACAAACGATTCGACTAAGTATACAAATGACGATCAAGGCAGTAACAAAAAGAGATGTATGTAGATAGAGGAAGGAGAAAAAAAGGCTCAACTCCTCTGTCGGCTGACTGGAGGAGAGCCGCCCGGGGTCGGGGAACGGGGATGGCCTTGGGCGGAGTAGGAGGGGATCTAGGGGAATGTGTTACTAGGCGCTCCTGGCCGCCTCTGGACGTGGCGGCAAGGATACGCTCTCGATAAGAAATTAGAGAACATTTCGAGAGGAATACCAGAAGAGGTGGTAAGGTTCAAGTTAATCAGATAATATTTAAACACTAACGGGAATGGCAATTACTGCAACGCTAAGATTAGGAGATTCCCGTAGCGTAATCTGTAACTTTTGAAGAAAGGGATAATAGTTTGATTACATGCGGAAGCTGAGGCACAGAGGAGAAGGAAAGAAACAATTTAAAATAATTGTATCGAGGGTAGGCACAGGAAGCGGCCGAATGGACGGTCCATAGTAAATAGAGGATGGAGAAGAAGTTAATGAAATTAGCAAGAGGAGCGATGGCAAGGGGTTCTCACGGAGCGGCGTTGAACCATGGCGGACCGCAGCATTTGCCGCTAATGTCCCGAGGAAGTGTGCGCGCTGGGGCGGAGATCCTTCTACTCCTTCCTTCAACATGGAGGTAACAATTAGCCAAGGAGGTATTTGTTTCAATTAGTCATGCTCTCGTTCCTCTACGCACTGGAGCTACTCCACCGGAACCCACGGGGCTATTAAGGTATCCAGTTCGGACCCGTTACCTAGGTATGTTTACTATCGCTGTTTTAGTTATAATTTTATAATTAAGTGACAGAAGGTCTGTATTAACGAAATTACAATTATTTTAAGTATTATGTAAACAAATAATAAATAAGAGCTTCTTTAAAAATAAAAATTAAGTATGTCCGACCATTTATGGAAGATCCTACAGTTACAGTACACAATTGTAAAAATAAATGTATTGGGGTTGTAACTGGAATTGAAAAATTTGAAAGTTTGGAATTAAGTTGTGTATGGTATTCTGTTTTGCGTAAGTAAAGCAAACAAATAATGAAACGAAACAAAACAAATTCCAATAGCTGCTTTAGTTCCTTCGGCGCCTGACTGTGGGAGGAAAGGACGTAGAAAAAACAGAGATAGTTTACAAGGCTTGCATATAATCAGTCTTGAGGGAATAAGTTATCGCCCGGGGAACAGACAGCCGTAATCTATGAGCGGGTAGCCTCTTCTCAGAAAGAGATACAACAATGGTTGTCCACCCTTACTTGGTTAATACTCACCGTGCATCCCAACGTGAAGGAATTCGGTTAGCGTCACCGGGCTCTGCTTGAAAGCGAATCATTCACATTTCTTTATGAAAAAGATATATTGAACTTTGACAGCTTTTGTTTAAAATAAAACAGTAAATTTCTAAGCAGAAAGAATACATAAGCATACTGTCATTTCCTCGATGGAATCTTCATTTGCGAATTACTCTATGCCGATAACTTAAATACGCTAGTAATTTGAAAAATAAAGTGATATGAGAATCGTATGGCTAATGAAATTCGCGATTAGAAAGATGGAATATTCTTAGAGGTAGTTGTTTAATATTTAGACAGCTACCAATACCTAATGTTCCCATTAACATTTTATTTAATTAACTCTATTTAACTATAGATAGTTAAATCTTTTGATTGATAAAGGTATTGGTTTTGTTATCCTTTGCATACTGGAGTCCCAAAAAGACATTTATCTATGATAGTTCTATACATGGGTCTTCTCGTGACAAACAATAATTTATATAGTTGACATTTTTTTCATCCATTTGTTTATTAATGAGGAGTGGATGTTCAAATAATTAAAGAGTTTTCGAACATATACACATGTATATATTATCTAAGGAAAACGTTGGTCTCACTTTTATCTTGAAAATATGTTACACTTTCCAGATCTTGTTTGCCGCCTTCCATTGAAGACTTCATTCCACCTCCTAAACCACTTACCTGGACCTTGGAGGCCGTAATCCCTGAAGACAGGTAAGCCAGATCCGGGTTTCCTGTCGGCTGCCAACTCTATCGGAGCAAATAGTGCTGCGAGGCGATAAGACAGTTTGCTCTCACCCTTATCTTTGGCCGCCGTTTCCTGTAGCCTTAAACTGGTTTCTTGTAGCCTGGGTTATAGCCCCCGGTCTAGACGACCCCCAGCCAACCCCCCTCACAATAGTCTCCTTCGGTGGTATTGTCGCCGTGTCTGGGAACCTCCAAACGGTTTCGCCAGACGGTTTGTCTCCCCTAGTCGCCCTTTCTCCGAGGGGTGGCTTTTTGCATTAGACGGGGAGGGTCCCTATGAGTTGTGGTTGAAGCACAAAGTGCATTATTTGAACGTTACTTTCAAGAACGAGCTTCTGCCCTCTGCTTCCAATAGGAGAAAAAAAAAATCGTTGAGCTTATGGACGTTAGATCGGCAATTTTGACCATTATATAAACTAGATTTCAATGGACATTTAAAGCAGCTAAACTACTACTGGATACGCAATAGGCATAAAGCAACCTCCAACAACCACCTGCAGGGACCTTTAACTGCCATAACGTCTCACTGCATGAGTAATTATAAAGAAAATTTATCCTTTTAGGAGTGAAGTTTTTTAAGTTTGACTAACGTTGGCAGTAACAAGATACAAATTATTTCATGAACTAATACGAAATAAGTATAGATGCCTACATTTTTCAGTATGATTAATAGTAAAACTTATAATTCGGAGGGAATATCAATTTCTGGTATTATTAATTTTCTTTCCCTGTTTCATAATTAGTATCAATCTTTCTTCGAAAACGAAGCTCTAATGGGATCGTGGCTGGTGAATAATAATTTTACATAGCGCTGAATAGTTGCAAGAGAAGGAAGGGACAATTACAGCTGACAATTTGTTTGTTTGTGCCGCATCCTGTGATCGCATTCTGTGCCTGAGCAAAGTCTTTCTTAGAAAAGATTCTCGCTAACAGCTGAGTAGACGCATTTCCCCGTCAGCTGTTCTCTTCCCTTTCACACGCTCTTCTACATTCCAATAATTAAAAGACCACGATGGGTCAAATTCCACTTTTTAAATCAGATTTCAACTCACAATCAGTCATTAAAAATTCCAGCGTACCGCTCGGTTGAAATGGACTGAGCTAACATCTATATCGGCAGCTTTTCAGAATCTAAATACTAAACCGATCACCATATTATCTATGGGTGAATATATTTGACAGAGGAGAGAGCAGTCCCCGATAAGCCTATCTTACAACCGTGAATACGGCCCATTCACCATTTTTGTAACACAATATCCGGTTCTGTGGAGATATGGAGACGACTAATGCCCACTCAATTTTCAGTATAATTTAATAATAGGTAAATGATTCGGTCCACAACCGGAAAGGAACATACCCACAAAGAAACTTGAGAGTTAAAAAACTATTTCTGTAAAATCATAAGCAATGAAGAGTTGAACGGAGAAGTGACGAGCTGACATTAATTTGTGTCCTCCATCAATTCTAAATATATAATCTGTAAAACGTTTTAACATTTTTTAACGATGAAACAGATTAATACTCCACTCCCGAACACACTAGCAACTTTTCAATCGCATTATTCAAATCGGAAGAAGCAGGAATATTAAAAATTTTGAAATGTTCAATTGAATCGCCAAAAAAAAGATCTAGTAAAAAAGTAAGTAAAAAAACTATTGGAAGAATTTTACTGGCGGTACGAAATATGTATTTGAAAAATCAACGTACCGACGCAAATAATATCTTGTATTACTTAGTTGGGAAGGATGAATTAATTTTTTTATTTCATTTTTTTTTTGTGATAATTTTGTATTGAAATTTGTTCAACTGGATCATTTTTAGATGTGTTATATTTCATGGGATGTATCCCTCCCTCTTAACATCGAGAAACGCTACATTTCAAGTGGTTAAACAAATTATTTCTAACCTTTATAAATGCACACCCCTCTTTTTTTCTAGATCAAAAAAATGTAGTTACCGCTTTAATTTAAATTGTTGCTCCACACAAATTTCGCAATAATTTAATTTAATATATCCTCACATGATATTGTACAATAATTAGGTAACTGAATCATATAACATATAAAAAACATATAATATATTCTGTTTATGTTGTCTATAATTTATAATTAATATTACTGGCAATGGGTATCTCGAAGCGAAAGGTGCCTGAGTCATTTTTTAAGTTTTTCAAAATAATTAAAAAGGGTTAGTTCTTCTCCACCCAAATGATCATTTTGGAAGAGGCCTTCCTCAGAATGGATTATATTTAACAAAAAATATTATACTTATAATAACTTGATGCACTATAAGCATATTTCGATTATACATTTTTAAAGAAGCCCTAGTAACAGTGCGGATTCTTTAGCTCCACCAGGATGTAAACCAGAGGGTTAGGCTATTGGCATAAACTTTAGGCAGTGATTTTGTTTCTTAACTGCTTGAGAAGACATCACTAAACTCTTTCGTAGTTCAAGGTATCATACAGTAAATAATATCGGCACATCATTATATATGATGGTTTTTCATCATGTTTCATTTACAAGTTTCATTGGATCCACAAAATAATTTTAAATTTAAATCCGTGCCGTGCTAAAAATGCGTTGAGTTCGCTAAAATTTGGCCTCAGAAACAATAAGACGAATTGAACGGAAGTTGGCGTTCCATTTTATATTTGTTAACGGAGATAAGATCGTCTGCAGGTCATGGGTTAGGCTCTGGGCTACTTTGTTACGATTCTGAAAGGATTTATTCCAGCTAGCGTATCTCACGGCCTTCGAGATCGACACATATTGAAGTTTTTCGATCTGTAATATTCAAAGATAATTTCAATGCGCGCATTGTAAATATATTGAATTTAAAAGGTAACTTTTAAGGACCGAATAAACCTCAGGACTTACAGACACCGCTTGGCTAAACAAAAAACCTCTGACCTACTTGTGCTGTGGGCACGTCCAGGTAAAAAATTGGACCAAGATCTTTTGCTGACTTCCAGCAGACCTTGAGGGGCAGGTATAAGCATTTCAGTCCCAATTAGATTTAGGTATCAGGCTTTATTCAAAAGTTATTTCTGTATTATTTATAATACTCTTTTCTAAAAATAAATTCTGTTGTCGGATAAAATGGTTACTGGTGGAAGAGCCGCGGATGCTTCTGACACACAGTTTCCTCGCTTCTGAGAACGTGAGATAAATGGTATCAAGTTATACGTCGGGCTTTGATAGGGGGCATTCCACGGCTCGTAATGTGGATCTTGGACAAGTATTCATCCGTTATTTTTTTGTCTAGACCCCCATAATAAATAATTTGTGGACGACTCAAGGGTTTTAAAAACGGTAACTAATCCACCAGAAAAAAAGGAAAGTAAATATAGAACATTCTTAATTACAAATGAAATTGGAAAAAAGAAAACTCAGTTTTAACTAGTATGTTATTAAATTAATGAAATACTTTACTTAACTCATAATACTATAATACTCCAGAAATCAATTCTAACCTTATCTGATTTTGTTTATGTTCAGAAATCTGCATTAGGCTGAAAAGAAGCTTAACTGAACTTACAGGGGCTTAAGCAATTAACAGTGAAAATACTAAGCTGTGTTTCAGTTTTTTAATTTAGCATTTATTAAAATCTTATTAATTTTATTTATTAAATTTTTCTTGAGGGTTGATAGTTTATTATTAAATTTATGAATTAAAAATTAAATTTAAACATTAAAAAATAAATAATAGAAGACTGGTCACATTCTCATTTTATACATCAAATTCTATATATTTTATGACATGTAGTTAATTTTTTTAATAAAATATTTATTTCACACTTTAAACGAATACATATTTATGAGGTAAGAAGATATATAATCACGTAAAAGAGATGTAAAAATAAAAAAAAATTTTCTTTGGTTGAAGTACGACTCCGACAGCAATACCATGTTGAGGATAGTCACATTTGGTGTTTTCATAGCTTCTTACGGAAGGGTAAGGTTACTCTGCTTTTAAGTATTATGTGTGGGCTACTACAAGAATTATTATAGGGACACTCGTGTAAGAAAGAAATCGATATGTGGGTGCTGTGCGGGTTTGAAGATTTCGGTGGAGTCGTCCTTCGAGATCATAAGATAATAATTTCTATTGGGCATTTTATGTTTTTATTTATTTTTTTAAAAATTCGATTAACATTTGTAAAACTCATATTAAATTAAATTAAGAGGTTTCAATAATGATATTGCTGTAATAACTGAGTAATTGATTTTAACTAATAAATGTTGAATATTAGCTAATATATATATATATATATATATATATATATATATATATATATATATATTTTTATATATTTATATAAAAAAATGATAAAAAAAAAGAAAAGTAGAAGATAGACGAAGAGAGGAGACGAAATAGAAAGTGAAGGGTGTCGAGGCTCGGCAGACGTTCATTCATAAAGCGAGCGGCGGTGGAGGGGATGGGGAGGGGAGTGGAAGGGGGGGCGATGTTTACTGCCGCTACGCCGCCCGTGCACACCCCCCCTCTCCACTATCGTTCTTTTATTCGCATTCTTTACCAACCACCAAGCAAAATATTCCTTCAAATTTATACATTTTATTACGTATTGTGTCACAGATTACAAGCTTATCAGCTAACAATAAGTTAGGTCTGAGATTAATAAAAATAATAAATAACTGTTTACTTATTAACAATACATTACTTTCACTTTATTTAATTTTATTGTTACATAAACAAAACATTTAGTCTTGCTGTGGTGATATTATTGAATTAATGTATTCCAATTCTTTTTTCTCTCTCCACATCTGATAAACATATCGCAGCCCCGTTTCTATGAAAAGGCATTCAACCGGATGGACAAACTACTCACGATCTCATTAACTGAAGTAAAAGAAAAGAAATTATCTAGAATATTATCTCGCGATTAAGAATATTTATAGCTTGTCAGTTTTTTTTTTCATAATACCCTAAAAGAAATAACAGTGTTTTAAAAAACGTAACGGTGGGGTTTTTTAATAATATCGAAACCAGTTGATTTGTGATAATCTTTTAAGGTTAGAGATAGCACTCCAATCAATGGATATGGTAGATTCTCTTATTGTAAAAACAACAGTTTTAAATATTTGTATTATTAAAGTCTATTATTGAAGTAGTATTTGTCTCTTAAAGTCTGTTTGAAAAAACATAAAAAACTAAGTGAAAATCTGAACCAAGAATGAAATTATTTATTTAAAAAAAAGAAGAAAAAAATGAAACGTAAAATAAAATCATCTGCAACTATAGCCATCAAACCAACAAATTCATTATTAAGGCCTAATGTTTCTGATTAAGATATATTTAAAACTGTCAAGCAGAAATATTTACTTAACTCACACCCCATTCATAAATTGCTAAGGATGTAGGATACTATCAAGAAACTATAGGTTGTCAGGGTGACAGAGCTAATTAAATTAACTAATAATTAATCTCTTATCTGATAAATAAGTTATTACTAAAAAAAAAATTGCTCATAGTTAACGGGACCACAGAGACTGCATCCTGCTTCTAAATCGCTTCTTAAACCGGAGATCACTTCCGGTGTCATCCCTGTTTCCGACAGCTGCCGTTGAACAGTTATCTTCCAGGTGTGTCCTATCTGGACCGACGCGCAAATTTGCCACCTGACCAGAGCAAAACAAACATTGGAATTATACTCTATGTGGGGGGGGGGGGGACGATTATCCAGAAATTAAGATATTAACACAAAGAATCCTGGAGGGCCAATTACCTCTAATAGGCAGTTTAGTAATTCCATGGTTGAGTAAAAAGTAGGCATTTACAAACTTTTTAATGGAGGCCCAAACAAGAATCAGGAGAACTCTTAAGGATCTAAGGGAAAGCTCAAACTCATTAAGGGCACTTAGCGAGCATGTGTTACAACTATAAACTTCGTAATCAAATAAAATACCTTTTGCGTTATGAGATCCTTAAATAACAAAACGATGGTATCAAAAAAAGCAAGTGTTACAATGAGGGAGAAACAAGGTCAGAGGATAGGTTCCCGAACCAATAAACTGGGCGGAGCTCTCTTTAAGTCTGGGGTTCCGATGGCTGCGGTTTGTGGTGTTTCTAAACCACATACTTGAGAGTCCTTTCAATGGGACCACAACCGTCATCAATATCGGAGGCGAAGAAACACCCTATCGACTCGACACACTGAGGATCTTACGAAGGTGAAATGTATAGTACTCACCGCGTGCTGACAAGAAGATGAAGGTCTGGGCGTGCCTCCTCACCATCACCTGAGTGTCATGATCCAAGGGGATACTGTACAAGAGGTGGCCCAGGAAGTCGCTAGCCGTTACTGCGCTCAGGTTCCACTTCAGTTTGGCAGCGATCAGTATTTCCCATTTCTGTAAACAATAGAGAAATTCATCATATTAAAATAAGGGGATCCGTTAACATATAAAAAAAAAAATCAATTAGTTAGGTTAACTACTGATTTCATTAAGTAACCAATTGTCTAGCTGTATAATGCAATGTCCAAGCTAATATTTAAAATGAGTACAAGTAAGTAAATTTACTTCTGCAGTTGATTCGTGGAGGAATATTTTTAAGATAATGACCTAACAAGACTGATTTATTTTTTTTAAATAAGAGAAGTTACCCTTATTTTCTCAAGACATAATTATAATGTGGCAGTTTTTAGTGAATTTTTTTCAACACAACTTATTGTTTTTAGAGCAACATTAAACTTAAGCTGAGCCAAATTTAAAGCTCCTACTCAGCATTATTGAATCGAGATCATTTTCATAAGATCACTATAATTCGGAATGAATCAAGACAAGAAAAAGTTTAAATCATTTTTTTAGATTATAGAGCTATTATAGAGATATATTTCTGAAGTGTTTTCGTAAGAGGCAAACCGATCACTAATGAGGTAGTTGTAGGGTAATATCAAAATGGGAGATGCATCATTAATATTTTTATTGATGTTGAAATTTAGACCATTTTATTTACAATGTTTATTGGGCGTCTGACAAGGAAAATTGCTCTTATACAACAGCATTTTCCAGGAAGTCAAATGCCTCCGCCGAACACCTTTAAAGCCCCAAAATATAGAAAAGGAATAAGGACGAGGGAACGAAGGACGCAGAATAGGGTGCGTCACTGTTTTAATTCTGGTGTGGGAAAGAGGATCGGGCTCTGGTTATTATATTAAAGGTTCGCCCCGAGGTCAGCGGCCGAGCGAGGTCCTTGCTTTCGCCAAATATCTTTGGAGGGGGCTGCCCACGCGCCTCTCCGGGGTATCCGCTCCTATCTAGGTATGGCAGGATTCTCAAGGATGGAGGCAAAGTATGGCGGCAACAAATTGATATAAATTAATTAAAATATAAACAGGAATAAATTTAAGTTTTAAATAAGGGCATTTTAGAGCGGCTCATATCGCCTATACGGAGTATTTCCCAATTTCTCCAAATAATTACCGAAAAGTATCGTAGAAAAAGCTCTAACCCATCATGATCTGACGAAAAAAGGTGAATCAATCGACCATAGAGCAACAGATGGGATGATATCCACACCAGAGTAGATTTTTTCAAGTCATCAGAAGTCAAACCAAGCATGACTTGTTCCGCTTCCCGACTCCTAGTAATCACCACCTTACGTACAGGAAGTAAAAATTGCCAGAAAATTCGACAGCTCATTGAAATACTGTCTTTATCATTTCAATGCATATATTAACACAAAAAATCCATTCACTTTATCAAAATGGAAATTTTGTGTATTATACATTGGTTAAATAAATTAAATACTTCATTAGAAAAGATGAAAGAATAAAGTAATAAGTCACCTAGAGCTTGTGGGTTGAACGTGGTTATAATCACCTCATGTTCCTTGCATGATAAAACGATGGTAATGATAGAAATAAACTGACAAGAATTATACTTAGAGATCAATTATTAGCCTTTGGAATAAAAAGAATGTAAATCTTATGATCTTGATGAATGATTAGAAATCTTATTGAGAAAAATCATTCCTAAAGATTCCCTAGGGAGGGTTTATTTCTTTGCTTGACGACCGTTTCCAATCCTACCCTCAAGTCTCGAGCGGTTAGCAATCACTGTTGTTAAGAATGCTGAGGGTATTGTATGAATGAGAGCCGCCCGTTTAATAATGCTAATGACTAAGAATAAGTCCTGCATTGTTTCCGACAGCCCAGGTGAGGGGGGGTAACAATGGGGCACGAACCCCCCAGCTGCAGGGGCACAATGCTTCGATACCTGCTCTCACCGCTAGATAAGTTAGAGGGGTCTGATCCCGTCCAAACACCCGGTGTCACTTTTTCATTGGATCGACACCAGGTGACACCGAACGAATTGTGTATCTAGGACGGGATGAACTCACTACTTCTGTAATCAATCTTATCTTCGATTTAAAAAAAAATAAAACACTGGGGCCAAGACGAATTTAAACAAGGAAACATTTGCTATCTGAAATTCGCGGCAACTAGAGATAAAGGAAAAAATACATAATTAAGATTACGTTTTTATCGATAATGTTGTATAAGCAATTCAATATATGACATTTTTAAAAAAGAGCCAATCATAATGGGTGAGAATATATTAGTATTTTTCTATTTTCGATATGACCCAATGCGTATATTGGACCTCGGCCAAAGGATAAGCGACTTGAATTTACAAGTATTGTTATATGAATTACTCTTTTATAAACAGCAGTACTAAATCTGTCCATAAAGAACACATTATAATCAGTTTTTAACTGCAAAGCTAGAAAATAAATATACTTAGGGGCTTCCACCAACATGGGATGGATGCTTGACATCAACACGTAATTATGAATATAAAACGATGATCCACGTTTTAATATGCAAACTTACTTAGTATAGGTGAGTAGACTAAAGGTTTATGAATATTGAACCAAAAAAACTCAGACTTCGTTTACACCATTGTTCCAACTAGAATCACATTTTTTTTGCTCCAATTGATTTCAGAAGTACAATGACTGAGCGAATCCAGAGGTATTCACCGAGAACGGGCCTAACACACCGTAAAGTATATCGATAAAGGAGCGTGTCTATTTGGCGCCTAGAGGGACCATCTCCCGCATTCCATCGAGAAAACAAGAACAAGACTCGACCGCCTCGCCTCACGAGTTATGACGAGATTCCAGCATTCTCTTTGGCCTCAGATCGTAGGATTTAATTCCGGACTATCTGTACTTTCTCCCCTATTCCGTAGCAATTAATACCAACTGATGAAAGAGGTTTGGAGAGATTATACATTAATGTTGGCTCAACAAAACTTGGAGAGGTCGACACGCGAAAATCCTGTAAATCGTCGCCCCAATTACCTTCAAGGCCAAGGATACGCTGGTAATGCGTTTCTTTTCGATAGGCGGATCCGAGCACGTTCTAGATGGTGATTGGTTCTCCAGTGGACCAATGGTGGTGATTGCTGCGGCTACAGTCTAGAACCAAGGCCGAATCCCCACCACGATCTCCATTCACGGCCTCTCTCTGTCAATATTGCCCCACGACCTTTTTCATCTCGCCAGTCAAAGATGAACGAACTCCAAGAAATGTCCCTGTTTACAGCCGGACAGGAAACAACCCTGCTCAAGCACATGTTGTCAGGGCAGGTGTAGTGAGGGTTATCTACATTAACATCTTTATGCATCGGCGGAGCAACTGGTAACCGAATCATAGCAGCTGCCTTGGTCCCTTTGTTATGTTGAGTATAGCAACAGGTTTCCTACGGCTTTAATTCTATTGAGGTTAGAAGGTTACTTACCAAGAGAGGCAAGAATTACGTCACTAAGATACGGTAACCTAAAGTAACTTTCTAGAGGTTATGGATAGTATAAATAAGGAATAAAGGGCAATCTCCTTTATCAGAACGAGATAAAGATACTAGATGCCGCACCAACTGATCTAAAAAACGTTAACGAGTATAAGTCACATAAAATATGAAATTCTTGAAAGGATTGTAAACGAATTGGCATTGAGAGTAAAGGAAACATTTCGCCACTCGTGAAAAACAATAGCCTTGAGTGGCAGTTGCCTGTTGAATAGGCCCTGTTGAATACTTGTTGAGCCCGCCGCTCCTGACAAAGGCTATTAGAAGCCAGGGGTACAGTGTGGGGGCAACCACCAACCACCTGCTAAGCACAAGTTTCAACCCTTTTTAAGACTTAATCCCTGTCACTCTAATCTACTATTTTTGATGTTAGAGGCTACGTACTTGGTGATTTAATTACGAATTCGTTGAAAATATTGAGCAGATCAAATTCAGACTAGCTAGATGGAATACAAGTGTATGGCTGGCTGGTGAATCCACTCTCATGACGGCCTACAATGAGGCGATGATGCAGACAATCACACTCACATAAATCTGTGGATTAGCCCTGACTTACACACTGGCTCCATAATAGGGGAAGGTAACTCCCCTCACAAAGGTGGCTCTCTCACCTTTGAGCTACACACAAACGAGACTTTTTATAGGGCAGTTCCCTCCGCCCGCTGTCTGCCTTCGTAATAAATGAACCGGCTGTAACAATGGCTAATCTAAGGTGCTCTACTCCCGCAGCTTCCTTCAAGAGAAGAGGAAAGAAGGTATACTCTCCTATCTTGGGGGGTCCATGCAAGTCCATGAGTTGAGTGAACAACACTAATGGTCTCGAATCTTGAAATACCTTTGCGATCAAGACTAATATCTGTCTATATTTATATATATATACACACATCAATATTTGTAAAAATTATGGAATCCCCCAAAAAATTAAATAAAAAGATGAGCGTTCCTCCTAAACTTATAATTTTATATTAACCTCATCAAAACACGTTTCTAATAAACATAGTTTGATGGCATAAAACACCATATATTCTTAGAGAAACATAACAACAAAATAAATTTCTTGATTTTTATTCTGTTATTACCTTCTATATACTGATAAAAAGTTTGAATATCACAAATTGTAACACTCAAAAGATTTAATTTATAAACTCTTAAAAAATTGTTTTAAAGGAAATATTCAACTTATTAATGATTAAAATATTAATATGGATAGTATTATTATTAATATGATTTGGATTTTTAGAATTAAAAGGACTACATATTTCCTGATCCATTACATTAATAAACAGGTTTAATATTGTCAATCTCTTTATAATTAAGGGAAAATAAAACGAAAAAAGGAAAATAAAATGGTTTATTATACGAGAAACAAAATCAGCTCCTTGTTTCGCTCAGACTATAATATAATCCATTCATACGCTAGTAGGTCATTGATAAAGATTGCATGGTTTGATTTAAGTTTAAATCAAACCATTTTAACTGCTTATTTCGCAGAAGTATATTGACTTTTGACCACTAAGGATAAGGTTAAGCATCGTAACAGAACTGAAATCCTGATACCGATTGCCTCGTGGATAACAAGCAGATAATGGACCAGCAGCTGCCTGTTTTTACTCGAAGCAGCTGGCAACTCGTACGCATGGCACATTGTGCTTCTAGTTTACGAAGCGTTACCGCACCGGGCAACCTGACTCACCTATTGTACCTACTGCTCCAGGTGTTGGGGCGGAGGGGCGTCGTCGTCAAATTACGCAATAGCTGGGCTTTGAAATTTAATGTTTGATCGCTGGGCAATTATCTGTTGATCGCACCCCTAGCGACGATGGCACGTATCAAATGGTTGGATCAAAGGGTTGGATAAAGCTCAACCATAATTACATGTCCAATTATTTCATGTGCTTAAAATATTTCACCAATAGGCTTCTAAAATAATTCTTATTAAACAGTAAGTGTTCCAGCAATTCTCCAGGCTTAATTAAAATTGAACCTAATTGAAGTATAGACCACGAAGTCTACACGAATATATATGCACCACCTCTCCTATAGAGAACAAATTCATTGAACTTTAATAGTAAAGCCTAAAAAACACTAAGTTAATCTCACCTTTTAGCACTAACTAGTTTTTAACTGCAAGATCATTCCCTACGAACCCTCACAAGTTCAGTTGAGTTATAGATACTATAGTAGTAGAAATTATATTTTAATACAAATAACCTAAATGCTTCGCCCCCCCTCCCCGCTGATAAGCAAAGTACTTAGATAATTTTATATAATAATTAAATTTTTATTTGTTTATCGATAAAAACGTTGTATTGAAGTATGCAGATGAGCATTATTTCTTTTGTGATATTTTCATGCATAACAGTCATTTTCAACATCGTTAAAATTATACTGATGAGGTTTTTAATTGGTCAATTTAGTTTAAAAGCATAATTATACATCCAATTTTAATGAATGAGTTGGTAATCTAGATGGACAGAGAGTATTAAGAAGCTCTTGCGGATAATGGACTGCATTATCAGTGCTTACAATTAAATGGCCATGGATATTTTTTTAAATAATTTAATTGAGTATAAGTAAATTTTATTATAAATTTCAAGCTTAACATAACACCTTACATTTGTAACCTCTCATGAACAAAGGCGCTTGTCAACTATCGGTCAATTTTAAAACTTCACAGTTATCCACACAGTAATGCTTTTTTAATAACAAATTAATTGAAAATCAGATTATTTTAATATTGCTAAACCTTCTTGGAAATATAAAGATATAGTAACCAAATTGGTTAAAATTTGTTACAGATTGGTTTAGTAGTTTTCGCGGTCAGTCATCACAAACGAAAAATGGCTTGTCCTTTTATATAATAGTATAGATAATTACAATAAACAGCTATAAAATTCTACGTATGAAATTAAACATATAAAAATTCTGTTGCAAGAAATGATAGCTGTGGCGGAATCTGTTCAAAGGCAAATGGATTCATAGCCAGAGATGGCGAGTGGTTTTAAAGGCGGACACTGGCTGTAATTTTAGCACGAAATAAATAAAAGAAAACAAAGAAAAGACAAGTAAATAAATAAATAAAAAAAGACTGAGGAGGCAGGCAGCTCACCTTGGCAAGGACTGGGGATCAGATGGTGGGGGGCACCCTTATCAGATTATATCAAAACCAAATTATAGCAGATAGCAGCCATTACAGGACGTGCCGCGAAGAAGTGGACTCCGCTGGACAGGCCATGAATAATGCCGTAACCGTCGCGGGTTCAAGGACGGAGAGTACTGCCATCGGAAATCTGATCACCGACCAATGAAGCCAAAATCGAAATTAGTAATGTAGTCAGTCCTTGTTCTTCAGCACGGGCTGGCATTTAAAACCATGGGGAGGGAGTCCACATCTCACCAGCGTGTCTCTATCAAGCACTAACAGTGACACTAAGAAGTCTTATTTCGTGATAAATCGGAATGGAAGGTTAACAAGTTACCAAAACTACTTATATTCGCTGAGAAATAACGAAGCGCAAAACGAAGCTGGGAACAAGAATGAAAACGAAATCGCGAGAAGTCTAATCAGCGGTGTTAAAAGAGAATAAAACAAAATTATAACCATTTCGTCAGGATATATACTTGAATTAAAAAGAAAAAACAACTGTTTCCAAGAAGCGGCGAAGGATGATACCTGACTCTTCAGGTAGGGCTGGGAGGCAAGATAGTTGTTACCTGTTGCCCTATAGGGTTATGTTAAATGTCCCTCGAGGCGCCCTTGGTTCCTACATAATGTAGCAGTTTTTTCCAGTCCACTCCGAAGACACTACCTCCCTGGGGCAATGATTTACCGAGCCAAGCTGCTTTTTTATTAGTGTGTCGGTAATCAGTTCTTAGGTTTTCCATGTAATTCAACCTCACAGTTTAGAAACATGATTACACTAATTCCAAATATCTTAACATAAAAAATATTTTTAAAAAAGGATACAATAGTCGCGATGTTATTGAACAAAGCCTCATTTTAGAGAAAATAATTTAAAGCTATTCCTTGAAGTAACCGACCTTAGGTGGTGGAGGAACACTGAAACATACTCCATGGGTAAACAAGTAATAAACTTTTGTATACTTTTTTTTTTTTTTTAATCTGGATTGACTATTTTTCTGTTTTATTGATTGATCCCTTAACTATATACGCAGTAATATTTGAATTTTTTTATTTAAATACAACCAAGTAACTTTAAATTGTTTATGTACTTTTAATTTTGAAGTCAAATACAAAGATTTTCATTGCAGTAAGATTTTAATATAAGAATGTTGTTTTAAAGCTTTAAACTATATTTATTCATACACTTAAGGTATTTTTATAGTTTATTATAATTTCAAATATATTTTCCAGGTAATTAGTTTTATGAATGGATAGGTTCATATCACTTTTTAACTTATAGTAATTTTGGTTCAATCATTTTCATTATTCTATCTATTTTATTTATTTTTTAGACTTCTTTATTTTTACAATAAGACCCATATTATTCAGGACTCTATTAACTGGGACCCAAAAGGGGCCAATTTTTAAAAATAATATATATATATATATATATATATATATATATATATATATATATATATATAAATTCTATTTTGTCGACTTTTAAAAATTATTTCAACAACTATTTTATAATAATCGGGTAATAGGTCCTAAGTAACATAATATAAAAGGTCACATATTACCCGATTATTATAAGATATTCGTTGAAATATATATCATTTGTTTTAAAAAATGAATACGTAAGATTATTTCTAACGATTATATAGTTAATTTAATATTGTTCTTAAAAATAATGAGTGGAAAAACACAAGCGAGTATCGTATGAGATGTTTATTACTGCTCAAAAATTGTCTCATAGTTATTTATTTGTATTAATTCATTATGTTACCTTTATAAACCTTTATCTTGAGATATATGTCAATCATTCCGTTTCTAATATTAGGCGGATGAGCTTGATTCCCAAGGAAAACAATATACATAACTAATCAAACAAAAAGTATTTTAAAATCGAATGGAACTCAGTAATACTGATGTGTCAACGAGCAAGTGGAACAAGTTTCATCAGATAATGGTAAAATTCTTGAAATCAGAACAGACTCCGAGGGAGCAATCCCATTAACATCCCCCAACCCGCCTGTTGCTTGCTTTGTCCAGGCTCAACAGGTTTCCACCAAGGGCAGGCTCTTCAGGATTAGAAGGCTTTGGTATTTCGGGGCATTTGGTAATAATATAACCGCATCATCAGATCCTTCAATCTCGAATTTTCAACATTGTTAATTTATTTTAAAAAAAAATATATATATATATATACAAACTTCCACGCGTCAATTTTAGATATTGACATGGATCAGGTAACTCGCTTATTTTCATTATTTTTATCTCTAAGAGGGCCTGTCATTTTATCTTACTCTAATTTTGGCAATCAATTGTCCTTCCTTCTTATCGAATTCTCTCCGGCGCCGGGCTTAAGATATGCTAAAACCGAAATATATTGTGTGAAGAGAAGTCGGACGATAAGTGAATCATTTTTTTTTCCTCCCAGAGGATCTGCTCTATGAAAAACTCTTTATCAGCTGTTAGAGGCGTTTAAAAGGACTAGCGAATGTGGCCGCCAGGATAGCAATGGCGGCATAGACGAGATGGAAGAAAAAAGAAAAAAAAAATTTGCGACATCTGCCTCTTGGCGAATTCCGAGTGGGGAAGGCGCAGGATATGCCGTAACTAGTGTTTCCTCTCCTTCATAGCCAAGGACTCGCAGGATTCACGGGTTTTAGGACGATCGAAATGGTAAATTTTACAATAGCAAAATTCTAACAATGTATCTCGATTCAATATTATATTAATTTATTTAATAATTTCTTGAAGGTCTTTAAAAAAAATATATATAGTAAGAACCAATGCATAATTTAATAGTCCAATATAAATCAAATTTTAATAACTTGAGCTCAAGACTTATGAACAATGATAAAAATAAAAAAATACGTTCGAAAAATGTGTAAATATGTTTTATTATCGAAAGTCTTTATTCTGTAATTATATTACTAAATAATGCCTTTTAACCTCTCAAAAATTTTAACTAATGACCGAAATGGATTAATCCTAAATATTGCGGATGCATTTCATTACCCCAATCCACAATTAGCAAGGGTATATCATGTATGATTAGTAATAATTGAAAATAAATAAATAAATGGAGTGCACATGGAGAAAACAAAGACAGTCCATGCAATAATTGCATTAAGATCAAAGTAATGATATTTGAAGGCAATTACACAAATGTTTTATTAAAAAAAAAAATATTGTAGATTAGACTATTGAACACAACTAAGAATACTTCAAATTGTTTATATTTAAATGTCTTTTTTAATATAGGCATTTTAGTCCTCTGAGAAACATGGTATTCTTTAGGAGTTTCAAAATTAAGGAATTCTTCGTTTTTTACAAGTGCACTTTAAATTAAAAGCGTACTCACCGGTATTTGGTCAATACTTATGCTATAGTCAGTATAGTGTACAAGGAGCCTAGCGCTGAGCGGGTTAGGTTCACGGAGCTTGGACGCCATGAGCAAGCAGACTGAGGCAGCAAGTTGAAGATGTGATTTAGTTAAGGGAACTACCGACAGAAACCTGTCGAGGAAATTCACCGACAGTGCGAACACCTCTTCAGTACACTTTTGCTCCTCGCACACCTGAAAAAGAAAAGAAAAATTTAAAACATTGAATAATCTTGAGCATTGAATCAGGAGTAAGGGGTTATTGAAACTACAAGAGTTCTCACAGAATGGCTGAGGATAATAAGCGAGAGGAGTCCTGAAAGCCAAGGGAGGCACAAAGGAGGCCCTGAAATTGTTACACGGAGGCGGAAGGGGTTTCGTAAGGGTTACTCATTTGTTGGCAACCGGCTGGGCCCTTCTGTAAAGGGCTAGTTCACACAGGGTCAGCCTTCTATCAAAGGGATATTCACTGCAGGAAGGTATTACAATGTGGCCGACATCTACTCTCAGTACATATCATTTCCAAGACTTGAACCCAATCAACTATTTCAACATAATAGAAAAAATTAAGTTACGAAAAAATAACTATTAGCGTTTCAATTTTCTTTCACTGCTCAATTAAAATAAAAAGAATGAAGGTACAATGAATCAATATGAGTGATCATTTTAGTCGCAACATGCTGGTTTCCAAACTGTATTTTTCTTTACAAATTTAAATTCAGAATGAAAGGTTGCGTCGCGTCCGATAGTTAGGATCTAACAAAAAATAGCAATTGCGCAGTGATACGTGATCTTATATTTAGGAAAATAAGTAGGTTGTGAAAATCGAAAACAAATGCGGAGTTCGAATGATTCAGTACTGCACGGAGCACATAGCATTAAATCCGTGATACAATTTTAATATTTGGGAATAATTATTATATAGTTAGGATTCATAATCCAAGCTATAATTTTCCCTTTGGCCTTAAAAGTCCACTTTGGACAAAATATGCACTATCGCGGACGGTACCGATTATCATAAGAGGACTTTCAACCTGCCCCACGTGTACAAACACGTGTGGGACACGTGTCAACAATGGAAGCAAACACAAACAATAGCGTTAAACAAAGAGGCACTAATGCCGAACACTTGTTCTGGGCTGTGAAATATACATAAAAAGGTGGAAACATTTCCCGCCAGTTCTTCTGTAATTGTTTGGAGATCGCCGGAGGAATTAAGTCAGGACGAGCTGTACTTGTGAATGAGTGGACACGGGAGACTTACGAAACACTACTAACAATCCTAACAGGAAACGTATTCAGGAATTCGTTTAAGGAAGTTTTAAAGGAGTTTATGAAATTTAATAAGGAAGGTACGCAAGCAGCATTGAAAAAAATAAGTTATTATAGAATCAATTATGAAAGTTAATAAAAATGAATAAAGACGTTACCTTATTGACAGATTTATTGTTAAGCATAACATTAGAAATTTGAAATATAATAAAAATTCAGTGTGGAGCGAAATAATAAGAAAAAATAATGTAGAAACAATATTCATTATCCATTAAAGGATTTGAAGAGTTTCACGAATGTTTGAAAGGAATGGAATACGTAAAAAAAAAGAGCTGGTAATGAAAAAAGAGTATAAAAAACAGACAGGACAAGTCCTTAAAGGATCTGAGTTTTTAAGATTGTCAGCCCTTAAATGTCCCGGGAGTGATTTACTCCTTCAGCCGCTACTTCTTAACACATCCAATTTATTGAGAATTCATTTAAGAACTTATTAAATAAAGAGAGAAGTGTAATTAGTAAATTAAAACAAAAAAAATGTAAAATGCTAAAATTATAAAATAATGTACATTAAAAATATTTAATGAATCAACGATTGGCATTACACCGGAAATATATAAAAACTAACCCCAAATTTGTGTATCCTTTAGATCATTTAATAACGTAAATATAAATGAAGAGCATGAATGATTTCATAAAAAGTATGCTTATAAACAAGATTAATTGACTGAAATGAAGATTGAGAGAGAATAAAGATACTGAAAAATAACATAAAATATATTAATAACAAAACATAAAGAAATTGCACTGATGATGTAAGAATTAATTACTGCAAACAGAAATGAATGAAGTTACATAACCGAGGAGATGAATGAGCATGGTCTATGGTTTCTAAGAAAGATCAGTAAAAACACTACTTCTTTCGCAATACCTATATGAAATCTCCAAATAATCTTAATATGTTTCTTTATTTAATATTACCAATAAAGGAGATAAAAGGATGACAGGATCATAAAAGGATAGATTATTTATGTAATTCATTAATTAAATGAACAAAAACTAATTACATTAACAAAGAAATACTTAAAACAAAAACAATAATGCAGGTAAGCAACAGCTGTTAGAAGGGTTCGAACTGTCCCTGAAGGGCCCGATTATCGAGAAACAATGGGAGCGACCCAAGAGCAAGGGATCTGGACGATGACTTCCCGACAATGGTCCCGGATGGAGGATCCATCAGCAACTGACAGCCTGTGGGAAACCTGGAACACTCCTTGGACGACGCAATTACCGACAAGAACGGCAAAAATAGAGTAACAAGAACGACCAAGAGTGTGGAAATCCAAGTTTACGAGCAATTTCTGGAGTTTTTAAAACCTAATACTACGGATTAATACAAAATTACAATAACAACGTTCAAAAATGAAAACAAAAACTAAACGATTAATTTCCAAAACATGCATAAAAAAAAAATAAACCAAATTAAATTAATATGCTCACTAAATACCACCTAATTATTACATTATATAATAGTTGTAATGGCTACTGAATAATAACAAGATAAGCTTCTCAATTAATAGGAAGATCAAAAAGAACTAGCAGATATATTATAAAATTAATTTTGGATGCTGAGATAGTCCAAATCATTCACATCCGTCCTTAACATACAATTCTAAAATATTGGGCTATATAAAATTGTATACCCTAAATTAGATAATTGTAAATGTAACTCTAAAAATACTCAATAAACATTTGAAACGATTTGTAACATAATCGTCCACACAATTAAGGGAATCCTTGAAATAGTAAAATCGGTTCCCTTGAACAGGTTTTCTAGTAAATTTGTGATACAGGGTATTTCTCCTATACATGTTATAAAATATTAATATTAAAACTATAGATACATGATTATTACATACGATTATAAATAAGAACGAAAAAATTATGAATAATAAAATTATTTTTATTAATTATTAAGGAAGAAATTATAATAAAGATATGGTCAATCAAATAATGAAATAGCCTTATTGAAAAGATTCTCCTTCCAAGAAGCCTCGGTCAATGAAACCTTCATCGGATAGACAAGACAGGAATCCGGGACCGAGACAGGATATGGTTAAGTACCTTCGGGTCGGCCTCATACATAATTCAAACTACCCGGCTACGGGAACAATAGTACAGCCTGTATCAAATGTGAAATAAGTGTCCGTAGGTGTAATATGGGTGAAATCATGCTCATCACAAGCTGTCGATTGTCTCCTTGTCTTTGAACCTAATCGTCGCATAGTTACCATACTCCATTCCGGAGCTGAGCCGGCGAGTGGACCGGCAAGTCGTTGAAAAGTGTTGGAATGTCAAAGGGGGGAGGGAGGGGGGTCGGCGGGCTCTTTGTCGTTCATTCGACTAAAGGGGAAAAAATAAAAATAATTCCACTATGATTACCAAGCAAAAGTTAGGAATGTAAAATAATGAATGGCCTTTTCATTCATGTTTCCGACTTAAAATAAAGACTATTTATGTAATCAAACGGCGAACAAGAAGACATTATGCGCCGTATCAGCACAACATGCAGAACTTAATGTTTCAGTCAAATCTCTTAATGAAGCTATTCTCTTTAATTTAAACAAACTCTTCTAAAGAAAATATGCAGTTATCTAGTAAAAAAATTTACACAAATCTGATTCATGTTTGGACTTTAAAGGCAACATTTCTAAATACTATTTAAAATATAACCGATGATAGATATAATTATAAAAATATTAAAAAAGAGAAAAAAATCAAAGAATTGAGAGGAGAGGAGCCGAGCAGCATTCCTTGCTGAAAGGGAGAGTGGATTGAAAGGGAATTCCTGCCTGCCAATCCCTTTTCATTCAGGGATCCCCAAAAATTCTTTCGCAACGTTTTTAACAAGTTTTAATAATAAAAAATTACTTACATCAAATATTACTTCATACGATATAAAAATCTGAACGACTAATACAAATAGAAATAACATCTAGATGATTTAGCTCCGAATCGTCCAACACAGGAAATTCTCACGTAGGATATGCAAATTCACTCAGGCGCCGGTAAAGAAAATTAAGAATGAAATAGATAAGTAATGCAAACACGAAGCGACCACAAGTATTCCAGGTGTTAGGAGAAAATGACGTGTAGCAGATACCGGGAACTTGTCAATAAACTTGCTACAGCTGGGAGCCCCATAATCCTTAGCCCTTCTCAAACAACTGGAGAACTTGTCCGAAATATTATAAAATAGTCAGATTGAAATAATTAAATAATAAATAAAAATAACTGCTATATTAGATATGTAATATGTTATATAATGCAATATGAAATCTGTAAATATTTCATATTACTAAAAACAATCCAGGAATACATAAAATTAAAGCAACAGATGAAAATAAGTAATGAAGGGGTTGAACCAATGTAGTTACATTTCTTTTTATTTAAATGAAAACTTACATCTTATGCATAAAATGAAAACGGGAAATTTAAAAATAATATATGCAAGATGTTCCAGGCAATTTAAAAATTAAAATCATAGACAAAATTTAGGGGACCGTTTTGAAAAAATAAAAACAGATAGGAACATTTCGAACATACTAGATACAAAAATAGACTATATAAAAGTGTGTATAAAATTCTCTACTTTTAACACATTTTTTATATGAAAATTAACACATATTAATATGAAAACAAGTTCATGAAACGTTTGCAGGTGAAGGCCACCCTTGAAATATTTAAAATATTCATTTTTTGCGACGGAAGTGGAGATATCTTATCGAATATCCGGAGGGACAAGGAGAGCCACCAGCAGATTTCTAGCCAAGAATTTCGGGCACTAGATCCATAAATGGAAAATTGCTGAAACGAGTAAAAACTCCAAGGAGTAGAGAACAAGTAAAAGAATTCTTACATTTAAAAATATATATTGTAATTGTGAAAACAATACTGCCTTAGCTACACAGGTGTTGGTGACAAATAAACTGATAAAATGCACCAATTTTTAAAATAAAACCGAAAAGGGTGGAATATCATAATAGAAGTGTTATTAAAAAGGAAAGAAACAGAAACGGAAAAATCAACCAAGAGTAGGACAAACACTTACTAAAGTACTAAAAGTTACTAATAAACTACAATAATATTTTAATACACTTATAAAAGATTAAACAGGGCAGATTGGAAATTGAAGTCAGGTAGGAATGCGAAAATCCCATGCCTTACAAGTATAAATTAGTTTTAATGACTATTACACAAGAATTTGTGCACAATGAGACAACATAAATAATTTTTAATCTGTGAGTTCCAAGAATTATCCGTAAGAATGAAGAAAAAAATCCGGCAGTCTAATTTAATCATTAACACTTTTATCATTGTTAGGCGCAACAATTGGTTATTATAAACTAGAAAAAAAAAAAATTAAATTTCACTTTCAATAATGCGGAATGCTTTCAGACAAAATTTTAATAGATTAGTTAGGAATTTCGCTAAAGAACAATTAGTAAAAGGTGGCAGGCACAATCATCAATTGAGATAAGGAGTACGGGACAGATATGAGTGAGAAACAATAATTAATATAAATAATGTGAACTAACCTCAAGCATCCATTCAACGACGATCTTCCTCATGTCTGGAGTCAGCTCGGACTGGACACACTGGAAATAGGAACTATTTGTGGTGAATAATTCTTCAGTCTTGAGTAGGTTCTCGAGGACCCTGCTGTTCCGCAGGATCCTGGGGTCGAAATATGCCCTGCACTCGCAGGACCTCTCGCAACACAGAAGTTCTGCCGCCATACTAACTCCTGTACCGAATATCTTTAAGGAACTACTAAACACGTAAGTCTTACGGGGTGTGTGAGTGACTGGTTAGGTAAGGCCGCTTCTCGACTGCTGGGCCGTCTGTATGCCGGCATCAGCTGACGGCGGTTTTTATACCCTATCCCCACCACGGCTCCCCTCCCAGGAGTGGGGGCCCGATCAGCTGTTCCCATTGGGCCCTTTGTTTACGTTTTTATTTCCCGGGCAGGGCGGGAGATCCATGCCCCGGCGAGGAGGGGGAAAGGCTCGAAGCTTATGCCTTTAGCTTCAAATTGACGCCATATTACAGTCCCTCTTCGAAAATGCCCGAGGTAGCTTTTTTGCCTCTTCCTTCTATCTTAAGTAGAAGAGGAGATGGAATGTCTTTATGATAGGCCGTCCTTTGTGGTCTTTCATTACCGAAATAACACTTTATGGGAGGAAATGTATTGAAATTACACGTTATGGCACTAAACTTCGATAAAATAAATATAATATTGAACAAACAACTCTCAATCCTACAGATAGGAATGATAATTTTCGTTCCCACTACCCAAACTTATAAGTTTCCAAATTATTGTAATTTAGGATTTAATGTTCTTCATTTAGCAAACTTTTTCAGCCGTTATCACTGAAATAAAAATTAAATATTTGTCCGTTTTAATGAACATTGCACTAAAAGTATCTTATAGCTAGTATTTTACATGTCTAAATTACACAAGTACAATTTTAACTTAAAATGACTAAACTCCCTACAAATATTCCAGCTTATTAAATATTGAAATGGTCTTATAGTGTCGAATCCGTTTTAGCACATTGAGTCGTGTTCCTTTCTAAAGATAAAAATGTTTAATTAATTAATACATTTCACAGACTTTCATCTTTTACTCTCTATTAGGGACTAATATGGAAGTTCATTTATCTATACTGAGCAGTTGGTAAATGCCCTCATCAAGTTTTGATATTATGATTTTCATATTAATCTTTGAACTGACTTTTAATTTCATACTAAACAGTTTCAAATTAAATCAGTCTTGCTGTTAGATAATAGTAATACAACAACCTGGTAATATTTCATTCCATTGTGATTATAACATTTTTATCCTACTAAATGAATTCATTGATCAATGAAAATTATGCCATTTAAATTCAACTTTAGTCGAATTAGCATTACTTAATCAATTATTACCTAAGATTTGAAGTTTTACTTTTCCCCAGTGGCTTTTGGATCGCACTGCTGTATGATTTCACACAATACTATACTGCTGTACTGTTTTGTATGAATATTTTTTGTATCATTGTTGTTTAGATAACGTTTAACCAAATATATTTTCAGGAATTTGTAAACTTTGAATAGACCCAATCTTTTCTCAGTCATGAGTATACTTTCACTCTCACCAAATATCACTGCGGGCAACAGCAAGGTTCAGAATTTTTGTCTCTGCAGCTCTGAATTTCCCGACTCAACTTTCATACCTGACAACAATCTGATTTGGAATTCTAATAGTTCCCATTGATTTTAAATCAGCTTAGTCCAGGAGGAATTGAAAAACGTTAGTTACAGTTGAATGGAACAGTTGGAACATAATTGTAATTCAGTAGATATTATGCACTTTTTTCAAAATAGTAAATTTATTTGATTTTGTTGTTTCATTAATGAATTGGATGGGAATTATACCATAGAAAGATGTATAAACTCAAAATACTCAATATTTAAGTACACAAATTCCGAATCTATGATTTACTTTAGTAAGTTCAGGCTTAATGTGTATTTAAAAAAATAATTATTTCGATTTTTCCAAATTGAAAATTGGAATGATTCTTATAAATCGAAAACCTTATCTTTCCATCGTCGTGGGAAAATAAAAGGAACACACTCTGTTTATCAAATTATCTACAATCAGAATAATAATAGTTGTTTATTGTTACAGATCAAACCACTCCTAGTTTTAGGATTTCTAAAAAGTTTCTCACGGCTATTACAAGCAAACTCATGAATTTTCAAGTAATGGGTAAAAAATCCTTTTTATCTTGGAGAATTCACAATTTTTTTTAAATATCTTTTTTTTTCAATTTTAGTTTTTTTAAAATAAAACATCTGTTAATTTAAATCTCCTGAACAGAATCTTTTTTGAGAATAAGATCTCTATTGTTTTAGCGTTATACTTTGATGATATTTTCTTAGAACATGTTGCTTCACAAACAAAGCTCCACAGTGGCACAAATGTTTTGTAAGTCCTTTTTGTAATCCTGTTTCAGAGATTATTTAATTCTTTAAGACGCCGCCGGAGGTAATTCGAAAATACTTTTAAGTTATTACTTTCAAACTACTAACTTTTTATTCAAGACTTTCTGCCCATTGCCAGTGTATGTAACAAATATTACATCTATTGATAATTGTGACTATAATTAAATTTATTATTATCATCGAGCGCTCAATTTTCGAAACTGTTATTTTAATAGATCAGAAAATAATGATTATTAACAGCTTCAGTTCTCATCGCTAAATATAATAATTTAAATAAATAAAAAATGGAAAGGGGTTAGGCTATAATTGACTAACAAGATCTACTCAACTCCCTAAAGATTAAGATGATTGAGGTGAAAATACTAACATTACTTGAAATAGCTTTCTCCCTCATTCACTGAAATCGCAAAGAAGGCGTTGAACGGGAAGCCAAAACCAGGAATCATTACGTTGTGCTATTTGCATTTCTTGGACTTGGGAGGGAAGATGTGTTCGATATTCGATCCACTAAAATAGGTTCAGTAAAAAGAACTTATCGGATCTGTTCTACAGAACCTCCCTCATTTCAAAAGAGATTCGATTACATACCACTTCCCATGGTTAATAATACTAAAACTTTTTTTTTTTTTTACTAAATATCTATTTGATGTCGGGTTGGGTGTTGGTGGATGAATAACACTTTTAACTGCAGATTTCCAACGAAATACCAATTTACATTACGAAAAAAAATAATGGATTAATAAATTCGAATTTAAACATTGGAACGTATGAAATTGTTGGAATCAATCATAGAATTTTTTTTTTTTTTAAATTTCTTTTCCTTATATGGTGTCCCCATATAGGGACCGTTTATTTGTATATTAACATGTTCCTTGCCCTATAGGCATACTACATGTTTTACAATGTTATTACAAAATTAACATGATTAGTAGTAAGATAACATAAATATTTAAACAAAATCACAAAAAAAAAAAAAAAAAAAGAAAAGAAAAAACGAACAAAAAAAACAATAAAACAAAAGCCAACAAGAAACTACCTTCGCTGCCCATCATTTGTCAGTTTGTCAAAGTCGATCTTTCGTATAAATGTGAGTAAGTCAGTCTTAAATTTAGAGAACAAATTTTGTTCTGTCTCTGGCCATGTTCCATGTTTGAGGATAATATTTTTTACTAGATTAAACCTTTGTTTTTCAAATGCTTTACATTCGTAAAGTACATGTCTGAAATTTTGAGTCTGTCCGTCTTCATTACATATGTCAGATCGTGTTATGTTAAATCGTTTGAGATATTGTTTTGAGTTACCGTGTTCTGTCATTATTTGTATTAGTTTGTAGTTGTTACTTTGATGAGGTCACCCACAATTGGTCCCACTTTTCAACCATATCAGAACTTATGTTCCGCTTTATATTTTAAACGATCTTTGTTATATGAAGGTAACAAATCACTCTTAGCCGCCTCTTTGGCTAGGTAATCGGCCCTTTCGTTACCCTCAATTCCAAAGTGTGCTTTAACCCATTTTATAGAGACCATTTTCCCTTTCTTAGTGGTTATTAAATTTCGTCTGATTAGGTCAGTCAAATAGTCATGTATGTCGGTATTATTATTCGATTCTATTAAAATTTTACTGTCTGTATGTATTATAATATGTGTGTTAGTCTTTTGAGGTTCGTTAATTATGTATTCCGTAACTTTCAAAACAGCAAAGTTCTCGGCTTGTTATTTGAACAGTACGATTCTAGTTTATACTGATGTTCTATGGTTCTGCCATCTTGAGCTTTAAATAAACTTGCACATCCAACGTTCTCGCTGTCCTTACTACCATCAATCATGGGATGTCTTGAATAGGAAATGACCTATTAATGTCTTCTTAATAAAATATATAGTCCAAATTATTACATGTTTTCATGTTAATATTTTGAAAATTCCGCTAATTCAATTTACCATCATTAAATCGTTTGAAGTTATTGCTTATGTTTCGATACAAAAAAGGCTAAGCATTTTTTATACAAGGTTGGCCATATTTTCAGAATAATAAGCTCCAAAAAAAAAAGTTTTGATACACCGGGTACCAAGCCTTTAGCTCGTCGTATATTATAGCTTACATTAACTTAAACTTTTTGTATTGAATTCTAAACAATTAAAATATTGTTAAACGATTCGAAACTGATCAAATGTTCTTGATTTTTTTTTAATGACATGTTAAAACATCGCACAAAGACAGAGATTCATTTTTTGTCAACATAATCGCTTGATTAATAATATTTTGGCTAGTTCTGTCTATTCGGATTGCAGAATAATAGGAGCTAAGTGAGATCTGAAGAAACTAAGATATACAATAGGGATTCAGACGATACCGATGAAGTATTTACCATTTTATTTCCTTCGATGGAGAATATGTACTATATGGCTATCTTATTTATTATTCCTATATATCTCTAATAGTTCACTATTTGTAATTTAATAACGCTTTGGATCCTATCGAAATTCAGATGCTCTGTGATGCTTGACAGAGGAGTAATTGTTTCATTTGGGAATTTCTCAAGTAATAGTGTCGATAAGAGTAAAATACGTTCTGCAAACTTTTAGGGCAGAAAAAGTCGTTCAACTCACTTAAATTTTATTAAACCAATCAAGAATTGAGTTACATGGAGTCAGGGGTACGCTCTTGCTTCTAACCCTTGTAAGTGGTAATGCGATTAAAATAATTACATGATAGGCAATTTAAAATTCAGAGCCAAAGTTCCTAATATCATAAATACGATATTCTTCGAATATTCCGAATCTATAATTCGGGTACGAAAGAAGGATATTATATTAGACACATCCGACAATGTAGGTTTATGAACGTAAAGCATAATAAAGGAGAATGTCCTCATTTCTTGGCACATATATTTATATTTTAGTTGTTTACTGTAAAAATGTTGGTAAAAAAAATATTTTGGATTGCATTTTTGTACAAATAGCGCGGTCTCATCAATTGTTGCTCCGTTTTAAATTTTAGAGGACAAGGATAACTATTAAATGGAGGAAATAAAAAAACTATTTCAAATTAAACAAATATAAGATGTTAACTACCATAAAACAGCTGATAATTCTTAAAATAATCACTTGCAGCTTAGTATGTTGTCACCATTTTTTATTTTATTATTTTAACTTTATCTTTGTACTTTCAATTTTTGTTTCATACCAAAAATGATCTTCAAGTTGAAAACTTTGCTTAAAAAACGTGTTTTGATATTTTGAACAGAATATTGTTGCTCATAAAACATTATTTTTTGTATCAAATAATTTTTAAATATTATAAAACTGCTCAGCGGATCTAGTAACCAACGATATCCCTGTTTTTTTTAGCATCATGTACAACATAAAATAAGATCTTCCTACTAATGTTATGAAATACCTATAGCTATCACACTTGTATATGGTTATGGAAACAGAATTAATGATTGTATGTTAATTGCTTATATAAATGAAATTTAAATATTTTTTTTTTTGACACAATTTGGATTGTTTTTTATACCTCTACAAAAGATAAAACAGAAGTATGGAATCATCCTTTAGAAATGTTTTTTTTGGGTTTAGATACCAAACCTTACTATCTTTAGCGGTAGAAGTGAAGAGTTGTGAAAAAAGGACACCCAGAAAATATCAATAAATTTTTATTCCGTGGTAAATAATACCTCATAATGAATGAATGCTATAGGAGAAATTTTGTTTTTTAACATCGAATTTTTCTTTCTAAAGAATTTTATCGTTTTTTGTATACTGTATTATTTTCTTTTAGTCTTACCTGATATTATTTACATTTTTAAGACACACTATTGATAAAAATGAGATGATGGGGCACTAACCTAAAATATTTTATTCTGCTTCTCTCGTGGCACTACAACTCTTGGAGAATCAAGGCCTCCAGTAATTTGGTCCGCCAGTCATCTCTGCTGTATTTTGCTCGCTGCTACTGCTGCTCTCCAGTTTTGAACGCTGGAAGATGGATCTCGCGTCGGTGGACACACCATCTATCCATCGTAACCGGGGTCTTCCCACTCTTCTGGTGGCATATATTTTTTCATCGAGTATTTTCCGAGGTACCTGGTCTGGTGTCATCCTTACTGCATGGCCTGCCCATCGTAGCCGACCCACCTTGATTACCTTTACAATATCAGAACTTTTGTACAATTCCCTTAACTCTGTGTTCGTTCGTATTCTCCTGTAACGGTTAAATTTTCAAACTTATAAATATTTACACCGCACACTGTTGCCTTATGCCCAGTGAAGACGGTCAGGTTCGATTTATAATAGTCTCGGATGCCATGCTATTTTTTTCTTAAAAGGAAAATAGCGAAAACTATTAATTACAAAAAAAAAAAAAAAAAAAAAAAAAAGGACACCCTCGTAGCGTAAGGAAATCTTTTTTTTACTTTATAAATCAAAAACACCTTTTTCTAGGAACAGTTTAAACTTTTTTTAATTAAAATTTACAATTTAACTATTTTTATTTTTTTAACTCATCTATCCCATATGTTGTCTCCCAAAATAATTAATTCAATTTTCAACAATTGATTAAATTAATTTAAAAAAATGTTTATGAAACTGAAATTTTAGGTTCATTTTATATTATCTTAGGTTATTTTATTATATTTTTTCATTTAAAAAATAACCTGTATCAATCCTCCCCTTTCGTATAATAAAATAAAATAAAATAACCTAGTCATTGGGTTGTTCTGGGTGCGCTTTCAGATCCTTCACCTGCCATTTTCCCATATTGATCCCATCCATGTTTTCCAGCTTGTAAGTGAGATTTCCGAATCGTCTAGTAACACGACACTTCGAGGGATGGTGCTAGTTTCCCGCTAACGTACCACGACGCATCCGACAACACCTGATTCTTCTTCCAAATAGTAACGCCTACTTTAAATTCTTGATGTCTTCGCCGAAGGTTGTAGTTGTGCCTGCTTCTTTCGTAAGCCTTTCTGATTTTCTCTTTAATTTCCCCGTATAACAGAGGAAGGTTCTGGAGTTTGTCAGCAAACTCTTGTCGGTCTCCCTTATCCGATTTATTTTGGCGTTTTCGGATTACTTCACAAAGTATAGCATATTTGTGCCCCTACGGATAGTAACTGGGAAAAATGCTAGTTCCCTATTGGAAAAGGAGGTAATTCTCATGTTTGGATGTCCACAAACATTAATATGTGACAATGGACATACCCTTCAAAAAAAGGTTTCCTTACGTTACGAACCCATGCACACCATTGTTATGTAAAGGACATATTTTATTGGATACTTTTTTTTCAAGCCTTCCACAAAAAGCTTGGAGTGTCCGATCAAACCCTATAGAATAATTACTCAACTCAAAGATCCTGCAAGACAGGATTCTATGTCTACACTCCCCAATGTCTTGTAAAACTCGCACCGATTATTTTAATCTCTGTATCCTTTTCCATTAAAATATTGAATTCGAATAACCCTTCATCAGTGCTATGATTATTTTCTGATATTTCTGCCGTGGCTCGACTTGAAGGTTGTTAGACTCTCCTATTTCTCTTTAATCGTGAAAAAAACCTGGCGGTTGAGTTTGATCTCATCCGAATCTCCTTTGGTTGGCCTAGTAACTGTACATCCTTAGGATCAATTAGTACTGAACAAAAAAACTCTTCATGAGTTTGTTTTTTTTTTTTTTTTTTTATTTATTTATTTATTCTTTTTTTTAGCAGTGCTACTTTCAATTGAAAAGTAAGTACCTTCTATTGATCATCATTTTATTGTGGCATGATTAAATGTAAACTTTTGTGTATAATATTTATATTTTATTTCGATTTTATTCATTAATTTATATATTGTTTATTTTTATTAAAAAATAATATTTTATATTAGCTGATTTATGAAGAATAATATTTTAATTTGGAATGAGAAGGTGCACATTATATTAGTGTTATTTTTGTTACAGAACTATTTGGGCCAGTGTATTCAACCATCTGTGAATGTATTAAACCAGTCGAGACATGCACCAAACTTCCAGAGTTCTAGGAACTTGCAGGGGTACTGTAAACTACCCTCTGCACATCGCGGTCCTCTGATTGTTTTTAGAATGTTCCAGACAGCCTGTGAGTGAGACAGAGGGCACCTGTGGGGAGGCTCCTTCCCAGAACTGGCTGGATTAGTAGGATTGTCCTTTATCAACTTGTTAACAACCCTTTTCCTGCCCACACCCTCCTATCGCTGTTTTCAACCGGGCTGGCGCTAAGATAACGGCGTCTTTGGAGCCGGTTTTACGGAGTCTTTGTTTTGGAAATTGTAATAAAAACAAAACAATTAAATGAATAAATAGACCCTTGGCGTGTTTGTTAGTTTCAATGCACCACCTCTGTTGTGGAGGCACCAGCCTGGGTAGTTATTAGGTGACCGCGAGATCTGATACTGTCTGTTCGCCTAACCGTTTCCTCCTTGTGTCAAATGATAAAATAAACGAATTGAAAATTTAAAGTCGCTTACCTTTCGTGCTATTCCTTTCAACTACATGCATCTGTCTTTCTATAACTAATTTCCAAAAAGTAGAGAGAACTTTCTCTTCTCCATTTTGAAGCAATATGGACTTTGTATAGGTGGAGTCAGCCCCAGGTTGATGTATCATGTGACAACCGGCTTCTTGAAGAGTACCACTCATCCCGTATTATAGTAGATCATCTGATTTCCATGATGATATAAGGGCCAAAATGTTTTCCTCAGGATTCCTCTTCCGACGCGAAGAAAAGGGACCTTATTCCTATTGAACGATGAGGTGCTCTCTGAAACGTAAAATAAATAAATAAAAATATATAAACATCAATTATGAATAATTTAAATATAAATTTGGAATGAATTTAACGTCTATTAGGCAAACAAAAAACAATTCACCTCACTCAACCTTTTAAATAGACGGTGGCAAAACAGGTCGCCATGTGCCCCTTCGGCCATCCCCTTCCTAATTTACGGTCAGTTGCCTGTCAGTTGGGGTTAGTTATTCATGAATGTTTGGTCGATAAATTTATTTTTTGTTGTTTCTTTGTTTGTTGCGAAATTTTCGTGTAAAATAAGGGAGAGGTTTTTTCATCAATCGTTTCAACATTGATGTATTCAGCTTGTGCGAACAAATAAGTTTCTAAATAATATAACTATACAAATTAATATAAATAAATTGAGTAGGTCTTGATAGTTTTTAAATTTATAATTTAGGATATTTTTATCAATTGTTCGTTTGGCTTTTTATTTAACTTTAATTATTTACCTTCTAGCAGAAAAAAAACAACAAAAGCATTAATTTTAGAGTTATTACAGTTGAATCGACGTCTGGCTAAAAGATGGGTACATGGCCTCTTATCAGGTAGGTAAAAATACTTGGTGGTTGAACTTTTATTCTGTCCACATAAATTTCCTTTATAATTGAGATATCTCATTCAACTTCTTTTCAACGAGTATTTTATTAGAATGCTACAACCCAAAATTATTTAGTGAGTCTTTAGACTGTAAACTATAATCGTTGTATAGTTTGTCTTGATATTGTAGGTAAGTAATGTTGATTTTTAATCATTGGTAATGTTTAAATTTTGTGTATGAGTTTTGTTGCTTGTTCTATTTCTGTTCTGGGGTTTTCACCTTAAAACACAGAAGGCGAATCCAAACCATGAAGTTACTCTATCTTGGCAAAGTGAAAGGAAGGGTCCGAAGCTAGGATCCAGATAGGATCTGGAACTTTGCCATAAGAATTAATCTCAAATTCAAAACGATTATTCAAAACAGATCATCCTTGACTAATAGAAGCGAAGGTGTTTCGGAGATCTTAGGACTGGTAATGAAAGAACTTCGGGAGGCGATATCCACGTTACCCATACTCTGCGAGATGTTAGCTTGCACTGCTTACTTTACTCTGTGGATTTAGATTATGATAATTTCTAGGAATGTCTTTAGAAACAGACGTATGGTTTGTCTTAAAATAGTTGGTAAGTTATGTATGTGAAGTTGAATAAGAACCATTGATAGGGTCTGAGGTTTTTAACTGAAAAATATTAATATTCTGTTCTGAGTCCTAAAAGTGGTTCCGTAAATTTGGCAAGCTTTAGTCCAATTAATTAACTGCACCTATATAATCAGCACATTTGTAGTTAGACTTCATTTCAGATTTTCTTCAGTTGGTTCAATTGACGATTCAAGGGTTTGAAGGATGTGAGGGGAATATTTAACAAATCGCCCAAATCTTATTTCCAGGAGACTTTGTGCAGTAAACAGATGATCGTATTTAAAATGGTTTTCATACCTTTTTTCATAAAGCTCTTTTAGCTGTGATAAGTAAATAAAACCGAGGAAGTTGAAAATTCAAAAAACTAATCGTATCAGTATTTCATTATCTATCTATGCAATGAAAGGTGTTTCGTTGTGCAAAGAAGAAATAAAAGTCCTTATAAGAAAACAAAGAATAATTCGAGCACTGCATAACCTTTTTTGAATCGATTACACTTACTCTTCAATAGAAGTCAAATCGATGACCATAAGTCGATATAAATGAGTAAATATTATTATTATTATGGCACTTTAACTCGATTCCGAATCATTTTAGCTCAAACAACAATATCCAATCCAAAACATTGATCATTCTGACACCGGATGCAATTTTGTGAGCCTTCCAAACTGAGATCTTCATTTTGTATACATTCTACCATACTTTCTTGGGCAGATTCCCCCATCTTTAATCACGGCTGTGTTGTGTACAGTGGGATCATTGGTCTTCAGGTATCCCATGGGTCTCTCATTAAACCAGTTTGTATGCCGAATTGAAGTGGCTCTACCCTTCCTTCCGCGAGCAATAATAATTCATATGCTCCTTCCTGTTCCAAAATATTTCAAGCAAAAAACACGCGCCCACAGATGCCGATGTGATTGTAATCTTTGGATCCCAAGAATTTTATATCAATTGAAAAAGCATAGAGAAGCATTCAAGGCTGATAATTTTATTTCTAATGTTACTTACCGTACTTAAATTAATTTATTTTGATTTTGGGTACCAAATGATGAATTAAAAAGTTGTACTTTGATGTGAATAACTACAGTCAGAGTCAAAAGTATTTGTACACCTGCTACAAATCATAAGAAATAACAAATACATATTAGCATTACTTAATTGGATTGATTTAAAAGAATAAGTCCATTTAATGTATACATCAACACGTTTATTTATAAATATATAATTTTATTTATAGAAATTTTTACAAAGTAATACATGAAGAATAACTGAAAAACAACAATAACACCATGAGTCAAAAGTATTCTTACACTTGATGAAATTTCTATTTAATATTGCCATTCGATAACAATTAATATTTAGTAGGGCCAACTTTGGCTTTTAATGTGCTCTATATGCTTTGTGGCATTGAATTCACTAATTTTTGTGTCAAAGTAACTATAATTTTGTAATAATATCGTTGCTTAAATTTTGATTGTTAGAAACACACCTTTTCCGCTCTCAATCCTTAGATATTGCCACAAACGCGCTATAGGATTAATATTCCGTGATTGAGAGGTAGTGGCCATCCACTTCGATGAGTTGTACAGGATTACTATTTTGGATTTCCAAAATGCTTGGAGTCATTATCCTGCTGGAAAATGTAATTCTCTCCAATCCCAAAATTTTCAGCACTGATTAGGAAATTTCTTTTTATTACGTCCATGTATTTTATATGATTCATTATGCTATTCAGGACACCCCACTCTAGCATCATTCAAACAAGCTCAGATCACGAGTCACTTTCCTCCATCATTAACAGTTGGAACTATATTTCTTATTTCTATTATTATAATTTTTTTCTCCATAGTTTTTGGCCCCACTGAAGATTAAACATTTCAATTTTACCCTCGTCGGTAAATATTATCCTATTCCGAAGGTCACAATCATATTTACTATCGTCTTTGGCCCATTGATATCTTAACATTGCTTATTGATGGTTTTCTCCTAGCTGTCCTGGCTGAAGCTTGTTCAGTCTCAAGCATTAGCTCATTTTTAAAACACTCTCCTTTTTCCCCTCTTTCAGACAAATGTTCATCCAATAATAAAGGACCACTAATTCTTGGTTTTCTTTTAACTTTTCTCGTGATATGCCTATCTTATTTGGAGTAAATTTCCCTTATTCATCCTATTCTTTCTATATGTTCAAAAGTTTTTCTTGTCACATACCTTTTAACAGCATCTTGGACTGTTGAGTGAGGTCTGGTCACTTTTCTGAACGACCATAACTCATTATGGAGGCGTACAATAATTTGTCTTTCCTCTTCAATCGTCTCTCTGGTTTCGCGCCGCATTTTCAGTTTACGAACGGCGATAATTAGCACTAGTAATCGTTACACTTTTACAAATGATGTCAAGGTAAAGACTGATTGCAGGTTATCCTCAAAATATTAAGACAGCGGGTAGAAACAACAGTTAGAGTCTAGTGTATGAATACTTTTGGCTCATAACAATGAGGCACCTTACTATAATGTATAAGATATTAAGCTAAATTCAGAAAAAAATATTAATTCTATTCTATAATCTTGAATGCAATATTATATGTGTTTAAATTAAATAAATATGTAATAAATACAGAAATAAATGAAAGCCAATAAAATTTATACTAGTGTACGAGTACTTTTGACTCTGTCTGTAAATACATCACCAAATATATATTTCTTATCTACAACTGTAGATTGCTACTTCTAATGTTTAAAGAGTATAAATAATAATAAATACTAAAATTAAAATATTAGATTACAACGGACTTTGGAATCATTGGAGTGCGATGTTTACAAGGCGCTTGTTAGCAATCTATCCTTACCATCTCATAAAATAGTCGTTATAGGCAACAAGGGATGCAATAAAATTCAGATAATGTGCTAGGAAGTGACTATAAAACTGCATCTATTAATAGATTGTAAACATTGCCAAAAAAAAAACATTAGAAAAAATTTTTCCAGGTTTTCTAAACCTTATTAGCTCTAGGATCATGATTTTTTCTATCCATCTTCTAGATTCTGTAAAGCACTTAGCTCTAAACTTTTGGTTAGAAATATATATGGTGTAGAGAGAGTTAAATTTCCATAATTTATTCATTTATTTATCTATTTTTTATAATGTAGATCTTAAGCTCATATTAATAGTTATCCATCTAAGCGAATAACGAATGCATTACTCTGTTCCTGAGTGTAGCTGGGGAACCCCCTTTTAATAACTACTCAATTCGTTTCTTTACTCTCCTATAATTTGAGTTGATACTAGTTCCATGTAAATGACTATTTGTAAGCTCATTATTGTATAAATACCTATTTGAAATAGATTATGAATAAAGTTGGTCCTCCGGGACGGATAGGGGACCATTCTCTAAATCGATAGAGGTCGTTATAGCTTATTGCTGTGAAGTCGATGCGATCCTACATCACAGCCAGTCAATTGATTTCTGAATGGAGGGCCGATATTGTTTTCAATAAGTTACTGCCATTGACTGGAAGATATTGGCAACCGCTACTGGATCTCTCCCGTGCCCAATGGTTCAATCCCGTCCCGGGGCACGGACTCCCCGCGAGCCAACTGACACGCGATTCCATCAATGGCATTCCTTTTAATTACGTTGTTTAGTCTGTGCGCGTGGACAATGCGGAGCGCTATGGAGGCGCACGAACATTACCCCCTCCAAGGTGTTTAGGCTGAGTCCCTTTCTCCCCCCAGTCTATAAACTGAGGAATGTTCCAGGTGCCTCTTCCTCCCTTGCCACTTGTCCACACGTTCAATGACATTCTTGTCACAGCAATCATTGTTGCAGAAACTTGATAAAACCCATTGAGCGTGTGCAGTGGATATCGCATCGAGGAGCTTCATGGTGCATATATTTCTCTGACAGATTGAAAAGGTGCGGTCGACAGAATATTCCATACGCGACATTTTTAAGAAGCGTTTAAGGTGTAATGATGTAAAGTGAGAAAGATAATCATAATAATTGACGAATCCAACGATTCGATGACAACATCCCTAACAATTTAGACATGTAAATGAAAAAGGCTGTAAGTACCAAAAATAAAATATAAACAATTTTTAATTGGAAAATGATTAAGTTCCATCACCAATGAGCGTATTTAATACACCTACCAGTGGTACGTACCTATCATAAAGGGCTTACTATCAAGAAAGGTACGTACTACTGTTTCCATTACATTGGCGATGGAACTTAATCATTTTTCGATTAAAAATCTTTTGTTTTATTTTTGGCACTTACAGCCTTTACATCTGTAAGTGCCATTTACATGCCTCAATTGTTACAGTTACAGTCCTATAACTGAACCAAATAAAAAATCAAAATGAACAGACCTAGCATTATCAAATCTGCCATCTACGCCTAGATTATTCTTAATACTTGTTATACTCTATTCGTTTCTTACCACTTTACACGTCCCTCTATTGCTATGTTGCTTTTATTTTTTATTATATATATTATTATATAAATTTTTTTATATTTATATATCGTTTTGTATGGCAAACACAAGAAATTTTCGCCATAAATCTTGCTTTTAGTTCTATACTAGTAACATCCCTGCTGATAAATGTAGATGCAAGGTTAGTTTACTGTTTTCTTTAATTAGTAGGGTTGTAAATAAATATAAATGAATATAATGTTTCATAGCAGATTAAACGAGACTGCATAGATTATCAAATTTTTAGTTTCTCTTAACTTAAGAAACTATCTAAGACGAATATAAAAATACAATATAGTTCGTAAACTAGATTAAGCCATTGCTACTCGGAGACCTTGGTACACAGTTTGTGCTGAATAGAACAAGAGGATGGAATGTGGAAGAGTTCACTGCTGACTCGATATTGCTCAGAACTCGTTTCTGCAGTGAAAATAGACACCGACCGATGAAGAAGGACAAGTGTTTTAGTTCTTCTAGCGATTCTACGACTCATTATTTGTTCCCTTTAATAATTTTACTTACCAAGTTGTTTTATTTTTAGGATGGATCTTTCGTATATTTTACCAAAGATTACATGAGAAAGTGCTGTACATCATCAACAGCTTGGTTTATGATACTTACCCAATGATTGACCAAGCTCGGGAATGGTTTTGTGCGCCTCAGGGTGAGATGTGGAGTCTCCTGACCAGATTTTATTCCCGTCAGGTAATATAAACCAATGATTTTTTTTTTTTTAATTAACATTGAATCAAGCTGTACTTTTTCATTCGGTTATTTCCTTAATTTTTGATATAATTCCTTCATTCTTAGATGAGAGATCATTGTTATACCCTAATTGAACGAATTTTATTTGCCGGTATAAAATTTACGTTGTTAACTGAAATTTTTTCGTTTCGAACAAAACGCAATCATATCGATGAAACACAAACAAAGTAAAGTTTTTGATCTTTAGCGTCTCTTTACTGTTGTTTAACATAATTAAATTCTTATAAACGACATTTTTACTGGGTTGTTCCTCCCCTTTACCGAGTGAATTCAGTTTCGAGAGTTCGCTACTTACGACGTAAAGCAAAACAGGGAATGCGGTTTTTCACATTGCTTATTACAAAGTACGTGATATGTACATTGAACAAAATTATTCATGTCTTTCAAAAAAATATTTCAATTTTGAATTTCTTTCAGAAACATTGTCAATACCAAACATTAAGTTTGGTACCGTGCTGCAACAGGCTTCAGCAGTATTTAAGAACAACAAATACATACATTGTATACATACATCTTGGCTTCACTTTTTAAAATCTACCCATGTTGTTTTCTGAGAAACCTTTAATTTAGTTTAATTTTTGTTTTATATATTTTATTTTATAAAATAACGACGTATAACGTATAGAATCATAATTCTAATTCGTATAATACCGTTGCGGATGTTCTTGTCTCAATGTTCTTGTATGTCGTTCCTACTTCACTCACCCAGCTTCGAAGATATTTAAATTGGGCCACAAATGTTTTTTTTTTTAAATATTCATAAAATAAAAGCACTTCAAGAACTGAAAAACGATAACTGTTACGGCTTTGAAATGCTTAGGGTTAAGTGAATAATAATATTGTAGAGGTATTGGAAATTTCCGGATTAAATGATTAGAAATGAATGGACAAAGGCAAATCGACTTTACAAATAATTAGTGGGAAATATTATAGTTCAAATCAATTATATGGGTTAATTTTATTTGGACTGTTTTTATTGTTAAATGCACTGCCACCAATAAACATTAGTCATAGTCTTTGGGTCTAGATAATACATACTAAAAAGTCTGCTTTGTGTAATATTAAGGCAAATAAATAAATAAATTAGTTTCAATTTTCTTGGCAAATATCATTCATTCTTGGTAGGCATCTATTAAATACTACTCAGACAATATTGTTTTAAATGTTTACTCTTTGTCCAGGTCGAAGGATGTGTTCAACCACGTCCTGAACAAAGCACAAAGCTATGGCCTGAAACAAGAGGGGTCTTATATGAACGATTTCAGTGTACCTAAATATCATTAGGAAAGCATTAGTTCTTTGTTGGTGGAAAGAGAGTTAGGGACCACGTTACTTCAAAACTTGTAAGTGTAGATGGACCGAAACAGATTGCTTTTCTTATATTTTAACTACACAATACCGCTAATTAGAAATAAATGTACTAAATACCTTATTACTACATCCCTCTATATAGGGATCACACGGAATTCACCGTAAAATATTTAAAACAAATATTAATATTAAAACAAATATTAAAACGTTTTCAAGCCCTTTTTTTTCACAAACATAATTACCTACCATCAGTTAAAATATTCTTTTGCCTAGAAAGAAGGCTGACGTCGTTTTTCCTTATAAATTAGAAGCTTATAATTCATATATCCAGTTTCATAAAGGAATATTATAGATTGAGTGGATCTGAGGGAAATATTCAAAACGTGTACCAATACAACTCATGAAGAGTTTTGGGGTTGAGGACAATGTAAGGAACAACTTTTTCTTTTCCAACGGTTGTGAAAGATGGTGAGATTTAGGCAGAAACCTACTTGACGACTAGGTTTTTTCCCACAATTAAGGATACCCACGTTCAGAGGGTGGATATTATCACTCAGGAGAGTCTTCCGTTCGCAGGGCCAGTCCTCGGTCAATTTGGCAGAAACAGTTATTTATTCAATTTATTTACAATAAATACTATTATACAGGGTGTCCAGAAAGAGTATCAGGTATTTGTTACTTCGATAAAACAAAAACTACTTAAAATAAAAAAAAAAGTTTATTGTTAATTATTACAATATAAAGTGGAAAAATATTTGAAAAATATGATATTATCTAAATGGCGACCGTTATGCTGCTGGCATTCTTTTAATCGAGAACGAAGGTTGGGGATCACATGCTGACACATAGCTCTCGATATTGCTGCCATTTCTGATCTCATGTTTGGTCAATTGCGTCAGGTTCGTCGGATTATTCTCATAGACCTTACTTTTAAGGTATCCCCATGCAAAATAGTCAAGTGGACTAAAGTCGGGGCTTATGGGTGGCCAGCTGATGTTACCCCTATGCCAAATGACCTTATTAGGGAATAATTCGTTAACAGCTTCCATTGCTTGATTTGATGTATGGCAAGTAGCCCCATCTTGTTGAAACCACGTTCTTGAGTTTTTGGGTGTCCAAAAAGAGTATCGGGTATTAGTTGCTTCGATAAAACTAAAACAACTTCAACAATTTTGATAACATACTCTTCAGTGATGAAGCAAACTTTCATCTGAATGGTCATGTCAATATATAGAATAGTCGGTACTGGGCAGAGGAAAATGGGAGACGAACGCATGAACGACCTGAAGAAGAAGAAGAAGCTGTTAACGAATTATTCCCTAATAAGGTCATTTCGGATAGGGGTAACATCAACTGGCCTCCCAGAAGCCCCGACCTTAGTCCACTTGACTATTTTCCATGGGGATACCTTAAAAGTAAGGTCTATGAGAATAATCCGACGAACCTGAAGCAAAACATGAGGTCAGAAATGCCAGCAATATCGAGAGCTATTTGTCAGCATGTGATCCCCAATCTTCGTTATCGATTAGAAGAATGCCAGCAGCATAACGGTCACCATTTAGATAACATCATCTTTTTCAAATATTTTTCCACTTTATATTGTAATAATTAACAATAAACTTTTTTTTTTTTTTTTAAGTAGTTTTTGTTTTATCGAAGTAACAAATACCCGATACTCTTTTTGGACACCCTGTATAAGTACCTAACTATTTTTGTTTAACATGTACATTTCATCTGTCGATTTCTATTAAGCAGTATACTATGGTGAATGATGTTTGAAAGTAAGATTGTAGAACAAAATACTTAATTGAAATACTGTATTGAAAAATGTGAGATTCCACTGATACCTGTTGAACAGGTCCGCTAGCTAGAACTTTAACTGGATAAAAAAAATCCAGAAGAAAAGTAATTAAAGAATCCACATACAAGTCTAAAACGATCAGAAACTGCTCGTCGTTTTCGACTTCTTCAGCTAAAGCTGAATGCTGGAAGCTGGATGCTGATTAATTGCATAAGACTCATTACATCGCAGTAATTAGACCTATTTGGACAAGCGGAGTTGAGATCTGAGACTCTACTAAACCATCTAATACACATCTAAACTCCTTGGAAAATATTTAATGCTCCTTACTTTGTTACAAATAAACTTATATATAAAGGCCTTAATGTTCCATATGTTACTGATTTAGCCCAAACCAGATACCTTTCCATAACCATTCAAATCCACAAGTCGCTTCCCATTCTATTTCCGACAACCCTCCGAGGCTTCTGAAAAGATGTTCTCGGAATTTCCACATATATAACTTTTATTGAAGTCCTACAAGGAGTAGTTGCTTTACGAGCAATTGTTATGTTATTATGAGCGTTATAATCACAAATACATAATGTATTTTTTGTATGCGGTAGCAAATTCCAATAAAAAAAGAAAAATTAATAATATGTGAGTATATTTAAGCTAGGGATGATATGAAGGACTATTCATCAAACCTGTTAAGATCTCTTCTAATAAAACTTGTATTCATATGATTTGTAGATTTAGGTAGTTGGGGCATGCAGTCATAGATACACAGGAATTGAAAATAAATTGTAATTTATAATGTTTTAATTGCTGTGTATCTATGATTGCACACCTATATCTTTAAATACTTCTCAGTCAACAAATACCCCATCACATATGATTTATGTATATTTCGCTGCCGTCAGGAATATCTGCTGAATAGATATTTTCAAGAATATTTTATCTGGATGGGACTTGTATGCATCATTCTAAAATACGAGCTATTTACTATGCCTAAATTTGTTTTGTTTTTTTGCAAAATAAGCAATATTTTTACCTAATAGAAGTGTATTAAAGACTTTAATTCCTGGTTTTCAATAAAGTTCATTGTAAAATTTATTTCCGTTTCGCAATCGAAACATGATGTTCTACCAGCATTTGATTTGTTATTACAAATTTATAATCAATCAATGATTTTGATTAATTGTATCGTTCGAGAAAGTTAATCCTATTAGTGAGCCTTATCAGGAGGAAGATTGCTACGTCACTTGAACAGATTGTTGAGGATTTGTGTACCAAAGCCTCCCGTTCCCTAATCCTGCTTACTTAACCTTAAACCTCTTCTGAGAAAACATAATTTTTATTATAATCATTGCTTGACAATAATTTGCAAGAATCGAGGAATTATTATTGCTCAAATAAATTATTATCTGTAAAAAAAAATTGAAATAATAACTATAACATTATTGAATTCGTATTTTTTAGCAACTTTGCGTACTATTCTCTATCATGTAATTAAATATCGTTGGTTTCCCGTTCAAGTTTAAAACTTCTGAACAAATTCTAAGGGTTTTTAAAAATCGGATTAATAAGAAATTAATATAAATTGTTCCTTTATTGTTTTACAAATTTCTTTTATATACCTAACTTACTACCAATGTAGTTTTCGCATCGCCCTGATGAGCAGTATCGTGTAGGTGTACAAGCACGTTCCCATACTTTTTTCGATGCTTTTTGTTCGACGCTTGAATCTAAAAAAAAGGTTTTGAATGAAGATGCTATCGAAAATAGCCTTCCAGGAATTTCGAAGAAGGCCTGGGCTATTTTAAAATAACTAACGAAATAATAAAAACGAATTTATTAAAAATGGCTCCTTTCCAAAATTCTATGATTAATCAATCTATTGTTAAAATTAAATTCATTAAACCATTATTTGATTTATATGCAACCATATTTAAAACATAGTTCTTAAAAACAAGACTGCTATTGCGATATATTTGATAACACTACATTCAAGGGAGTAGGCAGCTGCTTAGAGTCAAGCTTTTAGTCAAATTTATCTTTTTATAGATATTTACAACTGTGTAGAACATATAGATCTAGTAAATATGTCGGAAAATTAATACAGTAACATGACAGTAACTTATAAAGCAACCACCCATTGGTGACTCTTTAATAAAATTCTATTTAGGTCTCGAGGCCATCATCTTTACAGACGCCTCAGGGTGTTATCGGGAATGGGATGCGAAGCAAGTTGAGAGAGTAGTGGATTTGTGTGTTTATGGAGTTTACTATGAAACAGGTGTCTGGATTGGGCTATAGTAAAATTTAAAAGATTTCCAATTATGTGTTCCGTTTTTGTTTTTTTTTGGAGATGCAACTTCTTATACTTTAATATCTTTAATGTAACGTCTAATACTTTTGATTATTATCAGTATATTAGTTCTTCTATATGTTAATTGTACGTATGAGAGAAACATAGATATATTTCCATACGGTGGTGAAATATCATTATCACTAATGAGTGTTAAGTACATAAGTTATTTTAAAAATAGTTCTTTCCAAAATGTTGAATATCTTACAATCCTAAAGCTTTGAAAGCTATTAATAAGTATTTTCCCAACAAGTTTTTATAGTGTCATTAGGTTCTTAATTCAGCTTATTTAATGCATGTATTTTGTTATTCACTTGTACATTACAATTAATAGATTAACAAAAAAAATATGAAAATTTTGTTTTATTTTGTTATAATTTTATTTTTTACCCCACACATTACACTATGTTTACTGACAATTGCAGGAGAGCTTGGCGTATTTGTCATCACGTAGTAGAAAATTTCGGTTAGTAACAACTTAATCAGATTTGTCGAATACGAACAGTATCATAAGAAGGGAATATTGAGATGCGAAGAGCTGGAGTGAGTACAACAGGAATGAATTTTAAATTTAAACAAAAGTTGGAAGGTAGACCATGGGAGATAGGATGTCTGGTAAAGAATAACGTAAATAGATCTTTGAGCCTAGCAATGGAGAATGTAACTAACTACCTTAAAAATAATTCATTAATATTTTAATTCTAGTTTCTAGATTTCCAGCGATCCTATTATGAACCAATGAGAGACTAAATATTTTTTACATCACTCGGATTGGAAAATAGATACTTTCCATAACAGCTGGGAGCAAGGAAAGTAGGCCTTTACACATCTCAAAATTTAGAGCAAAGTAAAACAACGAACATATGATTTTACACGTCTAGCCGGGAAAGTTTTCGAAGCTAGCAGTGTTTACTGTTACCAACACGAGGTTCGCTAGCGTTTCTTTTAGTTTATAATTTAATTTTACATTGTTAGTGTGCGAAAATGGCCTTTAACATCCCTCAAAAATTAATTAAAGAAGCTGAAGGAATAACTGATTTGTTATTGCCCGGGAAATCTCGTAATAGATACGAAGAAGAATTTAATAAGTTTTGTGAGTGGTGCTATAGTGAAAGTGTTAACCCTAACCATGTTAATGATGAAGTGATGTTAGTATACCTATCAACTTTATCGAAACAATTTAAAGCCTTTTCTTTATGGAGTAAATTTTCCATGTTATAATCGTGTTTAAAAATAAAGAAAAATTTGGATGTTTCTAAATTTTCGAAATCGATAGCATTATTAAAACACCACAGCGTAGGTTATCACCCCAAAAAATCTTAAAGTCTTTAGACAACATGAAATAAGAAAGTTCATGGACACTGCACCTAATTCGGAGTGGTTGTTAACAAAGGTTATTTTAGTTGTAGGTATTTACGGAGCATGTCGATGTGAATTATATTAAATTAAACTTGTCTACGGTTATTTTTCTAAACCAGCTGTTACAATTAATCATTAAAATGGAAAACAATCATTTAGTGTAATAATATGAATTATTAAAATCTTAATATGTAGATTCACGAGTTAAAAACTGCGTTAAGCGTTTTTGCCTCGTGATGAAAAGTATCGTACATTACTCGTACCGTAAATAATTTTACGATGCTCGATCAAATTAACGGGCTCGGCTTCGCCTCGCCAGTCATACACGGTCTCGCAACATAAAATGCCACTTTCGGTACTAGTAATGTAATATACTATTACTAAACGTTTGGGAAAATCAACAAGAAACAAGTTAGGGCATTTGAAGGGAACAATTATTATATTTATCGACCATTCTGTACTTGAAATGATTTTAACAAAATAACTGTCAAAAAATGTTTTATTTGTATTTGTTTTCTATATTTAGGTGTTGACGAATTTCTCTTCAATATGGCTGTTATAGATAGATAGCTCTGCGATAAATTCGGGTTTGTTTAATTAATTTGAAGGATCTGTAACCCATTTTCGATAAGTTATTACTTAATAGAGAGATAAGGGATTGCCGTGGCTCCTCGGCTATCAGTAACTCTTGTTATCTGTCAGAGTGCATTCCTTTCCTTCGCACAGATATCTATCGCGCTGTGTCCTAGGGCAGAAACTTTGCTGAGAGCAGCAATTGATCAATTGATATAGATATGTTATTTGTTTGTCATTTTTATTGTAACGTTGTGAAATCGCCTCTGGTGGGTTTCCTTTGATAGCTGCTTGTAGCCTGGGGTTATCGCTCGCCGGGATCGGAATTATTTCGATTTGACTTATACGATTCTTGCTAAATATTAAGAATGAAATAGGTTTTGGTCAGAAATGTAAAAAAAAAAAAAAAAAAAAAAAAAAAAAAAAAAAATAGAAAAAATATTGATTGATTTAAAAGTTTTTTAAATAAAGTTTATCTTTTTTTATTTAAAACTGTATGAAGTATTCATTTTTAGTAAATGTGTGTAAAAATTAATGCAACTTGAAAAGAGCTACCCATTGGTAGTACTTCAATAAAAGTTTTATATTAGAAGGTCCCTAGGCCATCTTCTTTTCAGATGCTTGGGAGGATTATACGGTAATCAAGTGGAAAGCATGTCAGGGACTAGTAAAATCGAGTGGGATAGAGCTTATCACGGAAGGATAAATATCTTTTGATCTGGTTTTGGCCAAATCTGCAACATATGGGACAGTAAGATAATCATAGATAAGTTTTTGTTATATAATTTTGCATTGTAAGGATTGGATACAAGAAGAATTGGATGGATTAAAGGAACCCCAGAGTTCAACTTCGTATGCCCAGATAAATCCGATTACTGTCGCTTAAATGAGTCTTCTGTAATTAATTAGAAGTTTGGAACGTTTATTTAGTTAATAATCGAAATCGACGAGCTGTTTCTTGTCGCTTTAGTCTTCTAAGAACATTTTTTAAAAGTCATTTCTAACTTTCACATTAATTGGGCATCACACGATAATTTAAAATTATTCAAAGACGAATCTAGTGTCCTCACTATTATTGACTGCTGGAGAAACTATTCACTAGTAGCAGCACTTCTTAAAAGTTCTATACAAGAAAGTCTCCAAGTCTCAAGAATCCGTGAAGGACTATCAAGGATCAAATGGGAAGTAAACTGATGGGCTAATGAAGTATTTCAAATTAAGTATTTTGCTTATTATCTATTAATAAAGGACATTAATACCGCATTAATTAAGTATATTTGTCTCTAAATTAGAAGCATTGAAAATTATACGAAGGATTTTGGATTATGAGCATTGGATAGGAGACGAATTGGATGATATAGTGGAGCCTGAAAGCTCAACTTTTTATATCCAAATTAATATTCATTTAATAAAATTGAATTTTCTATGGAATTGCAAATATTAATTTTACCATTAATATATATTATTTCCAATATTTAAAAATATATAAATGAAATGAAAATAAATTTTATATTCATATCTACTGAATTTATTTATTTATTTATTTTTTTTTAACAAATATTACATTATATTTGATATAAGCAGTAGATAGGAAATCAACTTAGGTAGAACTAGTACTATTTTTGTATCTATGTGAAATGTCACAGAACGGTCTACCCAACTCTGATTTCTGAAACTAATATAAAAAAAAATTTTTTTTCTTACAGCCAGATTCTGGGAGAGAAGATTACACGAATAATAATTGCCATTAATAATAATAATAGCTACAATTGCTTTTTACACTTTTATCTTATTATTAGTATTAGTTAATCTTTTCATTTTGACTAGTTAACATTACTGTTCAATTGTTTTTATTAAAAAAATTTAAGTCAACATATAAAAAATTTAATGCCCCTTTTCAAATAAAAATCCAGCTGTTTTCAGATCATATTTGAAATATAATAAAAGGATAATACATCTTTCTTTACATGATTGACTTAGATGTCATTTTTAAAGGCCTCTGAATAGACTCGTCATCGACAGTAAATAGGTGTTCCTTTGCCTTTTCACAAAAACAGGTAAAAGGGATGATGGAAGTGTCAGGATTAACTCTTTATAATTGAGGGTGAAAATATAACATTCCCACAAGACCAAGTGACGTCTTGTGAATTCCCATAAGATCCTTTATTTTTTTATTTATATTCCACTCGTTTCATTTTTCATTTTTTGTCAATGTGGTTATCCTCATGTTTATTCGTTCTAACCTCATGCTCTTTATTAGTTAATTACTTTGCAAAGTGATCTCATAAAGCACCATTACCACGACAAGAGAGATAACTTTCATGAAAATGTAACTTAATAAAAAAAAAAAAAATAGAAAATGATGAGCGCATTCTCGATAATCCGACTCATATGGGGCCAGAGGAGTGCCGGATTACTGGAAATGGTGGATTGCTGGATGTAAGGAAAAATACCTATAAACAAATGACAAATTATTGCATTTTTAACAAATTATTCAGAAGGAAAACATATATTTATGCATATGTCATTTATGACACTGGTGGGAAATTGTGGCACATGACATGGAAGTTAAATGTTCTTTGAATAATTTTTTTTCGGTTGTAGGCCCAAGTAGAGGTAGAAGTTTTTCTAGTCGTCGTTATTGACTTGCTTTGAACACAACTCTTGAATTTTAGGTGCAAAATTATCTTAGAAAATGATCTAATGACAGTTTTTTCTCCTGTAATAGCCAGAAACCTTATCTCACTCAGACTTTTAAATTTATTAAGCCACCAATCGCTAGCCTAAACATTGTCTTTTCCAGTGATTATATTATACACTTTTTCATATAAATTTTCTCCGAACATTGATGTTTATTGCCCCTGTTTTTGAATGAACCATTCAAACAAGCACTCGGCGGCGGAGGGATTGAAAGGGGGATTCTCGCGAGAGGAGCGGATTACTGGGGGTATCGGGCTATCAAAGGGCTGGATGATCGATATTGTACTGTATTTGCCACTTTTTTTTATTCGAAGATTAGTTTTGAATGTTAAACGATTTTTATGAGTTCTAAAAACTTACGAAAATTCTAAACATCAGCACTTTGGCTTAAAGTATGAATTATTATAAAAATGTAAGACAATAAATTAAATGCATGTTGATTCCCATCACGCGAAGCGGAAGGACTGCTTGAAGCTATTGGTTCAAAGAGTGAAGCATTACTCCCGTTCTTCGTGTATTTTCTCAAGGATCTATCGAGCTCTTATCGTCTGCTAATGCTTTTAAAGTTACTCGTACTTTTAAATTTCTTTTTAGTATGTGTTATTCCGGTTGTTTATCCTTCCATGAGTATAAAAAAAGACCCTGCTCTTGAGGTCCTGGGAATGGCTAAGAGGTATTAGCAATGACAGGAAGTTGAACCTTTCCCTCAGCGGCACCTGGCCAACAGAGGTCGATGTGTCGAGGCCTGAGTCAAAGAACAGCCCCGATTAAGGAGTAGTGAACCGACTATACCCTCTCAGTAACTGTACATGCTAACAGTTCTCCTTTATGAACTGCTTATGTATATGGATCTGCCTATGATGCAGATGGTAGCAGATGGCTCTCTGGCGAAGGTTGTAACAGCATACGGTAAGTATAAGTAGTCTATTGTATTATATTTTAATTGCTTTCTGAGCTATGCTAAAAATTATTACTGCGAGGCCAAGATCCTCCGTACTTTTAATTAAAAACAAAAATAAGCCAAATACAGAATCAGTTAAAAAAATAAATAAAATGAAAAAGATGCAATAGGTAAAGAAGAAATAAATGAAAACGTCAATAATAAATGTGAGATAAGTAGGAATGAAGAAAACAGTATATAAACAATTTGAAAATCTAATATAACGGAAATAATAAAATGGCACAAGAATATTTGTTAAGATAAGAAATTAACTGTTTTGTAACAAGGACAATTAAAAATGTGTATGTAAATTATACAATGATAAAGACAAAATGTTTTTTTTCTTTTACTGAGTAATTATTACAATATGCCACAAATTTGGGCAATATGTAATATAGAAGGCTTTATGATTACATCCACACATTAGCTATGTACTATAAAAAAAAAATAATAATGGTGAAAAATGAAAAAAAACCATGCTATACATAAATAATATAAAATATACAATTTACATACAAGTGAAATATAAAAGAAAAAAAATACATATACAAAAAAATTAAATAATAGTAATAGTTATAAATAAAAGACAATTAAATTAAAAGATAAAATATAGTAAACTTGATTTACAATATATACTCATCCAAGGGATCCCATCAGCTACAGAGGTCCCAGCTCTTCTCTCACAGCTGCGTCACTGGGGTAAAAAAAAACCAGGCTGAGTGACGGCGCTATAGTACAGTCACTCAGTGCATGAGTGGAGAAGCTGAGAATAAATGTCTGTCGACAGATAGTAACATAACAGGACATACTGATATTACTACGCCATTGCCTGCGTGCGCTGATGCACACAAACTTCTGAAAGAAGTTTCACCAAGTGTCCAAGGGGTTAGATCCATGCAGGGTATTAAAATAACTACACATAATAGATATGATACATATATTTAATTAAGTAAATAACAATACATTTACATTAAAAAAAAACTTCTAGCAGCTTCAGACCTTCAATACTGACGCCTTTAGCTGTTCCATCACGCTTGACTAGTCTATTCTGTAGTGGTATTTTTTTGTCTTTTTGAACATCAGAATGATGTAGAAGTATTCCATGAATAGTACATATGTCTGTTTGTTTATAAACTAAGCATACATCAAGACTTCCAACGTGTAGGATAGGATACATATAATTACCTACAGGTAATAATTGCCAGTGCCAGAACTCCAACGTAAATAAATTTTCACAAAAGCTCTCGGGGCCACTGCCGTTTTAATTTGCGAGGTGGGTTATCTATACAGTTGGCTGAAGCGTCTGCCTGAAGCGTTCTTGCCTTTTGATTCGAGCATGAGGGTTCCATGTAAGTCTTTTGTCTAAGTATAAACCAAGATACCATTTTTTACAGATTACATTTTCTTTCAAATATGATAATAAATTTATTTTTGTAAAAGAATTGTATGAACAAGTATTATTGGATGAAACCTATGAATTTAGCAAAAATTTCTTATTGACACTCAACATAGAGGATCATTAGTGTCCTTTTTTTAATCTATATTTCTTTCTTCAAGTTTTGGGCTATTTTTTAAAAATTTGATTAAATTATTTATATTTTTTATAAAATCTTATAATTATTTCTATATTGTTACCGTTATCACTATGAATAGTAGAGAAGTATCTTTGTAAAAGTACTTCCTAAAAATAACTATCCCTTCGAGGGGAGTCCCCTAGAATGTCTAATCGTTAGTTGTATATTGTTGCACATTACGCAATTTGGTGGATTGTCCTTCGTTATAAACATGAATTGGTCGATCCTAAGTCTTGTTATGACTTCTCTTCTTTATTTCACTTAATCTTTGATTGTATCAATGGGGAGCGAATTTTTTTTTGTTATACATTATTGGCATTCCTTTTCCTCAATTATCAGTTTACAATGATTTCAATAAATCGTTAGGACTTTTTTCATGGTCTTCAAGTTATGAAATCTTTTCTTTTTTTTTTTTTTATTAATATAATAGGCATAGGCATTGATTTAGAACTCTCATACACTTCCTACACTCAACAAAATGCTCCCAATGAAATTTTTATATATTAAGACATTATTAATACTCATAAATAAAATCGAGAGGATTTGAATAATGAAGATACCTATAATACTGTGCAGTCAACGAGTGAGTTTGGACCAGTTCATAATATATAAATCGATATATATATTTTTTTTTTTTTTGGGGGGGGGAGAGGGGAGAGTTAATTGGAAAAACTATACGTCTGTTACCACCTCTCTTATCGTTTAAAAACAATGCACAATAAATTTGATCTTTAGAATTTTTCTCAGATATCCGAATTAAAGATAAGAAACTGCTCAAAGCTCCCAATAAATTACAAAAGACTAATTACATGACAGTAATTAGACCCATTCGGACATACGGAGTATGTCCTTCCTTACAATCCAAAATCCATTGTTAAATCCTAAATATTTCTTATTATGTCACTAACAAACTTATCCATAAAGATCTTAATGTTCCATATGTTGCTGATTTGGCTCTAACCAGATAACCATCCTTTCATAGTAAACTCCACACCTACACGAATCCATACGTTTTCCAACCTGTCTCGCACAGTAATTCACGATATTCCTCCGAAGCGTTTGAAAATAAGATGGCCGAGACACCTTCTAATGTAGACCTTTAATTAAGTGCTAGGTAGTGAGTAGTTGTTTACGTGTTATTGACATATCATATTAATCATTTCCCTAAAATTTACTTTTTGTATATTTCTATAGTGGTAAATATCAATAAATAGTATAAAAAAAAAAATAAAAAAATCAGCTGAATTGCGCCTTACTCTAACTTCTTCAGCAACGGTAGATTCCCAATATTTGTTCCATCAATGCAACTAAACTACTATAAAATCATCTCGGAACGAGTAGGCTCTTAGGCGAAAATTCTAGTACACCCAACTGCACTAAAGAAATTATAATCACAGAAGTTGACATGGATTTGTGAAATGATTTCTATTTTTTATTAATTGTTCCTTTAATTTGAATTGGTTGCAGCCTATCAAAAGTTTTTAACCCTGTTCTCCATAACTGTTAATGTAGATATCTTCCTTTGTATATCTACATTTAGTGATATAGATAGCAGAGTGTTCAGAGCACAGCAGTCTGTGCCCGTGGGAGAAGATTATTTCGTACCAGTCAGCTGGCTAGCAGACCATAGCGATAAATATATCTAGTTTTGTCTTACAGAGAGATACCGCTCCAATCGACCCAAGTCTACTTGTATCTTGTATCTTAGCTGCCTCTGCAACTGACCCTGCTCTTTAGTCCAAGTCTGGTTAGAGATCAGGTCTCCAAAGCTGCCGCCTATTTGCCCATAGTAAGCGCCTGCAAAAAATGTAAATTGTCTTTTATTGTAATAATACAGGCTATTAAGACATTAATTAAATGATAATAAATAGTAATAACGAGAAAAACAAGACAAAACAAAATAGACACATGATTCAACAAACTGTTTGCCATTGTAAAAATGAATTTTAAATAAAATATTCCTTGAAAATAAATGATATTTTTCATTCCAAAATTGTAGATTTTGTTTTATTGCAAAATGATATATTTTTAATTGAAGGGTTTGGTGGATGAAGGGTAATGTAACAAAACATAATTTTGAAAGAGTTCTTTTTTTTTCTCCTTTAGCAGGAAAACATTTACATTGCCCCTTCATCTTCTTCAGATCTCTTCTTCTATTTCTTTTGAAATATTGAGATTTTGCTACCTGACACTTCTACACATTAATCCTTCATCCAATGTATTAATTTGTATTCTTTTTTTTTTAAATGTGACATAAATCCTTCATCCACAAAACCCTTCAATACAATATTCCAGCTCTGGACCCCTGGATCTCCTCTGATGGATGTCACACAGAGGTGGTGAAGCAGGGCTCCGAGAGATACTAGCACACCGTTCAAATGGTGTAAAACCACTTATAACAAGATTGGAGAATATGGCCATTGCCAGGAATCTATTAAAATATTTACTATCAATTTCGTGTTCACTACCTTTTCAACCTTTAAAAAAAAAAAAAAAAAAAAAAAAAAAAAAAGGAATAGGCAAGCAGATAGAGAAGACAATTCTCAAAAATCATTTTATTTATTTTAATACACACTGTCTAAATTAAATATACAGTATAGAAGATGCCTATTGTATAATTAGGATTGATGAATTAATTGCCACTTCTATTGGGATTATTTTATTAGAAAATACTAAACCCTGCAATCCTGCATTTAAAATAGATAACCTATTGTTTAAAATTGTCATCTTATTTCCCTTCACCTTAAGACAAAATAGAAGCTTTCAAAAAAGCGGTGCATATGAACTAAAATGTAATGACTGTGTAGCTAAATACACGGGAAAAACTGGACGCTCGGTAAATCGGGGAGTAAAAGAACATATAAGAGCATAGAATAATAAGACCCAAAATTCCAATGTCGCTATCCATCTTAATGAAAATAACTATAAATTCAATAAAAAGAATACATCAAGTAGAAAATAGCCTAAAATTTAATATTTATGAATCATTAGAAATGAAAAAGGATTTTGTTTAAATGACCGGATAAACATTTTCAATAGCCCCATTTTAAATTTGTTTACAATAGGAACGGAAACATTCAATGAGTCATAAGAGAAATGCTAAGGTAAAAACCCCCAAAATTTAACCTACCTGGCCTTCCCTTCCCCCTTCTACGATGGATATATTTCTGATAACTGTCAGATCTCCTCAGGTGAGTACCAATATTTGATTTCTTGTCTTACATTTTTTAAAACTTTAGTACATGTAATCCATGTAACATAGTGCTGATGTGTTGAAAATTTTGTATGTTTTAGAACTGAAGATGAATGTTTAACATTTGAAACTATTATTTGATAAAATAATTCCAATAGAAGTGGCAATCAATTCATCAATCCTAATTCTATTGACCCTTCTATACCATCATGCGTACCTCAAGTGATGCATATTGTATTTTTTACTTTAATGATTTAATGACGTATCAATCATTTTAGCCCATACTTTAGAGAAATTCGCCATAATAAAGAAGTTTCAAACAAGGAAATACTGACGTTAAAGTTTCATTAGTGCATCAATCAATAGGATGCGGAATAGGAATAGGTTGATGAACAATATATCATACTTAACGCCAGTTTAAATTTCAAAGTTAATGATTTTTTAAAACTTTCGATGTAAAAAAAAAAAAAAGTAATATAATTCCAGTTATAGATTGAAAAAAATTACGAAACATATAGTTAATATACATCATATGTTTTATATTATGAATTTAGTAATTTTATCAATGTTTATGTAGTATTATTTCATTTTTTATTCCTTCATACTTGTAAATCTATTTTTAATTTTATTACATTTTAGACACTTACCTATTTTTAAATTTATTAACATCTTTGCTCAAAATTAATATAGCCAGACAACAGTAGCATGTCATTGTACCTTCATATAATTCTTAGATGACAATCAGTCCCAGAATAAAGTTTATTTTTCATTCATTCAAGCAAGCCTTTGATATTGATTTGAAGTTTTGTAATTAAAAAAAAAAAAAAACTACCAGTAGTCGATAATAGCATGACAGAACAATGGAAAATACACAAGTTGCAAAGACGAGTAGGGGAATGTCCTTGTTGCACTTCAGAGAATTTGCCTAGACTCAAGCAAACTCAGCAATCGGTCAGATCCACTCCTACATACAGCTCTATACATAATCACATCTATATCTTCAAGTAACTCGTTACAAAAAAAACTTATACTAATGTTTTTATTCGGCACATATACTTAAATCTGTCCTTCGTTTTAAGAAATCAATTTTTAACATTTTAATTATTTCTTCGATGGCCTGGACTACTCAGCGAGGCTAAGAACTTTTACAATATAAGGTTGTTTTATCCATTAAATTTTATTCATTGATTATATAAAATATCGTTGGTTTTGACACAGATGTTGATGTACTCACTACTCTTGCTCTAGCAATGAACTGATCCCAATTTCAATGGAAGTGCCGGAAATATATATGAACAGGTAATTTAGGTAATTTAAAGACAGTTGACAATATAAATATATAAATTACATAAGTTAGAATATCTAACTGTATATAATTCAAAAATATGTATGTTAAATCTACTTACATGTTATAGATATATATGCTGATGCATCATCAGTAACATTTGTACATCAGTAACAAGTGATTCTATTAGGAGACTTTAATTACTATATCAACACATGGGTACCCCAGTTTCATGAGGTTCCACCTATTTTCAAGAGAGTTTATTCACAATAGTAACAGTCCACAAGATTTTGGCTCAGTCCCTTGGATGAATAGCTCTTAAATATCCCGTTGACTGAAATAAATCGAAGGTAATTTTGTTGTCCATGGCAACTTTAATCCTCCCTTTCTATATTTTCCTATTTGAAAAGTTTCCCAAGTAGCAATTTTGCTCAAGTAGCGGATTTGCTCTTGCTAAGGAAAAATCATGTGAAAAGCGTGTGAGTATTTTTTAACAGCCTTTTTGATTTTTTTCCACTCAGAAAATTATTTTTAAAATTTCAAGAGTATGAAGTTATTAGGAAAACTATTTTTAATTTCTAAGTATTTTGTTGAAATGAACGATCATTCTTCTAAAGAACTTAAAAAAGTGGATTTTGTTTTAGGCGTTGAAAATTAAAAGTTGATTTTTTTTTTTTTGAGGATGTTGGATAATGTCTAACGAAGAAGGCGTAGATTTCAGATTTATCCAATCAATATTTTTCTATGTCTAGTTTTTAGATCCTGGATTCACATTTGAGGGCCTGTGCCTCATACAATTTCACAATTCATGGCCACATTAAAAGTGCATTCACACAACGCTGACGTGACGTGTTGACACTCAGTTGACGTGTTATGAAAAAATATAAACAATTATTTAGAATGGAAATGTTCACACTACGCTGACGTGTTATGTTGTGTCGCTACACACTCTCTGAACCGTCAGCACCAAATATAAATTCCCATGTCTCGTCAGTAGGCATCAGCCCGTCAGCAATGAAAATTGAGGAGCATGTCATCGAGCATGTGAAGAAATATCCATTTCTTTTTGACCCGTTTGAGAAGAAGTATAGGAATAAAAAAAGGCATGGGAAGAAATAGGAATGCTGTAAATATCAAGTAATAATTACATTTATTTACTAATTTATTGCAAAGTTGACTGTTTTATTTTTTTAACAATATTTCAAACTCTTTAAAAGCACGTTTATTAATTTAGTGATTCTTTAGAATTGCCATAGCATAAAATTTGGTTTCTTTAACCAATGGTAGCAACAATTGGTTATTTATCTTGTAAAATGTAAAAAATGTCGAAGGAGTGATCCAAGAAATTAAAATTAATTTATGTATTATATATACAATTGTGGGAATTGCAATTGAATCAATTATTATAACTATGAGAACATTGATAATGACCTTCAATGGGTGGTCAAAAAAAAAAAAAAAAAATAATAATAATAATAATGTTTCATTTGTTCTATCATAAATTTGAAAAAAGAAAATACTACAATATTGTTGTAGTTATACCTTATATTTAAACCAAAAATATAAACGATTGGCACGCGATCAATAGAACCAGTAGATAGTTCTAAATCCGTTAAAAACTTAATCAGAGCTAAAATTCTATCCAAATTTAATCATTACTATTTGACAAATAATTTCCAGGAATCAATCACCTAATCTAAAAATAATTAAATATCAATCATCATTAGTACAATAAAAATCGAAAGAAAAGTTTAATGATTAATAATTATAAGATTTATTTCCGGAAATTAGTTGTCAAATAGCTATGATTAAATTTGAATTAAACTTTAGCTATGTTTGAATTATGCCCAACTCTGCCGGTAGGGACAAAAGTGTGCTTATATACTGTGAAATTAAAATTTGAATGGGTCTGCAACTATTTATAGGGTGCACCCATATTCACCTTGAGTTGTGAGCGGCTATAAAAGCTGCTATCACAGCAATATACTCTTCCTCTTCATCTAAAGCATCTAAAATTCTCATATCCATTCCGCAACGATGTGCACCTTGTGAAAACCAAATAAAAACTGGCATGAATTCGTCACGACACGTCAGAGCAGTGTGCACCCAATGGCTGACGCTGACGTGTTAACACGAGTCGTAGAGCTCGTGTCAACACGTCACGTCAGCATAATGTGAATGCACCTTAAGACTGCATCACTTATTTTCCACTGATGAAAAAATCAAAATTGGATACGCTGATGCTGGTTATATCAATGAATCAAAATCTTTGTAAATGTTATAAAATCATCGAAGTTAGTAGTTATAAAAAAAATACTAAGCTGACTCTTTTTTAGGTTACCAGGCATCTTTGGTTCATTCTACTGGCATAATTTAGGAATCCGCTTTGGGGACGTTCAATTATTATAATAAAATGTCGAATATATTATGACATGAAATTCTAAACGATTCTTAAAATTCTATTTCAGTCACATTCCGATTTTAAGTACTCGACGACCGACTCATAACTTTTTTCTTTGCGTGACACAAATGTCCCAGTCATGTTTTACAATTTGATTCGGGCACATCAAAGACTTTGTGCGGATTTATTTTTTTCCTTCTGGTCCTTTGATCTTTTTCGCATAAACAACATTATGGAGGGAACGATAATGAATCGATTATCGTTTATTTCCCGTTGTTTTTTAAAGCTTGATTCACTAACTAGGAGTATTAAAATGGCTTATTTATGATGCTGAGTGATTGAATGACTCTTGTTACTATTGTTAGTTAACAGCTCCTTCAACGTCATAAATATTGTATAATGGCTTCAATTTAATGAAAATAACGTTCCAAGTTATAATTAAATGATTAATGTCATTTACGGAAGTTGATGTAAAACAATAAAGTCAATATTACATTTTCAAATCTTAGTATTTCAGACTGAAACTGAAATTTATAAAACAGAACATGAATAAGTTTTTGAAATGATAAACTATAAGTCTAAAAGACTGTCGTTATAATTGGAGTTCATTAATAACTTTGAATAGTTTTCAACTGATTCATTTTCATAAACATTTTTTTTGGGAAAGGGAAAAAAACAGCTGATTCGACACGCCATTCATAAAATAGAGTGATCATTGATGGAAGTAATAAAGGGGACTATAAATTCCTTCCTTTGAATAAAGAGTCTTTAAGGATAAACGATAAACTGATTGAATAATAACAGAAAAAAAGGAATGATAAGATCTATAAATAACAAAGGCATTAAAAATAAGAAAAAAACAAATAAAATATAAAAAAAAGTGGCAATGTGGTCTCTTGAGATCTTAGACCTCTTTGAAATTTAATACCTTTTTAAATAAACAAATTACCTTGGAATGGCGATACTGCGTTGGTCCGCGGTTTAATATTATTTATAAAGGATTTTATTTAGATATATTAGTGACGTGATGGTAAGAAAATTTTCGATCCTCGATATATATAGATAGATACAAATACAAAAAATCGGTTTGCGATTCTCAAACCTCCTTTTAAAAATAAATTACGATAAAAAAAGATATGTATAACTAAAAACGCAAACCAAATCTATTAAAAAAATATCCCATAATATCCAAGAAATAAATTAATAAACAGTATGTATATCATGTATTATATGCAACATATACATATAGTGTATTGTATGTGTATTCCATGTATACATATTCTGTACTATAATTGGGAAAATGCAATGATGTATCTTATTATCAGGGTTCTAAAACCAGTATGAACTGGTAATGAAATGAAAAATAAAATGTATTCTGGGATAATAAAGTCCTTAAGAGTAACAAAAATATGTAATACAATGGTACTACTGTCTGGCTGCATTTATTTAGTTAGTCCTTCTTCTACCATAATAATCACATTTTCCAATAGGGAATACATATCAACAACATGACTACGGGCTTGCAGTAGCGAGGTTTTATTTTTAAAGGAAATTCTTTTAAGTATTCTTATAATACTTATAATATCTTATAAGTAAATTTCATAACCTTCCATGTAGCATGGTACTCGCCACCTATCGGTCAATTTTCAAACTTTACTGTTGGCCACATACTATCGGTTTTTTAATAAAAAATTATTTGAAAATCAGTAGAATTTATTATTGCTAAACCTCCCGGAATTATGAAGAAGATGTAAGAATTTTGTATAGATTGGTTCAGTAGTTTTTTATAAGGCATGTTTATATAATAGTATAGATGGAAAAATGTCATTTTTGTAATCATTAGGGAGTGAAATAGGAAATGTTTCCGACGACATAGCAATAGGTTGATAGAACCGGCATTGGATCATCGATTGTTGACACCAATTCGTTTTCCAACAGTCGATAGAATGGATAATTTACAACTCCCTAAGATATATTGTAAAATATTTTCAGTTTAGTAACGGTTCGAATCCAAGATAAGATCTTAATACATACACAATTAATGTATATAATGGATTGAAAAAAAAAAAAAAAAAATGACCGTTATTGAAAGAAACATTTGTATTATTATTTCTTTGATATAAAATACAATTAATACTCAAAGTATAGTCCATTGCTATCCACTGTCATTACCCATCTGCTAGCCAATCGCTGGTACCATGCTACGCTGATACCATTCCTTGGGATGGCTGTCAAAGAACTCTTGGACAGCATTTTATACTTCCGCAAAATTATCAATTTTTTTCCCTTGAAGAAAATGGACCATGGATCGAAACAAGGTGCGAGGTCTGGACTATATGGTGGATGAGGCAAGAGTTCAAGCCCATGAAGATCTGCAAACTTTTCTCAACTTTTGTAAAATCGATGAGGTGTAAGTTCGTAAAGGGACCAGTCTACAGGTCTTATTCACCTTCCCCATGGAGAGAGGATGGCGACTAACAGTATCTTTCGACACATCACTCCCTGGCAAGTTCGCGAGTACTTGTGGACGGATTTGACTCAACAGCTTCCTTCAGAACATCATCAATATCCATTAATGGCCGCCAGGAGCCCTTCTTCCTTTCCAAAGTCGTATCTCCATTTCTGAATTTTTCAAACCAAGGACACCTTCCCCTTCATATTTAATAATTTCACGAGTTGCTTCAGCGGCTGTGAAGTTTTTTTCTCAGTAATGCCTTAAAATTACGATAATTTGGTAGGACACTGTTATGTTTCTTCTTTGAAATAAAGAACTGAACTGAGGCTTTTTTTTTTTTTAAGAAGTTTAAAGGGATTATTAAGCATTGGTAAATAATAAATAGCATTAAGATATTTACAGACTTCTGAACTCTGGGATTTGATAAAACGGTCATTTTCTTTATACGCCCTATTATATTTGAATGGGTCCGCCGAAAAACGTTCTAAGCGACAAACAAAATTTTGAGTTATCAGTGAAAGAAAATCATAATCTAAAGTTCTTGTTAGTTTTGTAAGTTGGATTGTTTTTTCACCTTGTAATTTGTTATATTTACATGTATAATAACATAATGGATTACTATATCATACTACTAGCTGAAAGTACCCCGCTCCGCTACGGTTTAATATCATTAGGATCAAGGCAACTTAAATTAGTAAAAGTTAAGCTTAACGTTGATAATTATTATTACTTAAATAAACCTAAAGAATTCCATTCTTAGAATAATTTCAATAAGTAAATTTGACAATTTGCAAAAGTTAATTTTATATTATTTTGATAGCCCTCCAGTGAAGCTTCGAGGCAGCACTACCATCTTACCCAGCTCTGATACCAGACCATCAGCTTTTCTTATGGCATACTTTAAGTGAATATAGTCTCAACTTCTCAACTTTTTTGAAGAAAGTTTAGTCTTTCTGTTTCTATTTTTGCGTACGTATCAAGCATAAATTGGTTGAGGAGATTACGAAATTAAAGTAAATAAGGTTCTTCACCTCCTCGCTCCACTGACATTTAGGCGTAAAAATCAGCTTCATGAAACGATATGTGATACGATACTAAAGAGAATCATACACTTGGTAGAACTATTGATTCTTATCTGTTTTTGTCCCTACATCGAACTGGCCTTACATGTCATCACCAGAGAACATAAGTCTTTTAACCTCCTCTTTAACATAAGTCTTTTAATAGCTTCTCTTCACGAAACAACTCAAACTTGTAAGTTGTAAGTAACCTCTGCAGCTACCATGAGTTCACAGAAAGTACCAATATTATAAGGTTTTGACATCGATCGTATTTTTGTTTGTTTACAACTATAAGGAACTTAAACGGTGGTCAAAGTTTGCGGCTTAAAGATCTAACCTATTTTTAACTTAGCTTATCTCCAAATACCATATGATAATTAATCTTTTATTATTCACCCAATAAAAATTGAAATCGCATTTTTCGCAAATTAGCCGCGATCCAGGCCGATTTTTTAAAATTCCTTTCTTAGCGAGCACCTACGGCCCTAGAGGAATCTACATATCGAATTTCATTCCAATCCGTTCGGTGGTTTCTGAGATTTCGTGTTAAGTGAGTGAGTGGTATTTGACAAATATATAATAGACTAGCTGAAAGTACCCATGCTTTGCTATGGTTTAATATCATAAGGATTAAGAACAACTAAAGTGATTAAAAGTTAAGCTTAACGGTGATAATTATTGTTACTACTTAAATAAACCTAAAGAATTCCATTCATTGAATAATTTGAATTGACAATTTACAAAAGTTAATTTTTTTCTACTACTCTGCAGCCACCATGAGTTTACAGAAAGTATCATATAATAAGGTTTCCACATGCCCGTATTTTTGTTTGTTTACTACAATAAAGAACTTAGTTTGTGGTTAAAGTGTGAGGTTTAGGCATCTAACCTATTTTTTAATTTAGTTTATCACCATATACCATATGACAAATAAATCTATTATTATTTGCCCAATAAAATTATATGAGTACTTTTATTTTACCCCTTTGTAGTACCGATACAGGGCAAACTACTTAGAAAATAATTGTTATCGTTCATCTAACATCTAATAAGATGCAATGTACTAAGTTTCATTAAAATCCGTAATGTTAATTCATAGAATTTCCTATGCGTGAGAAATCGCGTTTTTCGCGAATTACACGCGATCCAGGCTGAATTTTTTTAAATCCTTTCTTAGCGAGCATCTACGGCCCTAAAGGAAGCCACATACGAAATTTCATTCCAATCCGTTCGGTGGTTTTAGAGATTTCGTGTTAAATGAGTGAGTGGTATTTGACAAATATATAGTAGATGACGTACTATTTATTATAAAAAATAAAAATAAATAAAAAAATAAAAAAGTTCTTTATTTATTCTGGGACCTTAAGTCCCTTAAGAATAAAAAATAATGTACAATTAGGGGCCATCAGAGCCTCAAGATGGTTATAAAATATATTATTAAATATCATAAAATAGTAATTAATAACGTTAACAAATCAAAATTAAGCTTAAAAATATTAATAAAAAGAAACAGAATTATTTTGATTCATTTTGTGAATCAATTGTGTAAAAACAATAAAATTTCGTGTACAAAGCTTTTATATTTTATATAACTATTGAGTGGCTAATGACAGTTTTCATGGATCTGGATGGACAGTAGGTAGTTAAATAAGTGATGTTTGAAAGCGGAAAGGGTGTTTGAATGGCGAATGGTGTAAGGGATGGAGTTATATATGGACGAGGATCGGATTAGGAATGATCTGTCGAAAGCAGCGGAGCAATGAGCAGGGCTGTACAAATCTGATGGGCGGGAACGGGTTTGGCGGGTAAGAACGGAGGATTTGAGCTGAAGGAGTTGAGAAATGTAAAGTGGACGTTGGGATTTCACTGTTTGGTAGAGAAAGGATGCCAGAAAATACTGGCGACGGTAGGAAGGAAAGAGCCACTTTAACTCCGCGTAAAATTGTGAAACATGGGCGCCTCTGGGGATCCCGAAGATAAAACGAATGCAGCAGTTAAACAGTCTTTTGAGTCTGGCCTCAAGATCACCAGAAACACCCCCATACACAGCACAGCAGTAGTCGAAGTGGGGGAAGATAAGGGAAGATACTAGTAATTTGCGGGTTTCGAAAGGAAGAAGATTGCGAACGTAATTGAGACGTTTTAGGATTGGGATGGTGCGTCGGGAAATTTCGGATACGTGGTTTTTCCAGGATAGGGTTTGGTCTAAAATGACTCCGAGATTTTTGACTGAGGGGTAGAATTTGATAGGATCACTGCTCAGGAAAATGGGGGGAATAGGAGGTATGGTTTTCAGGAGGTAACTCGAACCTATTACAAGCGCTTTGGTCTTTTCAGTATTTAAATTCAACTTGTTCGTCACTGCCCAGTTATAGATTCGATCCAAGTCTTCCTGGATTTTTCTAGTAGCTTGCAATAGGTCAGAATTGGGAAAGGATAAATAGATTTGGAGTTCATCTGCGTTAAGGTGATACCGGCAGTGACGGATGGAAAGGGGAAGGTCATTAATGTAAACGGAAAAGAGTGTGGGCGAAAGTGAAGATCCCTGAGGAACACCACGGGAAAGAGGTAGGGTCTTAGACGGAGGTTTATTTGGAATGTCTACATACTGTGATCGGTTGGAAAGGAAGGATTTAAACCAAAGTAAGGCAGATTTGGAGAGGGATAGGTTTCGGAGTTTGGCTAGAAGGATGTTGTGGTCAACATTATCGAAAGCCTTTGAAAAATCTAAAAGGATAAGGATGGTAATATCTTGGCGATCAATTGCGGAGTGTAAGTCTTGCGTTATTTTCAGGAGGGCAGATTGGGTGGAGTATCCAGGGCGGAAACCGGATTGATATGGAGTAAGGAGGGAGCGGTCTTCTAGGAAAACTGAGAGTTGGGACTGAACGATCCGTTCCAGTGGTTTGGATAGGTTGGAGAGGAGGGAAATCGGACGGAAGTCACTAGGGGAGGCGGGATTGGGGATTTTACTCAAGGGGCGGACTAGTGCTGATTTCCAAGAGGAAGGAAATATCGAATGTTGAAGGGAAAGGTTGTAAATGTGGTGAAGGATAGTAATAAGTGCGGGAAGGCATGCTTTGATGAGTTTAACGTTACATTTAATTATACATTTAAACATATAAGTTTAATTATACATTTAAAAACCTTTAAAATCGCCACTTCGGAAATCTTGTCGCTTAGAACGTTTTTCGGCGGATCCATTCATTTCATGAATTATATTTTGCTATAACAATCTATAGGAAAAACATATTGAACAATTTTTTTCCTGGCTGGGAAAAACAACGGATATGTCTTTTTGTAATCTACTGTTTCTAATAAGGAAAATCGGTAAAAGAACGTTAATTTTTTTCATTCAAACCAATATAGCTTATAAAGAGTGTTTGATGATAAATTCAATTTCAGAGCGTATTGAAGAAATTTATCATGCTTCACATGTCTTCGCGAAAGTTGATTGTACCATCTTGCAAGTCTTAATTATTTGTAAATTTTTAATTTTTTTTTTTTAAGGTGGATCTGTAACATCTATAAATGCCATCGATGACAAACTTATCATCGTTGTTCCACATTTTGAAATTTGTTAAGCACAACGGAAGTGAGCTTATAATCAAATTTAATTAAATCGACGGAAGCAATTTATCATAAATATTCAATTATTACAAGCTAAATCATTAACAGGGACAGCAATTAATAATATCGGACACCTGCTGTCCATATCCAAGATGCTAATAAATATCAGAAAGCCGAAATTTGCTTATCATTCGAGTTCGCAAACAGAAAAAAAAAAACTTTCTAATATATTAGCGATGTCCACCTGCTTTGAATTTAGGGCTGTGTAACTGGGCCAATCACTCTATCTGGCTGTATCTTCTCAAGTTGGGCATGCGATGTGCCTGTCTGTTGTCAAAGGAGGTCTACTTTGATAGGCACTTCTATTTGATGACAGCGGGAAAAAAAAAAAAAAAAAAAAAAAAAAAAAAAGTCACACATATGCCTATTTGGCTGCACTATGATTTCAATGCAGGCACGCTGCAATGGGGTGATTTCCTATTCATCTAACTAATCGCAGAATATTTTGGAAATATTACTGACATTATTTTTCCATCTAGGCATCACGTGCGATCGAATTCTTTGTATGTAATACCCTAAAAAAGTTAAGTAATAAAAAAAAGTTAAGTAAAAAAGTTATACATAAAAAAGTTAAGTAAAAAGTAATACCCTAAAAAGTTGCAGAAGGTTCTCTTTATATTTTTCTTTGCTCTCTATATCACATATGCTTGACAAATGTGACTATTTTCAATCGTTATTTGGTTTTAATAATTAATGAATTTAGTTGATTAAAAAATCGACATGGTTTGTAGTGCGGAGGGGTCGTTTATAGAGCCTGATTTCCCATTTTCATTCTACCCTTACTGTTGCTCTAATTCAGCCCTCGCTCCCTGATCAAACACTTCACACCTATCTCCAAGGTAATCTAAGGTCTTCTTCCCTCCAATCGTGTTTCATGGGTGATCTTTGGTATTCTTATTTTATTATGAGGAGGTGCTGAAACTATATTGATTTATTTTCTTCTCAGTTGGTTTCTATTAGATTTACTAGGTTTGACCTGATAGTGGTACGGATCCTGCATCCATTGGCTATCCTCAGATATCTCATATTCATTGTCTGGATTTGACTCCTATGTTTTGCATAGGAGGAACATCTTTATTTTCTCTTCTATTGAGGAAAGTTGTCCGAATCGAGAGAAACATTTATTCAGTTGCTAGAAGTTATTGTGTAATCTCTTCGTCAATATAATCGGCAGATTGTTATAATCTATAGTATGCTTCAACCTCATGATTCTCGCTATTTTACCGGATTATCTTCCTATCCCCACGCATTTTGTTTTCCACAGACTAAAATCCATATTTGATAAGGATTCTATAGTTGAGTGTAGGATCTAATGTCAGGGGTGCAGTCAAGTAAATAAATACGTCCAAGTTTTTTTATTTAAAAACTTGACCATTTCTCTACTGACATAAAATTCATTTTACATTACAAACATCTCTCTTTACATTATGCTCACATTAAGTTGCAAGCCACGGTCGTTTATTTTAAATACAATTATGCTATGTTATATACCATACTTAAGCGGAGGTTATTATAGTTATATATGCATTATTTGTTAGCGTCGCATGGAGAGGATGTCGAATACATGATGAGAAAACTTCTCCAGGAGTACTCAAGCTTGGGACTAAAAATCAACAAGGAGAAAACGATATATACCATTGGCCTTTTATAGCCAAATCGAATACCTTTTCATAGATTCACGGGTTCTAAAACCTGAGGCTCAATTTAAATACCTAGGAGTAGGGTAAGTGAAGCAGGAACGACATTGAAAGAAGCATCTACAACGGTAGGACACTTATTAAAATTTAAAATTGCATATTATGGAGCAAGTCGGAGTCATTAAAATCAAATAAAAATATACATAAATCGTTCCTAGAAAGTGAAACACTTTATTCAAGCGAGTCTTAGTATATTAAGGAGAGCCAGGCCAAAAGACTTCTAGCCCTCGAAATGGATTATTGGAGACGTTCCTGCGCAGTATCGCGGCTTCAGAAAGTTTCAAAATCTGAAATTAGGCAGAGTCGAACAAATGGATAGCATCCTCTACAATATTGAGACAATGAGGCTGAAGTGGTTTGGTTGGTTATGGGGATGGGAGAGAAACGATGGCCAAAAAGAATGTTTGAATGGTACCCGGAAAGGTTGCTCTAGAAGATGTTGGGTTGAGGGCGTCATGGAAGGGATGATGAATAGAGGAATGTGTCAGGGAGACTGGTTGGACAGACAAAAATGGAACCAACTTATTTTTGGTGAAGACATATTGTTGTAAAAAAGTCTTTAATAAAAATTAAAAAAATGATGCCTTCAGCAAATGTCTGCAACGAGAGAAGAGTTGCACGAGTAGAAATAACTTAAGTATGTGTTTAACGCCCTTAAACGCCATTAAACTACGTCCAAAAGTAATAAAAAAATAGAATACTGCATCCCTGAGGTATTCACCGTGTCAGCTCCTTGGAACTCCTAAGAAGATTATTTACCGGTTCCTAACATGTTTCTTGTTTATTTCTGATATAGATTCTTCATTGTCATATGTAATATGAAGTAATATCTCATTTCTTTCAGATAGGGATCGCTCTTGATCTTTCTTTCTTACTTGGCCAATGACAATATCCAAATCCACTATGCTGACAGAATGCTCTTTCCCTTTCTCAGAGGAATTCTCTATAGTTTAACTCGAAGTGAAAATGAAATCTTGTCTACTTTTTGAGTTTCTAAACCCATTCAGCTCGGATGTGTCGTCAACCAGTCCTCCTGCTGAACCCTTGATGGTAGAGCACTTCTACTAACTAAACACGACTACTAAATAAATGTTTATTCGTATTTTTCAACTTGATTACAGTTTGATATAGTAAGAGTTGACGATCAGCTTCCATTTTCGTGAGATATCCTAGTAAATGAGCTGTCTGCTCTCACGAGACTAAGAAATAAAAGAATTAACATCAATCACTATTTTACTCTGCCAAAAAAAAAAAAAAAAAAAAAAAAAAAAAAAAAAAAAAAAAAAAAAAAAAAAAAAAAAAAAAAAAAAAAAAAAAAAAAAAAAGTACTGGAAGGACGATGGATGAGCGTGAAGAAGCTTGCTGTAAGCACCTGCTGAAACTATCTCTATTTAGCAACAGTTGGAGCAGGTAGCGAGAAGTTGCTGCTCCATTGATCCGCTAGATCCAAGCCTTTCCACGGCCGTCTAAATAAACTGGAGTCACGACCGCACTTCCTCTGGGAAAAATTCATATCCATTTTGGCTGAGCTCAAAAGTGCGGTTCCTGTTCTTTATATCTCCTAAATGCAATGTTTTAGAATACTGTTCGTGCCAAGAGAGTTTTTTTTTATATAAGTGTGCGTTTTATCGCCATATTCAATACATTTATAATTTATACACTAATTAAAATTTCAATGATCAGGTTTTTGACGATTGCATAAAAGTATAATTAGATATCCAATTTTTAATTTTAATGTATGAGTTGGTAATTCAAATGGGCAGAGACTATTTAAGAAACTCTTGCGGATAATGGACTGCATTATAATTAATTATTGCTAAACATAGGTACATATTGGTTCAGTAGATTTCGTGGTAGGTGATCACAAAAAACGCTCGTTCTTTTATAAAATAGTATAGATTAGGATTCTGTGTAATTAAAACCCACACCAACAATGCGATGCCTTTCCCTAATTTGATGATCAGATTTTTACTGATCGGCGCCTACTATAGTCTCTTTAGGTTCATGTAACCCTTTTCATTTTTAAATTATTTATTTATTTTTTTTGTTCTATTGAACACCCAAGTAAGTGAAGGATTATTTTTATAATTAGAAATTGTAAACTGAGTAATTCAAAGAAAAATTAAAACATCGCTTTAAAGATTAAAATATTGCATCATTAGATTAATTTCTCACAGTCCTCAGCACGTACGTTGATGAGACCTATGTGTTATCAGTAAATAATGATCCTTACATTATATCTCAATCACCCCAATCTCAATCACAAACTATCACGAATAGTGTCACAAATGGAGAATTAATGTAAATCCAAACAAATCTCACCAAATAACCATTACCCTTCGCAACAAGCCTAAGACTTCCTGTCCTTCAGAGGCCTTTTATAATATTCCTCTGATTCCCGTTGAACAGATCCGCTATCTAAGACTTCAACTGGACACAAACCATTTCCTTGGAAACGAGACTTAAAAGACAAGAAATAACTATTAGTTTTCGACTATTCTAAAATTTACCAGACAATCATTTAAAGCTCCCAATTAATTACAATATATTTATATGGTCCAATGGGGTTGAGCTTTGCGGCTCCAGTAAAACTTCCAACTCTTCTCGTATCCAACCCATCCAATCCAAAATTCTTAGTAAATACCTCAGGGCTTCTTATTATGTCAAATATAAACTTATACTTAAAGATTCTAATGTTCCATATGTTGCTGATTTGGCCCAAAACAGATACCTGTCCTTTCATAGTGAACTACTTCAAATCCACTAGCTTCACTTTCAATTCCCGATAATCTTCCCAGGTGTCTGAAAAGAAGATGGCCGAGGGACCTTCTAATGTAGAACTTTTACTGAAGTGCTACTAGTGAGTAGTTCTGTAGAAGTCATTGCAATAATTTCCTCAAATTTACTTCCTTAAGTATACACTTGTAAACATCAATAAATAGTTTAAAAACAAACAAAGATTTAATATCTGGGATACTTAGACCTTGTTACACCCCTAGCTGTTATTCAGAGCTCCAGTGCCTATACTCGTATCACCTTCTAAAACTATTAATCAATAAGTTATTTCTATATCTATTCAATGCCTATCTTACGAAAATGTGTATTGATAATTATCAATACATATTTTCGGAAGATAGGTGCAAGAAATAGATAGATACATGATAAAAAAAGATAGAAGATAGATGGCCGTATATTTGTGTGGCGTATGTCCATATTGGTTTAAGTAAGTATAAGTATTAAGTCGTAGGAGTTTTAATGTCGACCGTTTAAGAAGTATTGGATACAAAAGTTTTAACCTCTTGTTCAGATTGAAACGTTTTTGTTTTACATGTGGGCCCCAGGTCATTCTGCTATGGAATGCAAGCCCTAAGTAATGAATTTCGTTTGTCTGTGGTATGGTTTGATTGTCGATGAAGACAGGTGGACAAGAGTCAGTCATGTCTGAGTGTAGAGGTGATGTTCTGTGATTTGGTATAATTTAAACAGACCAAGTACGATTTATAGACTGTTTGTACGCTATATACAGACTACCCAGACAATGAACATGAAAATTACATACAACAAACTCTAGAAGGTCTCCTTCAATTGACACTACCACCACCTTCTTTCACTCTTTCTGACGTGAGTTTTATATATATATATAGTATTATTAAGATCTGTTAATAATTGTTATCTGATTATTATAAACTAATTATTTCTTTGTTTTAGTATCCGTTTATAATCTACAATCGACGCTGCCAGACGATTCTGCTATTCACTATGTGTATATGTCATTGCTAGGGAACAATGTATCCTAGGAAAAACATTATCAACCGTGATCATTCATTCATGTAATACATGCCCAGGTCTTCAACAGATATTTTCTAATTTTTTTCTTTATTTCTTTTTTTTACCAATATGCATGTTGATTATTATCAAGGAAATATTAACGATATGATAGAAGATTGATAAAAAGATGTACATGACAGAAATTAAATAATTTAAAAAAAAAAGAAGGAAATTTGAGTAGTGACGCTACGTAGCCTATCTAAACTATTCTAACCCTTAACCCACTCGTGTCAGTATCTTGGCCAACTGCAAAATAGCTGGCGACTTGAGGCCGGTTCCTATGATAATGCAACAGGAGATTATCACGAGCCTATTCGGTTATATGATATGGTTTCTTGTTTATGTCTAATGTTTATACAGAAATAGAAATGACCTAATTATCTATATCTTTCTCGTGAAAATCAGGAAGCGAAAGAACGAGTATTATCATGCGTGTCTTTTGCTAGAAGATTTCGACTTCATTTTAATGCTTCCATAATGTATTTGTAATTTCTTTAACTCTCGAGTTCCAGAAAAATGGAGGAACAAAATACATTCTCCCACATAATTTTGATCGTGAACCTGCCACATCCTACTCTAATAACCTGTACCACTACAAGACATGAAGGGTCTTGAGCTCAGTACTTAGTTAAGGATGTACTGTTACTGGGCCAAAGGAGAAGACATTGCCGAAATCACTCCAAGTTTAATTCCCCACATTGTAGAGGCTGAGTGTCCCTATGAGGATCTCCCAAACTCGAAGTCGATTCAAGGCTTAAATAACAGAATATATTTTTTTTTGCCCTCAACCGGACTTAAACCTGACGGACCCAGGAGGATGGCAATCTAGTGCCGTAACCACTGTGCTACCTCACCTCCTAACCTGCCACTCATCCAGTTGACCAGATCTACTAACTTCTTTGGAGTTCTTAAAAGAGAATGAAGTGGCAGGAAACTGCTAGTCGTTTCCGAATATTCAGTACTTTCTAAATGCTCTTTACTTCAAATTTATTAAACTAAACTCATTTACATGATTATAATAAGTCAATTTAGTCCTAAGAAGATAACTATCCTTTCATGACAAGCTACATACGCATTACATCCACTAGTCTACCAACTTGGTCCTTCCCTTATCCCTCCGATGCATCTGAAAAGAAGATGGCCTAGGGACTTTTATAACGTCGAACATTTATTGAAGTGCTACTAATGGTTAGTTTTTAAAAAGTTATTGAAATGTCATTGTAATATTTTACCGTACATTTTCTTATTGTATATATTACATGCAAATGTAAATATCAATAAAGAGGAAAAAAAAAATAAAATAATCCGTTGTTGAAAAGACACCATCTGTTACAACTTTGTGCTACCGTATCTCCTTCCTACCGTAATCCTTCCAGCACATCCAATGGCATTTCTATAAACAATTCATTTTTTTTTTCAACTGCATATTGATTAGGACATAAGAAGTTGAACCTCGGAGCTACGCTAAATCATTGAATTCCTCAATATCTAATTCAATCCAAAATTCTTTGCATAATTATGATAGCAAAATTATTATAATATAATACTGATCCTATTGTAACAGATGTAGAAGTAGAATCAGTTTGCAATCCCAACCTAATTCACTCTATATCCGCTTAAATAAACAGAAACTCAATTTCTCCCTGACTCGAAAAAACAATATAATCATGGATATGTCTATCTGTAATCTACTGCTTTTCCAAACTTACATTTAGGAATTAAAAGGTCAAATTAATTGAATTATATTTACAATCAATGATTTTTGAAATAAACAAAGTGAGAGAAAATAAGGGTTTCAAACGGTACTTTTTTCATTCAAATCAACATAGCTCCTAAACGGTAGGCCCTAGCGACAAATATTATATAACAAAAAATATTCTCTATTCAATTTCTGGTGAGGAAACTGCCAGAAAACTTTTGATCCGAGCAACACAAGGGTATTAGAGTAAATTAGGTGTACTCCAACCAAAGGAAAATATCTTAACCAACGTTTCTTCACGAGGACAGATGATAATATTTCGTCGCTACCCAAGTCGAGAAGTAGCTGCGGAGATAAATAGGCTATTGCGTCTTCTCCTTTGTTCCAGTTTCCTTAAGCCTAACTAACCCAGATCTATTGTTTCTGAAACCCGATCCCGAAGCCAGCACTTTTCCCTTCTGTCTCCTAGTAATTGGTTTCGTATTCGATCTATCATAAACTGGGACGAGGGGCTGATTGGTGAGGATGAGGCTATATTTGATCAGCGATAAGCGAGCTTGTTCTGTACTCCAGCCCTGTCTTCATTCCCACCTAATTCTCTAGAGTTTACTTATATAGGCAGGGCCGTTATCTCCAAGATATCACCTGTAGTGCACACACATGCACCTGTACACAAACAGCTACTTATCTATATAGGAAGTCTTGGCATCGAGGAGGCTCTGACTTCAATCTGTTCGGATTTCGAACGGTCGAATTCTCAGTTATCATTAAATGATGATGGTCAAAAATGAAACGGATTCCACAATTTATTCAGTCGGCTTTCTTCAGTCATAGTCGGTTCAGAATGAAATAACTTGACTTTTAGCTTTGGGCGTTGTGTCATGGCCTCTTTCTTATACGGATGGTAATTTCTTTAATAAAAGGATTGGTCAAGAAATTTTAGAGAAGTGGAACGTGACTACCGACAGAACACGAAGGCTCTAAATGTACAGATGATACATAGCTCTTATAGTAAAAACATTTACTTTCTGTCTTTCGTTTACCACATATAAAGCAGATTGAAAATTAATATCATACATTTTACATTTATAACATACCGCAAACATTTTAAGTTTCCTCGATAATATGGGATAATATGGGACCACATATATATGTATATACAGATATTTATGGAAAGATGCTATTTCTAATGAAATAATAAAAATTAGAATGCTAACTGATATGAGAGATAAAAATGGAGAAGAAGATTGTCAGGGATGCAGTCAAAGTAACACCACGTCAAAGAAGAATTCTTTAATACGTGCCAACGTTTCGACCTGCGTTGCAGTTCTTCTTCGGGGCCACTGAACCACACTTGTCGAGAAGACACACTTTGTGACAAGTGTGGTTCGGTGGCCCTGAAGAAGGTCGAAGCGTTGGCATGTATTAAAGAATTCCTTCTTTAACGTGGTGTTACTTTGACTGCATCCCTGACTATCTTCTTTTCAAACCATCATCCAGTCAACTATACTTTTATCATGAGAGATAAAAATATTTGGTCAGCAACAATCCCTATCCAACTGAACAGTGGTTACAGCTCATGAAGAGCCTTTAATTAAAACTTGGTATGGAAGTTCAGCTTCTTTACAAGCGATGCTTAAGTAGGAGATGTGATTAGTTTTTATTCTCAAACGAAAACTTTTTTTTTATAAATAATACTTCATATTGGAAAATATAAATAAAGAAAACTATTGCCTTTTTCTGTAACAGAGTAACACTTTAAAGGCAGTATTGAGGTGGTGGAAACCGGATAGCACTACTGTGGTTTGGAAGATGTGTTGGGGCACACCCTTAGTTGAATTCTTCTTCTCCTAAAAAATACTAATCAACCATAATATGTTAATGGCAACCACCTACTAAATGGTGAGATCTCATTTTTAGTAAGACTGGGTTTGCCTCGTTTATTTCAATGTGTGTATAAGTACTTAAATCTGCATAAGATACTCACTGATTACACTTGTCAGATCTTGAGGCAAGAGGCGGTGGAAAACGCTGACCAGTCACTGAATCGGCTTACAGCTGACTCTCGTTATCTTAAGTTCGATGGACTTCTAATACCATGTGTGTAAGTAATGCTGTGATTAATAAATTAAATTCTTTGAAACGTAGAACATTTTGTTGGTCAATTAATACAAATTATCAAAGTAATAATATTAATAATAATAAATAATTTCCGAACTTTATTTTGATAATCAAAGTTACTGAGTTTGGTGTACAAAGGAACTTTAGTTACTCCTCTATAGATTTTAGTTTAAATTCCTAGGAGTAATAATATAGTATAAAATAAAACAACAATCTATCTAATTGGGTTAAGTTAGCATCCCTTAATGAGTAATGTATCCCTCAATGAACATCCTGCATTCATAAAACAACTACATTAAGTAATAATATAATACAAAATAATATTATGACTTATTTTGAAGTTAAGTAAAATTAAGTAATACACAATATAAGCTTATTTATTGCCCTGACAGATGTTTTAATGTACAGCCCTCTTTTTTTTTTTTTACTGCTATATTTGATTTTATGTAATCTTAGACACAGTGGCGTACCTAAATGGAATGGCGCCCCCTCCGCTGCGTTTCTGAGACCTGGACACTCACGAAGAAAGATGAGTCCGCATTACTTATCCACGAGAGGAAGATCCTGCGATCTATCTATGGTGGAATTATGCAGGGACAAGAGTGGCGTCGACGAACCAATCAAGAACTATATGCTCTCTTTAGGGAACCGAATATAGTAAAGTTTGTTCGGCTTGGAAGGCTAAGGTGGGCTGGACACCTTGCGAGGATGGATGAGGGTTCCATTCCAAGGAGGACATTGCTGGAGGAACTTCATGGAACCAGGCGAAAAGGAAGACCCAAACTGCGTTGGCGAGACGGTGTTGCACATGATGCCCGGACATTGCTTGGGGTGCGTAACTGGATGGTGGCTGCGCAGAACCGGGACATATGGTGTGGGCTGATTGAGGAGGCCTTGACTCAGCAATGAGTTGTTGCGCCGCTGATGATGATGATGACGGTTAGTTATGTTTTATCTTGTCGCGTGACAACTAGCTGTAGTGTAAAGGTAAGAATTGAGAAGTTTGTGGCGATATGATGATTGGCGAGGAGAGGAAGAGTTTTCAAGTCGCCACAAAAATCTCTCGGCGAGTGCAGCACTACATAATAGATCCCTTAATGCAGTTAGGAAGAATATGGTTTTGGAAATTGTCGTATTTCAAGAAAATGTGGTTATAATAATACTGGTATTTGTGTAGTTTATTTTGATGTTACGGACAAAAGTTTTACTAATTTTTTTTTATAGATCTTTATTTGTCACATGCGTCCAGTTCGGATCCCCTTAAATTCTTGGTGTCTGTTACGTTGCTTAGTAAATATAGTTGTATACATTAAAAACCTGTACCACTTACAACCCATGAAGGGTCTCGGGTTCAGTACTTAGGTAGGCTGTACTGTTTCTAAGCCAAAGGTTGTGAAAGGAGGTGATTTGGCCAGAATTCACGCTCAACCGCCAGGTTTTTCCCCAATTAAGGGTACCCACTTTTTGGGAGGCTGGGTGTGCCCCAGGAGGGTCTCCCGACCTCGAATTCGATCCACGGCCGAAATAACAGAAAATAAATTTTCTGCCTTCAGTCGGACTCGAACTCGGGCCCGAGAGCATGGTAGTCAAGTGCCTTACCCACTGAGCTACCGCGCCTCCAGTTGTATACATTAATAAAACGAATAGTCGTGTGCATAGCGTTGGTCATTATTTATTGTTGTTAATAATCAATAATCAGTGTTAGTTGAGGTATGCTTGATGATATATAAGGTCCGATTCCCCTGTACCAGTTACAAGCCTCAGAGAGTCTTTGGGCTCAGTACTTAGGTAAGATTGTACTGTTTGTAAGCCAACGGTTGTGAAAGAAGGTGATTTGGCCAGGATTCACACTCGACCACCAGGTTTTTCCCCGATTAAGGGAACCCACTTTTTTAAGAGGCTGGGCGTGCCCCAGGAGGGTCTCCTGATCTCGAACTTGACCCACGGTCGAAATAACAGAATATAAATGTTCTGACTTCAGTCGGATTCGAACTTGGGTCCGGGAGCATGGTAGTCAAGCGCCTTACCCACTAAGCTACCGCGCTCCCTATAAGGCTCAACACAATTAGGAATTGATAAATTATTCGTCAGTTCTAAGAATCTACGTATCAGCCGTTAAATCAGTCACTTCTAAGTTTTTTAGAATTCATTTTTATTAATAAACACAACGATAATTCTTAAAGTTGATCAACAGATACCAGAAGACAGTTTCTCTCGACTTGACAGAAGACGAAAAAAGACAAGCCCCTAAGCTGAGATAACCATTGACCAATGTTCCGAAAGATAAGCTAACCTCGACACGGGGTTAACTAGTTTTCGAAGAGTGGTTATTATATTTTTTCGGAGGAGCGGGCCCACGTGCTTGGCCTGCGTAATGGAGCCGTGAGAAAAGTTAAAATAGAGCGGACTACCCCCCTCTCCCACCCCTCCCCCCAGGTAGCACCACCCAAGAATCCTTCATTGATCCGGAATTATTTTTTATGTTACCCATTGGACCTTAATGTCCTGCTTCGTCCTTGCTTTTTGATTTCAATACAAGCTTCCCTCTACAGATTTTAATCCTTTCATGAGAGAACCTCGTTACAGTCTAATCCTAAGTTAAACATTCTGTTCCTGCAATCATTCTGCACAAGAAAAAAAAAAATAGCTTTGGCTTAAAATTTAGTACTTTTATCTTGTAAATTTATTTATCCAATCAACACTATTCAAAAGGCACCGTAGGGTCAGTTGAAAATTTATTTTACATTACATCAGCTGGGGATAGCTTCAGTCTCTATGAACTAACTATGTGTTTTTATTGACTTAAGGAAAAATCCAGACAGTTGTGCTTAATTCTCGCCGCATTACCTAGACTAGCAAGCCCTACTCCTAGCCTCTATGTAGAATAGAATAGAATAGAACAGAATAATAATTTTATTCTGGGGCCAAGTCCCTTAAGAATAACAAATAAGTACAGAAATAAATATAATTAGTTACATCTAGCCAGAGACATAATAAAATGATTTAATCAGATTTATAGATTCATAGATACTAATTAAATATGTACTTATATGGAGAGGAAAATAAGAGTACATTTTACAAATGAAATAAATTCTTTTTGTACAAGGCTTAGTGTATTATATAAAATCGAAGTACCTAAATGTTATATTCAGAGTGAGAAAAAATTATATTGAGTGGCATCTAAATTGTGCAAATAGTTATTGAAAGAATTCCAGAAAAAGCTTGATAACATATAATTTAGAAGGGAGATAGAACCAGAGGCAGAGGGTTTCATTCTCACTTAGTAAATTCTATAGCTATTTCGGAAACTCTGCCAGAACTAACGACTTGGAACCGATCGCCTTTCCCACACATTTCCTTCATGGCCGAGTAGTCGGCCCTATGGCTCTTCTGCTTCCGGGGCAAGGACTTAGCAGAACTGAAGAGGCATCGCATTCAAGGTCATCCAACGATTATCACAAATCATATTTAACAGTTAGTGATATTTGATAATCACGACGCTATATTATGTTGATAATGGTATTAATGAATTGGAGTTAGCTATTTCTTTAACTCTAAAGGTTTCTTTAATGGATGAGATGTTAACTGGACAATATATTATGTACCTTTTCACGGGAAAATTATCTAAAAAAAGTAATCTGGGTTATATTTTAAAGTGCTATGGCCCAACCACTATTTTTTATAATCTTATCTCCCACCAATTCGAGGTTTGAATCCCAGCTATAAACAATGAAACTAAGTTAGGAAGACCATTCCTCCTCTGTGCAATCTCTTTAAAAACCACGTCTGATAACCTTCCGGAATAACAGCTTATTAAGAATTAGTAACCCCATTCCCCATGATTATAGATAACTTGTAGATTATAAAGGTTATATTATCTTAAATAAATTAAGCTTTAATACATTTATAAACAATTTAATTAAATATATGAGTAATTGAATATGTTATGTCGCAAATTTTAAGTAACATCAATTTTCAAAATAGAAATATTTAATCTTATTTAAATTCTCCATCCACTAAGAAATCAGGTGTTAAACAAAGAATTTTGTGTTAATTTTGCATGGTGGCGATAAGAACACAGCACCTTGGTGTGGAACAAAAAAGAAAATTCTACAATTTGTTACATAAATTCTTTTTAAATGTGTGATACTATAAGAGGGCCAATTAGGAAGGGATGGCTTATTTGCTACTTCTATCATATTTAGTTAATGAGAAACCTATACCTATTCGAACATAATGTGTTGAAGTTTGGGGTTCCACCAAACTTCCCTTTCTTCTCTTACAATCCAATATTTGATAGAAGTATAAAGCAAAATAAAATATTTATTAAATAATTCATATATTACAATAAATAATAAAATATGTATTACAAATGATTGGCTTCGTGAATGTTTCAACAGTTTTTAAACTGGATATGATTGTATGACACTTAGGAAAATAGTTTTTTAATAAAATAAATATCATAGGTGGAGCAAACCTTTGTTCATCTTCGATTCCTTTTTTATTATAAAAATATTTTCAGTTTTAAAACTACAAAGTTACTACAAGTAGACATTTAAAACCATAGAACATACAACATTCTATGTAACGACTGAGTACATTTTTATAATGTTTAAAATATCTAGCCTGTACTAGAAGGTTCATTAATGAGTTTACAATGGGCCAATAGCCAATTCCAAAATACAAAATAATTATTAACCTAAAAAATTAATTTATTTATGAAAGTTGTGTTTATTAGGGGTTGGTTTGAGGTGACATTGAGGGGACTAGAACATGTTTTATAAGTGTGAAGACATCTAGAACCTTATTAATACCACTAGTAATGAATCATTTATGCTTCTTTGAAATTTGTTATGCAAGTTATGCAATGAGACAAGAGTGATTCACGTGTCAGTAAGAACATAAAAAGATTTCAGTAATTTAAGTTTATTTCAACGCCTACTATTTCTATCCATGGTAGAATTTGGCATTTGTGGACTTAGTTAATTCAGCCTTGTAACAAATTAAACAAGATATTTTTCCTCCATAAATTTAATTTCTAGATGATTTCCATAAACCAATAAGAGCGAATAATTGAGGTGGCTATTGACCTTATTTCAGTAAAGGATTCAAAGAATTAATAATATATACAAAGATAGTTTGGATTGAAAATATAATTTACAATTTTATATCCGTTGAATAAAAAAATCTAAAACAAGAACTAGAAATATTTCTTTTTCAGTTAAAATATTAAGAATTTTCTCTAGGATTTACAATTAGTAAAATAGTAAGCGAATTTATTTAGAAAACTAATAATATTTATGATATAATATTTTCAATTATAATTACAATAAAACCAAACCACGGCTGCAGGGTGTTATGCAACCTGTTGCTATGTGAATTGGCTGGAGCTGTAGGGAAATCTTGAGGTCTGTCTTCCTTCATTTTCTTATGCATTAATTCTCCAGGTCCGGTACTTATCTGATCGGTCATCGAAGGCCCGTCTTCGGCCCTGTATTTAATACATTATATAACGTCCTTTTTATTTTTAAAAAAATAATGTAAAAGTTAAGCTAATATCTATCGAAATTTCCATTCAAAAATAAATATTGAAAAATTCCTAATTGTTTCAGATACTTATTTTTTTTTTAACCTATGAATGTTTAATTAAGAATCATTACATCATATCTTATTTTAATTTAATTAATTCCCCTCCCTCCTTAATATGGCCAGACTTATTGATACAAATATACTTAAAATGAGTGTCAAGTGTTAAGTGTTTGCTAGAATTTCAAAGTTTTTAACTTTGACTTTCTAGGAGAATCGTTTTTAGTTTCTCGAATGATTTTCCCTTTGCCCTAAAAATGAAATAAATTTTTTATGTTCGAACATAATCCTAATTCACGTTTTAAGAAAGCAGGAAATTTAAATGGTTTACTATTGAATTGAGTGATAAAAATGAATAAAAAATAAAAAATAAATCAGCACAAACATTATTTGTCACAAGTTTACATAAAGTTCGTTATTCAATCTAATATCAATTTAATTTCTTAAATTATTGTAATATTATATGAATATAATTTGAATTAAATAATATTTTAAAAAAATATAAAATATAAGTAAACATAAAAGATATGCATATTATATTTAACATTTATTATGAGCATAGTTAGCGCATAAAAGCAAAAAAAAAAATGTCCTCTTCTTTAATAAAAAATCGTTTAAAATTAACTAGACGAGTAAAATTCTATGATTAAATTTTATTATGAAATATATATTTTTAAAACTATAAGTTCATGTTTATAAAAATAAATATGAATCATAAAGAAGAAAGCTAAAAGAAAATGAGAGTAGAGACGGAGAGAAAGAGTAATAAGGAAGATAAAGGAATGGTGAATGGACAGAGGGGTGGGGATCAGCTGACTGTTCCCGCCAACAGCTGATTCTTCCCGCCGGCGCCTTATCTAATCCCGCCGCTTCAGTTCCCGCCCTTTCCTATTGTTATGTACATATTTGAAAAGCGGTAATATTTTAACGCGGTCGCCAGCCTTTTTGTTGCCTTGTGTAACAGCCAGCATTCCCTACTGTTTCAACATGAAACTAACATGTTAAAATATTTGTGGGACCTTTTTTTTTGGAATTCTTCGGCGGTGTAAATTAGGAGTTTGTTTAATCGTGAAAGTGTGATAAGTACTGTTTATTCGCCCTCTTTAACTAATCCTATTAGGAAATTATTATGTTGTAAAGTAAATAAATAAAATTAAATAAGTAAAAAATTGGACTAATATTGTACATATAACATATTGTAGATTAAATATTTTGAAAAAATATTATATCATTCAACGAAAGAAAAAGTTCTGCCTCTTACTCGATTATAACGTGTAAAAGAATCATCTCTGTACCTGTAAATGATAACTAAATGTAATTGGAATCAATCAATATGCTTCTGCATAAATCTGTATACTCTCATTACCTCAAGAAAATACTATAAATATGACGTATGATCTGTGGTAATCACAATCAGATTTTCATGGCCATCTGACCAGGATCGTTCGCTGTGAAGAACTATTAATAGAAAATTACTTGTACGTGCGGGAAAGAAGAAAATAACTTATCGAAGTACAGTTACCGATAATGACCCGCCCTCATCATTCACATTATTACCATCAACAACTAATTGATTCATTTTCAATAGCGCTATTAAACAAATATTTAAATTACTGTAATATCTTATTTGTCTTTAGGCTAATACAAGGGCTCCATTTGTTGGCCTCATTAAAACCATGTCTAAAAATACAATCAAATATACAACCAGTATTAAAAATTGTACATACTGTGGAATGTAAATTGTATCTGAGTAACAAGATTTTCAATGTTTCATTTATCTAAAAATGGACTTAAAAAAAGGTAATTATAGTTTAACAACTTATATTACGCAAGTTATATTTCGTTTCAAATGATAATATCTCAACAAATTAATTTTTTTAATTAACTTTATATTAATAGAAGAAATAATTAATGAAAAATATCTAACAGAATAAATATTAAGTTAAAAATAATTAGTTCTAACAATGGCTTCAAAAATTAAAAATCACTTTGAAAATAATTAATCTACTACGTTGCTATACCACTATTTACAAGTTACTGTACCCAATATCCAAATAGAGCTAAGGTACTAGAAAATCCATAATGCTATTTATTTACTCCTTTGGTAGTTGAAATTCAGCATATAAAATGGATATGCAAATATTTCTCTTATTAAGTCTTCTTCAAAATTTTATGAATGGTTTATAAGAACTGATAGGGGATATTGAATTTCACATTTTATGTGAATTATTAATTATACTATGATAAATTTGATTATTTATGATGACTTTTAAAAAGCGTATTTAATAATATTATTTTATGTATTAGAAAACTGTGATTGTTTTTTTCCATATGTACAAATATATTTCTGATGAACAGATCAGCTACAGGACTATCATTTTCGACTACTTTAGCACTAACAACATATTAACTCTGTACTAACTAATATACTAACTACATGCGATGACTTACAAAACAAAGGTCTCTTTGAGGTATCATTGGACCTCCAAAGACATAGAGTTGAGTTTTGAAGCTTCACTAAGCCATAACGAACCTTCAATTCACCAATGCGTTATAAAACCCCTAAATGCTTGAAGCAATTCTAAAAAAAGAACTGTTTTTTTTTTTTAATGTTAATAATAATAATGGGCCATTTTGAAGCCTTGTTTTTATTTCTGCTTCTACTATATAATTTTTTACAGTTTTGAAATATTTAACTATTTTAAGATTTAATCCTTATCAAAATACTTTACGTTCAAAATGCATTGTATTAATACTCTTTCGGAATGATTTAACTAATAAGTTTGGATTTGAAAGAATGCAGAGATATTAGCGTTTCGGAGGATGGTGAAGGGGAAGAGATCCCAACCTTTTTGCACCCTAGAGCACATTCCAAAATACCGGTTGCTAGCCGACCAACATCCATGTTTTCAAAGCTTGGTCAATAATACCCCTGGTATACATTAAAAAATGGTTTACAATAAAAAGGAAAAGTGATTATAACATTAAATAATAAGAACCTATATATCTAAAAATAAAAACAAATATAATCTTATGTAAATACTAAATTGATTCAAGACTTATCATTTTGAGATTGTTTTATTAACAAACAAGATTATTGATAACATCAACAATCGTATATTTGAATGAACTTGATTATAAATTTATATTTTACCATAGTTCGTAGGAAACTGTTGATCAAGCATACGTTTATACTTTTAAATGGGTTAAACTAATATTTTTTCTACTTTTATCTTGTTTTTTTTTTATATCACTAACGTTTTCGACAGAAGTGCTTTTCTCAAGTGTTAAAATGTCACAAAATCATTGAATATATTTAAATGGTTTACACAAATAATAGTTCATATCCAAGAAATATAAAAAAAATCATAAAAACATGAATAAACAGAAATGAATACTTAAACTATTAAATAAAATATTATTCTAAACTTCAAATAAAAATCCTTACAAACAATTAGTCGCAACACACCAGTATTATTAAAATATAGTAGAATATAATAAATTATAATATATCATATATTTAATAAATAATACAACCTTATTTCACATCTGTTCTTGTTATATTTTTATATTATGAATTAAGACCGTCTCTCTATACTTGAACCTCAATTAGTAAACAGTATTTTTTTCTTGAAAAATCCTCTTTTAGTTATAGAAAATTAGAGGATAGCTGGAAATATTTTAATGAAAAATTTTGCCTCATTTAAACTCTAAAAAGATATTCCTTTAACAGAAAATATATATCACAAACGCTTTTTTCCTTTTAGTTTAAAATGTTATTGACTTCGATGATGTATTCTTTTGGTTTATTTTGTATTATATTTATATTTTGTATTGTATTTATTTGTATATTTTATTTTATTGCAACATAATAAAGCCTTGTTTATAGATTGTATATAAATAAAGTATAAAAATTATATATAAAATTTGAAAACAATTTATATTTCTGTTCATTGTAATTGTGTAATTAAAATTTTTCCTCTGAAGGCTTTCTTTAGTCTCAAATTTATGAAAATATTATCTCTGTAACTCAAAATTTCCAAAACTAAACTATTATGCCTTTCATGACCGAAAGCAGTTTCATATTTCCTTGAAGTTCAAATTATCAAGATTGGACTTTATTTTCATTTTATAAGCCTTAACGATAATATTTTATTTTTATGATTGGAATCATTTTCTATTCTCATTATCTACTATTAAAATTATTATTAGTAAGGATAGACAAATTCTTTCATACTTCATACTGATAGCATGAAGATAATTAATGCTTCTTATGTACTGGAGTGGATCCTTACGTTCTTAGAGTTTCTCCAAGATTTAAAATTTACTGCTCATTCTGAATTTTCTTCAATTTCTTTATTTATGACCAGTCATTTGATCTGCTCAATATTACGGGTGTATGGCTGGTCCTCTTCCAACAAAATATTGAAAATAATTTTTTATTAAATTATACATTTAATTGTCTGGAACAAAATGTACAGTATAAAAGGGATATAATTTTGTAATATATTACCAAATTCATACTCAAAAGATATAGCAAATCTGAAAGATGTAATTTATATTATAGGCTTGTCTTTTTCACCACAATATTGCCAGAGAGACAATCACAAGAGATCGAAGGGAGTGTCTAAGGGTTCAAGGGTTAACTGTTTCTAAAAATAATAATAATTTTAATAAATAATTATTTAAGGGTATCATAATATTAATTATTAATAGTAGATTTAATCTTATAAATTTATTTATTAATCAATTATTTAACATATTATGACATAAATATTTGATCTTGGCTCACGTGAATCCGGTGACCCTAAGCAACCTAGAACAAAATCTGCTAGTTGGCTGCTGAGATATGAGTAATTATTTTCATAGTTGATAATGTATCGCTTTTTAGAGGAAATAAGCATTTATAGAAATTATCTCTCTCATTGTGTTGGCGGTAGCGATAGTGTCCACTTTCGTTCAATTACATCTTTCTTTTTATAGATCAAAAATAGGAACATGGAGTTTACCCAACTCAATAATATTTTCTAGATAATTATATTTTTATGAAATATACGTATTACTTATTAATATGTACATACGTAGCAAGAAAAAATATGTAACCATAGATATAACCAACATTTAATTTTTTTTCTCATAACCCCTTTTTCTTTTTGTGTTAATCTAATATAATGTTTTGCCGAATTCTTACTGCTTTTTAGCTATTTAAGGAGTCATATTTTATTTATTGAAAAAAACAACTTTTGCAAATAATTATTATTCATATATCATAATCTACAAAGACATGTTTCGGAAGTCAGTCCCATCTAAAATGTTATTTAATTTTATATCGCATATCATATAATTATTAATTTTTTTAATAATATATAATACTTTATTTTCATTTTTACAATTTAAAATTCATAATAAGTATTCATTATGCGGCATATATCCTCTACATGATTAATATGGCTCTGAAATTTTTGTTTTTCCAAAGTATGTTTAGGTTTGATCATATACGTGAAATTGGATAGGAGTTGGTTTGGTATCGTGCAGCATTGTTGAAATATAGTTATGAATAAATTATTTTACCTTTCATGTATTAAAAAAAACAAAACAGAAACGTATCATATAATAAACAAATATCTTTAAATTTTAATCGTATTAAGATATTTTAGGAACAAGTTATTATGAATGATATTTTTTTCCTCTAATGGACATTCTTTTCATTTCGTTTTCGCTCTGATTTCCTCTGGCAGAAGCTGGTTAGTAGAGATATTTTGTCAAATAGCAATACGTTATTTTTTGCTGTTGTTTAGTTTTAGCAGTTAATAACTAGGTTTAATATTAAAAATAAACTGGCAAAGAGTTTAGTTAATAGGTTGGAACTAAATACGAAGAAGGAGTGGAGGGAGATCTCTGCCAACAGAAAAGATAGGAAATTAATAGAATATAATTTTTTAAAGATAAATGCCACAAACAGGTCAGAAAGCATGTAATAGATTTTAATTCCCTTAAAATAAATAAATTTTTGTTTAATATTTAATTTTTTTAATATTTTTCTATTTTTTTTTATTTTTTATTTATTTTTTTTACTATAAAATTGAATTTGTATGGTGAAGTTTCGTTCTCTATTATATAACATTTAAAGTAATTCTAACGATCTAAATTGAAAGTGACGCAAAGACTAAATACATATACTTACTTATTAAAACCTCTATGGACGTACGCCTCACAAATTTACTGCTAAAAAACTGCTAAAAAACACACATCCAAAAAATACAGACTTTTCAGTCAAAAACTTTAAGACTCATTACACAATCACCCTGGTATGTCAATAACAAAACTTTACACACAGACTTACACATACCCATGGTACAAGATCACATCCAGACTTTATATAAAAGACTTCACGACAAACTTCACGGACATATCAATAATTTAATACAAAGTATGGCCTCCATAAGCTTGCCAGATAATACCCAAAGGAGACTAAAAAGGAATTGGTTGAGGGATCTACTCCGTTAAAACTGATTAAATATCATGTTCATGTTAGGAGTAAGTACCGCTGGGTGCTGTCCTCCCTCATGGTCTGACATGCCAATTATCTTGTATACAACAATTTATCACATCTGCTTGTTGTCACAGGTTAAGTGACAGGTGTGGATTAAACAAATAAAGAGAAAAAAAAAAAAAAAAAAAAAAAAAGTAATTCTAAGAATCATTACTATAACACAAGGATATTAAATAAATGTATTCAGTTTGCATATTAAAACAAAAAATAAGAATTTTAAATAGCATAATAAAATGTTATTTTTTTTCCGTTAGGTTGGGTTTAAGTTATTATGGACACTCAATATTCAGGGTCTTTAGTGTCCGTACTTCAATCAACTTAAAATTTTTATTTTCTGTTTAAATTCTGTTCTTTTCCGTTCTTCAGTTATTTCCTTTATATTTGTTTTGATAGTTTTTCAAATTTTATTGAAAACGTTATATTTTTGGAGGAATTCGAGAATTATATCTATATTATTACCATTATCGCCAAGAACAGTTGGGGAGTTTCTAAAAAAAACAACGAAAAAACTCCTATTTCTTTCGATACTTCCTAAGACAAAATATTTAAAATTATTATTATAATTTATTTTAAATATATTGATATTCGATTCCTGAATGTTTGTTTGAAATCGATTTTTTTTCTTCATTTTTTTACATTTAAATTTTCTCCAATTATTCAAATATAATTAAAATCGTCGAAAATTTTGTTTATTTTAATATAGTATGAAATATGTAAAAGAAAAACTAGATTTACTTCCAATAAAATTGTAGAATATTCGATATTTAGTTATTAAATTAAACACTGATCTAGTAATTTTCTGTATTAATAAAGTTGAGGATCAGGAAAAAAAAAAAAAAATTACAAAATTCAAAAGGTCTTAGAATTTATTTTGGTACTAATGGGTAATATACTAAATATTCTCTTAAAACTTTAAATTCCACGATTTTCCTTGAATATGTTTTTTGTTCTATAAATTTTTTTTTTTTTAATATACGTAAAAATATATATAATATATTATATATTATATACAACATTATATAAAATCTAATATCTAGGACTGAAATGATGCTTTTCAAGATCACCCAATCATTGGATCATATACAGGACACTATTGCGACACTGTTGTGGTACGAGTCTAGCACGCATGCGCGTGGTGCTTAGCTAAGAAAGCAATTTCCTAGCATTGCTCTATTAATTAAATTACATTTTGTCTATACCATATAACAATTATTATTAGTATAAACATTATTTTGCTTTTAAATTTGTCTATGTGGATTTTTTTTTTTTTTAATGAAGTACTTAATTACTTGATTTAAGTCATTTAATATAAAAATAGGAAAACAATTATCACAATATGAAGTAAAAAAAAAAAAATAACATTTCAATAAGGAAAATATTAAGCTTTCATCATTAAGGTATATTTTAATCATATTTAAATACCACCAATAAACTTAATCAGGATTTTAAAAACTAATAATAGTCGTTCATTATGGATATTTTACATCTATAAATCAATTAAAAATATTTATTAATTGATTAATCAAAAAAGTGAGGCATATTGTAGGAATTCGAGTTACTTTAATAAAGTGTTGCAAGGTATGCGGCATTAAAATCTCTTACCTTCGTGCTATAATGGAGTCGTTAGCATTTCAAAATATATTGTCAGTGTAAGAAATTAAATTATTTAGTTTGACCTAATGTAAAGAAGAAATGGTAATTAACAAAAAAGATTTAATAATACATTTTAGTAAAATCTTGTAAAAAAAATTCAAGATGGCGGCTGTCTTAACATTTCCTTTAGTTGCTATTGGTAAAATATATTGATAATTTATCTATATTTTTCAGAAATTTATTGAAATATGTAATCTTTTCAAGCCCAGGCAAAATGGTCGGTGGTCTGTGGTTAAGATGGTTGAGGACACCTAATGCTTCGGCGGACTTTTCTTCAACTTGGACATCAGGAAAAATATTAACATTGTCTTAAAAATTCATAGTCCTAAGTAAAAATATTAAAAAAAAGAAATAACCTACAAAAATGAAGAAGAAGTGGATAATATTGCATATTGGTATGAGACTTCAATGCAAAACTAATTAACCTAATGATTCAAATGACTTTAATGGTGGAATGAGAAAGACAGGTTGCATATCAATACGAAAAGTATTGATATATTTCGATTTTTCTCGATTTAAAATCGATTTAATTGTATATTTAATATATTGGGTATGTAATAATAATTTTTTATAATACTTAATTATATAAAAATGTATAAAAAACAATAGAAATTGTAGTGGGGATGAATTAGTTGAGATTCTTAAATATGTATCGAAACTATTCGGATTTGAGGACGAAAAACTGCATCATTATAAATAAATAATCCAAACTAAATATATTATAATTTTTTAAATTAGGATATATAATTTTTTAGTTAAATATTTACTTTATTTATCAACAATTGAAAAGTAATTAATCAGAAATCGCTTTAAAATGACATGAAAAATGCACTCATTTTGCATAAATATTTACAAAACAGTTACGTGCCTCATTTATTATTGAAACTTGATGATAATTACTTGATAATTAACTTATTATATTTTGCAAAAAATAACAAAAGTTTATAAATTCAATAAAAAATGTATATAAGATTCCATTTCGAAGAGGCAATAGTTAAAAGAAAATAACATCACTAATTGAAAGAACTTCTGATAGACTTTAATATATAAAATATACATAGGGCATATTTAGATATTTATATAAGTTAATACATAAAATTTGTACATACAAAAAGAGTGTTTTATAGTTTATCTGCATCGGTAGTTGATGTTTCGTTATAACTAACGCTCGATCTTCATTATTTATATTTACAAATTTATCAATTAATTATTTCTTAAAACATGTTATTAACAATATTTAATGATGTTATTGTTATTATACCATTAAATTAAAAAAAATAAAATAATACAATCGTCATAAAATAAAATATTTTTATGATGCTATACTAGACAGATGAAAGGGGAACTTGTAAATATGTGTTCAGTTACAATTTCTGAAACAAACATCAGAAGAATTCATGTCATCATGCAAAGTTATTTAATTAAATAATTAATAATTACTATTATAATATACATAATTTAGTGTTATAGTTATAAATTAAATAGTCATGCAATTTTTAAAAACTCAATGCCTAGGTACATATTCCGCAATGAAGCTAGTTTAAGGTGTCGGAATAAAGTTATTACGAATGAAAAGTTTGAATAAAGTTGAAGCATGGGTTGTATAAGCTCTCCCACCCCTCCCCCATTTCTCTGTAAGTCGGAAAATAAATTTATTTACCGTCGAGATTTTTCTATTATAAAATACTGAAGCCGTTGGACAGTCTTTAAGAATGTATTTAATTTTAATATAAGCTTGTTTACAAATTATGCAATCATTTTCTATAATAATTTTCTTGTTATCCATTAACATCCAAAATATGAAATAAAATATTTCAGAAAATATTAACTATTTATTTTTTCATAATTAGTCAAGTAAACAACTCATAACTTTATTTTCGATTAATAATATTTTTTGAAGTCATTGTTATAATTAATTGATTCAAATATTCCGACTTTTCAGTGAAGCAGTTAGTTTTATAATCTTTTATACATATGTCGTTCGAAGAAGTAGCATTTTAAATTCACATTTAAAACTGAGGAAATCAATTTAATAGAATAATATATTATTTATTAGCATTTTAAATAATATAGTAGTTAAGTAATTTATTAAATCCTTAACATATTAAACTATTGAATTAATAAGTAAACTCATCTTCATTTTCTTTTATTTTAAAAATATATATGAGAAATTTATTACGAAACGTATCTTCTTTTAAATACTCTTTAATTATTTTAAACTTTATAAAGCATTCCGTTGTTTATTAGATATAAGAAAATTGCATCATACGAAAAAAAAGAAAATGGTAATGAGGTAATAATGAGAAATATCGTTTAAAAAAATGCAAAATAAAATATTAATAAAAGGAAAAATATAAAATTTCATAATTATGTGTACTGCATCTTGATTGCATTATATAATTGCTTGTATTAATAAAAAATATCTGACGTGTCTGTTACTATATAAAACGAACAAACGTGATATCAAAGGAAAAATAAATTCAAAATCTTAAGGGAAGCAGTTTTAGTTTTATATCCTTGAGGTAATAGTTTCTTTATTCAAGTAAAAAGTGATGAGTGTAACGAAGTAAAATAGTTTGCCATTAATTAATATTATTTATATATTATCAATTATAATTAATATTATTTTAATATTACTTCTTCAGTTGTTTGAATAATATGAAGGATTCGGTAGTTTATCCAACATAAAAAAATCTAACTCCAAAAAGCAAGAAAATAATTATTCAGAAATAAGTATCATAATTTTATTTTATATTGTTCGTATATAGTTATAATTATAACAATATACCTTATGTGTATTAAATGCTATTAACAAAATAAGAAAAAAAATATATCATGAAGAATTATAAATTCTAAGTATTTACAAAATATAAAATACATTTACAATATAAAATAAATTAATTTTAAATACAATTTTTAACTATTTATCCTTTTTATTTATTTTTTTTAACTTACTTTTTTTTCATTATATCATTTTCAACACATGTATGGCATTTTTTATTTTTCATTTTTTTCCCATCACTTTATTAAGAACAATTTAACGTACAAAGACACTGGAAAGGCACATTATCAGTTATCTAAATATTATCATAACTATTAGGGAATAAATCAATATCAAAATATCATTTTTTTAAATCTTATTGCACTGCATTTGATGACACATTACTATCATGAGCGAAACGCTAAGGCAACAGAGGTGTGTCGGTTTTAATATCGCTTACTGCGCCAGTGTCTTGTAAATAAACTTAAAAAACACTTTTCAAAATATTGAAATGATTAAGGACCAGTAAATATGAAACTAAAGGGCAAACTAAACGTCACTAAAGCAAACATCACTATCTCTGGTTAAATTGCGAACAACTTCGTCAAAGATAAAATGCAAACAGGCTAAACACTGCGTTGGGCAAACACAAGATAATATCGATAAATCTATGTAAACTGGGTTGCAAGAGTAGTCTATAGGAGTATTAAAGAATAATATTTAGTATAAGAATAAGATATTATTATATAAAAAGAAAAGCCAATTTTCGTTTATGATCACTAGGGTCCGGATTTATATGTATTTAGGTATTATTTGTATTTACATATTGTTGAATCACGGTATGTGGCCAATGCTATCGTGGGAAAATGACCAATGAAAAAACAAAACCAATGCTTCTAAATATAGAAGTTTTAGAAAAATGCAACCACCTAGCAATTGTCCGATTTTTTAATGATTATTTGGGAGTACTTTGGCCGAGGGGGGGGGGGGGGGTTCATAATATAGGCAGGAAAAGCTCTCAAAATATTTTAACCAAAATTAATTCAAGTGGCATGTCTTGCACAAGTCTGTCATAGGATTGCTGAGGATGTACGAAGTGAGTTTTAAGATGAAGATTCACTGATTTCAAATGTAAAAATGTATTTTTAAAAGCGCTAAGTCGAGTCAGTTTTTAAAAGATCTTTACCCATCCTTAACATTACCACTACAACCTTTTGTTACAAGATCGGGTACTTGGCTAGAAGCCGCCATATACTACAGTGAAAATTTCACAAAAATGAAGGATGTTTTGTCGAAACTCGAGGAAAACGCAGTAGCTATAGAAAAGGCCAAAGAAATAATGGAACCATGTACATTAGTTCAAAATTGAGCATATATTTCCTCGAACTTCTCTTTTTTGCCAAACAAGATCGCTCTTTTGGAGACCCAGAATGTCTCCCTCAGCGACAGTACTGCAACGGTGAACAACGTCTTTCAGATATTTGAAAATATTAGTTGAAGGTACTTTTTTTACTAATTATTAAATATTTATTTCTACTACTTCCTATACGTTCATTACAGGTCCAGGAAAAAAATAAGACATAAACTTGAGGATGTGATGAGAAAAAATCCTGGTTTTGAAGAAATCAGAAGAACCGCTCATATTCTAAGTAGGAAGAATTTTAGTCTAGAAATTTCGCTCACACCCAACGAAATTGCAGCGTTCAAACGGGCGCCCATTATTTCGGTAGCGTTCATTTAGCAGATACAAAAATATTCTGCCTTCACATCGAAGTAACTTTACATTTGATCAGTTAAAAATGTCGAAACTTCTAATAGTTTTGAGGAATAAATCATTATTTTTTTTCTATAGTATTTCCGTTTCGATGTTAACGTAGAATGACGATTTCTACATATATATTAAAATTATGTTAATTACCTTACTATAATAAAATAGATTAGTTTTTTATATTACATATTCCTTATTTTTACTTACATATTCATGAAAAAGTAAATCCATATATATGTACATATTTCACATATAAATCCGGACCCTAGTGATCACTACGGCTAAAACTAATGAACCAATATGTTCCAACCACCTGATTTTCATAGTTCAAGGAAGGTTTAGCTACAATAAAGTCTACTGATTTTCAAATAGATCGAAAGTCAAATTAAAAAAGCAACAGTGAAGTTTGAAAATGGACCAATAGATGGCGAACAACATTCTATATGAGAGGTTGCAAAAGTACGGTGTTATATAAAGTTTGAAATTTATAATAAAATTTACTTATATTCAATTGAATTATTAAAAAATATTTAAATTTGTGGAACCCTGTGGTCTTAAAATCGACCGATACTTATTTAACGCCATTCCGCAATTGAGTTTTAACTAGCTATATCATCTTCATAGTTTTGGGAAGGTTTCTCAATAATAAAATTTACAATAACAAAAATTCAAAAGTACATTGTTGAGTGGCAGAAATGAGGTTTGCCACAATGTCATATACTTTTATAGTTAGAAATTCAAATCACATCAGGTGAAATCAATTAAATTATTTTTGCCGAATTAAAATGATTACTAAATCTAAATGTCGATCCTTTGCTTTTTGAAATTGTGTTTAAAAATATGAATCATGGATCTTTAGTTGTAATCACTGACAATGCAGTCCATTACCTCTAAGCTTTTTAATAGCCTGGTCTGGATTACCAACTCATACATTAAAATTTAAAATTAAATGGCAAATTATGTTTTCACGTGAGCTTCAACCACCTAATCAGTGCAATTTTAACCAGGTTAAATTTTAACATGCGTAGAAACATCATTGAAGGAATAATGCTCAATTGGATACTTCAATACAAGATTTTTATACATCAACAAATAAAATTTCAATTATTAGTTATTATTTAAGTTCTTTACTTATGAGAGCGGGAGGGAGGGGGGGGGCGTTAGTTCAATGGTTAAGGTTTATCGATTTTTGGGGAAAATATTGGATAATCGTGTCTTTAACATAGTTACGTTATCATTATCTATTGATTCCTCTTCTTATTCATTTACAGAATTTATTGAAAGATTGTTGAAGACTTTGGGTAACATTTGTGATAGAATAAGTAATAAAACCAGAACATTTGAAATTGTTACTTTTCACATAATCACCATACGTCATATAATCAGTAAATTTAGTCATTTAGGTGACTTAAATCATTTTTGGTTGAAATATACATAAAAAAAAAATTTATATGTGCGTTTTAAATAAATAAAGCTTTTTAAATAGTTGTATTATATAGTGTTAGTCATCAATTACTACTAAGTAGTATAACAACATAAAACAACATACAAAAATGCTTATGGATACTAGACTAAAATGACTAGAAACTGCACGTTGTTTTCGACTTCATCATTTACTATAAAACCGTTGAAACCTTTAAAAGTATTACAAGAAACTTATTACATGACAGTTATTAGATCTATTTGGAAATACGGAGTTGAGCTTCGGGTCTCATCTAAACCACCCAATTCACCTCGTATCCACTCCTTATAATCCAAACACCTTAAAAAATGCTCAATGCTCCTTACTTTTTTACAAACAAACATATCCATAAAGATCTTAATGCGCCATATGTTGCTGATTTATTCCTAAACCAGGTAAGTATCCTTTCATATTAAACTCTATAACCATACAAATCCAATAGTGTCTCAACTTGCTTTCCATTCTGAAAAGAATATGATCACGGGACCTTCTAATATAGAACATAAATTGAAGTGCTACCAATGAGTAGTAGCTTTACAAGCAATAGGCATATTACTATGAGCATAATCTTCACACTGTATTTTTATTTTATCGTATACAATTCCAAAAATTGTTTTTTTAAAAAAAAAAGATGTTATGAATATTTCTGCTTGTTAATTGGAAATATTCTTGTCAAGCTGGATGGAAAGCTGAATTTTGGGTAATTTTTACTCTTTTTCAATATGAAGAAAATAAGCTTGGCGCTAATCAAATTATCTTTCCCTGATTTAGTGAAGGAATCCACCAAAATCTTGGATTATCGTCGTACAGGTTGGCAAATGATTTATTAACTGGATCCACCTGTGAGTTACCTGAGGAGGAATAGGTGAATGCCTCCCCTACCTGCTCAGGTTTTCCTTTAGGTGACCCTTCCAGCCCTGGGAACACAACAAACACGGCAAGTATGTTCATGGTCAAGAAGAAGCCACTCCTTCATCTCGATAAGATGAAGATTCTGATGCAGGCATCTCCAGTGATTGAGACATCATGCAATTTTTTAATATATTTATAAATCCTCGCATACTACGCATTTTTTACCCGTAGAAGATTTTCATGATACAGAAATTCCAGGAGTGATTGAAGTTAAGTGTTGAGTGTCTCATCTTCGTTCCTTGGATTGATAAAGAAACTTAAACACAAATTAAAAAGAAAAAAAAAAATAACTCCTTACTTCAACTTATTCTAGTGCGGGCAAGCTGATTTTCTTCATTGTTAATTTTTTTTTTTTTTAACCTTTTGATATAAAACAAATTTTCTATCCTACAGCAACGTTTAATGTCATTTCTCTAATTTGAACAAATACGATTCAGATATTGTAAAATAATATAATTTGGATATCTCTCTTTTCAGATTTTAATTCACACCTGTTATTAGGGTAACGATCAGTGAATGTGATGAAATTGAATACTACAGGCCTTGAATGCGTGTGGGAGACTAGTACTCAATAGTACCTCCTCCTGGCATGGGTTAAAGAGATTTATTTGAGCAAATCTCTCATCCAGCCTCTTTTAAGTCTTCTGAGAGTATTTCCAGGTATGTCAGTCGTGGCCATGTCATTAATGAGTATGTTGTTATGTCCATGAAGTCTGTCATGAAATCGTCTATAAAGGTTATGTATATGTTTCTTTACTGTGGGTATTTCTAAATCAGTGTGAAGCGTGTGGTTTGAAATGTACCAAGGTGATTTCGTGATTAGTCTGAGTAATTTTGATTGGAATATTTGTATTTTTTAGGGTGTGTATTTTTTGCAGTCCCGTATATTTGTGTGGCGTATGTCTATATGGGTTTAAGTAAGTAAGTGTATGTATTCAGTCGTTGTCGGAGTTTTAATGTCGACCGTTTATGAAGCATTGGATACAGAAGTTTTAATCTCTTGGTTAGACTGAGACGTTTTTGTTTTACGTGTGGGCCCCAGGTCATTCTTCTATCAAATGTAAGTCCTAAGTAATGAATTTCGTTTGTTTGTGGTAAGGGTTGATTGTCGATGAAGACAGGTGGAAAAGAGTCTTGTCTGGGTGTTAAGGTTATGTGCTGTGATTTGGTGTAGTTTAGTTTTATTTTCCATTGTTTGAACCAGTCTTGTAGTATTGTTAAGTGGTGTTGAAGAGTTAATGATGCAATTGTGGGGTCTTTATGTATAGTTAATATTGCTGTGTCATCAGCGTATGTTGCTGTCAATGATTGAGGGCTAAGTGGCATATCGTGAGTGTAAAGAATATATAACAGTGGAGCTAGTATTGACCCTTGTGGTACTCCGGCTTTTACTGGATAAATAGAGGAGATTTCTGAACCTTGTCGGACAGAAAAAAATCTATCAGAGAGAAAAGATTGAAGGGTCAGATAATAGGTAAAAGGAAGAAGATTTTTCAATTTAAAAAGAAGTCCGTCATGCCAAACTCTGTCAAATGCTTGAGCTACAGCTAGAAATGCCCCAGTAGCATATAGTCTTTTCTCGAGTGAGATTGATATGAAATCCGTTACACGGTGTAGTTGATGAACTGTTGAGTGAAATGACGGAATCCAAATTGATGTGTAGGCAGTACTTGTTTATCTGTCAGTATGTCTAGTATTCGTCGGTAAAATAATTTTTCAAAATTAGAACTTTAGAACACAAAGGAAATAGGCTAATTTGTCGGTAGGAAGAAGGTGAATCGGTGTTTGTTTGGTTTATGTATCATGGTAATATAAGAATATTTCCATTGAACTGGGAATTTTGTAGTCCTGAGAATTGCGTTGTAAAGTGTAGTTAGAAAGACTATAGAAAGACTTTTTGGGCATTTTCGGGAGAAGGTCAGCGGTGATTAAGTCAAATCCTGGAGCTTTTTTTTGTGATAGCTTTCTGATTACTTGCAATACATCAGAAGGAGTGAAAGACAGTGGTGGTAATGTCAATTGAAGGGGAGCTTCTAGAGTTTCTTGTAGGTAATTTTCATATTCATTGTCTTGATAGTCTGTATGTGGTGTAAAAAAAGTCGACAAATGTTCAGCAAAGAGTTCAGACTTTTCTTTTTCCGACACCACCCAGGACCCATCTTCTTTTCTGAGAGGCGCTATCACGTCGTGATGCTTTAAAAGTTTTTTAGTGTGCCTCCATAAGCTTCCGTCGTCTGTCGTGATATTGGATAAGTAGTAATCGTATTTGGTCTGTTTGATTTTCATAATTTGTCTTTTCAGTCCGTTATTCAATTTATTAAATGTTTGCCTGTCTGAAGGAAGTCTGTCTGTTTGCCATGCCTTTCGTGCCCTTCTCTTTGCTGTGATCAGGTCCCTGATGTACTGTGGGTAACTCGGTAGAGAACCTCTTTTGTTCATTCTAGGAACGGATGAGGCCCATGCAGATTCCTGTACAGCTTTGGTAAATACATCAACTGCTTCTTCAATTTCTTCTTCGGTTTTTAGTTGCATTGGTATCAGCAGTTTCGAATTTAACTTGGATTGATAGCTATCCCAATCCATAACGCCTTTGTTTAGGAATAATCTTTTTTCTTTTTTCATAGGTTCATCAAAAAGTGTCAAATGAACCAGGGAATGATCAGAGCATAGATCGGAACTGCTACTTATTGTGTAAGGCATGGTACGTAGTCCTTTAGTGATGAAAAAATCAAGTAAGTCAGGGGTTTTCTGTCTCGATGTGGGCCAGTAAGTTGGAGTATTTGGGGATATAGTGTTTAACGAAAGTTTATGGAGAACAGATGTTAAATTTCTATCTCTCGGAGTACACAAACGGGAGCCCCAAGCTTGGTGTTTGGCATTATAGTCTCCACCAGCGACAAAACATTTTCCCAGTTTCTCGAAGAAACTATTGAACATGTGAGATGAAATGGCAAACCTGGGGGGACAATACACAGTTGCCAGTGTTATTAGTCCAAGAGCCGAGGCCAAATTTCGTGACTTATTTGAAGAAAAATTTTAGACATACAGCCATAAAATGTCCACCCTCAGCAATCAATTTGCACTTGTCTGCCAACTCAAAGCGGGGGCGTTTCAAAATGGCGACCACCGAAAGGGGGTAGCAAATATCAAAATATAATATTATTTGAAGATGATTTATTTAAAGCAAACAAGAAACTGCAAACCCCCTAGGTGCCAAAAAAACGCTGTCTGCCAAAATTTGGAGGGGGCGTCGCACCGGCAGACAGAATTCAAAATCCTCGTTTTTTGAGTCCAAAAGTGGACCATTTGAAGACGATTTATTTCAAGCACACAAGAAACTGCATGGTCACTAGATGACAAAAACCGTTGTCTGCCAAAATTTGGAGGGGGCGTCGCACCGGCAGACAGAATTCAAAATCCTCGTTTTTTGAGTCCAAAAGTGGACCATTTGAAGACGATTTATTTCAAGCACACAAGAAACTGCATGGTCACTAGATGACAAAAAAACGTTGTCTGCCAAAATTTGGAGGGGGCGTCGCACCGGCAGACAAAATTCAAAATCCGCTTTTTTTCAGTCCAAAAGTTGACAATTTGAAAACGATTTATTTGAAACACACAAGAAACTGCATACTTCCTAGATGTCAAAAAACGTTGTCTGCTAAAATTTGGAGGGGGCTAAGCACCGTCAGACAAAATTAAAAATCCGCGTTTTTTCAGTCCAAAAGTGGACAATTTGAAGACGATTTATTTGAAGCACACAAGAAACTGCACACTTCCTAGATGACAAAATTCAAAATCCGCGTTTTTTCAGTCCAAAAGTTGACAATTTGAAAACGATTTATTTGAAACATACAAGAAACTGCATACTTCCTAGATGTCAAAAAACGTTGTCTGCTAAAATTTGGAGGGGGCTAAGCACTGTCAGACAAAATTTAAAATCCGCGTTTTTTTCAGTCCAAAAGTGGACAATTTGAAGACGATTTATTTGAAGCACACAAGAAACTGCATACTCCCTAGATGACAAAAAACGTTGTCTGCCAAAATTTGGAGGGGGCTAAGCACCGGCAGACAAAATTCAAAACCCCTGTGAAGGCGTCACACCGGCTGACATTGTTCAAAACACATCCTTTCCGTCCAACAGTGAACTTTTTGAACATGATTTCCTTTTTTATTTGATTTATAAGTAGTTTTTCTCTAGAATAATATATGGAAATTATATTATGTTGCTTCCTACGTATGGTACAATATAATTATTTTAATGTTAAAAATACCAATTAATACATATGAACAGTAATAATATAAATACCGGCGATATAATTAAAAAATGAATAATATTTCAACTTATAAAGTTATGAAATATGTACTATCCTGGAACAAAATACGTGGAAAACATGTAGTTCTTCGTAAACGTATGTTCTTGGAAAATCGAATGTTCATAGTCGTTTGATCGAATAACTCGGAAACCGTTCCTATTAGTATATTTTGAGCTATGTACATTATGAAGCAAATCAAATTTGCAAGAAATTTGGCACTATTCATTTCTTTTTCTTTCATCTATAGTTTTCAAACGGTTTGGCCACCAATGATTGGCTAACTTGTGGTAAGTAACTGGCTAAATTTCCTACCATACTGCATATATGAAATTTATATAAAGTTATGTAAAATACCCACGCCGGCATTTTTGACACATTTTTCGTTACTACCCCAAAAATTTTCTTCCGATCCAAAATTTATTTTTCTCAACTGATAGCTGCCTAAATTTGCAATCAGGCCCATATATTAAATTGATATAAAATCACGTAAAATACCAATGCCAGCACACCAAAACCTCGTACTGTTGTGAATTCCAAGTTTTTTGACACATTTTTCGTTATTACCCCAAAAATTTTCTTCCGATCCAAAATTTATTTTTCTCAACTGATAACTGCCTAAATTTGCAATGAGGCCCATATATTAAATTGATATAAACTCATGTAAAATACCAATGCCAGCACACCAAAACCTCGTACTGTTGTGAAATCCAAGTTTTTTGGCACATTTTTCGTTATTACCCTAAAACTATTCTTCCGATCCAAAATATATTTTTCTCAACTGATAGCTGACTAAATTTGCAATCAGGCCCATATATTAAATTGATATAAAATCATGTAAAATACCAATGCTAGCACACCAAAAACCTCGTACTGTTGTGAAATCCAAGTTTTTTGGCACATTTTTCGTTATTACCCCAAAACTATTCTTCCGATCCAAAATTTATTTCTATCAACTGGTAGCTGACTGATTTTGCAATGAGGCCCATATATTGAATTGATATAAAGTCATGTAAAATACCAGTGCCAGGACACCAAAACCTCGTACTGTTGTAAAATCCATATTTTTGGCACATTTTTCGTTATTACTTCAAAACTATTCTTCCGATCCAAAATTTATTTTTCTCAACTGATAGCTGACTAAATTTGCAATCAGGCCCATATATTTAATTGATATAAAATCATGTAAAATACCAATGCTAGCACACCAAAACCTCGTACTGTTGTGAAATCCAAGTTTTTTGGCACATTTTTCGTTATTACCCCAAAACTATTCTTCCGATCCAAAATTTGTTTTTATCAACTGATAGCTGCCTAAATTTGCAATCAGGCCCATATAGACCAATGCCAGCACACTAAAACCTCGTACTTTTGGATTTCAATTAAATATTCATCTATAAAATGTGATATCAAATTCAGTCAAATTTCAGTTGAAAAAAGTAAATTTTCGTTTAGACAAATTGTTTTGGACTAATATCGAAAAATAATCTAAATAATTTGTATTTTACAACAGAACTTGTTTTTAGCGTTGGCACGGGTATTTTACAGAGCTTGATCAAAGTTTTATATATAGGGTCTGATTGCAAATTTAGTCAGCTATCAGTTGAGAAAAATAAATTTTGGATTGGACGAGTAGTTTTGGGGTTATAATGAAAAATGTACCAAAAAACTTGGATTTTACAACAGTTCGGGGTTTTAGCGTGCTGGCACGGGAACTTTACATGACTTTATATAAATTTCATATATGAGGTCCGTTAGAAAATTTAGCCAGCTATCAATTGAAAGAATAAATAAATTTTGGATCGGACGAATAGTTTTGGTGTTATAACGAAATATGTGCCAAAAACTTTAACTTTACAATAGTACGGATTTTTAGCGTCCTGGCATGGGTATTTTAAATAACTTTATATACATTATATAGATAAATTATATTATATTATACAAATAAGTTTTATGTATAATGTCTGAAAGGAAATTTAGTCAGCTAAATTTTGGATTAGAGTTATAACCGACAACGGAAAAGTACCAACTGCTTCTTTTCACGAAGAAGTGCGACTTATATGAAGTTAGTCAATCTTTGGTGGCCAAACCGCTCTAAAACTATTGATCTGAGAACAAAATGACTATTACAAAATTTGTTGCAAAGTTGATTTGCTTGAATAACGTATAATAGAACACAAAATATACTAAAAGTAACGATTTCCGAACTTCTAAGAAATACTATTTTCAACCTCTTTCCTCCACCTCTGCAACCTCTATTTTTTTTTTAAAGCGGCACTCACCTTTATTGGAAAATTCATAAATTTTCATTCATAACAGTGGACAGGTTACACCCATGCATTACAAAAAAAGGGTGAAATAACTCGGTATGTTTTCCTATCGGGCTCTTGGTCTATCATTTTACAAATCAATTAACTGGACTACTATACAAGTTTTATAAGAATTTTGTTCCAGGATAGACATATTTCATAACTTTATAAGTTGAAATATTATTCTTTTTTAATTATGTGGCCGGTATTTATATTATTACTGTTCATATATATTAATTGGTATTTTTTACATTAAAATTTTAAAACAAGATTATTTTGTATTAAAATAATTTTATTGTACCATACGTAGGAAGCAATATAATATAATTTCCTCAAATCATTCTAGAGAAAAAACTACTTATAAATCAAATAAAAAAGGAAATCATGTTCAAAAAGTTCACTGTTGGACGAAAAGGATGTGAGTTTTGAACAATGTCAGCCGGTGTGACGCCTTCACAAGGATTTAGAATTTTGTCTGCCGGTGCTTAGCCCCCTCCAAATTTTGGCAGACAACGTTTTTTGTCATCTAGGGAGTATGCAGTTTCTTGTGTGCTTCAAATAAATCGTCTTCAAATTGTCCACTTTTGGACTGAAAAAACGCGGATTTTGAATTTTGTCTGCCGGTGCTTAGCCCCCTCCAAATTTTGGCAGACAACGTTTTTTGTTTTTTCGTCATCTAGTGAGCATGCAGTTTTTTGTCTCTGTATGCTTGAAATAAATCGTCTTCAAATGGTCCACTTTTGGACTGAAAAAACGCGGATTTTGAATTTTGTCTGCCGGTGAGACGCCCCCTCCAAATTTTGGCAGACAACGTTTTTTGTCACCTAGGGGGTTTGCAGTTTCTTGTTTGCTTTAAATAAATCATCTTCAAATAATACCATATTTTGATATTTGCTACCCCCTTTAAGAGGTCGCCATTTTGAAACGCCCCCGCTTTGAGTTGGCAGACAAGTGCAAATTGATTGCTGAGGGTGGACATTTAATGGCTGTATGTCTAAAAGTTTTCTTCAAATAAGTCATGAAATTTAGCCTCGGCTCTTGGACTATATAGTGTTATGTTTTGTGTAAAGTGTGATTGCAGTGGCCTGTGTGTGGGGTGTATGTGGTGTATGTATTAAATTGTGTCGAAGTGAAGATTTGATGACGATGGCTGTGCCTCCGTGAGCAGTGTTATCTGGATGGTCCGTTTGGTAAATAGTGTAGCCAGGAATGTGAATTTTAATATTTTTTGGAGATAAACATTTCAAGGTTTCATTCATTAATAAAGGAATTGAAAATGGGACTAAACTATTTCACTAAACATTGAAGATGAACTGTATTTGATTTAATTGCGTATTAGGAATCGAAAACTAGTATTTTCACGTAATAAAATGGAAAATAATCTTTATTCTTGGACATATCGTTCTTTAACAATAACAAAAATGTAGAGTATTATGGTATTATTGTCTGAGTGACATTATTTTCTTGATTGGAGATTGTAACATTTCTTCTTCGTTTTCCTGCATGGGATTTGTTTTTAATTCTGTAAAAAGGATGCTTGGTCATTAGGAGACGAATGATGTATAATAACAAAATAATTCGATATCACAAAACTATTGCCAACGTCAGCGGTATCAATCGGTTCCTAGGAATCGACTTTGGATCATCGATCCTCGATAACAATTCTTTTTTCAAGAATCGATGGAACCAAAAAATCGACACATCCATAATATTTTATGATAAGCCTATCTGTTAAGGAAAGCCATTCATAAAGGAATGTCCTATTATGTCTGAGCAAGTAATGATATTGTCAAAAAAAAAAAAAAATAGTCGCTTATACGAGCAATGACCGGAAGAGTAAAATTTCTTAAATAATAAACTTGGAATTTCAAAATGTATATAAATAATAAGTGGTTATTATTTTAGAAAACCAATGAAGTTATGAATATAAAATAAATATCAACGCTATTAAAAAATAAAGAAAAAAATTAAAACAAGAAGAAATGAATCAAGATTAAGAGAAGATTAATGGAACGAAAATGGCATTAAAAGAGGCGAAGAGAGAGGAAAAAGATGAAATTAAAAGTAAAATGTCAGGTGAGTCAGGCCCAGTCGTCCTTGCAAGTCTAGGATCTTTGGCTATCCAGAATTTATTTATACTCACCAGGTTTAGGTTTTTAAAAACCTGCTCAAAAGTTCAAAAACCTTTCCACAACATGTATACAGGTGCTCATTCTTTTAGTATAAAAAATTAATTTTACGTTTACCTATTCTTGTGGAAGCTTTATACATTTCCGATGTGATTATATTTATATAAAAATTTTATTGACTTTTATAACTGTATACAATTAAATGTATTGAGAATGATTACAATGACATGTCAATAACTTGCAAAGAACTACTCACCAGTAGCACTTCAATAAAAGTTCTACATTAGAAGGTCTCTTTGCCGACCTATTTTCAGACACATCGGAGGGTTATCAGGAATCGAATGTGAAACAAGTTGAGAGACTAGTGGATGCGAGGGGGTTTGGAGTTTACTATGACTGGTATTTGATTTGTATTACTGATGATAGGTATCTGGTTTGTGCTAAATCAACAACATATGAGGGATGGAATTCCAAAATCAACTAAATCCAATTTCCAGATTTTTATTTTTTTTTTATTGAATAGAATTTCGAATAGACTATCTTTAGGTGAAAGGTTTTCTGAGAAAAGTACTAAAATCACATTGAAAACGGATATACAAAACATAAGTTCCCTTCCTAATCCAATCTGGTCTTTACCTTTATCTACCAGCTGTGAAAAAATTTAAAAAATGGACTTAGCTGGTTGTGGAATTCTACGCTTCATATTAAACACCATATGGATCGGATTCAAGAAGAATTGGGAGGTATAGTGGAGACCCTAAGCTCAACTCTGTATATCCAAATAGGTATAACTGTCATGTAAATAAATTTATTGTAAACTTTGAACATTTGTCTAGTAAATGTTGGAGTAGTCTTTAACGACGAGCAGTTCTTCGTCGTTTTAGTCTTGTATGCGGAGTTCAAGTAACATGTTTGCCCAAATGTCTTAGGTTTACGAAGAACGGAAAAAGTAATTCGATGAAGTTAATTTGGATTTATTTATATCCTTCAATTTGGAGATAATTTTTACTGGATTATGTCCACATCAATGTGACTTTTTAGTCCCGATGTCTGGCTTAACGAAGTGTTAAGCAGCCTCTGAATGCCTGCAAGTTTCTACAGAGATAGGACAAATAATAACAAACGGTTGCTAATCTTCACTAAACACTCCCTTTTTCAAACTATCGAAAACTTTCTTGTGTTGTTTCTCTTCCGCTTCTTAAATCATTCTGAGTATCTTCACAACTTTCTATTTCAGTAACCGTTTTTGATATTTTACTGCTAACTCATGTATTTTTTATGGAAATATAATATATGTTTGCTTTGTATACTAGAATGAACAGTATTATGGAGTTTGTTTAAAAGTATAAGATCCTTCACATTGTCTAAAACCTAATCATTTATTAAGCCAAGGAGAAGTAAAAAAAATTGCTTTATCAGATTTATTTACGGGCTTTATCCCGATTTCCGACTTCCTCTGTGTATTCATATTTTAAATACCAACCTATATTCATAATCTTCTTATTCTGCGTCCTCCACCCACCTCTTAAATACAATAACTCAACCAATCAACATCTATACTATTGTGTATCGAACTGCATCCTAAAAATCTTTACTTTATCCGTACTTCCTCATTATGGAATTCGTTGCCTATCTTAATTCGAAAATGCTCCTCTCTAACTTCCTTTAAATATTATATATTTTGTTAACCTTCCAGATTTATCAATCTTCCAAGCAAGCGTAAAATATGTTTATTTATTCCGGCATTGTGTTCCATCCACAATCGTCAAGTAGTAGGAGTACCTCCAGACGACACAGAACTTCCAGAAATGGTAAAAAAGATATCTATCGCCGAAAGGCAAAACAAGACCTGTATTACTTATTATTGTTTATATGTTTGATTTCAATGATGTAGATTTTAAAAAAAAGTATGTTTAAGTTGTGTTAGAAGTATATTTAAGTTGTATTTTTTAAAAATGATTTTTCCTTTATTTTTTACATTATAATGTTTTTAGTAATCAATTATTGTAGCCAGACGATTGCCCGATGTATTGTACTCTTATGTTTTTCTGAGGGGACAAGTTGTTCCATAGTAAAGTTTATTTTCTTCTTCTTCTAAAATACCTATTTATTGAATACTCAGACCAATACGCTACTTGGATTGAATTTGTACAAACAATATAGTGCAATCTATTGAACACAATTCTTCTTATGTCAATTGAAAGATGATGTAAATGCTTATGATTGTTGAAGGGATATATTATTTAATTAATTATATTATTTTTCTTTTTTAAATAATAAAATAGTAATTTTATTTCTTATAATCACAATGACCTTATATTTGGTATGTATGACAATGACTTATATGGTGATGTATGTTGGAAATTTTTTTCGTACGTTTATAGTTACCACATTTTTTGCTTTTATAGCTTTGCTGATAAAATCTGCAATTCAGCCAGCAGAGCTACCCTACCGTCTTTAGGACAATCTGCGCAGAATCAGACCATCTTGTCATTCATTCATCTCCTCCATAAAACTGATAATGATTATATTTTACACGAGTCACCGACAGAACTGATTTGCATAGATGGGCTATAAGGTAGGAGCTGATTGGGAGAGGGGCCACCCCGGAGACAGGACCTAATGACAGATCCTGCAGGACACAGGACTAAATAAAAATAAAGGATGATCCTCTGACCGGTCTCGATTCCCACGGGCGGGAAGGTCGCCCTGCAAGGACGGACGTTTCTTCTGGTGCAACGGAGGCCTGGTGCAACGGTGGCTCTGGTGCATGGTGCAAAGGGACTGCTTTTTGCGCCCCGCCGCATACCTCCGCCCTGTTTTTCTTCCATGTCTAGTCGAGCTTTGACCTAACTCGACCACTTTGTGAAATAATTCGCTCCCTAGGGCTGATATTATTTCGGCCGATTAGGGCAAATTGGTTCGGTTTTTCTGACAGATAGCCAACGGTTTCCGGTTTCCATGTCGATTGTGAGAAAATCGAAAAGTTCCCACCAGGTACCGGCTGTCATTTTGAAGAGGTTGGATTTGCTTCTTTTTTTTTTATAGCGATATAACTTGGCGCATTCCAAATTGAAATTATCACCACTGAAATATTTTTAAAATCTCTACTAATGGAATTGCTTATAAACAGAAGTGGTAATACTTACAAGCAAAACCATTGTTAAAAAATATTTTTTATTACACATAGCTAAAACTACCATATAAATGATTTTAGGATGATAGAAAATAAATATGCTTTAAAAATGTTCAAAATGCAGAGGGTTTTATAGTCAGGTTATTAACAATAAATCCAATGTTGTTTATCTTTGATTACACAAACGTATAAAATATAATATTTATTGATATAGAGGAGAAAAAAAAAGCTGTACAATTTCTTGTATAGTGAAACAACCTCAAGAGAAAAACAATATTGAACAATATTGCAAAAATTATATGTAATCAACTGAAATTGATGGTGTTTATGAACATTTTTAAATCTAATATTGCTTCTGTTTAGTAATTCATTTATAAAATACAATCAAAGAGAAGTAAACAGCTCGGGTAAGAATAAATTTATTTATGGATAATTAAAGTACAGTTTAAACTTTTATTATAAATTCATTTGATTTGATGGATTAAAACAAGGACCAGAAGTCACTCCTTTGATTATTCTCGTGTCCCGTCCTAACATTCTAAATCCTTCCTTATCGAGTCAAAAATATAAATATAATAACAAATCGATAGTGCTCTAAATGTTCTATATTTTTCTGAATTATTATAGTATTCATTTTCCACAAATTCAAATATCAAATAAATATATGAATTAAAAGAAACTCCTTGTATTAAACGAGAAATAAGTATGGAGAATATATTACTGTATTTATTTTGACCAACTGTTCTAAGCAAACTTTTACTACTACGTAAAATATATCTGCCGCTAACTTGCCTTCGATGGGGGTACTGAGAAAGACTGATTGAAATTTAGAATCCAAGATAAAGACTGTATTTCATGATTGAAAATGGTTGACGTTTGACAGGACAGTTCAAATGTCTAGGATTAAGGATTCCTCCAGCAAATATAAGTAGCTTGTTGCCTATTGCTAGGGTTGAGTTAATGTTTGTAATCCATTTAGCTATACAAATATTTTGAGCTCTTGTCTTTAAGTATATCACATGGAAACCAAAAGATTAGAATTACGATGAAGCCACAATAATTTGCCTAAGAAAACCGACGAAACAACATAACCGGCAAGAGATGGGAGTAGAATCTAACAAATAAATGTTGCAAATAAATCGTCAGTCACTTAGCATTCATTACATATATAAATTTATTTTTAATAATGAATTATTGGGAATTTTCTGGTATAGGACCCTGTTCTGACTGTTGACACATAAAAATAAATAGTAATTTACTCACAGGACCGAGGTGCTCACCACACTGTCGGAAGAATTCAGGATGACTTTTATTATGACTACAAGGACTTTAATCAGTGCCTTTACTTTTATGAATGGCGTCTTCTCTTGATATAAGTTATGGTTTAAATATTAACAAAATATTTTCACCACTCTACGGTATGATATATTTATAACGTATACTGTAGGATACCTTGCATTTAAGGCTTATAGGATATTAATAAACCATAAAACTTGTTGAAAATAGAAAAAAAAATCATGAAGATCTTTATTCAAAAATTTTTTTTTTTATTTTTTATCATATTGAAATTTAAAGAAAAAAAAAAGTCCAGTAAATGTGAAAATAAGGTACATGACAACATGAAAATTCTTTGTGAAGCAACTACCAACTACTTCAATAAAAGTTCTATCAGAGAAGGTCTTGAGGCCACCTTCTTTTTAGTCACCTCTGTGGGTTGGCAGGAACAGAATGGGAAGCAAGTTGAGAGACTTGTGGATTTGATTATGGAGTTTAATATGAGAGGATAGGTATGTGGTTTGGGTTAAATAAGCAAAATATAGAACATTAAGGTCTTTATTAATATGTTTAAGTGTGGTGAAGTAAGGAGCATCAAGGATTTTAAGAAGGATTTTGGATTGCAGGGATTGATTACGGGATGAGTTAGATGGTTTAGAGGAGTCCCAAAGCTCATTATTCAAACGAGAATCAGATTCTTATATGTTTTAGGTTCCCCTAGTTGATTTGGGAGTATTAAAAAAAAAAAAATTCAAATGTTTTTACTTTATTTTTTATGTATAATTTTATACTTCAAAATCGTATGGCCTTTATATAGTAAATTGTTAAGAGGATACCATCACGATGATTAAAACGAGCAGTAAAGTTGTAAAAGTCTGAAGGTTAGATGGTATCATTGTGTTAGGCCTGATTTTTTAGATTGGCTTTTGATGGAGTGGTAGGAATGGAGTGTGATGGTGTCAGTATCAAGCCTTAGGGCTCCCTCAGCCATTTTCGTTTATTTACTTTTTTTAGTGGCATTTAAATATATTAGTCATTTTTAAATATGTAACATTTTTTAAAATAAGAGCCTCTAAAGAATGGAGAGTAGATTGGATACATGGGAACTTAGCGAGGAGGTAGAGCTAGGGGTAATAAATAAGCGTTATGCACGATATTTCAAATTACTGGCCCTCGCGTGGGTGGCTGCCGGCTCTACTCCCACGGAATTCTGCCCCAGGCTGCACTTTTTTAAAAATGTGATGCACCGCCGAATGTAATCGGTCTTCGATAGATAACAGATCACCTCTTAGTTTAGTTCAATCTTAATGTCCACAACCATTATTATAGCCGATTTTAGAATCAATAAAGCACCCTTATTTTTATTATATTCAAAACGTATATGTTTATGATATTAGAATGAGTTGTTACCTTTCAAGAGATTATTCCCTTCTTTCTTTCTTTCTTTTTTTTATCCGCCTTGTAGTAAATCGTGCGTGAAGAAATTTTTACCCCAACATTTCACAGGTACTTTTATTGTATGAATGCTGGACTATAATCGTCCCTAGTGATATTTGAAAGGATGATTCTGAGAAAAAACGCTAAACTTTCGCCTCTCTAAAAAGTAGTTTGTCAAATCCTGACGTCTGAGATGGGCAGGACATGTTGCAAGACAGAGTGATAATGAAATCTCCAAATGAATTCTTTACAAAAAGATTTTTTGACGAAGAAAAGATGGCATAGCTTGCATGTGGGTGGGTGGATTGTGGTGCTGCAGACGCGGAGAAAATGAGCAGCAGCACAGAAGTCTAGGGGCTCAGACTACGGTGAGCTTTGACTCTCCACTAGTTGTAGCACCATCAAACAACAACAAAAGGTAATAAAACAACTTTTATTACAGAAATTTTAATGAATTAAAGGGTTTGATAGAGCGGTAATGTAAATTAATTTTTTTAATACAAGCTAGTTCTTTGGATGAAGAAATTATAGGCAGAAATGTTAGGGAGCAAAATCTGAATATTTTAAAACAAGAAAGTAAGTGAAAGAAGAAGAAGAAGTAAGTGTACATAAAATTTTCCTGCTAAAGAAAAATGTAAAAAAAAATAAACTTAAAACATAAATTATTCAAAATGTGTTTTGTTAAATAATCTCTTCATCCACCAAACCCTTCAATTATAAAAAGTCTTATTAAAAAGAGAAAATGTTTTTGGAAATTGATAATTGAAGTTTACAGCGGAATAAAAATATGGAAAGGTAGAATTACTGTAAACTATGATGGTGTAGAAGGAACAATACAATTAGAATTATATACCTCTTCTATGGAATTTTAAAAAGAATATCCCCATTTTAAAAAGTTACCAGTAGAAACAGAAAAAACTAAGGGATCGTCTATTTACCCGATTATTTAGCTGGCTGCCCCATCCCATTTCCTTATCCCAATTTACTTTAAGGAGCTGCTAGCTTTTTGCCTCATTAGGCAAGTATTAACATGTTAGATTTCTTGTCTTACGATTGTGTATCAATGTGTTGAGGTTTTGAATTTTCGTACGTTTTATAACTGATGATGAATGTTTAAATTTTGAAACAAGTCTTTGAATAAAAAAAATCCAATAGAGATGGTAAATAATTCATCAATCCTTATTACAAACAAAGAATGCTTGAGAAAAAGTGCTAGGGTATGTTACGAAAATCATGCTGTACAAAACTAACTGACCGAACAGAAGATATCATCTGACAGATGATAGACCGTTTTGAGAGGAAATGGCTGATAAGGATTATGGAACCCATCAGAGAAGACTGAGAAGAACACAAAGATCTCTTACGACTTACTCCACGATCTGCGGACTACTTACTTATTACAATAGAAAGATTGAATAGCTGTGAAGGACAGGAGAGTAGCTTAAAAAAAATGTATTACTGAACCCCAGTTTGCTGCTTTGGATGGACCTGGAGGAAGATTGGAATATCCAGGCATGCCATTTACTTGAGGGCTTGGAAAAAGCCAATTGAGAGGGCCTAGGGCAGGTTCAAGTGCCTGTCGAGCCTCTGATAAAATATTATAATAAATGAAAAAGATTATGGTAGCACTCCAATAACAGTTCTTTATTAGCAGGTCCGGAGTACTTCATATGTTCCTCGAATGAGTTATTGGGAATCAAACGGAAAGCGAGGTGAGTGACGAACAAATAATAGATCGGTAGTTTATCATGGAAAGATAGTTATCTGCTTGGGGCCTAATCTTAAATATATGAGTCAATTTTTAATTATGAATTTTGAAACATAATTAGAAGCATTGAGAATTGTAGATTGTTAGATTTAGTAGTAGATTTATTGGATGGATACCAGAAGCATTGTTTTGTGGAGCCCGAAAACTCTAAATACCGTGTTCCTAAAAATATACTGAATAAATGCATAGATAGTAATTTTTGAATAACTTTAATGGTTATTTGTCTGCAATCAGAGAAAACATAATTGTATCATGAGAACCTCACAAAATTAACTTCGAGGATTCGTACCCAATCATATTCACACCTTAAGGACTGCCAAGAGACAGCCAGTGGATATTACGTGAAGAGAAAAATTCCTGCAAGATTCCTAGACACCCCAGCTCGGAAGTGTTGAACCCAGGGAGGGTAGGTTCTGACTAAGAAGTAGCTGAGTGACTGTCCGTACTTCAGGGAACATCTGCTCGCCTGGCACATGTCCAGATTCTTTTCTTTTCTCTCATTCATCCTTTAAACCAACACACGAGAGTTGAAGCTTCGGTAATTAGTGTTTTAAAATATCTCGCTACGCGGCTATTCATAATGGGATGTGTCTGCCACATGTTGGATTGTTTCGGTACTTTTTTGATTGAAATTATTTTAAAAAACGTTGGATTTATGTGTCTGTGAAGTCTGCTCCTACTTTCAGATGCGTTATTTTTTTATTTATTTTAGAAATGTTCTTACATTACTTCTTAAGGATGTTTGTAACGTTGTTGAATCAATGGATCTCTACAATCTATTATTTTTTTAAAAAAGCTTTTGTTTTATTTTCTTAATTTTGACTAATAATTCAATTAAACCATTGGTACAAGTCACTTATAAATATAAATATGTGTTTATTTAATACATGATTATATAAATATTAATTTTTTTTTTTATAAACTTTTATTTTCAATTCATGATTGATAACCTGTGAATTGGATTATTATTAATCTGCATGGTACGGTAGAAAGATGCAACGGCAACTTCCCTGTATTGTTATTAAGATTCCTAGTAAGTACTGAAGAGACTTCATCCAGCGTTTTTCTAGTCTTCGAATGTGCTGTCGGGCATTTGGGTTGTAGACTCAGGAGATTTGACTTACAGAGATTAAATGAGGATTTCCAAGCCCACTCAGTACATGGCAAACACCCATTTCAGAATATTACACTATGATATATTTTTGGAGACATTCGGCCATATACAATACACACCTAAGGGTACACTTTTCTTTGGAAGACCTAAGGTATAGATTAGCTAAAAATAGACTTGAGTGTACAGTGCCTTTGTGGTTATCCCCTTATCTAGAGAATTATTGATCAAGAGTAAAACATTCACCTCCGATATTAGTTTTAGAAAAGTGAAAGAAGTTTGAGGTAGTAGTTGAGCTCAAAGTTGACTTTGACATGAAAAATCTGTCGTTGACTTTTAGTTATCTATTTTATTTTTGGGAAGAAAATTAAGAAAATAAAGTTCCTCATAAAACATAGTTCTGGGATAATTTCTAAGAATTACATCAAGGCAGGATTTTTTTCCTAGTACTTCTTAACAGGTGATTTTGACTCTAATTAAAAAAAAAAGAAAAGTATTTAATTTCTAAAAAAGCTATAAGATATTATAAGGAACTGCAAATAATTTATTAAAAAATAATTTGGTTTTACATATATTGAATTTTATTTTGTTTTCGTTTAATAATATATAAATATATAAAAAATAATAGTAATAATAAATCTAACTATACATGATAAAAATATAGTATTTTTCCCCCTTTTTTTTCAAGACGCGGTCAAGGGTCTTGGCTTCCTCCTACCGATTCCTTGAGACTTTTCTTGCGTCCTCCGCTGCACCATCGATCCACTTCAGCTTTGGTCCTCCTCTTCTCCTTGTTATGTCATTTCGATGCGTCAAAAACATCTTAGGTATCTCTACGTCTGTAATCCTTGCAATATGACCTGCATACATATGTATGCAGGTATTGTTATTGGATGGTGCGTCGGAATATTAAGTGAAGAACATTTCTTTCAAAAACCAATAGCTCGTTTTCAGGAGCTTTAGATAATGCTCAGCATTTCGAACGATAGAGGAATACCGGACGTACTAGGCTTTTATAGAGGTGAAGCTTAATATAATAATTCATAAAATACAATAAATAAGAAAATAGTATAAAGTAATTAAAAAATAAAGTACAATCACACTATACTTATTTGTTCAACTGGCAATGATTTAATGAAAGATGTATTTTTAGATGATTTATAAGGATTTTGTTTTTACAAGAAATTATTAATCATACACAAAGAATCATTTCGGTTCTATTTAGTCGTATCCTTTTCATAGATTTATTCTCACAATTGTGAATTTCAAAACCCATCTTGACCTCGAGGACGTCAGTAATCTGTTACTTACTCCAATGATTTAATAACAAACTGATCGTTGTGTGGGGTCACTAGAAATAGAAATAGAGCCGTTTATATACATCGAGTGATTTATTTATATCCGGGTTCATTGATGCCTGGAAGATCTCGTGCCCTAACGACCGTATTAAAATAGTGAATCTCCCCTCCCCCCCTCCTCAGGACGTGTTTGTTTACAGAGGCTGGTAATTAAATGTCTTAATAGCTTGAGGGTTGGCTCTGGTCAGGACATTCGGAGTAGATGAAAGAATACAAAGAATATAAAATGTAGCAGCTTTGTTTTGGGGAGGAGGGGGTTGGTAAACAGGAACCTTCCAATCTGCCACCATATGCTCTGTTTGCTTTCAACCCCTAAAAACCGATTCCACGGGTGGTCTCGTCACCGCCTTCCGCCTGTTTAAGGACCACATAAAACTGTAATAAATTACATTATAATGAGAAGCTAATAGGTATAACGTCTTTTTTAACACTTTGTAGTGGATACATTCTTCTATATTATACTAATTAAAATAATTGTTTATAGACCAACATAAATATATTTAAAAAAAAATCTGTACCATTACAAACCATGACGGGTCTTGGATTGAGTATTTAGCTAAGGATACACTGTTTCTAGGCCAACGGTAGTACAATAACAATTCTGATTGACTTGAGAGAGGGCTAAGAACTAACTATGGACAAGTAAATATAGGCAGGTTTGATCTGACCCATGAAGAAATGAAGAGCAACTAGGGTCGGGAAAAGGCTAACTAATAAGGAAAGAAATAGATAACATTTAAAAAAAAAATACCCAATAAACCCACTGTGGATGACAGTGTGGGGGAAACTCGCGCCCTTTGCAGTATTTTCATTGAGGGTAATGTTCCAACTGTAAAGGTACAACAGTATCCAACTTCATATGATAGCGAGAAAGATATGATATTGAGTTAATCGGATGGTTTAATTAAGCCTGAAAAATATCTAACCTTTGCAAAGACTATGAAAAATTTAATAAGTAGGAGAATTTTGGAAAAGAGGAACACTTTACGGTGCTACCCATTTCAAAGAGGTTGCTAATACAGCATACTTTATCCAATCTAAGTTTGACATCAAAAAACCTTAATAGGCATTATTTAAAAATATACATATTAAAATGATCGATCCCTTGCAGGTTATAAAATTACAGTTAAAAAAATTTTAAATATTAAAAAGACAACATACAATATTATTGATATAAATATAAAATATTACTATACGAAATATATATAAAACTATGCACATAAAGTAAAGTAACAATAACAATAACTATACAACTTTAAAGCTAGGATAATCATGCAATACATATTTGTATATACTTTTCTTAAATCGATTTGGTCATTTTTATATTCATTCAACCACAAAGGAATTAGAAATAGAGTTATGTCCTGATTTCTGAACCCAAAAACCTACAAGAGTGTAGGTTTTTATTCTGCTCTATTTTTTTTTTAGCGAAATTAAAATCTGCATTTAATGGATATAAATCTGTTTAGAAAAAAAAATAAAAATAAAATAACGAAACCCCTCCGAAATGAAGTAGGTAATAATCAGTAATGGTCTTCAAGTACCATATTTTAATCTTATTTTTTTGCATCAGCAAAGTCGCTGATAGTCTTTATTTTATAATGTTCGAAATAAGTATAGAGTCGATAAATATATATAGTTCTATGTGTCTAAGAAATTATATATTAATGAGAAATAATTAAGCCTCTGACTAAACAAGTTTTTTTTTTTTTATCGGAGACCTGAAATGAAGGCATGGTAAATGAGAAAGAAGAAATAGCTCTTATGAAGAAATAATTCTTAAAATCACTACAAAAATGAAAATTGTAAATCGCTAAATAATTAAATCGATTAAATAATTAATATATAAATAACAGTAACGAACGATCATATTAACCTACGTACCATACGAAACAAAAAGCTGGAAAACAAGAAGTATTCGAATAAATTCATCCATTCTTAGATGACAGTAAATTAAAGTCAACTTAGGATCAGTCATCTTTATTACTTAATGTTTTTTTGAGTCAAATTGTTATAAATTCCAATTCCAATTTCAACAAAAGAGGTTTCTACTATATCGTCCCTACAACTGCAAAGTATCGAATTTGAAAATACTCTGTTTTTGCATTCGATCTTTAGCGATTCGTTACATTGATTTGGCATAATCAAATAGTTTGTATTTTCGACCCTTTGACAGGGTTATTCCTCCCATTTCAGATTTGAGGATTCGCTAAAACGTATATCAGCCCTAAAGCAATTGATAAAGTAATTCAAAAAATTTGGTTTTTCACATTCAATACTTGGCAGTTGTAGGGACGATATAATTAACCTGAAATGCTGAGAACAATCGATTATATACCGACTAAATTGTGCCTACTATATTTATTTGACACTATTTGGCTTAATTAAATCAAAAACTTTAATTTGTATTTAATTACTGCGCCTCTATTACCTTAGGCAGATAAGAACATGATCAAAACATGATATAGTTTAAAGAATGTTCTTGTTAGCTGGGGTGTTTTTGATGAATTCATATTTAATTAAACATTCCTCTCTTCAGGTTCCCCGTGAAGAAATGTTCCTCAAGGACGACTTATAACCAAGGTCAATGTAAAGTGATCCTTGGGAAGAATTTGGGAGAAAAAAATGCTTCAAAGCTGTCACATTGTTATTTGAGATTCTTGTTCCGGTAATTAGGAAATTTATAGACTTATTTTTTGAGTATATAATATGGAAACTTTGTGAATATTTCTGTATGTTTGTTTCGTGAATATTATATTTTAGAGAAGGGTAAATGATTGAGTCAATGAACAATAGTCCCTGTTAAGAAACATTAACTGGCCAAATATTTTCTCTTTGACATTCAGAACACGGACCCCCAATCTGCCTCCCTCCTAGTAGCGATGTAGTCTATACAATGATTGTATTGTTCTAGCATAGGTCTCTATAACTCGAGTGGAATCTTAATATTTTCATGGTTTGCATGTTAAACTATATTCTGAAAACGATTCATTTAAAGCGGAATTGATTTAAACACATACTAGTTGAAGAACGTAGTAGATAACTATAATGCATTTCTGAGTTTAGTAATAATTGCAACTTCTACAAGTTTGTTTAAAGCTGACCCTTCATTGGTGTAAAGGAGTTAGGTGGTGTTGGATATGGATATATACTCAACAGCAAAAAAAAACCGGACAATCAGATTTAGTCTTATAATTTTGTTAAATACATTAATCTTTTTAATTTATGGTAAGAAGTGGTTTATTTATAAGTTATTTACACAAAATCTGCCACAAATGAATAATTTTTATTAATCAATAACAAAAAATTATAAAATAAAGAAAAAATAAGAAATTGATACATTTTAAAAAAACTTTATTCTTCATTTTTATCAGGTTTTCTGACAAGGGATGTTCTTTTAATAGCGGGTTTCTTCTCTTCTACGCCGAAAGGCGCTAATCCTGTCAGGCATAAAAGAAATTAAAACAATTCAATAAATAACACAGAAGTAGAATTTGCGAAATTTCAGCTCTAGGAATTATTTTTTAAAATCAATTCCACATTCTTTCAAGACAGGAATGTATGTATTTATCTTCTTTGCCGTTTCACAACGTATTTAACAAAATTATGAGACCAAAACTGAATGTCCGGTTATTTTGCTGTTGAGTGTATGCTATAAAAATGAATCATTTTTACATACATTTTCAAAAGGAAAAAAAATTCAAATTTGAAGTATACTTACTATTTTCAAATCTTCCAAGTTGCATGACGGCCGAAGGATATTCTTTCCGACAAATTAATTTTCTTCCTTCTAGGAATTGATTAAATCTTTTCAGTTTTTAAAAGGACGCTCTTTCTTCCCGTTTTATATATTTTACAAGATCTAACAATTTTTGATGTCCTCTTTTATCTCATATAATCTAATGATTTTTAAGCTTTTCTTCAAAAACAAGCATATTATGGTTTGTAGAGATACTGACGAGCATTGTAAATATATCTATATTTTATATACTATATTTATTCAATAAATTCATATTTTTTATTTATTCGATGCGCAAGTAAGACGATATAGGCAGTGCCGCTGACCCCCGAGATCCGTGCTCTCATTCCAACCTCAATTAGTTCATATTTATTCCGTAAAATAACTGCCTAAATAACTGTCTAAAAGAATCAATAAGCTAAAAGTAACAGTCCTAACTCTTTGAGTTCTCCATAGTGCTTAGAATACAGAAAAAAATCTATTCTCTTTCAGCCTATTCAAAGGGCTGGCTGGCCCTATCATCCGATCACGGTATCCCACTGCCTTCCCTAGAACCCTAGGACCGTAGAGGTAGATGTGGCGTTATGTAACAGGATTCTTTTCCTTTCCTTTGAGAGCCCTTTCAAAACCAGGACTATCCTTTGTGCCTAGGAACGCGACCAAAAAGCAAGGATTTGGCATAGGTCAGGTAAGGAATTCGTTTCCGATTCGGTGCTAAGTCAAGTTTCAACATAATGAAAGTTAATTATTAAGGTAGAAATATGGTGACTCCCTCCACCTATTTAGGCATCGCTAATACTAAAAGAATATGTTTATTATTATTCTAGGGAAAGAAGTAAAATGTTTTTTTAATTATTTAATGGTAGTCATAAACTATTAAAATCCAGACCATTCTGTGTTACATTATTACAAATCTATTATATATTTGTCAAATACCACTCACTCATTTAACACGAAATCTCAGAAACCACTGAACGGATTGGAATGAAATTCGATATGTAGATTCCTCTAGGGCCGTAGGTGCTCGCTAAGAAAGGAATTTTAAAAAATCGGCCTGGATCGTGGCTAATTTGCGAAAAATGCGATTTCAATTTTTATTGGGTGAATAATAAAAGACTAATTATCATATGGTATTTGGAGATAAGCTAAGTTAAAAAATAGGTTAGATCTTTAAGCCGCAAACTTTGACCACCGATTAAGTTCCTTATAGTTGTAAACAAACAAAAATACAATCGATGTCGAAACCTTATAATATTTGTACTTTCTGTGAACTCATGGTAGCTGCAGAGGTTACTTACAACTTACAAGTTTGAGTTGTTTCGTGACGAGAAGCTATTAAAAGACTTATGTTAAAGAGGAGGTTAAAAGACTAATGTTCTCTGGTGGTGACATGTAAGGCCAGTTCGATGTAGGGACAAAAAACAGATAAGAATCAATGATTTCTATCAAGTTTATGATTCTCTTTAGTATCGTATCATGTTCTACCATGGAGAAGAAAGGTACAGTATTAACATCCCTCAGCGTGACCCAAACACCAATACATCACTTAAGAAAACTGTGTCTGCAGCTGATTTTTACGCCTAAATGTTAGTGGAGCGAGGAGGTAAAGAACCTTATTTACTTTAATTCCGTAATCTCCTCAACCAATTTATGATTGATATGTACGCAAAAATAGAAACAGAAAGACTAAACTTTCTTCAAAAATGTTGAGAAGTTAAGACTATATTCACTTAAAGTATGCCATAAGAAAAGCTGATGGTCTGGTATCAGAGCTGGGTAAGATGGTAGTGCTGCCTCGAAGCTTCACTGGAGGACTATCAAAATAATATAAAATTAACTTTTGCAAATTGTCAAATTTACTTATTGAAATTATTCTAAGAATGGAATTCTTCAGGTATATTTAAGTAATAATAATTATCAACGTTAAGCTTAAATTTTACTGATTTAAGTTGTCTTCATCTTAATGATATTAAACCGTAGCGGAGCAGGGTACTTTCAGCTAGTAATATAATATCATTACAAATAATCTTTTTATTTTATGTTGGTTAAAATCAGGAGGCTTTCAGGCTGGAAAAAAAAAAATTATTTCTTCTCAGCTCTTTGAACCTCAGGCCATTTTTTTACAAGACATTGCTGGTTATTCATTCGGAAGAAAATCACATTATTTTATTTATTTTTTCAAATTAAACATTTATCTTTAAATCTTTTTCAAAGCTATGCTTTTTACTATAAACACTTAAGCAACCTATAAGTAATTTTTCTGCCAAAATTAGTTAGACATTAGCCATTACGTAAAATTTCGCGCTGGATCCAATTCCGAGGCAAGATTTAAAAAAAAAGAAAAAAAAAAAGAACCGAACACAACACTGCTGCAGCCAGTTTTGTCCGAATATTACAACTAAACAGTTTTCCATGAGATACACCTCCGAATTGGAGGCTCTCGTAAGTTTCTCATTTTTTCTCTAATAAATTAAAGCAATTAATCGGTTTTTTTTTGTTTTATGTGGATAATAATAAAATATGATTAAATCAGTTTTATAAGCCTCCTGTAAAGTGGGGAAAAACGTATGGCATGTGGCTCCTTAGGCAACGATAATTAACTAAATAAATGGGTCCGCCGAAAAACGCCCTAAGCGACAAATATAAAATTTTGAGTAATCAGTGAAAGAAAATCATAATCTAAAGTATTTGTTAGTTTTGTAGATTAGATTTTATATTTACATATTATTTGTTATATTATTATTATTATTACATATTATATGTTATATTTTACATGTATAATAACATAATGGAGTACTATATCATACTATGATGTACTATTTATTATACATTTAAAAACCTTTAAAATCGCCACTTCGAAAATTTTGTCGCTTAGAACGTTTTTCGGCGGAGCCATTCATTTTGTTAATTGGTACTCTCATTAATTTGAACTTTTTCTCTTTTTCAGAAAGCTCTGAGCCTTGACGGACAGAGAAAGATCTATCAGAAAGAAAGGACTGTAGAATAAGATAGTAGGTCGGTGGGAGTATCGTCTTTAGTTTAAAGAAAAGCCCTTGGTGCCAAACTCTGTCAAAAGCTTGAGCAACATCCAGAAATACTCCAGTTGCATACAGTTTGTGCTCCAGTGCCGTGCATATGTAGTCGGTAACTCTGTGTAATTGATGTATAGTCGAATGTTGTGTTCTAAATCCAAATTGATGATCTGGTATTATGTTCAGTTTTGTTAGTATATCAGAGAGTCTTTTGTATAATAAATGCTCGAAAATTTTGGAACAGACAGGAAGTAAGCTAATAGGTGGGTATGATGAGGGGATATTTTTATCTTTGTTTGGTTTGTGAATCATTGTAATATGTGCGTGTTTCCACTGTAGAGGGAATTTAGTAGTCCTTAGTATTGCGTTGTAAATAGTAGTTAAGAACACTAGACCTTTCTTAGGCATTTGTTGGAGTACTCTAGCAGTGATCAGATCATAGCCAGGGGCTTTTCTTTTCGGTAACTTTTTTATTTGTTCGGCAACTTGAGCTGGTGTGAAGGGAGGTGGAGGTAATGTCAGTTGAAGGGGTACATCTAAAGTGCTGTGTATATGTTTGTCATGTTCAATGTTATTGCAGTTCGTATGTGGTGTAAACACAGTTGAGAGATGTTTAGCAAAAAGTTCTGATCTTTCTCCATCGGTCACGGCCCAAGAGCCATCCTCCTTTCGGAGGGGTGCTTGGACTTCACGATGCCCGGTAAGATTTCTAGTACGCCTCCATAGGCTTCCATCATCAGATTTAAGGTTACTAATGTAATTATCGTAATTCGCTCTTTTAAATTTTAGTATCTGTCGCTTGAGTTCGTTATTAAGTCTATTAAAAGTTCGTTTGTCTGAGGGCAATCTGTCAGTCTGCCATATGTTCCGTGCTCTTCTCTTTGCTCTGATCAAATCCCTTATGTATTGAGGGTAAATGGGTAGCTTTTCTGACTTTCTATGCGTGGGAACTGAAGAAGACCACGCAGCTTCTTGTATGTTCTGAGTGAAATATTCTACTGCATCATCCAGTTCATTTTCAGTCTTGATAGATAAAGGAATTGAGAGAGAGTCGTTCAAAAAGGTTCTAAATGCATCCCAATCAGTTTTGCCGTTAGTAAGAGTCGGCTTTTTTTTTGCTTCACAGGGTTCTTCAAATAGTAATAAATGCACAAGAGAATGATCAGAACAAAGATGTGAGCTTGTACTTATGCTGTAAGGTATAGTTCTAAGTCCTCTAGTAATGAAAAAGTCTAGTAAGTCTGGTGTTTTTTGTCTGGAAGTTGGCCAATAAGTAGGTGAGTCAGGTGATATTGTATCCAATGAAAGCTCATGGAGGGCACATTTTAGGTTTCTTCCTCGTGGAGTACTCAGTCGTGAACCCCAAGACTGATCCTTGGCGTTGTAGTCGCCTCCTGCAATAAAGCATCTACCAAGACGTCTGAAGAAATCACTGAACATAGTGTGCGTCAGAGCATACCTCGGAGGACAATAAACCGCAGCAAACGTAATGCTGTGTTGTCGGGTTAATAGTATGATGGCTGTTGCTTGAATGTCTGGTGTTATGGGTAATTGTAATGGATTGTGTTTGAGAGAAGTTTTGATGAGGATGGCTGTACCTCCGTGAGGTGTATTGTCTGGGTGATCTGTTCTATATATTTTGTAACCTGGGATGTAAAATTTAGTTCGGGGTGTTAAATGTGTTTCTGTTATTAGTGCAATGGCAATCCGTTTGTCGTGCAAGTATATGTCGACTTCAGTCCTGTGTTGATTTAGTCCGTTTGCGTTCCATAGTATGACAGACATGGAGCCCACAGTCATTTGATTAAGGGTCATATGCACGACGGAAAGCTTCAGTTATCTCAGAAATCTTTTGTAGAAGACCAAAAAGGGGCTGGATTAAGTCATTTAGACCATTGACCAAGTTTAACAACTCACCTGACGGGTTTTCATTTGGAAGAACCGGTAGGATAATGCTCCTACTCATACCTGAACATCGCTGTTGTTGATGAGGCGCTGGTGCTGGTTGCTGCTGATGGACAGACGTAGGCATTTGTCGATGTTGCTGCCTCTGATATTCGTGTTCTGATCTTGAAGGAAGTGGGTAAGACTGAGAGATAGGCGGAAATTCGTGAAGAGCTGGGACTGCTTCAGCGTGAACTTTTGGTGGCCTTTGAAGCGTATCATTTCGGGAGTTCCGATTTCTTCTCAATTCTTTTAAGGTTTGGCATCCCCTATAATTGGCGGGATGTGACCCTCCGCAGTTGGCACAGGTAGCTGCAGTTTCTCTTGTTTTAGTGCAGGAGGTGCTTTCGTGATCTTGACCGCATCTAACACATTTTGGGGAATGGTTGCAATAGGTTTTAGTATGGCCATATTGCTGGCATCTTATACATTGAGGGATCATTTTTTTTTTTTTTCGTGGTTCTTCAATTTTTATGTGTGTGTAATACAGAAATTCAATGTCGAATATTTTTTCATTGAACGTTGCTTTAGTTACGTCTACAAAGAACATAGGGAGAGGTGTTTTAAATCGTGAAAACAACATTTACTATATTCGTTGCTTCGTATCCATGTTGGCCAAGTTCTTGCCTTATGACGTCTATGGGAGTCGCAAAGTGTAAATTTTTAATAACAACTCGAGGGGTTCTATCATCCGGGAGTTGATAAGTGTGAAAGTCCGCTCCACATCTTCTTAAGCTTGTCACTAGTTTTCTATATGTGTCTGGATTAGTCGGGTAAACGCATACACGTTTCATTGAAGATTTGAGACCAAAGCTGTTGGGACCTACTTCGTTATGAAGGAATGAAATAAGGGCTGTGTAATCCTTCACATCATTTATATGGATAGGTGGGGGCTTAGCATTAACGGGTCTAGCATTATTGGTTGGCTGTGATTCTTCTGTTATGTTAGTTAAAGGTTGGTAACTATTTTTGATAGGCGTGAAATCACTGACCTTTTTTGTTTTGCGAGGGTCTCTTTCGGTCGTAAGGTGCCGTTTTCGTCCGGAAACTAGCTCCCATGGATTTTCTTTCATTTGAGGTCACTGTATCGGAACTGTCCATAGAATTAGGCATTACGTTAGTAGATGACGTCTCCGTCATTTTAAGCGGAAAACCCGCTCTTCCCGAAATTTGTGCTAACTTTTCTATCGGTATTATTAAGCGCGACAATATCTACAAAATGATACTATTTCGCTCCTAATAATATTACAGTGGATCGAAAATAAATCTAATCAAATTTTACAGAAGTACTAATTAAAGTTTTAACCTTGTTCGTCCGAGTTTAATCTATATTATAGAAATGTCGCAACCTTTGGTATACCTCAAACGTACCTACAATTCAGCACCCATATAGATAACCAGAGAATTCTCGCTCAACTAAGGATGGCCAGCAAAAGGAATACACGACTGTCGTACGGTGGCATGCATAGGAAATTTAACAGTGATCTATCCTGTGAGTTTTGTGACACAAATGTAAGCGATGGTGTCACACACTTTTTGCTGGATTGTTCTGCATTTATGAGACAAAGGCAAAAGTATTTAAGCAAGTATCTCCTGCCCAAACCTACTCCTGAATTGACCATAGAAAATCTTTTAACCGTTAAGACCATAAAGCATTTAAAAGCTATTTATTTATTTATAACACGTAAATTTAATTCAGATGGTGATTAGTTATCTCGAAGTATTTTGTTTAATTTTTATTTGTCTAAATTTTTGTTTTTCTTTTTCAGCCGAAAATTTTCGTTTTTTTTTTTTTTTTTTTTTTTTTTTAAGTTGTACTTATTATGTGTAGTCTATTTATTTAATTTTATATTATGTGTGATATATGGACTTTATGTTTGTTTCAATTTATGTATAGATATATATTTGTTTCAATTTATGTATAGATATATTTTTTTTTTTTTCATTTTAACTGTTCATTCTGGAGTCAGACCTCCTGTGATTGTAATTATTTTTACAAAATACAGTAATTCATTCATTCATTCATTCTTTTTCCGTGAGTTTCGAACTATCGTCGAAGTCAGTGCCACATTTTTACATTTTGACTAAATGATCTTTTTGAATTAACTGTAAAAATTAAATCTGTTTTAACTATCTTTAATAAAAATTTGGTAAATGTTTTTTACTGTATTTGAATTAATATATTAAAATAATGAACTCGAGGTTGGTATGAAGTACGGGAGTCTCTTGTACCGCTGTGAGGTTTATAAACACAAATATAGCGATAGAAATGTAAGCTGAATCACTGCAGTTAATGTTATGTATCTACTCAGAGTAGCCGGTAAAACAGAAAGAGTTTATGTAAGACATGAAAGGATAAGGAAATATTTATGAAACCCTGTAAAAAATTTTGAAGAAATTTCAGATGAGGTAGTTTGAACATTCATGCGGGATGAGACAGGAGACAAGGTCCTGGAAGACAGATTCGCAAGCAAAACATTAGTAGGGAGGTCCAGGATTACATATGGTAAATATGTTCTCAAGTCGATGAAAAGAGGAACAGATTTAGTGAGAACAAAACAGTTGGTTTATGACCGAAAAAATGGAGGAAATGGATGAAGGCTTCCCACAAGGAAGGGTTATATGGCGAAAAGAAAAGAAGAAGAACTTTAATCTCTCATAAGGCATAGGAATAAAAATATTTCGACTCTTCATTATTCATAGTATTTATTGATGACGGTTTTATCTGGGTTAACATTTGTCTAAATATTTGAATATTATTATCGACGGATTGTAAGCAGCTATGTTTAGGAAACAACAAACATCTGTATGAATGAAATACATTTGTTTAAATAATACCTATTAAATATAATATATCTTAACCATTGAAGTGAAACATGATTTCCGTCATCATCTTTAGAAATACGCAAAAAAGAATAAAAAATCAACTAGTATATAAAGAAAAATTAAGATATTAAATTATATTATAATTAAAAAAAATGTAATGCTAATTATAACTGCATACAATATATACAACAAGTAAATGAGTGGAACATAATTAAAAATGCACACCAATAATTTGTAAGGAACCATTAATTCCTAGCACAATAAACGTTATTTATTAGAAGGCCTCTTGGACATCTTCTTTTCAGAAGTTTTGGAGGTTTATAAGGAATCGAATGCGAAACAAGTTGGGAAACTAGTCGATTCGAGTGGGTATGTATCTTGTCATGGAACGGTAGGTATCTTGTTACGGCCGAATTCACAATATATGGGACACATAGATCGGTATGGTTAAGTTTATTTGTGACATGATAAAGACCATTGAGAATTTTACTAAGGATTTTGGATAGCAATAATTGGACACGAGAAGAATTGAAAAGTTTAGTGGAAACCCAGACCTCAACTCTATATGCCCAAATTAGTCCAAGCAACGAAGGATTTTTAGGGGAGTTAATTCATGTAGAAGCCAATTTTGGCACAGTTGTAGGGGGAGGTGTCCTTAACAACATACTAAAAGTACTGGGGGAGGGGAGCAAAGGGTGGGAGTGGGCGCTCTAAAGGTCAGTTTTTCGTTAATAACTCGAAAACTCTTGCCTCTAGCGAAAATATGTTTATTTACTAAATTAATTTACGTAAAATTGTTTACAAAAAAGGTTCTATACATGTTTTTTCTGGGATCAATGCTTAAGAAGATATAGTGGGGGGAATATGGAAAATGTAAAAAAAAACACGTTTTTATTGTTAAAATTTATATATTAATTGTTAACATTCCAATGTTTATTGATACAAATGAATAGTTTGTTATTATTAATGGAATGCTTATTGCTAAAAATATAATTATTGTCGTTAAGCCTAATATGCTTATTATAGTACTTGCTATAAGTCGCACTTTTCCTCAAAAACACGTTTGCCGGTACTCTATTGGCTATAACTGCGAAACTATTTGTCTAATCTCGAATTTCTTGTTTTCATCATAAACCTGGTTAAATTTATAATCAGATACTATATATTTAGTTTTAATTAAGTTCCGTGAAATATCCATTCCACCTCGCTGAATTCCGCGTACTGTTGTGAAATCCTTATTTTTTCGGAACATTTCTCGGTATAACTCTAAAAATATTTGTTCGATTCCGAATTTCTTTTTTCCAACTCATAGTTGGTTAAATGTGCCATTAGATCCTATATATCAAATTTTGATTTAAGTCCGTGAAAAACCCACGCCAGCCCACTTAACATATCAAAAATGTCATGTTTTGCCAAAACATACATATTAATTGTGCTAGCATGGGTATTACACGGAATATAATTAAAAATCGTAGATAGGATCTGATAGATAATGTAAGTAGATTTATAGAGAAAATAGACCAAAAAAAACTATAATTTTATAACAGTTTGCAGTTGTTACCTTGCAGGAAAGGGTATTACACGGTATTTTATCAACATTTGATATACAGGATCTAATATCAAATTTAACCAGGTATGAGATGAAAATAAAAAATTCAGAATCGAACAAATATTTTTAGAGTTATAACGATAAATGTTCCGAAAAAATAAGGATTTCACAACGGTACGTGGAATTCAGCGAGGTGGAAAGGATATTTCACGGAACGTAATTAAAACTAAATACATGGTATCTAATAATAAATTTAACCAATAGATTAGATTAGATTAGACAAATAGGTTCAGTGTTACAGCCAAAAGAGTACTGGCAAACTTGTTTTTGGGGAAAAGTGCGATTTACCGCAAGTACTATAATAGGCATATTAGGCTTAACGACAATAATTATATGTTTAGCAATAAGCATTCAATTAATAATAACAAAATATTCATTTGTAACATTAAACATTGCAATTTCAACAATATATATATAAATTTTAACAATAAAAACGTGTTACATTTTCCATATTCCCCCCACTATATCTTCTTAAGCATTGATCCCAGAAAAAACATGTATAGAACCTTTTTTGTAAATAATTTTATGTAAATTAATTTAGTAAATAAAAATATTTTCGCTAGAGGCAAGAGTTTTCGAGTTATTAACGAAAAACTGAAAAAAACAACCTTTAGAGCGCCCACCCACCCTTAGCTCCACCCCCTCTCCCCCCCGTACTTTTATAATGTTGTTTAGGACACCTCCCCCTACAACTGTGCCAAAATTGGCTCCTACATGAATTATGTCCCCTATTCGGTCTTTTTTGGTCTTCGTTGCTTGGACTAAATAGGCATAATTTACAGTCATTTAAATCGGTCTTTTGTAATTAATTGGAAGCTTTGAACGATTGTCTAGTAAATGCTGGAGTAGTTTTGTAACGACGAGCTATTTCTTATCATTTTTTTGGTCTTGTATGTGGATTCCTAGCAAGACGTTTGTCGAAATGACGTCCTAGGTAGCGGCGGATCTGTTCAACACGGGTTGATAAATACTATTAAAGGATAATGCAGAACAAGAATCGTACGTTTTGGACCAAGGTTAAAAGTTATTTGATAAGATTTGTTGAAGAATATTTCAATATACTCCCATTTCGACACCATTCTTGCAGGTTTATACTATGATAATTAATTATTAAGATAGATGATTTAATAATCATAAATACGCTTTTTTAATCGGTAGGACTTGTGTCTCGTCAATTCAAAGCTATATTTTAACACATTACCAGACGCTTACATTGTTATTATTTAGTTAAATTATCCACATTGTATTCCATATAAAATATTCTCCTTGCGACTGGTTATCCTGATCTTCTAGTTCTTTAGCAAGGATCCCAAGACTGAGCAGATGTCGGCATCCGGAGAGCAATTAGACGGAAGGCTTTGATCGGACCCTCTGGGAGGACTCCCGATATGGCAGCCCGGCTAGGAATTCCAAGACTCCGGCCGTATCATTTAGTACTTGCTGGACGTCGTTCCAGGCTGGAGCTAACTTTGTGCCCATAAAAAGGGATGTTTACTGGAGGAATAATATGTTTAAGTCTTTCCCTCTCATCGTAAAAGTTGAGGTGGTAATAATTTTAAAAATGTTGTTACACATAACGTATAGCTACGTTAGGGACAAATTACTTTTAATAAACGGCAAGACGACATTTACGGCCTTCGTCTGTTTGATGGATGAGCTGTCTGCTATGATCCTCATCTGCTTTTACCTTCACTACCTTAACTTTCTTCTAGTCAAAGTTTATTATTTACATTAGGAAACAGCTGGGAGACAGTAGTAGCTGTTGAATACGTTAAAAAGAAACAGTAAAACTAAATTAATTAAAAGCAACCTAAAATAAAATTGTATTTATTAGATAATCTAATAAATATACTTCCTTTGATTTTAAAAATTTGTTGTGTCTTCAGAGAAAATAAATAGGAATTTTAGAGTGAACAGACAATTTGCTACAGATAGAAAATGTGGCACAATTAAAAGAAAATCGGGAATTTTCCAGAAAAGTCATCCCCTGACAAATCAGAATTAGTATTGTGATTTTACTCATAAATATTTTTTAGAAGGCCTTTAAGCATCCTATACATTACATATTTATATATCCTATTTATCCCATATATATCCTATACAAACCTATACCCCGGTTATAAATTAATATCTTAAAAGGAAAAACAAAATTCATCTTGAGTTCTGAAAACATGCATAGGCATTAGAATATAATAAATAGTAAAATAATAAATCTGGGGACTCGATGGCCGAGCGAGTTGGGGCGAGGGTCTTAGCGCGCTCGTAACCAGAAGTTCGTGGGTTCGAATCCCACCTGGGGCGGATTCGAAATGATTTATTTCGTGGCGGACCCACGAAATGAATCTTCATTTCATCCTTCCCACCCAGGCCAGTAGTATAGGACTTCAATGGAAGTCTTGGGCCTTAAAAAAATAATAAATAAATAAAATTTAAAAAAAAATCTAAAATAATAACAAAAATATCAAAATTTTGTTTAAATGCCGAGTGAATATTTCCAATGACCTTATGTTTCTCTTCTTGCTTAAGTACCTACTCTCCCATTGTATCACATCATCTTTCACTCTTGATCCAGACCTACAACAAGCTATACCTCTTTCGATTTCTTGTACTGCATTAATATAATAAAATTAACCTCTCAATCAAATTACTGATGTTTTTAATTATTGAATATTTTCTGAATTTGGATGAATGTTTAACATAAGAAAAAAGTTTTTTAATAAAATAAATACCATTGAAGTGGCAAATAGTTCATAAATTACTGATAGAATTGATCCATCGATACTATCAGCAGTACCTCAACAGATGTTTGAAGTTTTGAAGAATAGCTCGAATAGAAGACTTTTCGTCCGCCTAAATTCGGTAATCCAGAATATGAAGATGTTGATAATAATAAAAGAATGAACTAATAAATACTATAAATAAAATAAGTTAAAAGTATTTGAATACAGAATATATCGTTGTAAAAGTGACTACTTCATAAACATGTAACAGTGACAAATAAAGTTGTAATTTCGCAATATTTAAATATAAAGAAATCACGAAAATGAAATATAATCCGTTGAACAGTCGAGATCTGTGATGCATTTAATTTTTTTTCTTTCTTTTTTTTTTTTCAATTTATATTTTATATATTTCATATTCAAACCGTTAATCATTCATTAGTCGCATATTTCGAAAATGAACTAAATAATGAGGTAGATGTAAGACAACTAGCAAACAAAAAGGTTTATTATAAACTCTAGGAAGTTAAATTTAAACAAATAAATAAGAAGTTATTTATAAAATATATATAAATAATAAGTATACAAAAACATATGTACTGTAAATATTTTAAAATGAACTTTATTTTCTTCCCAAATGAATAATATCGATTTTAATCATCTTTTCTCTGACTTACAAGAGCGCATTTGTAAAAATCCTTCGATTTGTGCGAGAAAAAAAACTGACACTCAACCGGTTTAGCAAAAAAAGTAAAAGCAAAAACCAAATTGTAAAACAAGCCTACAAGCTCAATTAAAGGTGTAGTACAGGGAATTACATTAGTTATCCTTACACGGACCTCGAGCAAAAAGCGAACGAGCATTGAGACTGGAGTAAGGACTTTGAAATTCCTGATATCTGTGTCCTTAAAGGATCACCAGGAATACGCATCTTATTGTTGCAACGGATTATTAATAATGTTTAGTAAATACAGAAGTAATGCAATGTAAGGTTTTTGCTTATAAGTTTATATCTATTCCTTTCCATCAGCTACTTTAGTTTAAAAAATATACATTTTAATAATTGAGCAATTAATAAAATTAAATATATTTCAATCTTCTTTTATTTGTTCTACCCTGAGTGGATAAATAAAAATGGATCATGTCTCCGGCGAAATAAGTATACCTCCTTCTTTCTCTTCAGAACTATAATAAAAATGAACAGCTAAGTTATTATACAAATCATCGATACAAATGCGAAGTATCTAATGTGAAAAAACGAGTTTTTTCTTTTCGATCTTTAGCGATTCGTTAGATTGATTTGGACATAAACAAATAGTTTGTATAATCAACCCTTTGCCTGAGTTACCCCTCCCCTTTAAGGAGCGAATTCAGATTCGAGAGTTACCATCAAGTTACCATAGCCCTGAAATGCCAAAAACCCAAAATTACTTTTTTCACGTTTTACACTTTGCATTTGTATCTTAGTAACGAGCCCCTCAAATTATTTAAAACTTTTCACATTTTCGCAGATAATATTTTATTTGAACACTTTGTATGTATAAATATTTATAAATCATAAATTAATAAATTAAACAGAATATGCGAGATTCTGCTGGAAGACTTTACTGAAACCCATAAAAAACTGTTGTTCGTTTTCAACATAAACTTATCTATAAAGATGTTTATATTTCATGTGTGTGTATCTGGCCCATTCTCGATATCTATTTTTTCTTAGTAAAATCCATTAACACTCAAATCCCCATGTACCCCGACTTGTTTCCCATTCACCTTCTGACAATCCTCTTAAGCGTATGAAAGAAAGATATAATCTGAACCGTTTAATAAAGAACTTTCATTAAAAACACCAATGGGTAATTATTTTACAAGATAATGTTATGCTATAGTACTTAATCACTATCCCTCATATTTACTGAATGTATTTGTTTTATAAAATTGTCAATTTCAATAAATATATGCTTAAAAAAAGCTAGCAATATGAATATTAAACCTTATCTCTCCCTTAATTCATTTTCTCCAATGTCGGAGATACTCGATAGATCAATGTGCCTTCCTTATTCCAGATCTATTTCTGATACGTTACAATAATTAAATTATCTTTGCTATAGTGTCTAATTACTGCAACTTCCTCTCAGTCATGATATCCAACTTTTCTTTGTCATATCATTTTCAGATCATGTCTTTTCTTTACCAGTTATTCAGTTATTATCCAGTATATCAGATTTCAGAAGGGGAAGCCAAAAAAGAAGCATGAAAAAAAAAAACAAACACAAAAACAAAAAAGAAACACGGAAAATATTTTACATATGGATGTATTTCGAACTGAAACGTTCTAAAATATATACATAAGTTGACAAAAATAAATATTTTGTTTTTAGTCTGGAGACCTCCTAATCTTATGGAAAACATATTTGCAGTAAAGTTGATATAATAATTAATTGCAATATAACTTCATTTTACTTATAATGAATTAAAAATATTATTAAAGTATAGTTGACTGTTATGATGAATGGAGAAGATGATCAGGGATGCAGTCAAAGAGGAACACCACGTCTAAGTAGAAATACTTTAATACGTGCCAACGTTTCGACCTGCCTTGCAGGTCTTCTTCAGGGCTATAATGAACAAAATACTAAATGTGACACAATACAGATGTCACAAAAAGTAACAGACCGATAAATAGATGACAAATGGAATACAGAATGACATGCATAAAAAAAAATGTACAAAAAGCCGCTTTAGAAAAGAACAGATACGTAAATCAAAAATAAAACAAAGCAGCAAAGCAAGATTAAAGATATATTATAAATGTTGAAACTGTTAGCTTTAATAATGACTTAGAATCATGATAAAAAATAATACATCAGGATCGGATGGAAGAAAACAACTGCTATGCAAGCCTTCCTGTTTACAACTTGACATGAGCCATAAAAGTCATTCACGAGAACGGATGTCTTTTGAAAATAGCACCAATAAATGCCATTTCTTTAGCTACACATGCTTTGTAGTATTTTCTAACGTCAACAAAGAAAAAGAAATGTCAAGTAATTTCGTTTGCTATATCCCTTCCATGACTGAAATAACTACTATTATTTTGAATATAATTTAGTACCACTAGACATTTTATCTCACTCACACACACACACACACACACACACACACACGAGACGTTATAATACAATCGAACTTCCCTAAACAGTCATATTCCTAAGCGGACTGTTTTGATTTCCCTGACGTTATAATATTTATTTCACTCTCAGTCTCCTCTAGGCCCTGATATCTTTTAGAAGTCCTTGTATTTTTCCTCCTTAAGCAAGTAGTATGACTTCTTGTCTTACATTTATAAACATTTAATGTATGCAATATGTTTAGTAGAGTGCTGATTTTTGAAAATGTTTGTATATTTTTAGAACTGATGATAAATGTTTAACATTTGAAAGTAATCATAGAATAAAAATAATTCCAATAGAAGCGGCAAATAACTCAACAATCCTAATTAAATTGATCTGTCTGTACTATCATGCATACCTCAAGTGATATTTATTTTTCGTTGTTTTCAAATGCTATTTACCGGATCATCAAATCAAAGACACGGATTTAATCGTTTTGGTCTAAACAGGTTTTAGAGTGTTAAATGAAAAAATTAGTTTCTCTCTTAGACAAATTCCTAATTTAATATTAAAGACATACTAGAATTAAAAAGACATGCTAGTCGTTTCAGACAACTGCAACATTTACTAACCAAAGCTCCCGATAAATTACAAAATAATCCTTATTATATCACAAATAAACTTATCCATAAACATCTTAATGTTCCATATTTTGTTGATTTGGCCCAAACCAGATATCTATACATTAAGTGCAAACTCCATATTCAGTCTCCCCACTTGCCTCACATTCCATTCCCGATAATCCTCCGAGGCATCTGAAAATAAGATGGCCAAGAGACCTTTTAATGTAGAACTTTTATTGAAGCGCTAGTAGTGAGTTGTTCTTTACATGTTATTGCAATCATTTTCGTCAAATTTCTTTGTTTATAATGCATATAGTAAATAGTTAAAAAAAGAAAAAAATCATTGAAGATATATACATTCTTTATTATCAACTAATCGTATAAAGGGAAATCTCATATTTTCAGCATTTTTTTCGTATTATATAACCAAGTACTGACCTAGGAGGAACAGGAGGACTGTTTCTCCTGAGAAGACGAACTACCCCTCCCCCCACTACCGAACAGGAAGAGTACGAGCTGTTAGGTTGAAAGGCGGTGGAACAGGAATGCGGAGCAGGTTCCCAGCCATGGGTAAACATACACCTACCGCTCCATGGATTTTATGTTTTTATTAGGGCGATTCTATCTCCATCTGGCGGGAGGGTGAGGTTTCAGCTCTCTTATCTCTCTCTCCCTCCGGAGCGATATATATAATAAGCCTCACCGGTGCATCATCAAGCACCTTTTTATATCCGAAGACCTTGGTCGTGGCGCCTTATTTCGAATCAAAGATTCTCGCCGGTCCTCGTGTAGTTTTGTAGATATCATCTAGCTCATAACTTAGCTGTAAAACGTTGCCTTAACAAGAAAAAATGTACCAAATACAAAATTAATTCCAAATAATTTTTGTTCTGTTTTAGCAGAGTATAACTGGTACTCATTATAATGATCTAACAATTTATTTTAACCTCAAAGTTTTTGTCGAAGATCGTGATTGGAATCTTAAATTCGATAAAGTAGAATAAATCAAATTAAAACCTATAAAAAAAAAAATAAATAAATAAATAGTTCTCTATTCTGCTGCGTGTTATACAATTAAAGATAGGCAAACATAAATCCTCCCAGCGCTAGAAATAAATTATTGGTGCATCTAAGCATAAATAAATAGGTAGTAAAAATAAAAACCGAGGATTTCATTACTAAAACAATGAGGATCAAATGGGTTGGTTATGTAATGGAAAAAGAGACTGGAGTGGAAACCAGAAAGAAAGCGGAAGAGAAGTCGCCCGAGAAGATTGAAGGAACGAAGAACTGAGGAAATTGTGGAAGGGACTCGTGAGGTAGAAAAATATTGCATGAACTTAAGTATATTTGGTGATGATATATAAATACAATAAAATTGAACATGTTATTTGTTGGGGTTTTATGTGCTTAGGTATTCCAACATGGGCAGAAAGGACGAGTTATCCCACAGATTACCTACCTATTCTAGCAAGGGTAAGAATCATTCCGTGGTTTTGCCCCGTAATAAATTTCACCCGTTCGAAGAGAGATTCGAATAAAGTACAGTAGTGTGTAATAAGGGCCAACTTATTGGCTCATTGGGCTTATTGGCTCATTTAGGTTCATCACGAACAATTTTAGAATAAGACTCAGATATAAAAACAGATGTAATCTATTATTGCTATGTGCCACTGTGTCCATATAAACATAAAAATCTAAACAATATAAACAACAATATATCAAATAGGCGATAGGAGTTATGAATCTAATGATATAGAAAATGTTAGTAAATAACGGGTTTGTCACAATATTTGGCCACACCTGAGGGACAGCGAACTAAGAATGGTGTATATTAAATAGAATCATAGAAGATAAGTACGGAATGGTCACTGAGAAATAAGTAAACCAACCAGTCTCAGAATTGGCTATCGAATCATCGAAATGTTCGGAACGAATTCAATAGCCGAGTGAATTGTGGAGTGAACAGTGAACCATATTATGAGTGGACAGTTCAAGGAATTCGTGAAATACAAAACAAACATATAATAAATTTAGGTTCCAAAATCAAAAAGAATTATAACTATAAATGTTTAAAATAAATTAAATAATAAGGAACGAAAAAAATATTGTTATTTATGTAATTTATTTATTAAAATTTTAATTACTAATAAAAAAATACGTTCAGTAAATTTGATTCTAACATTCATAATAACAATATAAAATAACAATAAAAATAAAGCTCATAATGTTAATTTCTTGTGAAGCAATTACTTACTGGTAGCACTTCAATATGAGGTCTTCTTTTCAGACGCTCCGGGTGGTTGTTGGGAATAGAATGAGAAGCAAGTTGAGAGAATGGTGGGTTTGAATGGTTAAGGTGTTAACTTGAAAGGGTCGTAATCTGGTTGTTAAAAATATTAAAAACAAATTATCGTTTAAATAAAAATGGTTCGTTTGTTTATAACACCTTAAAAAACCATGAACAGCCATACAATAAATACATACATAAAAACACACAATTCAATGAGTTTAAGAAAAAAAGGGACATTTATTGACAATGTTTTGTAGTGTTAGCTACCATCGAAATGGCTTTTATTGCTCCAGTAGTTTAGCCCTTTCCGGGTGTCTTGGATCCTGTTCAACTCAAATGTCTGCTGCTCTAATTTTTTTTCGCGAATTGTTATCATTCTTGGGTGTCAATAAGCATAGAGACACCCTTACCAAATCATAGTTCCTGTAGTTTACTGTTCTCTGGCTGAGAGACAAGTACGGACTTTTCCTCATCAATTCAAACTCACATTTGTACTTCGCTTCTTGGAACAATCAAGACTGAGTCCTTCCTTTCAGGATGTTTATTGCATAGCAATTTTCGAAGAATGCACCTCCGCGAGGCCATAGTTGCATCCTCATCATAGCCGATGTTGTCTATGATTGTTATATTCTTCAGCTCTTGCGAAAACCCTCCATCATTAAATATTCCTGTTGTCTATTTTAGATAGTTGATACGGAAACGGACTTCGGGCGCCAGAGGAACGATTATTTTAACCTAGAAAACTGGCAATCAGCCTCCAGTATCTCAAAGTTGTTTATTCCGATCTTGAAGAAAATATTATTATGATTGATCATAAGAAATTAAAACGATGTTATCGAATATAATCACGTACATTACAAAACTTCGTGTGCCTCTTATTGTTTCTTATTTTGGACCAAGATATCCATTTTTTAAAGTTTCATAGACATAAACGCAAAACAAAAAAACTCCACAATCAGCTTATTCTAATAACCATAGAATCACAGTCGAGCGAGGTTCTATGCTCGGCAAAAACGAAACATAAATGGAAAAAAGATGAATCAAAGATAGCATATACGAGATTGGCTATAGGCAGAACCACGAAATAGGAACAGATTGTAATGATGAAAAAACACAAGTGAAATTAAAAATATAGTCTACTGCGAATTATCATCTTTTCGGTTTTCTCTATGACTGGTTTGTTTTGTTCCGTTCCTACTGGAAATAAATTTTAGATGGGACTGTTGATAATATTTATCTGTTCATTTAAACAAAAATCCACTGAACAACCATGCTCTCACAGTTAAGTATACAACAAATAATAAAATCAAAAATAAAAATAAGATAAATAATAAAAACACTCGAAAACAAGTCCACTATACTTGAGTTATGCATAATGGTATAGAAGGATCAATAAACTTTGGATTTTAAAAAAATATTAAAAGAACAGTCAAACCAAAGACCAAATCAGATCGCTCTAGTCGCAGAAAAGAAGATGCACTGGCCAGACTTAGAATCGGACATACAAATATGACTCACTCATACCTGATGAGGAAAGAACCACCACCAGAATGTCAACACTGCAACAACTCTCTCACAGTCAGTCACATCTTAGAAGACTGTCCATTTTACATATCAAGTTTGAATAGATGAGGTCCCCAACCAGAAATTTCAGTTTTATTAAATAATGAATCAAATATAAAATCCGTATTTGATTTCCTTAAAACTCACAATCTGTTAAATAAAATACAGAGCAAACAAACAAACAAACTTTGGATTTTTATAATGATATATTTGTCACTTCTATAGGAATCGTTTGTATGTTCAAGAGCGAATTTATTGAATGTTTAACCTTTTTTTGTTTCTGATAAGGTGATGTTTCTAAGAGAACACGTTGGGAAAGTTGATTTTCCCTAATTACATTAACATTATTTACACCCAGGCGAGGACTTTAGTGCAGACCATTTTCTCCATGTTATTGGTAAAGCAGACCTCCAGTAGATCAAGGCGTTCTCTCTCACTGCGTCACAGTCGTGGAAGCATTTGGAGGGAGGTAGTGTGGGAGTGTTCAACACAAAAAATCTCTCTCGAAATATGAGAAATTAGCCATGACCATTAGTCTAAAAGTAAATTATTGAAATAATTAATTGTTGTTGATTAATATATTTTTTATTTTGAAGAGAAAAGATTTGCCCAGTCGGGATTCGAACCCGAGTCTCCACTTTTCTAGCGTGGTGCCTTATCCACTAGGCCACCGAGCTCGTATCCGAACCAGGGAAATCTTTTCTCTTCACTGATCCATACCCCCGGGCACTCGCAGTTGCGAAGTACAAATCGGGGATGAATGTTCATTGAACATTACTGTTAACTAGATCTTGTGGACATACGTCATATATATATATATTAATAAATATATTAATAAATATATATTAAAAATATATTAAATATTAATAAATATATTAATCAACAGTAAATTATTGAAATTTAGTAGGTATATTAAGTGTTTAAGCAAGCAATCACAGAAAAGTCCTGCAGTGTACAATCCCCTAGACAATATATTCTTAATATCATTTCATGGACTCAAACATGATATAATCATAATTCAATGACCATACTTAATAATTATCTAAATATCAAATTTATTAGTATGATCGGTAATTCAATGTACAATTATGAGAACAGTAGAGAATTATTGTATTAAAAATTACTAACAGTAAAGGCTGACTTAAAATGTAGTGAATAATTCAAGCATTAAAGTATCGGTTATAAATTCATGTAATCTGATTTAAAGTTTATAATAAATCGATAATCTAACTACATTGGATATTTATTTTATTTTTTTTTTTTAGCACAATGTATCCTCGTTCTTATTATCTGAAAAAATGATACATAGTTCTGTATTTTTGCAAAAATAAAATAGCTCGGTCAGATAAAGAACGTTCATTTGAAAAGTGAGAGTGATTTAAGTTTTCCACAGTCAGAAAATATGAAATCGAAACAAGTGATAAAACAACGGACAAATCCTTTCTCACCACAAATATGACAGATGCCTTTGAAGAGATTGTGCAATTGGTAATTATGTGAAATCGGGACCAGGATGTAGAATCCTGCCCCTCTTCTCACCAGCTGATCAACATCTGATCCTCTTAATAAAAAACAAAACAAAAGAAGTTGCGAAACAACGGCGCTCCGCCATGAATGAAAGCCATAATTAGCGATAACTATTGGAGCTAAGTATAAGCTGGAGCTGGCAGCCTTCTATACAGCTTCTGGGAACGCTATTCATCCTCGATCGATGTGTCTCGCTGAAATCGACATTGAATTGGAGATCTGCAAATTATTATTTATTAACTGCCTTATTCAGTGAGAGTTTTTAACGGAGGAGGGACTCAGAGGCCGAGATATTTGGGGCGGGGTTCTCAAAGGCTTGAATCTCACCTTGGCGGGTTAAAATATATTTGAACCAACGAAATGAATCATAACCATCCCATCCTGGCTAGATTAAATTGTAACCTCTAGGTAACCCGTCCTTCCTGGCCAAGTTGGAATACATAAGGAAGTCGAGATTAATTTTAGTTACAAGACTATATAACGTATGAATGAGTCAGTGAAATAGTTTGTTTCTTCGGATTATCTGGCTACAGGATGCTAACTACGATACCTACTCAAACAATCATTCACCATGAACTAGCTAAGGAATATGGGCTAATTCACGATATGGTTCCATATTATAGGTATTATCCTTTAAGTGTGTTGGCTTGTGGATTCAGTTTTGAGATGAACAAATATCATCACCCAATCGCTCCTAACAAATCACATGTCCTATTAGTTGATACGATCAAATGAACTACAAGAGATTTGAAGATGCTATTCTTGTTGATGAAAACAAATAAAGACCTTAAGAACTTATATGTAGCACCACATATTGTTGACAATATAAAGGGAGGTCGAATAAGATGGCTAGGGTGTAGTCCTTCGGATATTGTGTGTAAGAGGATGGAGAACGGCAGCTGAGGACAAGTCTGAATGGAGGAGGATTGTGGAGAAGGCTAGGTTTCTGCAAGGACCATAGAGACATCCATGAAAACCTCCAGGTATTGAACTAAGACCTGGTAGTCGAATTGAAATTAATAAATAGACTGAATAATTTCAAAATTATACAGGTCATTATCTCGTGCAATGGCTTGGTTCCAGAATTTACGGTAAATTCCTTTAAAGAGAACTGAAGAGTGTCTGAATGCACTGACAGGATAGAAAACAATTGCCCGAACTTATGCATATTTACTTGAGGTACACCATGATGGTATAGAAGGATCAATACAATTAGGATTGATGCATTAATTGCCACTTCTATTGGGATTATTATATTAGAAAACTAGTTTTGAATGCTAAACATTCATCTTAAGTTCTAAAACGTACAAAATTTTCATAACATCTGTACAATGTTACAAGGATAATATATACTAAAGTTTTGAAAAGTGTAAGAAAAGAAATCAAATATGAGTACTCACCTCAGGAGGTCTCAGAGATAACTGAAATATACTCATCGTGAGAATATTCTCACGATGAGTATATTTCAGTTACACTTTTGTCTTACACTTTTCAAAACTTAAGTGTATATTATCCATGCAACATAGTACTGATGTGTTGAAAATTTTTTATGTTTTAGAACTGAAGATGAATGTTTAGCATTCGAAACTAGTTTTCTATTAAAATAAGCCCAATAGAAGTGGCAATTAATTCATCAATCCTAATTATACATATCTGGTAACGACATATTAAATAAAATAAAAATATTTGTTGGTGGTCGGGGCATTCCATTAGGTACTCCAACTTAGGCAGGAAGGACGAGTTATTCTACAGATTACCAACATATTCTAGCCAGGGTGAAAAAGTTCCGTGGGTTCACCATTTAATAATTTTCAACCCACTCAAGTGGGATTCGAACCCACGACCTTCTGTACAGAATAGACAAACTATAAGAGGCACAGATAGCGGATATTTTATACACTTCAACAACTTACAGAAAACCCTCTACTTGTAAACTTTTTGTTAAGGAGAGCTCCCGAAACAATTTAATCAACATTTTGGGTATGGAGCTTAATCATAATAATAATGGTCATTTTTATGCATAGGATGAATGCAAATTTTATTATAAAATGTTAATTTACAGTATCAACATTGTTTGTAAATCAGTTTCAGTAATGGGGTTTTAATATCGTAAAAAGTAATAATTAAAATGCAATATTTATTATTTGAAGGTATATAAGGGTTATATCCTCTTTATAAACGTTTTACATAAATAAAAAAAATATATATTAGTGAATACCTCATTAGCTTTCAACTATTTTCCCGAATTTCCCGCACTTAAAAATATTTTCTTTCCCAGGCCACAATTCTAAGAACGGAGAGACATCTGCATATAGACAGATCTATAAATAAGTTGGGTTTCCAGTAAGGCATGCCATGGTGAACTTCTTTCACTGTCTACCGAGAAATGATTAGAGCGAAGACCGCATATCTTCAAGTACTCGTCCGGGGTTCACCACCCACTGAGTACCAGGTGACATCAACCAGTCGCTTCTTGGGAAACTGGGGAAAAACTTTGTACCTTACTGCTTTCAGCATACCGATTTATTTTATTTATTTATTTGTACAAAACATACTGACAGGTATTTTAGTAGCATTTGATTAAAGATCAGATATCCACATAAAGTTTATAATTTATAATGTAAAATAATATAGATAAAGTATATAATATAAATGTATACAGTTTATAATATAAGAATTATGATAAAATAAAAAGAAGATAAATTGCCTGTGTAAATAAAAACTGAATACAAAAATCAACTAAATATGAAATAAAAATTAAATTGGCGAAAGAAAAATAAAAAATGTGATAAAAATTAAGTCTATCAACAAATAGTTGATGTTTAAAAAAAAATCGAAATATTAAGTTAACTATATGTAGTACTGAGTGCCTACGCTGAGTGCACTCGCTCGGCCTCCACTAAATTCTGCTAGTATAGTGACGCAGCTTGGTGAGCAGCGCTGGGATCTCATTGAGCCTGGCTTGAACTGCCATAGTGGAAGAGAAGCTGGATTCGGGGTTTCTCCGGGATACTTGTATATTTAAATTGCTTTTCTTTTTCTATTTTTGTTTATTTCTTTCTACGATGATTATCCTACTTTATTTTATATTAGAATTAATTTGTGTTATTTTATTTTTTTGCTTTCATTGCTGTTACTTTGAAGACAGCTTGTAATATATAATAAAAAAAAGGTAAAAAAAAGAAGAAAAAAAAAAAAGAATTTCTAGTTCGGTGTTGAATTTTGAATAAATTTAAATGACATTCAAAAGTAATTATTTTTTTTAAATCAAAATTTAAAACGCTCACAAAGCCAGATCCAAATTTAGGTCTTTAATAATGTTTCTTATTTAATAAACATTCAGTTAAAAGGTGTTTCACTGCCTAATGGACCTTACTGTGTAAACAGACTTTTTTCGATCGTATTTTAAAAACTTGAAACAGATATAAAATTTGCAGTAAAAACTGGACAAGTCGATTTTTGTCCAAAATGAGATGAATTCTGTGGACAACCGGTATTGGTGTCCTACACATCGTATAAATGTAGGCAGGTCTTAATGTCAGTGGTTTCCTATAAAATGCATTGAGCGTATTGAGATATTTATGTATGCATCTTCAATAAAATATAGAGAATTAGTAGAATGATGGCTGATGGAAAAATAAGTTTTTGAGAAAAATCTATTTAAACTGACAACAGAAAACTTCTAATTCCTGCACTGAAGACCTGTTATTTCGGGAAAGCCTAGTTTTTCCCAAATGGTACAGATGTATACGTTTCCCAATTTCGGGTTTATGATTTATTTTTTTCTATTATTTCATAGTGATAATATGCTTACTCTAAATCAAAACCATAAAAACAGTATAAAGTAAAGTTACTATGTTGCCCATTCTGAGCCGATATCAATCTTTATCATATTTTTATATCCTGTTTTATTATCTTTTGTTATGCTTTTTCTCATATAATAAGTGAAATATATAAATATAGAGAGATATATATTTGGCTATAGGAAGACGACAATGCGGCGCACAAGGAAGCCCTTTCATATCTCCGCGGAGGGACCTTGGACCGGCATGGCAACAGCGACCGCCCAGGCAGGCCTCCCCTAGCTAGCTCCTGTCACCATGTTGTTGTAATGTTGTTGGTGTTGTAGTTTATGCCACCTTATGCTAGTTTAATATAAACTATATCAAGCAATAAACGAACGAGATGATCTTGTTCGTCAGCCATTTACGGGTATGTACCTCCCACGAAGTGAACCAGTCAGGCCCAATTCAGGAGAATTTTATTAATAGCATTGTTCTTGTAGAAATTCCACTCTGATCCAACTTTCTGAGACTAATCAACTAGAAATATTACAATCTTGTAACCGTTAATTATCAAGAAGTATCATGAATAGGAACTTTATTAATTATAGTTACGTTTTAATTCCTCAACGTGTAACAAGCCAATATATTGGAGTAGGTTATTGGTTATGTGATTTAGTAACATTACCACTACTTAACAATATGTGATCAACTTTATTTATTTAAATATACATCGTCCATCATATTTTTTCCACTTTAAATCATCAGGATTACCGTCATCTTTTCCTCATCTATTGCTTTGACTAGGTTATGTAGCAGTATGTTTCTACATATCTCGAAATAAAACTAGAAGAGCTAAAACTTTTTGTACGATTTACCTTAAGGATCTGGAAGGTCCTCTATCTCCCATTTTTATTCAAGAGTTGAAGTTACTCTATCCTTCCAACGCCACTATTATTTTCTGGAATCTGTCCACTGCTACGTTATCCATTTTCATCGTCGATCATAGTTCTCCAATCAACTCCAATCCGAATCTGCCAGTACCAGTTTTCGTCCTTCAGGTACAATGCGTACAGAAGCGTTTGACACATTATTCCTTACTCGATCTTCCTTTCTTAGGAATTTTATTCCTTATTATATCCGTCACACCAATAACTAGCCTACCATGACGGGTCAAATGTTCCTTTACGAACTTTTTGGCAGAAGGTCTTGGAAACAACATTCATTAGTCTAATTTTTGACTTTACCACTTAAAATATATATATATATATATATATATATATATATATATATATATATATATATATATATATATATATATATATATAATCAACAGTATTTTTTCAATATCTTCTCCTCTCCTATAATTGTTTTTTTACCGGGAAATTGTGGTAAAAATACGAATTCTTGGAATTTCGGTAGGTTCAGGGCTAAAATTCCACCTTTTGAATAATGTCCTAAGTACTCAGTACTTCAAGTATCATTAATGGAACATTTCCTATCTAAAGTTATAGTATGTTTTATTGTTGTAAATACACGCTTTTTAGATTTAGATGCAGCTTCTACATAATTATTGTGTCAATTTATTTAATTAAATACTGATTTGTTTTTGCCTTTTATTTCTTGAGTCCTTCTTATTCCTAGGCTGTAAAGTCTACCTGTATTATTATAATGAGGGACCTTAATAATTAAAGAGGATAATTTTTTTTTTAATTTTAAACAATATAATTCGAATTTAAGCTGTTATTTACTTATATACCGACAGAAGATCCTAAGACATGGATACTTATAGGATGAGATGACACCTCATAAACAGAACCGACGGACAGGACAGGTGCTAGAGGATGTATGGTGCAAAGATGATGTCATCAATTTCTTCGTCTCCTGATTGAGCAGAATGGAATTGAGTTTGGAGATCTCATTTAGTGCCATCAATCACGGATCCTCTGCTTCGTGATGTGACCTCCCGCGGAGTCGTCGGCGAAGAACAAGTAGACGAGGGTGACAAGATATTCATTGCCGGTATTGAAAAGGTATTTCGTGTACATTGGCATCTGATACTGAAGAGGCATCACTAAAATGTATTTACTGTCAAGATTTCGATTAGTATATTTGATGGATTAAATCAAGAAGTAATAATATTAAGAATAAAATGGCTACTATAGTGTACCAATCCGTTTTAATTATTTGTGTTTCAAATATTCCTCTTCATTTTTAATGCATTATGTATAAGCACACTTTAAATAATATGCAAGTTATAGCTAAAATTTGTTAGCACAGACATCTTATCTATTATCGAAGAAACTTTGAGAATATATGAAATATATTACATATAATTTCAAAAGTGATATAATGAATGCTTTGGGATTCAATAGAGGATAGAAAAACCTAAATATGTATATTTCATACTTGATGACTTGTTTGCCAAAGTTATTGACTTTATTTATTCAAAGACTACTTTCGTACGTTAAACATTCATCACTAGTTATAAGGAGAAAAGTAGAAATTCTTCTTGAAGCTAAGTCTGTGAATACGTGAATAGAAAATTCTAATAGTAGTAACAAATAATTCAATCCTAATTGTATTGAACCTTCAAAGCTATCATGCTTATCTCAAATAAATATTTTTATATAATTGGAAACAAACCTGTCATTTCATCCTTACTGAGAAGGCATTCATGAACGATGTTGGAAGGTATAATCAATGCAGTTGTAATTGGCCATGGGTGGTAATACAAATTATAAAACAATTACAACAAATAATATAACTACAATAAAACCTTACATTAATATGCTGTTAGGGTGTGATAATTGGAGGTGTAATCAGTTAAAATGAAACACGCATTATGATAATTAATCAATGCCAAAGTTTCAGTCCATTTAATATTTCTTGAGCAGAACGTATCAATCTTCTTTGTATTTACTTCGAAGTGGGACACGTTTATGAATTTCTAGTTTCTTTTCATTATGGATTCCAAGGTAATTGAAATTTGAACCTACTCTCTACATGTTCACTTATTTTATAATACAAACAGATACTTTAATTTTTTTTTTTATTACTGATCATTCAGCTAAAGATGCGACCTCTTTAAAATAATTGAAAAATTTGTTCTAAAATTAATTTAGCACGACGCAGTTAACATTATCATAATTCTAAATCAATTAAAGTTATCTTAATATATATATATATATATATATATATATATATATATATATATATATATATATATATATATATATATATATAGTTTTTATGGTTCCCATGAAAAAGACTCAAAATACATAGTATATTAATAAACTAATAGTCAACTTACTATCCATTCAGGTCTTTTAGATATCACATATTATCACTTAATTGATTAGTTATTCAGTTATTCAAACTATATTTTTTAATTTTGTTGAACGTGATTACAACAAATCCATAAGAAGCATTCTCACTCCGTTTTTATTTAAGTGCTAACATGTTTTTGAGAGCCCCTGAAGTCATTTTCTGTGATGGCGGTACAACCGCTTAGAGATCTGACCTGGTGATTTTGCTACGTCATTTTTGGGTAAAAAGGTTGGTGAGAGGACCATAACATTTTGGAAATTCTTTATTTCTTCATTTTATTTTTCATGCTTGTTTTTTTTTTTTTTTTTGGAAAATGTAACAAAGGACACAGATGTCGTAAAGCTTTTAGCTAGCAATTAACGAAATAATAAATTAAAACAAAATAAAATAGTGAAATCCTTTATTTTAAATGATGATTTATAATAGGCTTTAGTAGCTAGTATAGGTATTTTTTTTCTTCAAAGTACTTAAAAACAGAAAATATACTAACTATTTTAATATATCAGCTGACATACGATTTCGCAGAAATTAAGAAATCGAATTAAAATTGGCGAATAATCTCCACTTTAGGAGTAACTGGATGATAACTGAATAAGAAATTGAAGTAACATATAAGGGAACATCTCTCAGCCCAGTGAATAAGTGGTTAGTTAAGTCGAATTTTGACCAAAATTAATTAAGTGACTAAAACCAAATTATGAAGGTTTTTTTTCATGGTGAATAAGTAATTAAGTATTATGTTAATTTCAAAACATAGTTGTTTAAAATGATCATCTTAGTTAAACACATATTCACCAGGAAAGAAAAAAACCTCAACGATTTTTTTTAGTCACTTAACTCGTTTGGATCAAAATTTGAATTAACCAATTGTTCACTGGGATGGCAGATATGATAATAAAACAAAGGATTTTTCACATCGCAATAAATTTAAATTAATACGATCATAAATATGGCAAAAACTTGGAGTTATAAAACTAAAAAAAAAAGAAAAGGGTTTCGGATTAAATATTTATGAACCATTAGAAATAATAAAATTGTTTCATGCCTTTCTGAAATTTTATTAAATGATTAAATAAACATTTCAAATAGTCTATCTTAAATATGTTTCTTGCTGAAACAGATATAGCGATTACTCAAAGGGAAATCCGTAATTCTGTATATTCTATATTACTTGTTTTTTTTTTTAATTTAAAAATCTTGAAGTGTACCGAAATAAATTTGATTTTTTTGTTTACTTTTTTAAATTAATATAATAAATATGAATCGCTAAAGTTTTGAAGGTTTTTATGTTTACTGAGCTAAAGATGTTTGACATTTTAAGTTAGCCTTCTGCTAAACTAAATATCATTGAAGTGGCCAATGATACGTCAATTCGTCGTGACAAATCAATAATTTGTATACATATGCTGAAATCCTGATATGAAATATGAATATCGTTTTGGAAAATTACTTAAATAAAATAGAATAAATTTACCCTTTAGGTGACAAATTGTGAAGTTACATTCTATTATACTTTAGAGCCTTATTGGAAAGTAAAGACCTTACCATACAGGTTTAAAGACTTGCCCTCGTTCTACCCTTCGTTGAAAAAGCGGTCTCCCTGACGGTAGAGGTGCTACAACCTGAACAACGGGGATGTCAGCGCTTTGTCCGTCTGTCCGTCAAAGAGGAAGCCTTCAACTCTTGCTAAATCCAACCTGCGGAACTCGGGCGATCCCATGGGGGCGTTGGTTTCGCAAGCTCGGGAAGTTGCTGACAGGTTGGCCCCTTCTTCCTATTGTATCCTTTGTCATTTATATTTGTTTACCCTTCAACGCTACGGAATCTCGACGGAGATGTGGAGTATGGCCGTGAAAAACTTGTTTACAATTGTATCTGGGCCACTCGTCCGATTTAATAAACATTTAAAAAAGAAATAAGGGACAAAATATCCGAGCTTTTGATAAGTAACAGCTATCCTGACTTTGTAATGGAAGTATAACACTCGACAAGTTTACTCACTGTTTTTAAATTTCAGTTGATTCTTAAAAAATATCTCTTGAGTAATCGATGATTTTCTGTGAATTTCATGTATCAACATTGTAATTTTAATCGCGACTTATTAATCAAGACTGTCTACAATTTTATTTGCAATAGGAAATAGGACGCAGGCGATTGATTAATGCTGTGTATGATTCGGCAACAAAGGGATTATCAGATATCGACAAATTGTTCGATTAAAAATTAGCGATGGATCTTAAGAGAGTTAGGAAAACACGATATTCAATACTTAATACATACAGATGGTGGTCGATTTATTATCTTTTCTTTTCAAACTATTTTCTCGTCACTTCAGATGAATTTAAGAGACGTTAAAGATTTTTCAAATTGATATCTTTAATTTGGAATAGCATTTTTTTTTATTTAATTTTTTTTTATTAGTTTTCTGTGTTTTATTGAATAAATATTACAAGCTGCCTCTTAAAGAGCAATGAATAATATGGATGACAAAGAATCCATTCATATTCTTATATATATATATATATATATATATATATATATATATATATATATATATATATATATATATATAATATGCACAGTTAAATTAAATAAAAATAAAAATCCTCTAACTATACAAGATATTAATATTAGAAAAAAAATCAAATAAAATAAATCACGAAATACAAATATAAACAATAGTAATAATAAAGGAGAAGAAAAAAATTAAATAAATTAAAAAGCACAATCACACTATATATCCAATCTACACTAACATCCCAGGAAAACCCCAGACCAAGCTTGTCCCCCAACTTATGGGAGGGCAAGCCAGGCCCCTAGTAATCCCAACGCTCTTCTCTCAGCCGCATCACCAGTGTGAAAATCTAGTGGAAGCTGAGAGGGAGTGCCACAGTCAATCAGGACTTCAGAAAGAAGCTGGCCATTGCCAGAACTCCAGTAATATATATTTATTACAATAGGTCTCGGAGCCAATGCCGTTTTAATCTGCGAGGAGGGCTATAAGGGTGTGTAGAGCTGGATAATGAATGTGCCAGAGGGTTAGAATGGTTGAAAAGGTTTTGATGGAATTTGGAGAATTTAATGGGTATAAGGTCAAGGACAAAAGGTATATTGAGATCATTATGTAGGGTTTTGTTGGAGACATAATATGGAGCATTTACAGTCGAATACCATTTTTAACAAAAGTTTTGAGGTCTTTAAACATATTATTTAACATTGTCCATCCGTTATTACCATTATTTAAGAATCGGACGATGTCCTAGATTCTGTACTGTTTTTGTCTGTAGTATATGTAGTACACGTTCTGTTGTTAGTGAGTAGTCTGCATTCATATATAAAAGGTGGTTTATATTTTCTGCTTTAGTGAAGTCACAAGTATATTTTACTGCCGCGCGCTCTGTGGTTCCTTCTGTTCTGTAGAAATTAGTCCATGGGTCTGATTTGATTTATCTTCGTAAGACTGGTGTTTAGAATTAATAAATTTACTAATAAATAACTAATATATAAATAATAAATTTATATAAACTATTAAATTGTCACAAAACGAAGACACAAAATCATTCTTCAACAGCTCAACAGTTTATTCAAAACGATACACAATTTCACAAAATAAAAAACAAGCTAGGACATTTTTGTTCGTTACCTTCCCACATTGTTACATAAACAACTTTTTACTAATACCAAACAACTGGAATGAAATAATGCAGATGATGCCTTTCCTCGTGTGTTGAAAATGAACCAAGCATTGAAAAATATTTTCGATTGATTAGAATAAAATTCATCTTTGGCTTTTTATGTTGTATCTATAGTTCCTTAAAGTGTTTTAATTTATTCTGTTATATAGAGGCGAGATTATTAAGGTCCTCGATTTTAGTGTTTATAGTTCTGGTTAGATTTCCTTCTTCGGAAAATCAAGTTTCTCTCTAGATTACGATAAGTGTAGTAAGTAAGTAAGTGTAGTAAGTAAGTAAGAAAGAAGAGAGTGACCTAGAGGTGGAGGAGAAGTGGCCGCTGAATGGAGGCTGGATCCCAGACACCTAGACCTATAAAGCAGCCATCTTCCTTCATTGAGGTACAGTCGGAGTGGTTAAGGAATGCCGACACCTCCCCAGACTGTACCGTCTTGTAATTAGTAAGAATGGGCCAGTAATATATAGAAGGAGCTGATCCAAGAGGCACAATGGAAAACCAATCAGAGGCCGCCGAGGCAAAAACTACAATCAATCACTCGCTATAACTGAGCCAAATTTAGTTCTTCTCGGGGCAAAGTGTATTCCTTTGTACGGCGTTTACGATTGTATCGGCTGCTAATTGAACCTGGTCGGCTCGGTTTACAAGTTAACGCCTCCAGCCTTGTTCCAGTCCTCCCAAGTCGATTATTGAGTCCTTTCTGGTTCCAGACCAACCGAAACAGGATAATAGCTCACATTTTGGAGGTCACTCTTTCAATATCAGTTATTTAATGGTCTCTATAATCTTCCATATTAAATGATACCAGCTTATACCTTTATATTACACGGAATTATAATAATTGCCAGCCATAGATTATAGACGGCCGCATAATGATTGTTAGTCGAAATATATACATTTGTTCCTTTTTTAACATTCCACTTGTTTGAGTTTTTAACATTCTTCAATCATGACGTTTCAGTTGGCAAAAGGAAAACGTCCTGCCAAAAATGAATCGAACCTTTCGGTCCCTTTAACTCAAATATAAAATATGTTTTAGCTATTTATTGAAATTTACAATTGTATACTACATAAAATAAAAAACATTTAGTAAATGTGATGATAACGCTCAAAATGACATGTCCATTACTTGTAAAGCAAGGATTAGTAGCACTCATAAATGTTTTAAATCTTCTTCTCAGACGTATTGGAGGGTTATCTGGAATTGAGTAAGCAAGTGGAGGATCCAATGGATTTGAATATTTATAAGGTTTACTATGAAAGGATAGGAATCAAGTTTGGGCTAAATCAACACATGGTACATTCGTGGATAAGTTTGTTTGTGACAAATCAAGGAGCATTTTTCGAAGGATTTTGGATTGTAAGGGTAAGATGGATTGGTTGATTTAGTGGAACCCCTATTAATCATTTTTTTATTCTTTTATTAATAGAAATTTATAACTGTATTACAAAACACATCTAGTAAATATGCGGTATATATGAGATATAATGACATGAATAAAACTTGAAGAGGAACTACCCATTGGTAGTACTCTAATGAATATTTACAAAAGAAGATCATCTTCTTTTCAGGCGCCTCGGAGGATTGACGGGAATAGAATGGGAAGCAAATTGTGCAACAAGTGAATTTGGATGAGCAGTGGGTTTATTATGAAAGGAAAGGTATCTGGTTCGTTCCAAATCAGCAACATATGGGATAATAAGGTCATTGTGGATCATTTCATTTGTGACAAAGTAAGGAGCATCTAGGATTTTTCGAAGGATTTTGGATTGGAGTAATTGGGTGCGGGAAGAATTCGATGGTTTGGTGGATCCCCATAACTCTATACCGTAAGTCCAAATAGGTCTGATAATCGTTTTATAGATGATTTTTTTGTAGTGAATCGGGAGATTTGAACGTTTGTCAAGTAGGTGTTGTAGTAGTCGAAATCGACGTGCAGCTTCTTGTCTTTTCAATCTTGTATGAGGGTTCCAGGTAAGTCTCTTGTCCAGATAAAATCCAAGGTATCTTGTTTTTTCTACATTATTTAATGGTACTCCACTAAAGGATGCAGGAGGACAGGATGAGGTTTTCGACGTAGAGTAAAGGTAGTTTGCTGGGATTTATCTTAACTCTCCGGTTATGACACTATTCTTCAAAGGAAATGATATGCTATTAACCATTTAAAAACATTTTACTGAAAGATATTATCAGACACCTCCAGTTTTCCACATTGCAGTAAATCTGCAGTGAGTAGACAGATTTCTACGCGTTTTATCTCTCGACATCCATTCGGCAACTTATTCTTACTAAAGAGTATATATTCGACACGCCTAAAGTGCATTATGTTTATGAGTTTCTTTAACTGTGTATTGACTAAAAAAACAGTTGCTTAGTACTAATCTTCTTGTTAGAAAGGCTAGTGCAATAATAGTCCTGATGAGGCTTTTCTTATGTCTTATGAGGAATGGCTTTGTATATTATTATAATATTAAAGAGGAGCTGTAAATGGTAAATATAATTTCTAAGTGGACACGCAATGGCACAACAGACCATTCGTAAGTAGCCATTTCTCTCGTGCTCGGGGATGTTTTAGCAAGAGCTTGGGGTAAATATCAGCAAATACTTCCACGCAAGGCAGACTTCCGGTCAGGAGCACCAAAAGAAATTCGAACTACGGTCTGCGGAGCCAGATCTAAGCTAACTAACATAACATAGGGAAGAGAAAGGAATGTTAATATTAAGGAATGAAGTAAAACTATAAGAAAAATGGTATTTGACATATGCATATAGTTAATATGAATTATAAAGAACGGGGAGGGAAAAAAAAACAATATCCTTTTTATGTCGTATGCCATATTAATTACACTTTCGCTCTGCTGGTGTTCTTCAAGGGGCTATCCTAGGTCCCATCTCCTACACAGCCTATACAGCTGTGAACCCAATCAATTACTCTACCAAGACTACTAACCACTTAATTTGATGGAATGTATTTTGGTAATATATAGAAACTAAAACATTAAAATAGATTCAGACAAATCTGTATAAATCACCTTTCTCCACATCGTAAAATCATTTTACAGAAAATAATATCGACTTGTTCTTGCTGAATAGATCCTCTACTAGTCAGAAGCTACATACAACAAACTATTACTCGTCCTTACCGATTTGTTTAAGATATGCTAGAACAGGCTTAAGTTGCCTTCATAGATATAATTCACATAGATATAATTAGATCTATCTGGACATAAGAGTTAAGCATTGGAACGCCCCTAAACCACGTTTAAGCACGTAGCTTTTCACGTACTTATGTGTTGTTGATTTGGCCCAAACCTTTAACAAACTTAATACCTACTCGAACAAACTTCATAAAAGGATCTACATCTACTACCTACTCGAGAACCTACTTTTTACTCTCATTTTCGAAGTTTCTTAAAAGGATCTCAGAAACTTATATCTACTAGAACTTCAAAGCTGCTAACGAGTAGTTTCATTTGAGATCATTGCCTTGTAATTAGTTTCATTTAATTGATGAGCGAGTATGGTTTCTTAAGTTGTAAATACCTATAAATATATTATAATAAAAGGTAGGTGCTATAACTCCAGTTTAAAGCAAATTGACTCATGATCCCGATCTAGCCCGACTTCAATTCCAGCAGGATTTTTTTTTTATTATTTAATGGAATAACTTATTAAGGTTATATGGTGTACATATAATATTTAAAAATAAAATAGCGATACTGCCATCATAACTCTCAACTACCAAGATTTTATTCTACAAACCCAATGAAAGATGTAGAAGGGGCCATGTGTACCGGATTCTATGTCAAATGGTAGATATAAGAAAGTTAATTTTATGGCATAGCTGGTTTCGAACATAAGATTCTAAGGATAATATTTGTGAGGGTTGATATTTATTTATTTATATATATTATTTTATTTTTTTTTAGAAATTGATTACCAAGTTTATTACTTTGCGAAATTCATAAAAGTTCGTTGGGATGTCAAAGCAAAATGAAATACAGACTAAATCAAAATAAGAAGTAGTTCTAAATTTATTTTGTTTACGTAATTTAAACAAAGTGCACAGAAAAAAAGATTAATAAATTAAAAATAAAATATAAATACAAAAAATAAATTGATAATAATATATTACTGTGTTTCTATTGATCTCACTATCAATCTTCCCTCCTAAAATGTATAAAAATTTTGATTTAGAATAGTAATTAGTAATATTTTTTCCGAAATCTTTAAATATTATCAATAAAAAAAAATCCTTATTCTTGTAGCGATCGAAGAACTCTAATAGAGACCATCATTATAGGTTTTTTTTTTTCAAATCCTCTGGAGGTGTTATATGTGGCTATTAAACGGATAATAAAACACATGCGATACTAAAAGATTTTTACGATTACGATTTTGTTTTAGGGCTTTATAAAAAAATTGTCAGGATTCATCATGAGTATATTTAGTTTGGATATTATTTCTTCAGTGATGATGTAAAAACTGATGTCTGAAATTTCACGATTTATTTTTTTCTTGGTATATTGTTTAATAGAAATCCAATTCATTATTTCAAGAAGGCAAGGGTTGATAAGCCTGTAATGAATGATATATGAAAAATATATGTTGTATTATATATGCTTAAAGCAGATGATGTGGAAATGTAATAGAGGAATTACTGAAATGTACAAAAAACATGAATAACTGCTATAAAATCAAAATAAACACATGATATTTAAATATAGAAGATTGACCTGGGCTCACATGTAAAAAAAATCTAAACAAGAGACTAAAACCTTTGTATCTAATACTTCATAAACAGTCGAAATTAAAACTCCGACAACGAATAAATATATACACTTACTAAAACCAATATGAACGTACGCCAAACAAATATACAGGACTGCAAAAAATGCGCACTTTGAAAAAAAAAATACAAATATTAGAATTTAAAATATCCAGACTAATCGCAAATTCACCTGGGTACTTTTCAAAACCACACTTCACTCTGATTTACAAGTACCTACAGTAATGGAACATATACCTAACCTTTATAGATAATTTCACGACAGACTTCATGGACATAGCAACATACTCATTAGTAACATGGCCACGACTGACATACCTGGAAATACTCTCAGAAGGATTAAAAGAAGCTGGATGGGAGATTTGCTCAAATAATTTTTTTTTTAATCCATGCCAGGAGAAGGCACTGTTGAGTGCTAGTCTCCCACACACAACTATAAGGCCTGTACTATTAGAATATGAGCAAATTCACTTGTTGTTACTCCAATAAAAGGTGTGAATAAAAATTTGAATGAAAAAAAAAATAATATCCCATGATACGTATATCTGTTAATATTGAATACCTGGAAGGAAATCAGACATGGCGATTCAATGATACAATGCTTCAATCATGGTTCTCATGTCCCTCCACCTTCCTCCTGCTGACTGACACTGTTTACAATCACAACAAAGCCGCCAACAACTGAGATCGATTAAATAAAGAGAAGAAAAAAAAAGAAAGTTTTTTGTCAAGTCATGAGTGGGTAATGGTGAGAGGGTTGCGGGAGGTCCGGTGGCTTCCTAATGAGGACCTTTATCTCAGAGAAAAATCGCTCCCTTAGCCTTAGCCCTTAGTCCTTCCGATTTCTTACTCCTCGGCAACTTATTCGATTAAAACGTACATTCCACCTTTTCTCACGGAAGGAATGGGGTCCTGGGAGTTTTTATCTCCCAAAAAAGGGAATAAAATGGGAACATTCCTAGGGACCCTTTTTTCACTTCTAAGACTTTAGTAGTCGAATTTCGACCGTTTGCCAGACTTGTGTTTTGTGGAGGATTTCGGAGGTGAGACATAGGGATTAAATGTTGTCACCATTTAGGAAGTTAAGACGAAACCTAAAGATTTTACCTTTATTTTTGAACTTTTATTTGTTTTTGGCCTGGTAAACGGATTCTTTCAGATAGGATCTAAAACAATAATTAAACACCTATAAATAAGGTAATTACGATGAAGAGCCTAGGTAAACCAGAAAACTTAATTACGAGTACGTTAATTACTCATTTACAATTTCCATCTGAAACCTTTCGATTGGTGTGGGGCATGGTTATGGTCTCAGGTTGAACTCATCCGAATCCAACCTCCTACTATAATAATATCCTACTCCTACGATCGTTTGGCTACTAACGATGGTTGTCATTATTGGTAAGCCTTTCGATTCTCATTATACTATCGAAAGGATTATCGATGACAGTAAACTTCTAACATTTTATAAGAATGTAAATTAAAATAATGAAGAAAAAATAATTAGTGTTAAATTAGAATATAAATTATTATATAAAATATTTAAAAAAAAAACAAAAACAAAAATTCTGGACAATCGACTTACTTGGTACCTATATTCAAAACTAAAACGACAAGAAACGGCTCGTCGTTTTCGATATCTTCAAAATTTACTAGATAAACGTTCAAAGCTCCCAAATATTTACAAGAGACTCATTTACATGACAGTAATTAGACCTATTTGGACATACGGTGTTGAGCTTTGGGGCTCCACTAAAACATCCAATTCGACTCGCATCTAATTCTTACAATCAAAAATCCTTCCATCTTCAATGCTCCTTTTTTAGTCACAAACAAACTCATCCACAAAGATCTTAATGTACCTTACGTTTCTGACTTAGCTCAAAGCAGATATCAATCCTTTCGTGGCATATATCAATAACCATTCAAATCTACTAGAACCACAAACTGCTTCACATTCTATTCCAGATAACCCTTCGAGGCGCCTGAAAGAAGACGACTCTACATGACCTTTTAATCATACAGAACTTCTATAAAGTTTTACCAATGGTTAGTTCTTTTTACAAGCAATTGGTATGTCACTTTTAAGATTATCATCACATTTACTTGATTATTTTAATAATTTAATTGAATTTTTATAATGAATTTAAACAAAATTAATTAAACAAGCAATTGTTCAAAGGGATAATATGAAATATCGTAAACATTATTGAGCATACAAATAATTCATTATCTAGTTAATAATTTTACATTCAAAATTATCAATCTACTGAAATGATTAATTTGTTTTTATTAATCCATCGATAAAAAAAAAAAACTTTAAAGTTAGAAAATCCCATGGCTTATTGGATTGGCTTTTGAAACTTAGGTAACCGAGTGGGAAAGAGAATGGAGGACTGGATTAGGGTGGTTTTGGAATGATGAGTGAAATTTATTGTACTGTATTGAAAATACGGTATAATAAATTTCTGTCCAATGAATTTTGGGATTTAAGGGTTCATATTAATTATATAACTATCCATAGTAATTTTAAATGGATTATATGTTAAATTGTTTATTTGAGTTCCATCATAATAAAATAGTAGGTTTTCTGTTGTTTTACTTACTTCAAAATAAGGACTAATAAATTTGTTATTATCTCTCGGTTGTTATCTGTTTGAGGTGGAATCTGCTAGTAATTGAGTAATTTAAGCGTTCTGAATACATTTTTTCTTGAAAAAAAAAAAAAATTGTCCAAAACATTAATTTCAAGCACTTTTAGTTACAAGCCTTCATCATACAGAGACATATCCCACGGAAGCGAAGAAAATAATTTGCTTAATCTTAGTGTGTTCCCAGGGTTTATGTTTGGGACCCTCTCACCTTGTCACACAAAAAACTGCTTGGTAGGACGTTTTCTCCTACCATTTCTTCAGAACTGGTTATAAATTTATACGGATAAAATTTTCCATATATTTTTTTTTAAGGATTTTAACAAATACAGTAATATTTAAGCCATACTTTGTTATTTATGGATGTTAAGCGGGAAAATAGAGTGTTTTAGCAGAATATACTGAAATATCAGACATTGTATTGATTTTTGTATTATGTGGTATTGATAGTACTCTACAATCAAAAAAATAATAACTTTGTTTTCCGAACATTGTTCATTTTGTATTCTGTAGCATATTTCAAAGGCTTCAAGAGACCGATCGTTAATAGTATTAGTTGAGAGAAGTCACAGTTAGGGTTACCGCCTAAATGAAATTTGTAACTAAAATTTACTACAAGTACTTCAAAATATCTGATTAGTAGGAGCCATATGATTTCAAACAATATTATTTGAAAAAGTCATTACAATATTTGACATTTACTGACGATTTGTTTTTCATATATTAGTTAGTACAAATCAAATTTGTGTTATTTATTCTGATATAAAACTTGGCAATCGAACCAATATCTAACAGTGTTACCCTTAATTGTCGGAAAAAAACTTGATGGCTGAGCGTTATCCTGGCCCAATCACCTGCTTGCAAAATCAATGGTCAAAAACAGTACACCCTTACTAAATAAAGTACTCAATCCTAATTTTTGTTTATAAGTTTTTTTGTTTATACACCATATGAAATTAAATATATATCCTCCTATTGAATTTTTGACTTAAGATTCGTCAAAGTTTCGGCTTGCAAAATTAATAACATATTTGTACTTTTTTACTTGCTACAAGAGTAGATTGAAATTAAACTACGAAATCACCAAAAACGGTCTTGAAATCAGACACCTCCAAAGGAGTTGTTGGAGGAATATTATATAGTAAAATTTCTTCAATTTCCTTTGGCAGCTCAAAAAACTAATCCGATACTATTAACAAAATTATTAATATATATTGATCAGTTTGCCGAAGCTATACAATGGAAGGATATTCCGTCATCAAAAAAATCACGGGATCGGGCAGATCTGAAAAAGTATATATGGTATTCTTCAGTGGCTGAAGAGTGTCCTATAAGAATCGAAAAAAAAAATTAATTAATTTTAAATAGGACGTCAATTAGTATGTCGGGAAGGAAAGACCGAAGAATGTTTGGCCGTCAAAAAAAGTTTGATAGTTTAGATCTGGAACTACCTAGTATTCTACAGTGACTTTGATTTTTTACAGTTTTTAGAGGAGTCTCTATTTTTCCGTTAAATCCTTTTTACAGGACAATAAAGGATAATAATTTCAGGTCCTTGCCCACTGTTTCTCAACAAATGATTTTCGTCCTTTTGCAAATTGATTAAATCTTTTCATTTTTATAAAAGGACTCTGTTCTGCTGAAACGGGATGTGCAATCTAGAATCTACCTTATTTTGATTTGGAGTTTTCATTTACTGATGATAGTTTTTTTTTATTGACCGATTAGTTAAAAACTGTGGTTTATTAATTTCATTTTTAAAACTAATATTCATTAATGTCGAAATTCTTCAATATTAGTAATGTAAAATAAATGTTTTTGTTATAAAACAGAAGCTATAAACAAAAATTTCTTTGTGCCAATAAACTTTTCTATAAAGGTGTAAATACAAAATAATTATTTTTGATAATATAACATCTACAATATGAAAGGAATGTTAAATGGCAAACCCTAATATTATTTGATGTATTTATTCTATTGCTGAAGACAATTTTCGATACTTAGTACTATCGTAGCTCCTCTGAAGGCATCGGCATCGAACCTTTGCCCCCTCCCCCACTCCTAAGCCTGTTTTTTATTATTATTATTTATTATAGTTTTTACTGGCCGGGCCGGAAGGTTGTTCCTCAATTACTGTCGCTACCTGACCGCCCCCGACTCTCGAGGACAATGGTGGCTGGAGGCTCCAGGAGATCTCTCACTGGAAGCAAATAAGGAAATGAACAAGACAAAAATTATTTCTCCCCTTCATAAAAGGACCACATCCCTCTTTGGTTCAATTAAGCTCGTCTAGCGGGAGGACCCGAGGCTGGCCAGTTGGTCATTACCTCCAAAACCCCCTAATCTCGGGGCTACAGGATACGACGATTCATCTCTTAGAGTCATTGAGGATCTTCTTCATCAATGGTCTCAGTACGACTAGCTAGGTCTCAGTCAAAACAATTATATTTCTTGAAGAAATTAAAATAAAATAATTTTATCATAATAATAATATACTTATTACTAGAAAATACTGAGCTGAATTATCAAGCCTGGAAGCTTATATGATAATTGAAAACTACTTATTGGATGTTAAAACAGAAGAAATAAAGGATTAATACTCATTTTGGTTAATTGAGACGTTCAGGAACAAAACACGTCAAGACCACTTTTTTCGAAAAATATATATATATTTCAAATGTAAGTTAAAGAGCGCAGTTACCTATGGCTAAACGCATTATATCACAAACCACTAGATCTCAACAAAAATTTTTTCACAAGATTCAAACTTTAATATATACGTCTTCCTATCTTATCTTCGTACATCCACCGATTACTTTTAGAACTTCTAACATAAATAAATTGCTTTTTGACTCGATATGGACTTGGAACAGACGGTTGAAGAAGGCACGACTCAGAAATATGTACAACAGCCCTGGGCCGTGCTGAGCTAGACACAACTGAACCAACGGCAATAACCACTGCCACCAGATGTTACCCGCTACTCACCAGTCTTCTGCTTCTCATTCACAAATATATTTGTGTAAGTGTATGTTTATATGTTACAAAACTTTTGAAAGTTCTGTTTAGTGGAAAGAGTCAATTCTATACTCTCAACACCCTTATTAAAGTGTCACTTTGTGTTTGCAATATAAATTTTTCTTTATATGTTAATAGTAATAATTAATTTAATTGCTGAAATCTCAAATATACTATATAATGTATTGTAGTAAAAAGTAAATACTAAGACATCCAAATCGACTGACTGCTGTGGGAGAATAGTATTTTCATGAGAATATTTTGATATTAAAAATTATGACAGCAAAATTCTTAAAGGTTCACTATAAACAATTAAGGAAATTAAAAGAATTGTATGAAATGAAATGAAATTATCTGATGTACCATAATATATCCCTGGTTGTCAATATGTCCAACCATAATATGCCCTTGGCCACTCTACTTCACGGCAAATTAATTTTCGTTCTTCTGAAAATTTATTTAATATTTTTTATTTTTATAAGGACACTCTTTCTTCCAGTATTTCACCATTTTAACCGGCCTCCGGATAGTTGGGCAATATCCAGCAGTGTGTCCGGGCAACATCTGAAATTCTCTAAAAATACTATTTGCACAAAATAAATACTCTACGGCCTAGAAAAGAAGCACTATTTAACCAAGCTTTCACAGCACATTTATAACAAAGTGAGCTTTGGAGGAACAATTCAGGATAACTGGACTTATCGACTTCTTCACGACAATTAAATATGTTATTTAATTTGTTTATAGATGATACTTAAGAATAGCTCGAAATTATACCAAAATATTATTAAAATACTCAATTAAAATAAAAGTTGTCATACATATAATACCCGAGTATCCGAAATTAGGACAGAGATCTAGCAAACCAACCTAAGAAAGAAGTAACAGCGGATAAAAGCAATATCAAAGCACATCAAAGAAATTTTGAATTAATAATAAATGTTTTTCAAAATATCTATGAAAACCTAAAAAAATTAAACTTTAAAAATTAAACCAACAGTCGTTTATTGTATTGATTTTCCGCTTTGTTTGCTCAGAGGTGGTATTTTTCTTAATTTCATCTATTTTGTTTTCGCTAAACATGAAAAATGTGTTTCAATTTTTTCAATGTATTTTATTTGCTTTTTTACTAGAAATAGATGGGTAGTTGGGATCATTTATTGCTTAAAAGTGTAGGTGGGGTGATAAAATAAAAAATCCGGATAAATAATTACAAAATGTTTTTTGGACATTGTATTGAAATTTTCTTTATTCATGATGGTATCATTTAAAATTTAATTTCAGAGCTATTCATTTAAGGATTTAAATGTTAATGTAAATAATTGTATAATCGAAACTGGAAAAACCATTGTTAATTTTTACATACCATTTTTAGAGGATTATTATGATAGTGATTATTGATTTATATCATTGTTTATTTGTTAATTTTTAAATTCCGAATAGTAAGTGGAATGCTGACAGCAGTTTAGCGAACACAAAACAAAGATACAGCTAAATCCCTTCTTACAAACAATAATAAATTCCAAAAGGTTTCAACTCTTAATTACAGGAGATGTAGTATGTCGTACAACTCGTGAATTACAACTAACAGGCTAATATCAGGGGCGATATATCACGGTATATATGTGACCCAATGGTTCGAGACCGAGTGTGGGAGGTGGGAACTGATTGTATGCTAACTGTCAGGACCGGATGCGGTTTTTGTCAAGCACATGAGCCCCCGCAAAAAATTTACACTCCCCAAAAATCTCGGGTCAGTCAACTGTGGAGCCTTGGTTGGCTAGCGCATGCCCTTCTCCGGGTTAGCAATTCAAATCTCCACTCATTATGTACTTATTGAGAGTTCTCTGTGTTTCTTACCGCTCCTAACATAACGGGAATCATAATACAAATAAGTATTTTTATTCTCAAAATGAATATTTTTGAATTTGGTAAAATATCTTTAATTTTAAACACGACTATCAGGTCTTAAAAAAAATAGTTAATTCATAATATTTTCACGACTTGTCATTGGTTTAATAATTTTTTTTAAGAAGATAAAAAAAAGAAACAATAAAAAAAATCAAAAGGTGGGAGGAATGGAAATGGTTCATTACTTATTAGGATAGCTAGTGAAATATTCAGGAAGACAACAAATACTATTAAAAATAGACAATACCACCAAATCATCTTTACCTTTCGTCGTAAACCTATAACGTCTTGACCCACAGTATCCATTAATCATATTTTACAACTCCTTCTTGAACAGATACGCTACATTGGACTCCATTTGAAGTAAGAACTATTGAAGTAAAACAACCAACCAACTTGGAATCTTAAACAACCAGAAACAGCTTTAGATGTCAATAAATTACACATGACTATAATCTGGCCTGTTCGACATACAGAGTTGGTCTTTGGGGCTCCACTAACCAATTCATCTTGTATGCAGTCCTTTCAGTCCAAAATTCTTCAAAAAATCCTTAACGCTCCATACTTTATCACAAAATCACTTAAGCAAAGATCATAATGTTCCATATATATATATACTCGTATATATATATATAAGCGCCGCTGACTAAAATTTTTTTCGATTTTCGATATTGGTTCCTCGGAGTAATCATAAATTACTACAACAAATAGTAATCCATGTGAAAGCTAACAAATCCAAATCTATAAACAAAGAATTATTATTCATGAAATTAATTAGAAACAGCGAATATAATTTATTATCTACAACACATAGGAAGTTAAATACAATTTAGACAATTTACAATTAAATAATTCATTTTAAAAATTGTTATTTTAAAAGAAGTTCTGGGTTTCTTTTATTACTCAAGGATTCGTATTGTGTTATTAACACCTTTAATAAAACCCTATAGATGGAAGAATTCACTGATATTTCTCTGTATATTAGGTCTCAAAAACCGGTATTTGTATGTAACGAAAAAAAAAAAGAATCTTATTTCGGGACATCGAAATTCCTCTGGTAAGTTTTTAATTTTTAATTTTAAAAATGCTAAGTTTTTTCTATATTCGCTAGTTTGAAATTTAAATACTATTTCTCCATTATATTTTTATTATTGAGAGCAGGTTCTTTAGACTTCAAAACATGTGACAATCCTCTCTCTCGCCTATGTGAAACCATCTAAAGTGATTTTAAATGAGACAAGCTAACAAATGACATTGAAATATCAGTTTCGATTTTTTTTTTTACATTTCCACATGTAACCTAACACACTTCAAATTCATTCATTAATTTTATTAATTAATAAAATATACTATAATATTTTTGAAATAACAAATTATAAAATTGTTGTAGCAAGATAATAAATGAAAATTTATTATATTCGATTAGATTATTTTAAAAACTAGTATTAATAATATACTAGTAATGTTTTTCTTCATAACAAATGTTACCATTCAAAAGATTGCGAAGAAACATTACAACAACAATCATCGAAGAGATAAATTATTTTCGCATAATTTATTCGCTAATGTTGCTTTTCGAAAAATATATTGCCACATTAAATGAATTGCAATATATTTGTGAATTCGGGGCGTATGTAAATAACAAGCTGCAGATGATGTTCAATTCAAGTTCTGTCTCGAGAGAATAGCTCGATCACATAATCGATATGCTTGCGTTATGAATTAGTCGCTCTAAATCGGCCTCGCAGCTGCGTAAAGAGTCCCCTGCGAACAATCTATGAATGGGAGGCTATCAAGCTAATTAAGTGACTTAAGTTTCCGGTCTTGACATCAGCCGACCGAACTGGTTGGGTGAATGACTTCGCTCCTCTCTGTCCCAGGGTCCTTGGTCAGTTCGCTTCTCTTTTGCAAGGACGATCCTTGTCCGTATTATAAATTTATTTTGATCAAGGGAGTGTATTCAATTATGTGAATAATATAAATACGAGAACGATGTAATTCAAGGAGTATTATCCAAAAGGGTACCAATTTTGGAAAGGGAGTTAATGAAAGTAGTTTTGAAGAAAATGAATCTTTAAACACACAACTAAGGGAGCCGGAAATATAAAACTAAGTTAGAGAGCATAGGTGATGTGGGCAGTTATTTAGAACTATTTCTAACTTTGATATAATTTCGAAAATATGCTTCTTTTTTTTTTTTTTTTTTTTCATTTCCCAAAAGCCACCTTATTTTCATCTCATTTGGCTAGAGCTAATCACGAAATCAAGACGTAAGCTCTTTATAGCTAAGTTTATTTGTGATAAAGTAAGCATTAAGGATTTTTCAAAGGATTTGGGATAGCAAGGATTGCATACGAGATGAATGGATGATTTCGAGCAACTCCAAAACTCAATTCACTAAATGGAGTATATATCCAAATAAGTCTAATTATTGTGAAGTGAATGATTCATTTGTAATTGATTGGAAGCTTAGAAAATTTGTACAGGAGAAGCCAAAAATGTGTAAAGTCTTCTATGTGGATTCCAAGTAAGCAGTTTGTCCACAATGCAACCATCCGTTAGGGTGGAGTCCTAATGTATATTATTAACGGTTGAGATGATGTTGGGCAAGAAGTAGTAGATTTACGAAGAAGAATTAAGGCAATTTTATGAGATTTCTTTCGATTCATTTTAATTCTCCAATTTCTACTCCAGTAATGAAGGTTTATTTACTGATAACACACACGTGTCATCAGCGTACGTAGAGAGGACGGTGCTGAGTCGGGATGACAGCTGTATACAAGGTGTTGAGGACGGGACCTAGGATACTTCTTTAAGGAACACCGGCAGATTGGTTCAAGAGAAAATAATAGGATTATGATAAGAATCATAAGTTATGATAAACTTTGAATGTTATATTACGGAGAGAGGAGGTTGGAAATTTAATAAGAAAATAATAAACAAGGGTTTTAGAACCTTCGTAATTTATTTCCGTCCCTGCATTAATTTCCATTCAGATTGATTCGGAGTTTTAGCGCTCATTAATCTTTGAGTTGTCTCGGCCACCCCGTTGATGATGACATCCTTGTAGTTATTCAGGTCCATGAATTAAAAACCCTTTAAAACTTTATTAGTAAATTGATGCCTGTCTCGGCCAATGACAACTGGTGAATTGAATAGTAATTTGATCCCCCTGGAAAAGAGAGAGAGACCACTCACTTAGGCATACATGACTTCTTTTATCCTGTAGATTGAAACTTGAGGATATTATAAGAAGTCCCAAGTTCTCTTTTCCCAAGGACTTTGTCATATCAATATTTTAGTAATTTTTTTTATTTTATGCCTGTAACTGTTAAAAATGTTTTGTGTAGCATATATATGTTGCAGTATATATTATAAGAATATTTTGAGTACTAAAGTATTGTTAGCAGACACTGTTATTTTATAAAACAATACTGAGGCCTTTTAAGAGAGTAGTACTATAATAGTATTAGCCACACATACTCAGGCACTTATTATGTGTATGTATATATGGTGAGGAGAAAGGTAAATAAAAAATAGTATCAAAGAAAAAAGCAAACATGAATATTTTCTGAATTTTTTAATAATTTATACTAAATATAAAATTCTAAATTTATCAATCTACTATCACGTCATCAAAAAAGTTCAAGCCTCATCTAAGGAAATTATCTTTTTAAAACTACTCAGAAATTTTCGCAAAAGAAATTCTGAGAATCAATGTTTTTACTTGATATAGGATGTTGGTGTTCCATCGGAGTCGTAAGTTATAAATTTTGTCATGTGTATCATGGATCCATCAAGAACTATATGTTCTTAAGAAAAATCTCATGAATATTTCATGTTCAAGAACTAAGCACTTCGTCCAGTATCTGTTTACTTAGACCCTTCGTTGTTTGTTGCAGTTTTGATTAGTTTTATATTATTAAATATGCCCTGAAGGAAACATCATATATTTATGATGCAAAAAAAAATTAAAAAAAAGATGCATACAATTTTACAATTTAAATAATTAAATAAAGACGAACAAAAATTTTCGAGGTGTAGATTACAATAAGATACTAATTTTTTCAATGGGGTCATTACATATTTCTAATTTTCCAATTGTGGTTTTAACAGTCTTTATAATACGGGGTAGGTTAAATGTTTTAAATAAGTCTTTAAGATCTTTTAGAAAATTAAATTGACCGGTACCTGTATTGTCATTGTTTTCTGAAGTTGTAGAGAAGCCCTTTATTTCTTTAGTGGGCTGATAGAAGGAGACCCCGTTACCTCGGGATAACTGGTACTCTGTTCCCTAGGAGTTAAGGTGGAAGGAAGGATTGAATGAGGATGAACTTGTGGTAGACAGCATATAGAAAAGAGTCGCTTTCACTTGGGATAAGGAATTGGGGAAAACAAGAGCTCACATTTGCTGGGTCCTTGAAGTTAAGCTGAATTACCGCAGTTAAAATGAAATACCTTCGCAGAGTCGTTGGTAAAACCAGAAGAGACAGAGTAAGGAATGTAAGAATAAGGGAAGAGCTGGGAATCCCTGCTCTAAAATACTTCTTACACAAACGGCAACTGAGGTGGATCGGTCACTTTTGCAGAGTATGTCAAGATCGAGACCCAAGGAAGGTGTTCAATGCAAGACCTACAGATGCAATAACACGAGGAAGATCCCGAACCACGAGGAAGTGTTCCAAGTCTCTACAATGAAAGGTGTGTGGAGGATGAGAAGAAAATAGAATATAGAGAAAGGAAGAGGAAGAAGATAAACAAATAAATACCCACCCATTTCTACTACATTTCTTTAACTCATCACGCATTCCCTCAAGTATATTTATACTAGAAATGGGCAAAAGAGCTGATTCACTCAGTATAACTTTTTTTTACAGTAAAAAATCTAGATTTTACATTGGAAAAACGTAATGATAAATCGTTGATTAAGTAAGAAGACCTACTTCTCTGTAACTTAGAAACAATGATATTAAGAATTAGAGGAGCTTTATAATAGAAAAAATAACTGTTTAACTCTATCACTCATTACCTAAGGCTCTAAAAATAGCTCTCTCAATTCTCAAAGATAAAAACAGTTATGAATGGATATTAGTAATTTTATTAAATAAAATTTTTTTTTATTTTTTTATTTATCACTGATTCACTTAAGTCAGTCTTGTTCCAGCTTTTAGTGATTCAACAACTGATTGAATGATCTTTTAAGCAAGTTATGGAGGGAAATTACTGAAGATCTTGTTGATTATTCTTAGTACCAGTCCAGGATTCTGATCAGTAATAAATAAATTAGGTTATTTTGTTGTTATAAAGCAATAATTAAAATTATTAACTCTTGTTTATAACTGCAAAGAGTATGATAAATGATCGTTTTACGTATTAGCGATCACGATGAAAAAAAAATATATATACACAATTTTTTTTTAAAGTATACTAAATTGGATAATGAAACTAATTGTAGCAAGACCACAAATGCCACTATAAGAAGCTTGATTGGTGGCACGGACTTCATGGTTTGTTGGCCGGGCAGTGGTTTGGAACCGACGTACGTCACCGCGGTCCTCAGGAGTACTTTTTATGTCCCCTTTTTTGTTTATCTTCGGTGACGTGATGCTTGTGGTCCAGTGGTCCATCTCCTTAGTCTCGGTCGGTTTGTCTTCTTTTCCACACCTTGTTGATTGGGATGAAGAAGTCTTCAGTCTGGAGGGGATTACTTGGTAACCTAGCAGGTCAGGTAGTTGAAGAATCATTGCTGATTGATTCAAAACAGATAGAATATCTTTGGTATCGCTTTATGAGCCAAACAAGTAATGAATCTTACGATTAAAAACTTCGATAAAAACTACTAATTAATAAATATTAATAATTTCGCTGATAGTAACGATGAGTTCATTTTCTTTCTCGCGATATTTAAGACAAGTTAAGGGTTAAAAATGAACTAGAAAAATCGTACATATTCCTAAAAAATAAATGAGGTTTATTTATTTTTAAACCCACCCGATCTTACTTTCACCGACATTCATATATATATATATATATATATATATATATATATATATATATATATATATATATATATATATATATTTTTTTTTTTTTTTTTTTTTTTTTTTTGTAGCATATCAAAGATTACAATACAATAAAAAATAAACATATAATTTTTTTTTTTTATTCTTTTATTAATAGAAATTTACAACTGTATTAGAAAACACATCTGGTAAATATGCGGTATATATGAGATATAATGACAAGAATAAACCTTGTAGAGGAACTACCCATTGGTAGTACTCTAATGAATATTTACAAAAGATCACGAGGCCATCTTCTTTTCAGACACCTCGGAGGATTGCCAGGAATGGAATGAGGAGCAAGTTGTGCAACAAGTGGATTTGGATGAGCAGTGAGTTTATCATGGAAGGAAAGGTATCTGGTTCGTGCCAAATCAGCAATATATGGCATATTAAGGTCATTGTGGATCAATTAATATGTGAAAAAGTATGGAGCATCTATGATTTTTCGAAGGATGTTGGATTGGAGTGATTGGATGCGGGAAGAATTCGATGGTTTGGTGGATCTCCATAACTCTATACTGTAAGTCCAAATAGGTCTGATAATCGTCATAAAGATGAGTTTTTTTGTAGTGAATCGGGAGATTTGGACGTTTTTCAAGTAAGTGTTGTAGTAGTCGAAATCGACGTGCAACTTTTTGTCTTTTCAATCTTGTATGAGGGTTCCAGGTAAGTCTCTTGTCCAGATAAAATCCCAGGTATCCGGATGAGTACACTGTTTTGCAGATCTGCCAGGATCTGACGTTTTTTCGAGGTCATCTAGCCAGCGAACACGGAGTGGCTTTTAATCACTCTTATTACTTCCGAGTTTCCGAGTAGGAGCTAATGAAGGCATCTTTGATTTAATCATCAACAAATTTTACTGAATGTTCCATCTCGGAATCGTCTCTCACCATTAGCAATGCTTGCATATTTTAATTTGGCCATTGTGGATGGAGAGAGTGGCCAAGGATGTCCTTTGACCTCAAAAAAATCGTCAGATCCTGGCAAATCTGTAAAACAGTGTCCTTCAGCCTCCAGTAGAATGAGTTAACAACGAATTAATATCCTTCCGCCTTCTTAAAACCATTAAATATTTTAAAACAGTATCCTGGAGGACAACAATTAAAAAACCGTTAAAAACATATTATCCTTAAGGACGAAAAAACTAATTCTAATTGTGGATGGAGAGAGTGACCAAAGATGTCCTTCGGCCTCAAAAAATCGTCAGATCCTGGCAGATCTGTTCTACATTATTTAATGGTACTCCATTAAAAAATACAGGAGGACAGGATGAGGTAGGTTTTCGACGTAGAGTAAAGGTTATTTGCATTTTGTCGTCAAATTTATTTTTGTATTATGTCATTATTAATGTACAATTTTGCTTTAATTGATGTTTTTTTATTAACTTATTTCTAAAAATACAGTTAACTACCCATTCAGAAACGTAGGTCCAAGCTACAGGTTTGCGGTGTCCAATGTAGAGCTATCTATGTAAGGTCAAAACAGAGGTTTTGGAATTTTGTTTAGTGACTTAACTTCTTTAAAATTTCTGAGGTAGCATCTTATGTTCCAATGAAAATTATTATAAATAACACTTTATTTTTAATTTATTGTCGGCTTGAAAAAAGTACCCAAGCTTGCGTACGCTACCCTTCCAGGTTTTAGATTAGCCTGTAATAACACAACTTTTATATAGCCTTATTTTTTTCCAAATTATTTACTATTGTCCTTTGTTTATATCCGTACAAGAATAGGCAAGATAAACATATATTCGTTGTATCTTATTAATTATTTTTTTATTTATTTAATTTCTGGTTCAATCTCTAAATAAAGTTCAAAATAATCTGTCCGGAAGATTGATAATTGAGGAGGTGGTTGAATAAATTATATTTAAAGAAAGTGAGAGAAGGAGCATTGCTAATTTAAATGGGTATGGAATTCCAAAATATGGCTGCACAATTAATAAAGGATTTTTCAAAGGAAGCAGTTCGATGTGAAGGGAATAAATCAATGGGCTGAGATCTGGTATTCTAAAGAGGAATGGAGTTAGAAGATTGAAATAGAAAGGTACCAAGCAAGCTGCACATCGACGCTAAAGCAACCACATGAAATAATCACATTTTGGCCAAAATAGGTTAGATCTAATACTTGACGTAAAATGTGCTGGATCCATTTCCAAGCCCAGATTTTAGAAAATACCAAAGGTTACACTGCTACTACAGCTAATCTTGTTCACATGCTATAAATGTAATTATTTTCCATATGCGACAACTAAGCTGTTTTTAATGAGATACACCGTCGAAATGAAAACACTCGAACATAACTATCGTATATAAATAAGTATAATATTTATAAATCGTATAATGCAAATTTTTGCTTTATTTGGATAATAGTAATAAAATTAATAAAGTAGTTTTATTTGTTTCCTGTTAAGATGAGAAAAATAAGATATGACATATACCTGCTTAAGGGCGATATAATATTGCTGGTGTTTTAAAATTGTATATGTTTTAAGAACTGTTGATGGATGGTTTAAAATTTTAAACCAATCTTCGAATAAACCAAATAACAATAAAAGTGGTACATAATTCATCAATTCATAATTGTATTGATGCTTCTATATCATCTACTTGTACCTCAACTTCTTTTGCTGTATTATTTACAAACTTTGTAACTACTACAACTATGAAATATTTTAAATTTTGTTTTCATTAAAAGCTTTGTATTTAAAAAAAAAAAAATTGACTCAACATGCTTATTAGTCTTCTGAAACCTTGTTTATTTAAGCCACGTATTCTTAAATCTTGGTATGCTTAACAACCTTTTAGTTGTTTACAATCTTGTACACATTCCCTTGCTTCAGCCAACTTTACAGCTACTGGGCAGGAATACTCGTCTTTCAGTTGATAACGAACTCCTCATATGGATATTACCAGTGATGTAGCTGAGAGAGCAGCGCCGGGATCTCTTCGTGTCTGGCCTTGACTTCCTATAAGTGGGAGAATAGGCTCGATTCGGGGTTCCCCAGGCTGAGTGTGTCTGTATTGCATATATAGTATGAATGTATCTTAATTTATTTTATTTTATTTTTGTCACTTAATTTTTATTATCTAATTTTATTTTTATGATTGAATTATTAGTTTTATTTTTATAATGATCATTTTGTGTGTATGAGTACTTGAATATATGGTATAATTGAATACATCTCTAGCACTGTCACCTATTGCCCTTCATTGAGGCAGATTGTACATATATTTCAATAAACGTTTTTAATAAAATAAAGATAATTCTTTATATAGTTGGTTTTGAAACTTTATTATATTCTTTATTTGTGCTTGAACAATATTATCTTTTTCAGTAATGAATTACATGAAGTTCCCACTCTATAAGATATAAACTTTTATTTGTTTTTGCTTTAATAGGTCGAATTAACGCAATACATTGATTCTGCTAATATATATGTAAGTTATTTTAGAGCTAAAGAAAGTCTTTTCATATCCTTAAGGGTTGACCGTAGTCGTTGTTATACAATTAGGTCCGCACTTCTGGTCTGCTCAATGATCCATGGAACCATTGCTCAACATGACCCTGGAGTTCGCCTCCAGCGGTCCCTTCCCAGAAGTTAACTAAATCCATTGAAGACCGACCAAGGGCAAAAAGCAGCCCTTCATCTTTCCTTCCATTATAGTCGGACGATGGGGGGTTGAGAACTACACTTGCCTCAATCCTTGTTCACTGCCACAGGGATCGGCAATCAAATAATAAATATATTTAGTTCCTTTAACGGAAATACTAGGACTTCCAACGGTTTCGGTGGAAGCTACACCTGGGGTAGTTTTTGTATTCTTTTGAAGACTATGACATTTATAGGATGTGGTACGTTTTAAGAATTTTATAGGTAGGGGGAATACTGCCTTTCAAAAGTGGCAGATGTAAGAACAGAAAAGATGAAATAATCAGCTAAAGGATATTATTGGAAAATAATAAATAAATATTACAAAACATTATAAATATTATAAATCTAATAAAATCATACTAGATATAAAATTCTGCTGAACAACGGTATGGTAGATCCCTTTTTCAAATAATACAAATCGAGGAAAAAAAAAATAAAGAGTTCAAGTCCAAAAATAGGCCAAACTATTTGTATTTAATATTGTATACAATTCAAGGTAAATGCGTTTTTTTTTAAATACTGTTACTTATTTAAAATTTTGTATTTTAATGTTAGAACATAGAGCGAGAATTGGTAGAACTGGGTAGTTTCTCTAAAACATTATTCTTGTCATTGCATTCTTTACCCAGCTGGATCTATCATTTATTTTAATTTTTTATAAACTTCAGTAAATAACAATAATAAGGTAAAGAAGATGTGGTCTGTATCTATGGTCAACCTCCAGATTTTTCGCCAATTTAAAGATATCCTCTTTATAGAAGTCTTCCTGCGAGAGTCTCTCGATCCTGAAGTCGATTCACGGTTGAAATAATAATAGGGAATACATTTTCTTCTCTTAACCGTATTCGAACTCGTGTTCAGAAACTATGAGTTTTCACCCACCGATCTACCGGTCTACTTATTTAATAATTACTGAGATAAGACTGCTTTCCATATCTATATGATAAGTTAGGATTCATTTTTAGCTGCTTCTTTAAAAGTACATCAAAAAACCTAGATAATCAATATGTACTGAAGTTTATAAACCTAAAGGGTTTTATATCTTCAAAATAAAGATGTTTCGTTACCAAAATTCCTCGATTCTTGATGCCAATACCGATACTAAGAAATCTATTCTCAATCATCGGAACCGTTACCTTGTTGTTTGTTTGTTTGTTTTGTTTAACGTCACTTTATGCTGCTATGGCTAATCGGACGATGCTACGGTGGGAGTCCTAAATTTTGCCTATCCAGGTATAATTAGGATAGGGATCTTTAACGAGTACCTGACATCGCACAGGCTCGGGACCCCCATTTTACGTCCCTTCCGAAGGACGGCATTGCTGAGGATTTTTTACTCCCTTTAAAAAATCCTAAGGTCATCTGCCGGGCTGCGAACCCGCGATCTTGGGTTTAGTAGGTTGCTATGCTAACCACTACACCACAGGTGACCCCCCGTTACCTTGTTGGTTTAAAAGTTCCATTCCTTTCTTAGTTTTCTTTGTGTCAGGGGGCTTTACTTTTTATAACTATAATGTGTCGGTAGCAAATTTCGCGATTCTTGATATCGATATTGAAAGCAGGAAATCGATTCTCAATTATCTAAACCGATACCTTGTTTTAATCCTGTATTGCAATTAAAAAACATAATGAACATGAGAGTTAAAACAATTTAATAGGTCTATTAAAAAAAAATACCTAATTCTTAAAATAAATTAGTAAAAATCTACTAGTGTTTTTAGTCTGCAACATATCACATGTCTAGTTGATTTTGATTCATACAATGGACAGAAATAAAAATTCTCTTTACAAATGATGATTTATAAAGATCAATATTTCCACACGTTCTTAGCTTAATTGTTTTGTTTCGGAATTGCAAATGTTATAAAAACCATATACCGGACACTTGATGAGAAAATGAAATGGACTTGAAAACTGGTATTGAGGAATATAAACTCCCCGACAAAAGTATCGCAACACTTTGAAATATTTAAATTTTATAAAAACGTATTTTTTTTTTCATAATAAAGAAAAGTTCTGAAGTCTATAACATTCCTAAACTATATGTAAACAGTTTTTATTAAAATAAATTACAATATTTCTTCCAATAAACAAAAAAGTTAGAAAACTTACTTTTTAAAATTTTCATTTTTTAGAATTTTAACTTTTAAATATATATTTAATAAGACATATTGCCCCCTCCGGCTTGAATGACTGCTTACACTAGTCTTAGCAAACTTGTAAATTAGGAAACGAATGATAAACATGGACTGAAGGAAATAAAAAAATCTAAAACTTCATTGTTTGTTAGGATTGATGAATTAAATGCCACTTCTATTGAGATTATTTTATTTGAAAACTAGTTTCGAATAAACATTCATCTTCAGTGTTTTAGTTACCTCGAAGAACTGAAGATGAATGTTTAGCATTCGAAACTAGTTTTCAAATAAAATAATCTCAATAGAAGTGGCATTTAATTCATCAATCCTAATTGTATTGATCCTTCTATATCATCATGCGTACCTCAAGTGATTCATTGTTTGTTATTAACAGAGGAAAACATTGATGTGTCTAATCCTTAATGTCTCCCATTTAATAAATAATAATCATATGAATATAAACCAAGTATGAATTAAGGTAAAACACCAAGAATTTCGAGAATTATGAGTATAGCAATATTTTTAACGAGGAGTTTAAATTTCAAAATAAGTAGCAATCAAATATAGATTGATATCTTGTTAGGACTGACCCTTTTCAGAGAGATTGTACAGCTTTGGTGGAACGCCTCCTTGTAATGAGACCAAAAACCAGATCTATTTTCTTTCCCAACAGCAAATATAAATAGGGAGAATTCCTAACGAATACTGGGAATTAAAAAATATCGCTTATTACAGCGGTATTAATCGGTTACTAGGAATCAACTTTTATCATGAATTATCTATACAAATCTTTCCTCAAGAATTAGTTAAGCGAGATTGAAATTTGGAATTGACACATCCCCAGAATAAAGTATCTTTTCCTGACTAAAGTTATATAAGCACTATAAAAGCAGGGTACTTTCATTAATTTCTTAGTTTTCACACTATATTAGGAAGTTTTTTTTTTTTTTTTTTTTTTTTTTTTTTTTTTTTTTTTTTTTTTTTTTTTTTTTTTTTACTTTTAATCATGCTATATAATTATTTTAATTGGAAAACAAATTTAATATGTCATTTTTTTGATAGAGCGAATCATAAGTCATTGAGAAGATGGTGCTAACGACCTCAAGATCCCAGACACAGAGGATTTAAACAAACTCACATTCCCACTCTCATTAAAATAAAGGCGATGTTGACTTCATTATTGTCAACGAGCCCTAACGAGCATGTGGGTCACTGGAAAATGGAGGGGAAATTGAAATTAATGATTAATTGCTATGTAAATAATTCTGTCAGTCATATAGATTGTCTTAATTAGTAACTGATTTTTTGCTTATGATAGCTTTAGGATAACATTTGTTACTCATCAGTCTAAATAATTTAAAATTACTTAGAAATTACTAACATTATTCCACCACTGATAAATAACTTTGATAATGCGAGGCCTATAAATCAACTTCCTCTCTCATACAAATTTAATTTTTACAATGTAAACGAAATTAAAAATATAAATAAATAATCAAGGAAAGAAGAAAGAAAGCAAAGTTACGAAAAAGGAATCAGCACCCTCCGATCAACTTGTAAACGAAGTTGTCACCTTTATTCTTTCAACATGACAGAATTAAATGCAGGAAAATCTTAAAAGAATACGAGTCAAAGACATAGCAGTATCTTTCTTTTTACTGACAATGAAATAATAATTCAATTGAGATAATGGGTATAAAAAGCAACTATTTAAAGTATATACATTAAGTAAATGAGTGAAAAAACTATTACAATACTCATAAAGTTATGTTTAATTATGTTATGTTGTGTTTATAAGCAATGTTCAACTTTGGTAGCATTTCACAAAAAGTTCTATATTAGATGTTCTTTTGGTGTTTCTAGCTCTCTATTTAAAAGCCGATTTTCAGGGATCAACCGGAAAATTTAGAAGAAAACGGATTTGGTGACGGAACAACTCCTGAAAAACATGGAAGTTTGGGCCAAATCAGCAACATATTAAAATCATTATGGATAAGTTGATTTGAGAAATAATAAAAAATATTGAAAATTTAATGTAGAATTCTGGATTGAAAGGATACGCGAACTTAAGGGTTTAGTGGAGCCCAAAAGTTTAATTCACTATTTTAAATTGGTCTAAAACTATGTAATTAGGCCATGTAAATGTGTCTTTTGTGATTAATTGCATAAGAACTTTTTTTGTTAGGGAATGATTTTTAGATGAATATTTTTTTTAATATTATTTTTTCAGACCACATTTGTTTTATTATATATTTTCGCCTTTGACTTTTTATATGTTTATATAAAATTCTCAACTGTTGGTGAGAGAGGAAGACTACACTATAGCCCGAGTACCCCGGGACTACCTGAGTCTGTTTGACTAGCCGCCACTTTTTGTAGACCTGCGCTAGGAAATATTTTTATCGGCCTAGGACCAAACACATAGAGCCACATAGCCATGGTGCCTCCAACTGCTAAGTATTCACACCAACAGCCTAAGTCTCTAAGCCATGTCCTTTCATAATTCTCAACATAACTAACTTAATAAGACCATTCCCGACATTTCTAAACTACAAGTTAAATGTTTATAGACAGGAAATAGTACCGTTGTTTAGAAATGGAATAAGATTTATAAACATTTTTTGGAAATTTTTTAAAAATTGCATGCATGAATATCTCAACTCTCAGCGTCCCAAAGGTAGACCTAGACCACACTTATGAATGATTTCTTTCTTTGAACTCTACCATAATAATTAAAACGGGATTACATCTTTTACCGTTTGCAAGATAAAAGTTGTGCTAAAAGTTGATCTAATCTCTGATGCTGTGTTAGCGGCCTATATGAAGGGTGGTTTTGCTAATATATTTTGAATTCTTCTTTCCCTTTCAGTGAAAGGTTTGTAGCCTCCAGAGCGTTGTTTGTTAAGCATTGTACCCATCTCCTTATTGTTATGCTCCTGACGAAAGCAACTAAAGGCTAATCCAGGTTACTATAGTTTCAGATCTAGCAGGAACTGACGATTTTTCAAAACCGAAGGATATCTTTGGCCACTTCTTCCAGTGAAATTAATTTGAAACTTAATATAATCTTTTCGTTTTTTTTAAAGGACACTCTCTCCACCCGTTTAATCTTTTTCACAAGACACTACTGAAGGATACAATTTGAGATCTGCCAGGATTTAACCATTTTCGACCGTCAAAGGATATTCGACCATTGATGTATTTTTGAAAATCGATTACATTTTATCGTTTTTTAAAATGACACACTATCTTCCAATTTTATCCTTTAGATTTTCGCTGTTTTTTTCAGTGTCTAATATATAATATAATATTAGTCGTTTGTTTATTATGGTTTAACCTTCTTATGTCTCCAACAAGGGCAAAAAGGGAAATAAAGTATAGTCAATCAACTTTTATTCTAAATTATAAATTTATACATGATATATTTTGAAAATAATATGTGTTTAAATTTATTCGTGCATACAAACAGCTGAGAAACTATAGAATCGGAAGAGAATCATTGAATACATTTTCATTCAAATAATGTCCAATTCTGAACTACTTGAAAGTAGAGAAGAACCTCGATAATCCGAAGCTTTGTAATCCGAACGCCGTTTTGGGAAAAATAAAAATTATTTTCTGAAAATCCGTGATTTAGCAGCCACACCTTAGTTCAGAAAAAAATAGGTGACTATTTTCCAAATGTTTAGTTTTTTGTTTTCTTGATTTTTTTTTATCTTTCTGTACAGCATAATTTTTATGTGTGTACAGTGCTGTACTTTCTGTGTGTGTATAAGATTGTATACATACTATGTAAAATATTACGAAATTCATGTACAATACATGACATAAAATATAGTTAGTTACCTTACTGTAGCACAGTAGTATTTCATAAAACAAACTATTAACCTTTAGCAACACAACGTGCTTCTTATTTTATAGAAACTAGTATGTCAGTGTTCATTTTTTGCATGCTACATACTATGCCTGGAAAGCACTTTGGTAATCCAAACGATTTGATAGTCCGAACCACCCACGGTCCCAATGAGTTCGGGTTATCGAGGTTCTACTGTAATAATTCTACTTCAAAAGATATAATATTGATAACAACTAGATCCCTTCCATTATGATTATTATTTTGTCTTAGTTTTATTTTTTATTAATACAATCGAAGGATCCAAATAAATACATATATTTTATTAACATTACTTATTATTTATTAACTTTGGTGATAATATGCATTATGAAATATTGGGTGATGGGCATATACGAATATATTATTTGGATATGCTGCTTGAGCCGCGTATTGCCGCCTCTGAGGGAAATAAAATACATGTCTTCTTATATCAAATATAACTCAAAATTCATTTGCAAATATATTTGAATTAAGAATTGTGTTGTTCGTTAAATAAGAAGGATAGAAGCTTTGTCGGGAACCATTGAGAGTGAGGTATGCTGTTCTTGGAAGTAGCCTAGCAACTCAGCTTTCTAATTGGTCGAGCCGCTTCCCCCACCCTCACCTATACCTATATTATTTGTCTTTTAAATGTTTTAAAAAACTATATAATGCTTTTCAGTGCCTTTTTTAGAAAATTTAGATAATAAAGGCCATCTAAGATTATCATTAGTAACAAAATTATTATCTTGGAATTTCGGAAATGGCAGGTATAGATTGATCTATTTCGTTTAAAGCATAATTTATCCAACGATTGGTTAATTATTTAATCATTATGAATTTAAATGAAAGTGTATTAATAATGCACAATTCCTGGTACAATTGTCTACCCGCGATACTTATAATTCAATCAATAATTATGGAAAAAATTATAGACAGGAAAAAAACAACAACATATTAAATGAAAAATAAAAAAGTCTACATATATACTTAACTATTTACATATTTGCGGAACATTGATTATGTAGGAGATGTAAAAATGAATGATGTTTAGAAGGATTTTTCAAAGGAAACAGTTCAATGTGAGGTCATATACAGACCCTTTATATATATAATCGTAATATAGATTATCAGAGCTATTTGGACTTACGTCATTATTTTGCATTATGTGGTATACAATTACTAGGTGTATTTTTGTAATACATTTGTAAAAGAATAAAATGTATATATATATATATATATATATATATATATATATATATATATATATATAGTAGCAGTTTATCTTACAAAGTTATATTAGTGCCGATGTATTTATTTATTTTTTGTTAATTATTTCAATTCATTTATTTTTTAATTGATCGGCTATTTCTTTGGGGAGGGTTTGAAGAGAGGAGTTTCTCTTAACTACTAAACCAAGGTTGAAGGTAAAACATAATGCATTTTGTTTAGTTCTTTTTCATTTATTTTTTTATTTATTGTACTTATTATGTGAATATATACTCAATAATTTTTTTTTTAAACTTTCATGTATCATTTGAACTAATAATTGTTTAAATTGTTTGATTTGTTTGATGAGTAATGAAACAATTACTCACCGAGATTCTGAACTTGGCTGGTTTTTTTAATATTTCCGATTTCAATACTTCCTTGGTACTTTCTATTCTAATCACTAAAGACCAAAACACCTTCCTATATTCTTGATATAAGTGTGCGTTTTCCTATCTCTTGAATAAAGGGTCTGTATATGACCTCACATTGAACTGTTTCCTTTGAAAAATCCTTCTAAACATCATTCATTTTTACACCTCCTACATAATCAATGTTCCGCAAATATGTAAATAGTTAAGTATATATGTAGACTTTTTTATTTTTCATTTAATATGTTGTTGTTTTTTTCCTGTCTATAATTTTTTCCATAATTATTGATTGAATTATAAGTATCGCGGGTAGACAATTGTACCAGGAATTGTGCATTATTACTACACATCGTAATATAGATGAGTTTCTTGTAATGAATCGGGAGAATTGAGCGTTCGTCAGGAAGTGTTGGAGCAGAAGAAATTGACGTGCAGCTTCTTATCTTTTCAATGTTGTTTGAGGGTTCCAAGTGAGTCTCTTGTCCAGATGAAATCCAAGGTATCGTATTTGTTCAATATTATTTAACGTTAATCCATCAAAAGATATAAGAGGGCAGAATGAGGTAAAGGTTATTTACTGGGATTTATCTTAGTTCTCCCGTTGTCACACCATTCTACAAGGGAAGTGATATGTGTCTGGAGTGCCTGGGATGCAGCAAATGGATCATCATTGACTGATAACACGCTGGTGTCATCATCATAGGTTGTGAGAATAATATTAGGATGAGTTGGAATATCAGCTGTATATACGGTATAAAGAATGAGACCCAAGATACTACCTTGAGGAATACGAGCAGTCTGAGGAAAGTTGGAAGAGTATGTAGAATTGCGGATAATTTTAAATAATCTATCCGAAAGATAGAAACATAGCATGAGAAAATATGCAGAAGGAAGGAATTGGCGAAGTTTGTATAGCAGTCCTGGAGGCCATACCCGGTCAAAGGCCTATTCAAGAAACGTAGAGAAAGACAACCGTGCAGTACATTTTGAGCTCCAATGCAGATGAGATAACGACCACCACACGATGGCACTGCTGGATAGTAGAGTGAAACTGGCGAAATCCAATCTGATGATCAGAAATAATGTGATTGGAATCAAGATAAAGATAAAGGCTTTTAAAAATTAAATGTTATATAAATGATACTCATTCAATCAACACTGGTCAATTGATACTATACTCTTCTAAACTCGTTTAACTTAGCAATATGTCTAGACAGAATTACGCACGATGAACGTCTTTTCTTTTCCTTAATCCTTTCTAGAAATATTGGTAGCTATGGTAGTGGACCTTGACAATGCTACTAATTCCATCACAGCCACGATCCAGCAAGCAGCCTGGGCTGCATCCTCACCTCGTTCCCCTCCCAATGTTCGAAAGAAAAATCCTTTACCCCAAGATCTACTGGACCTTATCCAATCTAAACGCCATGCCAGAGCTATTTGGCAAAGAACCAGGCATCCAGATGATCGGAAATTCTATAATTTCCTTACCAAACTCCTTTAAAAAAATATGGGTACCTTTAGATCCAGATCCTATAATTCCTATCTTTCTTCACTCTATTCTTCAGATAACTCCTTTTGGACCACCACTAGAAAAATCCTAAAATATCAACCCACCACCCATCACCTCCGGCGTGAAGATGGTTCATGGGCGGCTTCTGACGAGGCTTCTGATCCGAAGAACTTGCCCAGCACCTCTCTAGCATATTTGTTCCTCATCCTGATTCTAATCCCACCCACACAACAACGGTCCATGAATTCCTTGATTCACCGATTCCTTTATCCTTACGAAAGCAATTAACCCCTTTGAGGTCAAATTCCTTTTAAAAAAATTAAAATCCCGTAAATCTCCCGGATATGATCTCCTTACCTCACAGATCCTCAGGCAACCTCCCCATAAAGCAGTCATATTTCTTACCTACCTGTATAATTGCGTCCTCCGAACAACCTATTTCCCTTTACAATGGAAACATTCCATCATTATCCTTTTCCAGAAACCGGGCAAACCTTCCAACAATCCATCATCATACAGACCGATCAGCCTTCTTCCTATCCTTTCAAAAATTTTTGAAAAACTCCTTCTCAAGCGCATTCTACCCATCCTTGAATCCCAAAATATTCCCTCACACCAGTTTGGATTCCGTTCTAAGCATTCCACGGTCCAACAAGGTCTTAGAGTTGTAGACCATATATCCTCTGCACTTGAAAGCAAAGAATACTGCTCCGGCGCATTTCTGGACATAGTGCAAGCTTTTGACCGGGTATGGCATGCCGGTTTGCTTTTCAAACTCAAAACCTTTTTACCTCAATCACTATTCCTAGTCCTTCGATCCTACCTCACTAACTGTTCCTTTTGAGTTCGCTGCGGAATGGAATACTCTCACTGCTTTCCAATTGAGGCAGGTGTTCCACAACGTAGCGTTCTTGGTCCAGTCCTATATATCCTCTAAGCTGCAGATATCCCTACTACTTCTGACACTTTCCTAGCAACATTTGCCGGAGGATCAAAGTTAATGAATCGAAATGTACCCACGTAACTTTTACCCTCCGCCGCACACCCTGCCCTCCTGTTTTTATCAATAATATTCCCTTATCCATATCTGACACAGTACGGTATCTTGGCTTCTACTTAGACAAAAGACTTACTTGGAAACCTCACACTAGACTTAAAAGGCAAGAACTTAACAGACGCTACAGCCAATTGTACAGACTACTAAATAGGACATCCCAGCTCTCCACTGAAAACAAACTCCTCATATACAAAACCATCATTAAGTCTATTTGGACCTATGGACTTGAACTGTGGGGGACAGCAAAACAATCGAATATCAAACGCATTCAATCCTTTCAATCCAAAGTCCTTCGAACTATCGTAAATGCTCCATATTATGTCTCCAACTAAACCCTTCATAATGATCTGAATATACCTTTTGTCCTTGACCTTATACCCATTAAATTCTCCAAATTCCATCAAAATCTTTCCAACAATCCCAACCCTCTGGCTCATTCATTATCCAATTCAACATATCCTTACAACCCAACTCGCAGATTAAAAAGGCAATGGTCCCGAGACCTATTGTAAATATTTAATATTGGAGTTCTGGCAATGGCCAGCTTCTCTACTCAAATCCTGTGTGACTATACCATAGCGCTCTCCCTCAGCCTCCACTGGATTTTACTAGTGACGCAGCTGATAGAACAGCGCCGGGAACTCTCTGTTCCCGGCTTCCCCTCCTTAAGGAGGGCGAGCTTGGATCGGGTTATTCCCTGAATTGTCTATAAATTTGTATATAGAGTAAGAACGTAGTTATTGTTTCTTTTCTCCTTAATTTTAATTTTTTATTTTTTTTATTTATTAGTTACAAAAATCATCACCTATTTTATATAATCATTTATTTTATTCTATTTTTATCTCTTGTATATTTTATTTTATTTCTTGTATATATATTTTTTATTTTATTTCTTGTATTTTCAAAGGCTGTTTATTTTAATTTTCTTGTCATTGTACATATGGTGTGAATGAGTCTCTGTCATCAATATTACTCAATGCCTTTGAGTGGGGCAGCTTGTAATTATTCTAACAAAAAGTTGAACAAAAAAAAAAAAAAAAAAAAAAGCTATGTTAGTAATAGCTCAGGAAAAACGATTATTAGAAAGTTGAAATTTCCGTCATGATAATATCGTATTCCAATCATCCGATAATTAAATGAATAATTAGCTCCATGTCATGATTAACCTAGGGTATTAGAATGGTTGGAAAATCTAAAGAAACTGAGGAAATTGGAAATGTTGTCCTCAAGTATGGTAGAAGTAGGTTTTAAACTGGGAGATATATGGTTTAACTTAGCAGTCTGTATAATCTGTTGAACAGTGTTTAGAAGTTTTGAAGAACGATACCTGAACTGATATTGAAAGATGTTGAACGTTTTGGATTGTATGGGTAGAAAAGGTACTTCCAAACTCCTGAAGAAATTAAATTTAAATTTATATTAGAAAAAAAAATGTTTGAAATCATATAAAACTTATTTCATTGTACATTCACATTATTTTAACTGTTTTTTTTATTTAATTGAAATTTACAACTTTTTTTTTTTGAAAAAGAAATCTTTATTCTGGGACATATTGTCCCCTAAGAATAACATACATGTATAATAAGTTGTACAATAGTCTGGCTATCTTAATTTGAAACGAAGATAATAATATGTATAACAGGTAATATATGTATATACAATTGAAAATAGAACTTTGTGATAAATATATACATGAGAAAAGAAGAGATATAAAAAAATAAAACAAAAGTAGGACAAAAAAAAAAATAATAATAACAATATGCTAATAGAATAATTACAATGCGTTCAGAAATAAAAAGAAATATAGTGAAAAGAAAGGAAAAGATATATAGAGAAGAAAAATAATAAGACCTATTTGAATGATAATGCGACAAAATATTTACAAATATCTAAAAGGTAATATATATACAGTTGATTATAGCACTATATCAGTTAGAAGAAAAAAGGAAAGAAATAATAACAATAATTTATATGAGAAAAAAACAAAACAGAAACAATTGTTGGAGAAACGAATTCAAATTTATATAATGATATACTCATTGAAGCAAACTCATCGGCATCGGATACGCTTAATTTGATTAACTGACTTTCAATTATCACTCATATTGGTGGGCTGTGACTGGGATTTAAGGAGATATCGGAATTGAAGAGTTTTGAATGAGTTTAAGGAAGAAGCATGTCTAATTTTAGGAGGGATCGAGTTCCAGAGGGTGGTGGATCGAGCTAGGAAGGAGTGTTGGTATAATGCTGTTCGGTGGAATGGAGTATATAGGTCAGAGGAACGTGATTTTGTTGTGAGTTGGGAGTGGACGGAAGACTTGAATATCAATAGGTTATAGATGTAGGGTGGGCAATAGTTATACTTTATATGCAATATAAATATATTATACATCAAGTAAATTCGATGATAATGATAAGAATGACACTTCACTAGTTTTTAAAGCAACTACCCATTGGTAGCACTTATAAAGGTACTATATAATGAGTTACTATATTAGAAGGTCTCGAGGCCATCTGCTTTTCAGACGCCTCGGAGGTTTACCCGGAATGGAATGAGAAGCAAGTTGTGGTACTAATGGGTTTGAATGGTTGAGTTTGCTATGAAAGGATAGATATCTGGTTTGAGCTAAGTCCGAATCGTAATGATAAATTTGTTTGTGACGAAGTAAGGAGCATTTAGGATTTTTCTAAGGATTTCGGATTGTAAGGATCGGATACGAGATGAATTGGATGGTTTAGTGGAGCCCCAAAGCTCAACTCCGTATGTCCAAATTGGTTTAATTACTGTTATGTAAATGAGTCTTTTGTAATTAATTGGAAGGTTTGAACGTTTGTCAAGTAAATGCTGAAGTAGTCGAAAACGATGGGCAGTTTCTTGTCGGTTTAGTCTTGTGTGTGGATTCCAAGTAAGACGTTTGTCCAGATGGTTTAACTTTTTAAGATTAAAATCTGAATTTAACTTCTCATCAGATCTCTTATCCTAAGAGTTTCTTGACTAATCTGTATTTATATATACAAGCTGCTCACTATACCCACTCTTCCAGAGAAAATTCCATCGAATTAATCTAAACATGAAATGGTCAGTTACATTAGTTGATTCGAGTTGTGGACGCTGAGAGGGGACGAGTTCCCACAGTAAGGTACCTCCGAGTATAAGTAATGGTAGCTCTCCATCACGGTCTCGAGGGCCCTACCTCGGCCATCGGGAGCCAAATGAATGTGGAAAAAGGAAAGCGAAAGGAGGCGCCGCCGAAGATGGCCGATACACTCCAGAGAGCGGACTCCTCTATAGAGCGGACACAAGAGGAGAACCAGATCCAGCAGTTGGATTCCTGGGCTGGTCATTATGTGACTGGGCCAAGAGGGGCTATTATCAAAATTATACGCTCCACTCTTTAGTCACCTCCGCCCTACCTCATCTTTTCATTAGGACGCGGCGCGCCCGGCTGGGTATTGTTCCTTCGACTATTTCTGTCTTCAATGGCGGTGGGATTTATTTACGAATAGTTCTGTAAGTGGTGGCAGTTAACGGGTGAATTGAACAGTCATCTAGGACTTTGATTCAAGAACATTCTATAACCTTATATTTTCTTCGTTGAAAATTAAAATGTATAATAACTAACTGAACTATGTAAGTTACACACACATATTTAATGTCGAATAAACTAAAATCTTCTTAAATACTAAACATTGTAAGTGAACTAAAATTCAAATAATTTAAAAACATTGGATACGGCTGGATTTAAGAGTGATTTTCTGGGTAACTCGGTTACTACGGGGAATGAAATAGTAGAACTTAGTTCGGCAATTTTAATGACAGATCTGGTAGAAATCATATCGCTTGTTAAAAGGAGGAAATGTTATCCAATAGAAACATGTTTTGTATGGCACAAAGGACAAGTTAATTCGCAGATCTTTGTTTCTGGCAGAGGAATTTTCCAACTTTCCAAGAGATACGAAGTAATGTTGACCTGCCAATGAGTAGAAGCATGATCGCATAAAACGTAAGCAAGAGTTCCTCGTAACCAAGAGGACTCCATCTTTGTATATCTTCTGTGCATGTTCTTGATGTGAAACACATTTTAATAGAATGCTTAGGAAATAAAAGTAGCATTTACTAAGGTTTCGTAGTTTGAGGTGAACAGGACGATTGAACCATTGGAAACTTTTGAAATTCCCGAGGGAAAATTATGTTGATGAAAAAATATATAAATTAATATTTTTCATGAAGTAGTGTTTATCGGACATATTTACAAAAAAAAAAAAAAAAAAAAAAAAAAAAAAAAAAAACCTGAAATAAACCTGAGGGGGTAGGGGTCACCTGTGGTGTAGTGGTTAGCATAGCAACCTACTAAACCCAAGATCGCGGGTTCGCAGCCCGGCAGATGACCTCAGGATTTTTTAAAGGGAGTAAAAAATCCTTAGCTATGCCGTCCTTCGGAAGGGACGTAAAATGGGGGTCCCGAGCCTGTGCGATGTCAGGTACTCGTTAAAGATCCCTATCCTGATTATACCTGGATAGGCAAAATTTAGGACTCCCGCCGTAGCATCGTCCGATTAGCCATAGCAGCATAAAGTGACGTTAAACGAAATAAACAAACAACCTGAGGGGGTACCTCGCATATCATTGCTAGTTTTTTTCCTTTTTATAGCATATCCATTATATATCTATATTGAAAGATTGGTGAGAATTAGATATTTATAGTTGTTCTTCTTCTTGTTTTTCGTACCACATTGTCCTCTACGTTCCATGGCTCTCAGAGACATCTATCAAGTACTCCTCCCAAGGTTTTCCTAGGGGTCTTCCTGCGATAGCTCCGTAGTTGACTTTTGCTTCACAATTTTATGTCATTCAGGAGACATGTGCGATCCAGCTTAGGCGATTAAGTATGGAGTTATAAAAACCAAATTGATAAAATGTTTTACGAGGCTTGGTTTTATCAAGAATTTTCTGTCCCAAGGGAGAGTTTATACTCGTAATAATTATAATTTTATAATATAAAATTATATTATAGAGTTATAATATAATTTTCTGTTCCCAATTAGGGACAGATACTACTTAAGTTTAATTTAAGTAATTAATATTATTTATTAAATTTAATATAATATTTTGTTTTAAAATAGTTTTAAAAAATATATATTTTAAAACCCAATACAATGAGCAGAAAAAAACAATACTTGACTTAATATTTTAATAAACTTTTTAAAAAATATTTTAACTACCACATTTTTTTTTGTAAATTTTATTTTTACTTCATTTTTGTTTCTATTCTTAATGAAATTTTGATTATTCACAATATTTTATTACTTCTTCTTATTTTTTTAATCATCTTAAAATTTATTTATATTTATTTTGTCTTTAATTTTGCATTAACGGGCATATTAAAAATAACCCTAGTGGTAGATCTGTTTTAAAGTGTTTGTACGAATAAACAAAACTCCCTCAAATATTGAACTAAAATAACAGATACATCATGTTATTTGTAATCAACTGTTGACAGGGAAAACCCAGTAGGTTTGGAAATATATAGACCAAACTCTTCTTTTGCTGATTTATTCACTGACCTTAATCTTTAGGAAAAGAATCTCTATAGGCAATGTTTATTGAATTTCTGCTTACTGTAGGCTGTCTAGTTCTTTTATAAATTACCCGATGAAGTCCAAAGCAGCTATACAAATACTTCTTTAATCAACAGAGTATTTATCGGGAGAAGTAAATAATAATAAAAGGTCTATTTCAATTATCTGTTTTCTTCTTTGAGATACATCCTTTCATAATAGTACAATATATGTGTGTATGTGTGTGTATATATATTTTATATTTATTAATATCAAAAGCAAACATTTTTTGGAGACCATCATAATAGCAAATACTAGAAGAATAGACTATAAATTAAATATTTAATCTATTACTGATAATTTACTACAACGTTATCTTCATAGTGTCGGACTGTCGTCTTGTTCCACTTAATTTGGCGAAAATAGACTGATTTTAATTATGGAATCGGCATGTGGCGAAAGAATGATTACATATATTTAAGAATAAAATCAAATATTTCGTGAATTTTTAGAATTAAGATTTTGTTAGTTCCATAACAGTAGATATATCAGATTGTGATTATTTAAACAATATTTTTTTGAAAGGAAAATATGCAGAAAAGCTTAGTTTAATATTGATATCGATTTTATGGAATCCATATACTTCAGACAATTCTAAACCTTACTTTTGTATATTCTATCTACAGTTTCTTTTAGAGAAGTGTATATTCAAAATTTAATTTTCGCTTCCACTGATTCTTGAGAAAAGTATACGTATTAAGAAGGAAAATATTTTTTTCCCTCAACGATTGGCAAATGAATATTCATGCCTGCATAATGCACATAACTAATTCCATTAGACATAAATAAAGGGGGATGATAGATTTTTGGTGGTTCTCATAACCCAAAATTAACAAACACATTTGATACTCGAAATGCACTCAACAGACTATTCAAAAGTGTCACTGATATATAATAAATTCATTTTGCTGTTTACTACTTTATTTTTTGAATTATTATTTCCTTTCATTAATTATTTTTCAGCTCTCGTACGTGTACTTTTTGTTACAGAAATTTATTTTTAAACCTATGTATCGGTATAAAGAAAAGAGAATTGAATTATTGGTACCGGTAAATATGACGAGAATCGAATAATCTTGGTACCGAAATATCACTAGTTAGCTATAAATGTTATTGTTAGCTTCTTTATAATATATATATCATGATGAATGATTAAAAATTATTTTCATCATTATTGCCAACTACCTGTTAATTTATTAAAATTTATAACAATTCACCGTGAAACGGTAATAAATTAGGTAAGAACAGAGAGATTTAGATTAGTTGAACCTTGATTTGAGTTGACCTGTTTTAAGGCTGTTATCGCAGTGGGGCCCCATCTGGGGACCGAGAACATTCAGCAAATAATAAGACGTGTCTACTGCTTCGTCACTTTGAAATATACTGCGAAATACGTCAAGTTACTTATTTGTTTATTGTGTTCGAAAGAACAATACATTCACAAGCTTTATACTTAATCAATTTTATTTAATAATAAATATATGCATAAAGCAGCCCTAAGAAAGCCTACAAAGGGCATACATGACCCTGATTCTGGAACCCGACAATATTTTGAAACCTGTGGGTCAGTACTGTGTTCCAACAACTTGATTTACATCTAAGGCAGACATTTTTTTAATAATGACGCTATTTGTGCAAAAACATTATAAATAATTGAAAATATGGCTTACATGTTCGCCGGTAACCAATAGAAGCCTTCATAAGTCATGTGATTAGTTCACGATAGAAACAAATATGTCACTTATGATCAAATTTTTTCAATTTTATTCATTGATATTTTATTCATAACTACGCTTAGGTTACACCTCCTCTTCACTTGACTGAATCTCCAAAATTCATTGATATTATTTAAATCGGGGGTTGTCGTGAAGAAATAGATTCGTAAAATTATCTTTAAAACGAGCTTACTATAAACCTTCAGAGCAGGATTATTGAAATATGCGTTGTAAAAAGTAGCTTAAGTTGTGCTTATTTATAAGTCCCTAAATTTCGTTACAGATGGAATTTATAGAGTAATTACAGAATTTTTCAAAACGATCTAAACTACTCTACTGAAAATTCCACAATTGTGACTTATCGAATTTTTCATGAGAGCCAGGGAAGTAATATCAAATATGCCGAGTGGCGCTCCTTTTTTTATATATATAATAAAAATCTTTGCTAGGAATAAGCTAATTTGAAGTTCTAAGGAAATTAACTAAAGTAATCATCCATCTATAAGTGGAGTCCACAACAATGGAAATGCGTACGTTTTAGGGGATAGGAAATATAAATTGGTTCAGAATCATATTGCAAATGCATCGAGAATGAATGATGGAGTGGGTTTGGAATAATGATATGAATTATTTTAGAATATGAACGTTTTTAAACAAAGTTGTTACCAAAGACTTTGTTCATGAACACAACCCTTAATTCCAACTTTCATAATTAATCCTATAAGAATGTTTTTGTTCCTACTAATTATGTCAATGTTTACTTTGACTAACCGTTCAATATCTTGTGACTTTAGTTGTCTTTATGAGGTCATTTATGTTTTTAAAAGACGAAAAGATGTTAATTGGTCTATGCTCAAAGGCAGCTGCCGAAGGAAATTGTGCGAAAGAAAAAGGATCAATTATCCTTCGATAAATATTTTCGCACATTCGTTCGTTTGGATGAGTTTGGGAATAAAGTGATGCTTTGTGTTGTGTTGAACTTCGAAGGCGATTAGCATCTTGAGCATGTTCTTGATGGCCGGTCATTAGACTCCAACCTTTGTTGTCAACAGCTAGACAAAGCTTATGCAGTTTTGGGTGCAAACAGTCCCACTTTAGACAACAGAAACCAGTTAATTTTGCAATGCGACATCGTTCTCGTTCGACCAAGGAAAGATTACCGGAACAGCATGGAGTAAATGTTTTCCTTCATCTATCATATTATGGTTTGTTAAGATTAATGGCTCATTTTTTAAGAGGTAAAATCTTTGATAAATGCAAGGCTGTAAAGATTGGGGGAAGAGTTCTTTGGCTCAGAACCAATGGGAAGGTACCAGCATGGAATCTAATGACTGGAAAGATGTCCGTATTTGAAAACAATGAACACAACATTAAAGAGAAGGATTCATTAATATTTAAAATATGTAATCTACCATAAAGTTATACTTATTTTAAAACCTTTTGTCATAATCCTAAATATTTAAAACTAAGGGCAGATATTACAAGAGCATACCCTCTAGTATGGAGAGTCACAGTTCTTCTGGATCTCTAGAAGTGTTTGAATCTCTGTAAATGAGTTGAACTGAAGAATGTATCCTCCTACATAATTATAATTGACTATCTTAGATAGTCAACATTTCTTACAAATATTTCAACAAAGAGACATACAGTGATGACAATTGATTAATTACTGAATAGAGTTGTAATAAATGACATAGTATCATTTTGGGAAATATATATTTTGTGGGGAGTAGGGAATGAGAACAATTCAAAGAAGCTGGCAAGCAGATCTCCCTTTTTAGCCACTTCTAATTATTTCAAAATGGTTTCATAAATAAGTTAATTTTCAACTATTTTAATATTCTTTGCAATCATAGGTATATATATCTAGCCATAAGTGATAAAAATTATTGTAGACGAAGTCAAATAAAAACACATGAGCCTACAAAATGTTTTCGAAACGAGTAGGCAAAAATACTGCGGAGGTCTTTACACTGTAGAGATAAGGTGAAGTGTGTGCTGTTATGTAAGGTCCGATAAAATTACCTACACTAATATTTTGTCGAATTACGTGCTAAAGGTGTGGGAAATATTGTTAAGGACTAACTGAAAAGCTCATCATTTTTAGTGCGTCAGTCAGAAAACATTGTAGATAATGTAAAAATTGCAACATGAGCCTGTAATAAATGTAGCTATTTTATAAGTCATAATAAAAAGTTGATTTGTCGCCATTTGTTGGGCTTCTTATCGACATATAAAATTATATAATTTTTCAATTTTATGTTTTTTAATCACCATGACGTGAGCATCGATGTTATTGTTTTTTCATGCAGCAGCGATGTTTACAAATTTAAAAATATACCTCATTTTAGTTGATCTGTAAGGTTAATTATCTAGTTTGAGGACTCAATTACCGAGCGAGTTGGGGGGAGAGTCTCAGTGCACTTGGTACAAATGGTAAGGGGTACGAATCCCACCAGGTTGGTTTATCCTTTATTATGGCAAGAAGTCAAGTTTCTGTAAATTCATTAAATTAAATTAACTGAACCACCTACTGATTGCCATCCAAAAGCCACACAATGCTACCGTCCGTTTACTTTTATTTCCCTTGAAAGAGGGAGAAAGTGCAAAATATTTAAGTCCGCCAAATAAAAAAAAAAAAAAAAATTGCTAAATTAGAGGTGTCATGTGTAACACTTTGCCAGGATAAGGGTTAAAATTTGTTTTGGGTGGACCCACAAAATGAGTTATGACCTCCCCCCCCTGGGAAGTAGTAGGTTGGTAACCTGTAGGATAACCCGTACTTCCTGCCCTAGTTGGAGTACATAAGGACGTTAAGGCCAACTATACAAACAATTATCTAATTTAGCAGTACATTCTTGGAAGAACATTGTCTTTCCTCAGATCCACCCCTATCTCTATTACTCATGATTTGTACGCTGTACATGTACTTAACTCGCTCTGTGATGGGATTTTGAAACTACTGTTGAGAGGGAGGATTGCACAAAAGCAATACGTTATAATTTATCAAATGACTTTTCTTTTCCAAATGTTGTCGATGACATATTTATAGTGTGCTGTTTATTAGACGAAACGAACATAAATATTGCTTTAAAAACCCACTTTATTAGATGTTAATTGAATTAGTTTTACTACAAAGCAGACACACTTATGACTAATAATTCAACCTAATGGACCATAACAACAAGGAAGGACCCTTATTTTCGATAATAAATCCCAGAGATCGATTAGCGAACAAAAAGGAGCCACTATCTCACCAGAGGCGGAAGCAATTCCAATTGTGACCCCGGGTCGGCCAATAACAGGAATAACAATAATTGCCATTATTCCCTCTACTTATTGATACTTATTCATGTCGTAATATTCTCCCGGAGTGTGAGGTAACCTATACTATACCAAGGTAAAATATTAATTTAATGTAATCAACATCGGTTAGACTATTTAATTTATTATTTGGTAATTATAAATCGATGGTAAAAATGGCAATGTAAGGAAACAAATTTTCTTGGTTCCCCCCAGAACTAATTTTCCAATTTTAAAAAGGAAGAAATAAATTTATTTAATTTTTTCGGTAAAAAAAAAACAAAACAGCAATGCACCATAAAAAATTCATATCTTCTTGACTCCTTTCTTCATTTTTTTCTCTTTCTTACGTCAATTATTCTTCAGAGTGCTTAGTTCTCCTCAACGGCAATGTCTTTTCCTATCTCCGAAAAGAATCTTTAGATTATCAATTTGGCGCCGAAATCTTTCCATAAATATCGCTAATTTTAGGTTAGGATTAATTTCAAATGATTAATGTTTAAGACCTGATTGATGTTTATATCATCAGTTTTAAAACATTAAAAAAATAAAAAATAAATAAAAAAATAAAAATTCAAATTAGCAGTACTTTACTAGATAGATCATATGTATTATTATTATTTATTTATTTTTTAATCCTAAGACAAGAAATCATTCTGCCTCCATAGGTGAATACCAACATGATTTCTTGCCTTATAAAAAAATAAAATAATAATATCAAATAAAATAAATAAATACAAACATAAGACCAGCTGACATTTTGCAAAGAAATATCTTCAGACACAAAATAGACATATTTGAGGTTGTACCAGAGCAAACAAAACAAAAACAGTACAGACCAAAGTGGTCAGAAGAGCGTAAACAAGCCTTTTCGGAAAGAATGAAAGCCTATTGGAAGAACAAGAAGAAACCAAAGAAAATTGAATCGAGTTAATTGCTTAACGTCTATTTTTTTAAAAGCAGAATCGGAGTAAAATTAATGCCATGTTTAATTATTATAACTTTTTTTTCCTTCATAATATTCCTGTTAAGGCAATTATAAGCGTTTTCCTTTATTTCTCATAATCTATTTTTTTTTCAACCTTTTTTTTTGTAATCAGGTACTTCGTCATTTGTTTTTGTAACACCTGTTTTGTTGCTGTGGTTAATCCTCGATAGTGTCTCTATAGTTGTTGTTAATACTCTTCTGAGTGAACTTGTCTCCTCGCTAGTGCCTCCATGTTTGTAGTTGTTAAAAGTTTTAGTTTTTCGTTTAAGTGGTTTAAACATTTGAAATTTGGCCCGACGTCAGTCGTCTTCATTTTCGCGGCGTCAGAGATCTCTTCGCCGCGATTTTGAAACCAGGAAGCGGCTATATTCTCCAGAGAAGACACGAAGTCTGGTGAGTAGAATTTTACTCATCTTCTTGTGCCGCGAACCAGTTTAAAGTCCTTTTATTTTTTATTTTATTATACAGTCCACTCAATATATTTTATCTATTTTAGTCAAACCACAGAATTGCCTCTACATATTTTGGTCCTCTTGGGCCACATAAAATTTCGAATGTTTAAACCACGCAAAGTATGTTTAGAGTATTTCTTGAACAATAAGGTTAATTATTGCCCCCAAATAAAATTAATTAATTTATTAATTAATTTTCTTTCTTAAATTCACAAACGGCGTCGGTTTTAGGTAGCCATTTTGATTAATCTTACGAAACATTCGTTAGAATCCACAGCCTTACATAGTATAGCCACTGCTACCTTAAAATTATTTATTGTAACCTTATAAAGATACATTGTAAATTGTAACCTTATCAAACCTATTCATTTTACGTTCTTTGCATTTTACTTTATTTTGATCATATTATCAATCGAAAATTCTGATTTTTTTTTACTTTTTGTTAGTTTTTATTTCTATTTTACTATTTTATTCACGCGTTTGATTTTCGATTTCTTTTCGGATCGAAACCCTTTTGAATCCCATTATTACAGTTATCCTTGGCTTTGTTTTTATTTATTTATTTATTTTCCTTTTCTCTTGTTGTTTACTTATTTATTTTGATATTATTACATTTGTCACTTTTCGTTACCGGTTTTCAATTTTAATTCGAATCATAACCTTTCTGATTTCATTATTTTGAATTTTCATATTTCATTTCAGCTGTCCCCATATTTAATTATTTAATTATTTACGATGGATCAAAAAACTCGCGAAAAAATATTAAAGGCTTTGAAAATCGCTGAAACCAAACGTCAAAACATTTTTGCCGACATCACCAAATCATGGGACGAGATAAAGAATTCGACCGTATCTGATATAGATCTGGTTCGCTCGTATTATGATGATTCATTATTCCTCCAAAAGAAGTTCCAAACACTAACTGATGAAATTATTGAATTAAATTACAACCTTGACCCCGATGATACCGTTGAAACTACACACGTTTCATCCTCGTTTCGAACCATTCTATTCACAATTCAAGCCAAATACCATAAGTTAAAAAAACAAGAACCTGCTCCCTTGATAAAAAATGAAAACATACAATCAACTAATAATGAACCACCCAAAATTACCCAGCACATGCCTCCCATTACCATTCCTACATTTACCGGTAATATTGAAAAGTGGAGCGAATTTTTCTCAATTTTTAATTCTCTTGTCCATGAGAATTCTCAATTGATAAACATTCAGAAATTCCATTATTTACGCACCTCCGTCTCCCATGAAGCTCTGGCTGTTATTGAAAATTTTCAGTTGACAGCTGAAAATTACCCCTTGGCTTACCAAGCTCTTGTAAACCGATTTCAAAGCACTCGCCGTATCGCCACCACATATTTGAATAAAATTTTGGATTATAAGTGCTCCACCACGCACTCTTTGAGTGCTCTAAAAACGTTCATTCAAGTCCATCAAAACTCAATTGAAGCCATCAAAGCTTTGAAGATTGGCGATTTAGCAAACTTTTTGTTGTTATCATTATCCCTCAGGAATTTAGATTCAGGAACTGCAAGAGCTTTCGAAGAAAAGCAAGTCGACACAGCGATCCCCTCTTATGATAAACTGTTGGAGTTCGTAGAGCATCGAATAAAAACAATAGAAATTTCATCCACCCACAGCCCTGCCAGCAGCTCATCTACTAATAAACGTCAATCTCACGGTGCTTCTAAACTATCCTTCATTGTAGCCAACAATGATAAAAAAGCCTCCACACAAATCTTTTCCAAATGCTTATTTTGTCATAAGGGTCACTCCTTATCTTCGTGTCCCACCTTTTTTCCAGTGTCAAGGGAAGAAAAGATTTCCTTTCTCCGCACCCATAGAAGGTGTTTCAATTGCTTTGGTTCACACCTGAAAGCCGATTGCCCTTCGACGGCATCATGCCGTAGATGCTCATCCAGGAATCATCACACGCTGTTACATCCTGATCGCTCAAATGATTCCTCGCTTCCACTTAATCCTAATGCCAACGATCCCACTCATTCATTACATGAAAAGACCGAGCCAACTACTGCTAATGCTCTTGTTTCCTGTAGTTGCACTTCTTCAACTCCCAAAATAGCCCCAGCTTCTGTTGTTAACATGCTAGGTACCTTTCGAGCTCGCATCCATAATAGCTTTCTTGGTTATGTACCAATACGAGGGGTCATTGACCCTGGCTCCCAAAGATCATTTATTTCACAAAGTCTGGCTCGATCACTTGGTCTTAAAGTGAATCATGCTCCTATTTCGGTAAGTGGAATAGGCGGTTCGCTGTCAACCTCATCTGGAACCGTATCGTGCAACCTAGTCTCCTCATACTCGACCCAGCACGTTAGCGCGAATTTATCGGTGATTCCCAATATCGTCGAGCATTTGCCAACTGCTGAGCTGCCTCCTACGATTCCTCAATCGTTCATTCAACTTAAATTAGCTGACCCAACCTTCCACCGACCAGACCGGGTCGAAATTTTACTAGGTGCTGACGTCTACCCACAGTTATTGTCCCCTGAACCTATTGTCAAGCACCCGAATGGTCCCGTTGCTGGGAGCACTATATTTGGTTGGACAATTGTTGGTCCTATGGACTCCCAGACTCCCTCAAACAGCATCACGTCGCTCATTTCTACTGCTGAACTTTCTCAGCACCTTTCGAAATGCAGGGAAATCGAGCATGTTCATGCACCCGTAATTGAAGATCCCCTTGACACTCTCACTGAGCAGCTCTCCCGGGACACTCACCAACGACAGCCGGATGAACGGTACTCCGTATCCTTGCTTATGAAGCCCGATGCTACTCCGGTTCAGAGCATTTCTTCCAAATCAAACGCTTCCTTGTTAAATTTGCAAATGCGATTAGCTAAGACCCCTGAGTTTGCTTCAGAATACCATAATTTCATGCAGGAGTACGCCCAGCTCAACCACATGTCTATGGCTCCTACGCCTTCTTCATACATTATTCCGCATCATGTGGTAACCAAAATTAACAATCAGGGTAGCAAATTGCGTGTGGTATTTAATGCCTCAAGCCCTGATTCCTCTAGCGTTTCTTTAAACGACCGTCTGTTGAAGGGGCCCAAGTTACAATCTGACGTTTCAGCCGTCCTGTTAAATTTTCGGTTCCCTAAAGTTGCCTTGTGCTGTGACGCACAAAAAGATGTATCGTCAAGTGCTCGTTCACGAACAGGATCGCAACCTGCAACACATTTTTTGGACCCCGGACAACAATTCGCTAGTCGAAGAGGCGCAGCTGAATACCGTAACATACGGTTTAGCCCCTTCAGCGTTCCCGGCCATGCGCGTGCTGCATCAACTTGTAAAGGATGAAGGTTCCGATTTCTGCTTGGCTTCAGTAGCCTTAATGAATCAAACTTATGTCGATGACATAATATCTGCCGCTAATAATGTCCAGTCTGCTAGTTTCCTGCGGTCGCAATTAACCAAATTGATGAGTTTAGGCAGATTTGAGCTACGCAAATGGTCTCTAAGTCACCCTCAAGTTCTTGAGGATCTCCCTGAGGAACAGTGCGAATCCCCTTTGGTTCTGAATGACGAGGACAAGTCGTTGAAAATTTTGGGCTTAAATTGGGAACCTTTTGAAGATCTGTTTGTATACAGAGTGATACCCTTCAACGGTAAATGCACCATTCGGTCGCATATCAGTTCGGCTCTGAACCCAGCCGATATGGTTTCTCGAGGGCTGAACCCTAATTTGCTGTCTGAGCCTATTGCTTCCTCTCTTTGGTCATATGGCCCTCCACTTATGTCGGACTTTCAAGCAAGTTGGCCTCCACCATTTGCCCCACCATCTACTCCCTCAGCTTCTATCCCTGAGTTATCCACTAGACATGTGCTTTTCGCTACCAATAGTGTCCTTGCTGATCCATATATCATAACTCGTTTCTCCTCATGCTTACGTCTACAGCGTGTGGTAGCCTGGATGATGCGCTTTGCTCTGAATTACCGTGCGCGTTCAAAATCGAAAACGAACTTTCAATGTCCACTAACCACCTCCGAAATTGAACAATCTTTTTTGGTAATTGTGCGTCTTGTAGAGGGTTCGCGTTTCACCGAACGAATCCGTCTCCTGTCGAATAAACCTGTTCCCTGTTTAGGACATTTGTCTCCTTTCCTCGACGAAGTCGGCATTCTCAGGGTGGGCGGCAGACTTCAGAACACTGAACTCCCATTTTCGGCTCGCATCCCCGCTTTGCATCCTGATCCTGATGGCAATATCCGGGTGGTGACTCTCCGCACTGCTGACGGCGTCTTTACGCGACCCGTCAACCAAGTCATTCCCTTACCGGAATGACTCCCTCTGAATAATTATTGTACAATTGTATGTTCATTTTGTTTATTTATTTTTTATTTTTTTATTTTTTTTTACTTTTTTTTTCCTTCTTCCTTTAACTCCCTTATCCCTTTGATCATCTTTGAAAATGGGAAACTCCTCCCCCATTTTGGTGGGCGGTATGTTAAGGCAATTATAAGCGTTTTCCTTTATTTCTCATAATCTATTTTTTTTTTCAACCTTTTTTTTTTTGTAATCAGGTACTTCGTCATTTGTTTTTGTAACACCTGTTTTGTTGCTGTGGTTAATCCTCGATAGTGTCTCTATAGTTGTTGTTAATACTCTTCTGAGTGAACTTGTCTCCTCGCTAGTGCCTCCATGTTTGTAGTTGTTAAAAGTTTTAGTTTTTCGTTTAAGTGGTTTAAACATTTGAAATTTGGCCCGACGTCAGTCGTCTTCATTTTCGCGGCGTCAGAGATCTCTTCGCCGCGATTTTGAAACCAGGAAGCGGCTATATTCTCCAGAGAAGACACGAAGTCTGGTGAGTAGAATTTTACTCATCTTCTTGTGCCGCGAACCAGTTTAAAGTCCTTTTATTTTTTATTTTATTATACAGTCCACTCAATATATTTTATCTATTTTAGTCAAACCACAGAATTGCCTCTACAATTCCTTTTTTAATAACTTCGTTTAAATAGCTTCACCTTATAATTGGAACATAAATTCTAACATTGGAAATCTCAACTTTAAACAGTTTCGAAGAATCCCCGACTCCTTGGCTTCGGTACCCCATAGCTCCCACCCTTTTAGCTTCCCACTTGGACTCCGATTGGCCAGTATATGAGGGACTTCCTGATGAACTTTAAGTACATTAAAGCATTGATGAATTGTTTTATAAGATCCATCTTCGGATCAGCTCGTACTGAGGCTGGTCAACCGAGATACCATGGCTTCATCCACCTTCAACGAATCTCATTGGTGCCACTCCTTGCGAACCATTGTCTAAACTATATCCATAAACCTGAGTTAGGAAATGATTCATTTTCCTAATATTGTTGAAGCCACTTCCTTATTTTCTTTTAAATATCACTTACTCCATTACTACTTTAAATATTTATAATCTAATCAAATGTAAATACTATAAAAATAAATTGTAGATAGATAAGCATGCTTCCAAGGTTATAATAAAAACAAACTTCTTTATATTCTATTCCGTTATATTTTTCTTACAACTTTACCTAGGATAATTGTTTTTCCACATACATATGAATTTATCTCATTGAATTTTAATTTTGATACCTCAGTGCCACTACCTCCTCGTATCGTTGTAAGTTATTATTTTAAGATCTTGTTATTGTTCTGAATTCACAAGTGTATAAATAATATATATTTAATACTGGTCAACCATTCCCTAGAATGTGATACAAGTGTTTTGCATTAGATTTTAAATATATATTTTTACTTCAATTACGTACAATTCATCTACAATTATATGTCAACGTATATATCACAAACAACACAGGGGCCGAGGGGGCCGCTGCAAACAATACCAATTCTACTACTCCAGTAATATGTGAGCGTTAAAGTAGGGTTCGAGATGATCCAATCATATTTATGTGTGCATAGAAACTATTACAACTGCAACAATAAATTATAATTACTATCCTTGTTTTGATTGACAATTAAACATTTTAGAATGTCCATAACCTCTCCAGTGAATGGAATAGGACCTCATGCCTACTTGGAAACACGAATTACAGTTAATATTGTTTTTATCTGCATTTAATATTGTATCCTCTCTCATTATGAAGTCAATTAAGAAGATATCTGAGAATTAATAACACACTAACTGTGAACTGTTGATAAAAAGGAAGGGAGAGTCAGGTAAGGTGTAGGTACCCACCTAATTGACGGCCCCGAACTGAGACAGATAGCCCTATCTTTGGAAACTAATTGCTCCCATACTAACCTCTTACCTTCCAAACTACCTTTGTAATTATGTTATTTATTTCACTCCGTGTTTATTGTCTTCTATTTGTTGTCTATTTGGAAACAACACCTTATCCATAACAATTCAGTCTATATGGGAGTCAATGAAATTTCTGTTTACTGACATCTTAAATGCAGGTATTGTTTTTATTTTTAAAGGTAGTTTTGTTTACAGTTCATGTAGCCCTTTTTAGGTATAACAGTTGTTTCATTTCAAACATTTGAGAAGTTTATGAAGGCCTGGTTTGAATAAGTACTATTTGTTTTTTGCAACCCCTTAATGTATTAATTTTTTCTGACTTTACTGAATGGATGAGAAAGGTGAAATCAGATTCCACTAATTTTGCTGCTGTATTTGTATCATATAGGTTTTAAGAAGAAAAAGAATGATTTGGTGTCGGAGTTTTATGGGATTTCACTTGCTGGGATGGGTTGTTTGTTTAATAATTTATTTATTTGAGTATTCTGAATAAATAGTTATAACAATTAAATAGATAATAACGAACCTTAATAAACTATAAGGTTGGACGTCGATTTATACACCAAAATTTACTCCCCCTGTCGAAGCCTGAATTCACAAAACAGAACAAATACTATCCATCCACCAACGTCTCGTTTACCCTTCAGTTTATCATTTATCTGTTTTTTCGAGATTCGCTAATTATCAATACCACAAAATTAGCTTTTTTATAACCACATATTCATGTAAATATTTTATAACAATACATTTTTTTTAAAAACCAGATGAAGCCTAACTACATAATTTAAATTAAATTACAATCTCGATAGCCTGGTACTTCGAAATTCGGACAGCCACAGCAGTTCTAAAGCACTCCCCCCCCCCCCCCAACTCGCCACTCCCGGAGATTGCTTGTTTGAATGGTTTATTTTATTCAAGTAAACAACGATTTCCGGAAAAAAATTTAAATAAAAAACCTAATAAAAGTGTTCTACAATAAAATCAATGGAAACGACAATTTTATAGATAGCGATGTATGACTAGACTTATTTAAAAGTCGTATCGAGACATCTAAAATGTAGTTAAAAATATAATTTGGAACTTAGTTTATATTGCAACATAATCAAAAACGGTTGATAATATGGTTTTTACATCTTTCAAATAAGATGGAAAGATATAATGAGATATAAAGTATCAACTATTAAATTAAATTATTTATTTTGATATAATTTTGTTGTATTAATGTTACTATCCATAAACATAGCCATATTAAAACTGTTCTGGGCATGGCATTCCTGGCTGGCCCCGCTCGCTCGGCGAGGATTAAGATAACTAGTAATCCAAGAACTGTAAATTTTACCTGACGTAATCAGTAAATATACTCAACAATCTGACTAGTTGTTCCCTCCAAAACATTTGTATACGGTAGTATGTACTGGTACTGATATACATCTATACACTGGTTATTGGCTTTCTTGAAATCGTTACAACATTATAATATATCATTATTTTAAATTATAATTCATAAATAAAGTCAAATCTAGATTCTTCTAGGATTTAGTCCTTTTTTAAACAAATATACAAATAACAGTTAACAACATCAAAGGTAAAATAACTATAATATTTTTACTATGCCAGTTCATAAAATAACATGTACCACTACGATCCATGAAGGATCTTGAGTTTATTACTTGGTAAGAAAGTATTGATGGTTGTACAAGATCATGATGCGGTCAGCAATTACGCTCAACCGCCAAATTTAAATATTTCCCCAATTTAAGGGTACCCACTTTCAGATCCCAAAGTCGTTACACAGCCGAAATAATAAAAATCAAATATTCCCGCTTTCCCTGGATTCGAATTTGGGTCACGATGCTAGAAGTTCAGAGACTTAACCTTAGAGCTATTCCATTCCCTTGACATAGGATCACATCAAACTACTTGAAGATAGAACTATAAAACAGTAAAAAATATTAATGTTAATTTGTCAGTGCGCACTTATCAACAAAATTTCTAATATACCTTTACCTCCAAGTATAGTAACTTTTCATAAATATTTAAATTTCTTATTTAAAAACTGTGGTTAAATTTTCGATCAGAGCAACACTAACAGAGCTATAGCGTGTCAAAATGGTACATTTTTGAGTGTGAAAAGAACGTTACAGCATAAAAGTATAGACCCCTAGCCAGAAGACATAACCATGACAAAATGATATACAAGATAATCTAAAATTGTTTTATATCAAAGCAATCATTAGTTTTGTTCAAACTATCAACAGTATTCTAGTAGTTGCATATTATATCTAAATAAATTGCATAACACCACAATTCCATTATATCTCAATTTCCAAATCGATTTCAGACTGTCTAAGAATTAAGAAGTTGGCTTCCCTACTTTGAATACGACAGAGAGTAGAACCTTCATGGGGTTTCTATCAATGGGCAATATACTTCTTTGCTATTAATTTTATCCCTAGTTCATATCATTTACAGAATAGCGTTTGTTATTAAGTTGTAATTTTCAATAAATATCCTTTAAAATATTTTTATTTTGGTTAATTAATATTTAAAAGTATTATAAATTTAGACGGTAACACAATTTTAGCGTTACTACTTTTATTTCAATTAATTTATGGAACTTTCAAGAGGGGTGGTGGTCAGTGGGTGAGGCGGAATGCGGGTTCGAGTTCTAGACCGGCTGTAGGTAGATAATTTATATTGATTTCAGCCGTGACTGAACTTCTAAGGCACTCAGCCTCTTTAATGTGGGCACCATTAAATGGGGAAAACATGGCGGTTGAGTGGGGAGTGGGAGTATTGTAACTTCAAAGAAAGCTTCTTCAAGATCTTCAGAGCTGGTTCATTTCAAACGAACCTTTTGATTTGTACGACTAAAGGTTTCATTACAATCTGGAAAATTGATACATCAGTTAAAAGAGTTAAGTAACCTGGTTAATTTACTTATGTTTCTTATTGTCCTCAACATCAGGTGTATCCTTTGCACAGCTGAGCGGCTACGATTACCCGGATATTCTTGATATCTTTTGAACCTGAGGAAGCGGTCACGGTTATGACCTGTCGCCGGAGATATTATAACTAAGATAGGATCTACTAGGACCACGTGCCGGCCAAGGAAAGGCTCTATTACTAGGCAACGGAAGCATGTTCAGACAGGAAACGTGTGGGACGGAAACGCTGTATTATAAGAAGGAGGAAACCAGCGAGGAAAATCAGTAGCGTCTTCAAGAAAACCAGGAGTCATTCATGAGTGGATCGCTAGTGACCGCGACATTAGGTCGAGAAGCAAGAAAATTAGCCCGTACAAGAGTGTGCCATCTGTTCTCCGGAGTTATTTCCCGATTCTGTGGAGTAGAAAGTTATATCTAATCGGTGGGTGCCGTGCGCATCTGCTTCCAAGACCTTCCTTCTATTATTAATACATGTTCATCTGTGATGTTAATTATAATAATAATATACATGATGACACTGATACGTGTAAGCTAACTGAGGCACAGCTTGGCCAGGATTCTTACAAGAAATACAACATACGGAGAGGAGACGAAGAAGGCAGAAGTAATACGAGACATGATTATTACGATGAACTGAAGACAAAAGGGATTGAGTTGAATGACATATTGAGTTACCGCGTTAACGGACTATGAGCCGCTGAGTCGTCATTGATGAGGGTATTCAATGATCCTGATTCGATAATAACACCGTAATGATTCTTCTGATGTGTTTCACTTTAAGCCCGTCTCCTTCGCTTATTAAATCAAATATGACAAGTATGTTGAAGTGTCCATTGTATGAAAATTAAGTTGTCCTCAAGAAGATAACGCAGAAATCGAAAGGCATTTAAATCGTTTAGAAAGAATGTCATAAGCATGCGATGAAGGTTGTATTTGACTTTAAGATAAATGATAAATATAACAAAAAATAATTTTCTGGATTATACCATACTATACTGTTTATGTAACTATTAAACATTTCTTATGTTTACAATTACTATTTCCTAAGTGTATGATTATAAGTATATAGTTTCGACTATAGATGCTTAGAATAGGGAAGAGTTCGAAATGAGGTTGAAGAGATTAATAATTTTTTTTCAAGATTAATTTTTGGAATCCCCAAGCTCTCGCACATTACTTACAGGTCTTATAAAAGTTTTCGACGAAATACCTTAATACCTTTCTGTTCCAATCTTTGAAACCCAAAAAACCTTCGTATATTTACGACATCCTCGCCTTCCATTTTTCCATCCATCTTTTGAACACTAGATCTCTGCCCATTGATTTATATATCCCTTCTCATCGAACTGCCTCCTTCGAAAAATCCTTTATTATTCGTGCAGCATTATTTTAGAATTCCTTACCCATTTCAATTCGCAATTCTTCCTCTCTCTCTTCCTATAAACATAATTTACTCGTTCATCCCTTCAAGTATGAATCTTCCGAAAATGATTCGAATAAGAATAAGCAAATATCTTAGAGTAAGAATGTTTTTTATATAAGTTTGAAGATAAGTATTTTATTTAAAATTATTTACCTTATAAATTTATAAGTATAAAAGGTAAAATATGCAGCAGTTGCTATCTGATTTAAACGCAGCTAGAAAATAATACTTTTTTATTGTACTTTTATGCTATCCTTAGGGGACAAGGTGTCCCAGAATAAAAATTATTTTTCTTTCTTTAACTAAAATAGATGGAACCAACTGAGAGCGACAATAACTGATTGCGTGCTTAAGTTTCGGCCAACTTTGTGCCTACAGCGTGTTGGATAAGTGGGTTTCTTCTTTTAACTAACACCTTCCCATGAATTTAACAAAGGATAATCTGTATTACCTAAGTGAAGATATGAATGGATGAAACGATTTCGTTTAAAATTCAAAGTGATTGCTTCTTCGATTTCAAACGGAAAATAAATCAATCATTCTCCTTTATCCACTGAGAAATCTTGCGTTTAATCACGACTATATTATTACTAACTATTACTATTAAATTTGTTTATTATTTAGCACTCAAAAAAAATATTCAAATCAATATCGTAAAAAATAATAGCCTTAAATAAACTTTTGAGATACTAACGTATAAAACTATTGCATTTTGAGCATTTCATTAATTTCATGAATGAAGCTGTCATTGACTCCAACTCTGATGTGATTTATCTTTATTATTGCCCTAGACAGTCATAAATAAAGAATGGACTCTAGCATTTTATCTAAAGAACTTGATTTTTATGGAAAATGGCTGATAATGTTCATAGTAAAATAGTGATTCAGTAACAAGATAAAAGGAGTCGATACATTATGTAATCTAATTCCTCATGAATCCTTAGTTCTTAGGATTGTAATCGAATGTTAGCAATAACATCGTATATGATAAAAAATATATGGTGTCAATTTTCCTTGTTATCCATCCATGATGCAGATGGATAAAACCATAGTAAATAATAACACAGTCATCGTCCATATCTCAGCTTGCAGAGATGAATCGCAAAATAAAAATTTCTTGAATTATTATTATTATTTACAAAATATATAACACCTTTGCAATGATTATCTTTTCCAAATAAATTCTAGAAATACTAAACTCAGTTTCTACATCACATTAAAGGATATTTAAATCATTCTCTGTCTATTTTCATATACAGAATACTCATTCAGACTTTTTCTTTATCCTATTTTTAAAAAACACTAGATTCAATACTACTTGTTGGTTGGGATTTGACGTCCTTATGTACACTAACTAGGGAAGGAAGGACGGATTATCCTAAAGGTTACAAACCTATTCTAGCCAGGGTGGGAACGTAAAGATTCATTGATTGGAATGATACTTGCTGCACCTTCTTGTGAAAGTCGTCAGATCAACCCCAAATTAAGTTGTTTTTCCTTTACACTACAACTCTATGTAATAAAATGTTTATATTTAATTGATTGTTTGTTTAAATGTCAATATTTATTATTTGTCTCCTAAAAAAAAAAAATGTTTTTTTTTTTACCTCTCTATCATTCGACTACTTGGAAACGATTCAGTCTTTATTCAAAGGTTATTTTCGTATAATTTTATTTTATGCGTTCAACTCGGTCAGAACAGGGATTAAAGAGCCAGATACATCAATAAAGTTGGAGGTGACGATAGCGTGAGTGTGTGCACCGTTTAACAATGGTTTAAAAAATTACGAGAGGGAGACTCCTGGCAGACAAAGAGGTTCGGGGCAGGATTTCTTCCCTGAATATCGATACCTTATTCGAATGTTCGAGAAAATAATCGTTAGCAAGTCGAAGACCACCAAGGTAATTGTAACAGCTCAAGCATATAACGGTCACAAAAAAAGAAATCATTATGGAACGTTTTGTTCCTATGAAGGTGCTGGACTTAGCTATGAGTCTCTGCCTCTCTCCAAACATTTTAAAGCAAACATATTTTAAATGTTAAATGTTAAACCTGAACCATTTTTTGAACGATAAAAAGTTAATTTATCAAAAGCCGATAGGTATCAGAAATTATCGATTGTTAAAAATTCTATTCAGAGGAGTCAAAAAGTTGACAGAAATGATCGGAGAGGAATGAAGCCTATTTTGATTAATGTAAATGTTGTTTATCGTCGAATATACTAGTCTCCCAACTTGCTTCACACTCAATTCTCCATAATCGTCCGAGGCGTCTGAAAAGAAGATCGCCAAGAGATCATTTAATGTAGAACTTTTGTAAAGGTGCTATTAGTTCTTAACATGTTATTGGCATGTCATTTTGTAATACATTTGTAAATATCAATAAATAGTTTAAAAAAAGAAGAAGAAGGAACATAGAACATAATTATGGTCAGTAAAGTCAAATACCAAGGAATTTCACGGCTGGTTTCACACATTATTCCGTAGGTTGAAATGTCTTTAATGTCCTAATCGGCTGAGACAAAAAAGTTTTCACATTCAGGAGTCGTACGTGGCAAGACATGACCCCCTCCTCCCCCCACGAGACCTAATTAAAAGGCTCCAGCTGACAATGCCGCGAATCAGAGATAGCTGTGTAAGACTGGGATTGGTTGAGCAGCCCAAAAATAAAAAAAGATTTTCTCCTTCGGCTGCTTTTATCATTTGCCACACCATCTTGGAATTAGTTAAGGTTAGTTAGATCTGGATGGCATCTTTTCATTTTAAAAACTTGTCGACGATAATGCCTATAGAGGAAGGTCACGTTGTTGGGCTGGAATTAAAAATTATTGTCGCTGGAGGAGAGCAAAATTAGTCTGGGTATTGTCAAAATTGATATAACTCTCATGGGAAACTTTGATCGATATAAAGTACCGTAGAAACAACACAAGATATTTTTAAGCATAAAGGGATATTGAAAAGCTTTGCTATTATTTTTATTGTTGTAATAAAGAAGGGGGTACAGTTCTTCATCCTATCAATACCTTTGTTGTCATTTGAAATTTCCAAAGGCATTTGAAGCTTCAATGCCTTTATTTACGAACTATTGGAACTGGCAAAATAATGGTTTTCCCTATCGACTTGATAAACTGAAAAGTTTGAATCCGGAAGATGTAGGATGGTGTTATTGTATTATGGTATTATAATATATAATATAATATATACTCGGGCAATTAAGTTCCGTCTTATCGTTGATCTATCTTACTCTCAGTGGCATATTGATCTTACGACGTTTTTAAAAAAAACCACGGATCAAATGACCCTTTTCGGACTTTTTGGCAGACGTTCATATAAACAACACTTATTACTTTGCTTTTTTACTTTACTCCTTTTAATAAAAAATATATCAAAAGTGTTTTTTTGAATACTCACTCCTCTCTTATATATTTTTTTTGTTACCGAGAAATTGTGGTAGATATCTGTAAACATGAAAATTCGGTAGGTTTAGTATTAAACAAAATTATCCAGCATTCTATGTATTTCTTTTAAAATTGGTGGTTGTCTTGAAGAAGCTGGAAAGTCAATTAAACATAATATAAACACCTTTATTCCTAGTTTCTGGCTGTTTAAGCTTGTTCACAAATGAAATCAAGAGAAAAATATGGTAGTTATAGTGATGTTACAGGAAGTACTAAGGTGCATTGCTTGTACGGCTTTGGTTCGTAATCGTGTATGTATTTACTTTACTATATGCTATTATTTATTCATTTTTTTACGTTGCCAGATACGAAAAAAAAGATTAGATTAGTTTATGTTCTAATATAGACACTTAGATAAATAACTGCCGAAAACCCCTGCAGTGCGGAGAAGGGACTCCGCAGACCAAAGAACTACCCGGAGCGCATAAATAACATTACAAAGGAACGCAAAATAATGATGTTTAGCAAAAAATTAAATTTTTTAACACCACATCAAAATAAAAGACACTTCCTAATAAACCGAATTTCATTATAATACCATACAAAATTGTTTTGTTTAATGACTATAAAAAATCCAAAGCCGTACTCTCCATACCGTCAGATAACAAAAACGCCTGAAAAACTTTAACTGGTGTATAATTTTATGACTTTCTAATCAATTGGATTCTATTTCTCAAAGCATTTATGAGCTATAGAGTGTGTTTTTGCCCACTAAGCGCTCTTTATGTTGCGACTAAAAACTGTTCTCCCCCCTTCCACTAATTTCTCAATTATCTACTTAACTCAGTTATTATAGTGCGGTGGGATTTCAGTGCAGATACACCACTGGTTTGAATTTCTTTTTTCATACAATATTATGGTCTTCTTTTTAGCATAGCTATATATAGTCTATTTAGTGAATGATATGCTAATTTCATGATGTTGGATTAATTATTTAACTAATTACTATAGTGAACCAAATATTTGAATAAAACTTGTAGCTAATTTAAACAAAAACATATGTCTATACTTTTACAAAAAACTCAAAATAACCATTTAATTCCACTAGTCCTTTAACTTGCTTCCCATTCTATTCTCTATAACCATCTGAGGCGTCTAAAAAGAAGGTGGCCCGTGGCCATCTTAAGAAGAAGAAGAAAAATGAACTTTATTCTGGGACAACTTGTCCCTTAAGAATAACAAACGAGTACAATACATAGAACAATCGTTTGGCTATGATAATTAACTGGGGTAAAACCAACCAATTTCAGAATACTTATGAGATATGTGAGAACGTCTGGAGATCCTGAAAGTAAATCTAATAAAACAGTTCATTACTCTTTTACATCTCATCTCGAGCTCATCAGACAGTCCTCCATATACTGTGCATCCGTAGTCAAAGTTAGGGAAAATGAGTGATGATACTAAAAGTTTTCAAGTACTTAATGGTAATAGATCACGGTAATGTGAGAGTTGCTTAAGAGTAAAAATAGATTTCCTCGTGATTTGAGAGATATGGTTATTCCAAGCAAGATGTTGATCGAAAGTTATTCGCAGATTTTTAATGGAATTATGGAAATGAATTGGATGGTTTTTGAGGAAAAGCAGTGGATAGTAGGGAAGAGCTTTTAGGTGAGGTTTTGACCCAATGAGGGTAGCCTTTGTTTTTTCTGGATTCAGACTTAATTTATTCTCCACTGCCCAAAGGTTAATGCTATCTATGTCTTTCTGTAGCTTACAAATCGCCTCTAGCATATTTAAAGAATGAAATGATAAATATATTTGCAAGTCGTCAGCATAAAGATGGTATTGGGAGTAGTAGATGCGATTCGGTAAGTCATTAACATAAATAGAAAATAGGGTAGGTGAAAGAGAAGATCCCTGGGGGACTCCTCGCGAGAGTGGTAGTGAAGATGAGTGTGGTTTCCCAGGTATAATTACTGTTTGGAAACGGTTGGATAAAAAGGAAAGAAGCCAGCTTAACGCACTATTAGATATTGAGAGGTTGTGGAGTTTGGAGAGAAGGATTGTATAGTCAACAGAATCAAAAGTTTTTGAAAAATCAAATAAAAAATGGATCGTAATATTCTGTTGGTCTAAGGAGGAATAAAGGTCTTGGGTAATTTTTACCAAAGCAGATTGCGTGGAGTATCCGGAACGGAAGCCTGACTGGAGAGGATTAAGGAGGGCTTAACATTCAAGAAAGGAGGTGAGTTGGGAATGTGCTAATCTTTCTAATGGATTGGATAAATTTGATAGGATCGATATAGGTCTGAAGTGAGAAACTGAAGAAGGAGAAGGTACTTTGTTCAATGGTCGGACAAGGACTTTTTTCCAAGATGTAGGAAAAATAGAGCTTTGTAAGGAGAAATTATATACGTGGAGCAGGGAAGGTAAGATAACAGGAAGGCAGAATTTTATTATTTTTAAAGGTATTTGATCCAAGCCGCAGTCTTTGGTATGAGATTTAAAGACTGAATCGATTAGGTCATTAGGTGAAATATTAAGAAAATAAAAGTTATTAGAATTGAATGGGGTTTGAGGAATAGAATAGGATAAGGTGTTTATAGGGATTTCATTAGTGTGGGGGTCAGCAAAATAGGAATTAAGTTCATTTGGAGTGACTGGATAGTTGTTATGAGGTTTGGAACTGGATACTGAAAATTTTCTCAAAATTTTCCATTGAGATTTAGGATCAGGAGCTTGGGATAGGATACTATGAAAATACTGCGCTTTAGCACGGCGTAAAGAGGACTGGGTGAGGTTTCGAAGAAGTTTAAAAGATGAATAATCTTCTGAATGTCTAGTTCGCCTGAAGCGTCTCCTGGCAGCATCTCTTCGCTTCATCAGATTTCTAATGTCGCGGGTTTATCCATGGAGCTGGCAGTCGTCGGATAATTGAGGTTTTGAGAGGGGCAAGATGATTAAGGACAGTATAAAGGTTCGATGTGAGGCATTCCACCATTTCGTCAATTGAGGATAGGGAATAGATGGGTTCAAGGGAATGGGAGAGGGAGTCAAGTAGAGGTTCTATTCTATCTTGGGTTATGAGTTCAAGATTTCGCCAAGATATTTTCTTGGGAATAAGAGTAGGAACAGATATGTCATAAGAGATTTGGATTAGATCGTGGCATGAAAGGAAAGGTACTGGATTTTGAGAGAAAGATAATAGGTTTTTAGGAGAGTCAACAATCATGAGGTCAATTAATGTATCTGTGAACTGGGTATGATGAGTTGGTTGGAAAGGTACTGTAAAAAGATGAAGGGAATACACCAAGTCCATTAGATAAATCTTATCAGGCGAATCTGAGAGAAGGTTAGTATTGAAGTCACCAGCTATGATGACATTATTATATAAAGGAACATAAGTGAAAAGGTATAATTTGAATGAAGGGTCTTATATATAAGTTTTATAAAATTACTACAAATGGACAGTTGGTTTACAAGCAATTGACATGTTTTTAAGAATCTTCACATTCACTAATTTTTTTTTTTTTATATATACTTGTATATTTCATTAAATAGGTAAATAAAAAAGCTTTGGATTTGTAATTATATTTTAAAGTATTTATATACTAATTGTAAGATAATAATATAGTTCCACGTTTATTATTATAAATCGCTAAATATACTCATCTTATTATAACGGAGGAAATAAAATCATGATCGAAAACATTAAAAAAAAGAAAGAAATATCTTTAAAATAGAACTATCGATAATATATACTTAACACCTCCAGAGGAAAAAGCTTCCCCGAAGAAATTCATTTTCAAAAAAATAACCAGTTATTAAAATAACTATAAATTCAACAAAGACTCGAAATTTAAACTAATACATCAAGTATAAAATAGTCTATCATTAGTAATAATAAAATCGATCAAAAGCTATCCAAATTTTTCTTTAAATGACCTGGTAAATATTTCCAATAATCTTATTTTAAATTTGTTTCCAGTAGGAAAGGGGGGGGGAACAACCAGTAATAGGGAAAACCTAAAGGACGCACCCATCTACCTCACCCTTTCGCCACTTTACATTTTCTACAGTCTGATCAAGGTCCTGATAATTTTCAGAAGTCCATTTTATTTTGCCTCCTTAGGCGAATATCAACATGTTTCATTTCTAGAATTACATATATATATATATATATATATATATATATATATATATATATATATATATATATATATATATATATATATATATATATATATTTATGAGTGTGTGTGTGTGTGTGTGTGTGTAAAGTAAACCTTGTCACTCATACACTAAAACATTTTTAAACTTTAAGTTACCAAGAATGCAATACGTCCGCATTACCCAGAATGCCTATTGGAAGACACGACGGAGAACTGTGAGTGATAAGAGTGGGTTGTTATCAGCGAGGAGATATACAAATAGAGCTGCTATTGAGATAGGGCGGAGCTACAGGCAGGTTGGAGCAGTATTCCCCCACCACTATACTACCCAAAGTTAACCGAGTTCCCGACTCACCAACATTATTTTGACTGCTGCTGATTCAGTTATAGGTAATAAAATACCTTCAAACACAGTGTATCATATTTTACTTAAACTTTGTTGATATTACTAATAAAAATTCAAATATTTCAAAGTATTACGATACTTTTGACGTGGAGTTTATTATAAAAAAGTAATTGCATTTAACACCATCGCGAACTAAATTCGACTAGTTACGATGAAATGATTTTGCGTTAGGTATTTACCTGTGAAAGCTAAGTTGCTTATCATTTTTAGTTTCAGTCTTGTTGTTGTTCTTACATCCAATTGCAGCACAAAAAGGCATACTTAATTTGGAATGAATTTATAAACAAAATAAAAACTGAACGAGAATAGGTTTACGTAAAAAATAAGTGCAATTGTTTCTTTATTTCATTGCCAAAGAGTAGTCTAAAATCGTAATATATGTAATCTATGCAGGAAAGTGCTAATGTTTTGAAAAGTTTGTATGTTTTTGGAAATGATATTGAATGTTTAAAATCCAAAACTAGTTTTAAAATAAAAAAAACTCTAATAGAAGTGATGATTCATCAATCCTAATTATGCTTGTATTATTCAGGGTCGGGGCATTTATCAACTAGTGATCCTGATCTTAGAATTTCTAGGTTAGCCGGAATTCAAGTTTTTGTATGTGTGTTAATTAAAACACTAATCAAATTTTATATTCCATTATGAAATTAGCCCAGAATTTAACTGTGTTCATTGTTTCCAATTTCCGAAAAGTAAAGAGCTCGCCGGTCGAAGAGATCTGACAATGGTTCGGTGCTGAGTTAAAGAGGTCAAGAGCACGACAATAGGGCATGTGGCGCACATGTGCTCCTTCGGGTCATTCAGCCACATCAATACCCCATCCTCTCCTAAGGTTCCCTCACAGAGCACACTTGCCAACGGTTATCAACTATTGGTACCAACGATGTTCTATACCGCGACATATTTTGCTAGGTTTTTAGATGGTTAACAGCTTTACGCAAGAGCCCTAAAGAGCCAATTGATCCGCTTGCAATGTCAAGAAACGTTTGTGGGTGGTATCATGAATAGGAAGAGGATCTTTAATGGTAAACGAGTCAATTAAAGTCGTTGAGAAGCCGCTGCCTGGACGCTGTGGCGCCTGGCTCAGACATATGTCAGCCTGAACCATCTCAGCTGTTAATACAAAGCCCGACATTCGTGTTGACACTTTTCGAAGAAATGTTTTTTTTTTAAATCCAATATCTAGTAATAGCAAAGTCAAAACTGTTGTTGTTCAGGGATATGATGCGTAAATTACATAAATTCTTCAAGTCTAAAGAAGGTTTTGTAAAAATACAGCTTTCTTTATAAGTAAAAAAAAATTAAATGTAGCGTAAAGAATTTGTTTTGCTCTGTTTTATTTACATTTTATTAGCTTTAATTTTTTTATTCAACCCTGTAACAAATATCAAAAATAAGTTAGAGAGGACAGACTCAAAAAGTCAAATTTAAAATTTCGAAAAAAAAAATGACTATTACAACTTCGTTTAATTATTTATCATAAGATCAACAGTAATTAAGCTTCATATTAGGCTTGTAAAAAATCAAAATTATAACTAGAAACTACTTGTTTTTCTAGTTATCTGATATAACAAATCTGTTATAGGGTACCCAAGGAATGAGGTACAGTTTAACATTCATAGCGATACGGTAAAACAACATAAGGTGTGCAATATATGGCCTACCTACTATATGATTCAACCATCAAACGAAATAAAATAGGAAAAGTAGAAATTCTTTAACATCAATTATAATCACAACAGTTTTCTTGGTAATCAAAGTTAAACATAACCAAGTTTATAATGCGAAAATATATTGTATTTTCTTACAATATAGGTTAATCTAGATTAACCGATATTGTTATGATTTACTACATTTTATTTTATTTCTTTCATTATTTCTTAGAGGACGTTTATTTAGTTTTTCCTTTTTACTTTGTTTCTTTATTAACATTCATTGATTATATCGTATGAATGGATTCTTAGTCAGTCAAATAAATCATTGAGTGAGGCAGCATGTAATCATTCAATAATAATAAAACAATTTTTTTTCTTTTCGAAATTGTGGTGAACAAAACTTAAGTAATCATTTCTCAAACTGCTAATAAGAAATAGGAAATCAGTGACCTTTCTCTAACTGAAACATTTTATATATGAATCCATTGTTACTCAGCTGATTATAATAATTCAGGATAAAACAATAATGAAAGTATTTTCGATTTTTAACATTATGATATTTTCTTCGAATTTATTAAAGAATAAATAGTTTTATTTTATTTCCTTTAAAATTGGAATCGATAATTGTTTTTAAAAAAAATTTCATTGGAAAAAATAATTTTATAAATAAATGAATCAGATCATGGTGGTTTTAGTCAAGTTAGTAACAAACAACAGAACAAGATAAACAATCAGAGCTAATAAAAATCATATTATGAAAATAACGATAATTACTAAGCACATAAATTTCAGCATTTCAAAAATATTTATTATAACGCACTTATATCTAGTAGATACATATACTGGAATTATAAAATAAGCGAAAGTTTTGGGATAAACATGAAATATTTCAAAGTTTATCTCTACGTAGAAACTGGGAACGTGACTGAGAAAGAATGAAAACTGTTTCCGTGTGTGTGTTGAGGAATAAATAAAGTATTCCTACGACGTTGGCGAAGGAATCAGTTTTTTGTTTTATTATTCATTAATGTTATTCTTCTTTGGAGGCACTGACCTCTACTACGCTAGATAAACAATCAAAATAGCATTTAACATTACATTTCAATGGAATTTAAATTTTAGTTAAGATTCAAACTATTAAAAACCTCGTATACGTACATTTAAAAGGCTCGGTCTCAAGTTCTTTTCAATACCATACGGCTTGAACAGAAGCCATAATAGCCATTATAAAATAAAAATTTAGTTAAATCACTGTAATTAAAACTATTTAAAGTTGCAATGCAACAACTACAATAATTGAGATTTTACTGTAATTTTGACCATCTCAGAAATAATTTAAATGTTTCTAATCTGTTAAAAACATCATAAAATAGTTTTTCTCTGGGTTTTTGTCAAAATTAAATATCTAAACATGTCTATAATTACGTATACCATTTTCACTGATTTAAATTGATTCAATCTTTTGTATTCCTTTATCATTTTATTTAGTTTCGTAGATTTTAGTCATTATGTTATTTTTTCGTGAAAAAAACAAAACATCATTAGCCTGAATGCATTAACTATCCTATTAGGTTTTAAAATCTTACGTATTCCTTTTATTTTATTGTATTTATTTTCTATCTCTTCTTATAATCGTTTTGATAATTGTTATAATTTATATTTTATGTTACTAATTCAGGGAATTTAGCGAACAGTATGTATAAATTTAACTCAATTTTAACTTCATTTCAAGTATTTCATATTTCTCTAGCGATTCTATTACTGTGCCGAGGTTCATTCGTAGTTTCAACAGTATCTATAAAAACAAAAGTATTTATAAATTCTCTTAAATATTAATTTTATTCATTAAAAATTTTCATTATCTATTCATTCCAATTAGCAGAAAAAACTATCATAATTTTCTATTCCATTACCATCCCAAAGTATATTTTTTGCTTTTCTTGATTCCACGATCTTCCAAGCTTTCTTTACCCTATATTTTCTCGATCTTCCTTTATTCTAACATAAATTAAGTGAGTTGTTTATTGGGGCTTAACCTTCTTACAAGCCCCTACTAGGGAAGAATGGACGTGTTATCCTGTAGGTTACCAACCTGTTCTAGCCTGAGAGGGAGCCAAGAATCATTCCATGGGACTTAGTGAGTTATATAGCTTAAAATGTGATGTGGTTGTAATAAATATTGTAGTACTATTAGCTATTTACTATATATTCTTTATGGTCTTCTAACAATACTTAAATAGATTTGTACATAAACGTCTTTGTATGGAATATTCTTATATCTAACATCTATTAGTTTTGTAATGAGCTGTGGGTGGTCCATGGATTAGGGAAAGTTTACTGGTCCGAAACTCGATAAGGCAAGAAAACGTTTTTTTCTTTATTCACACAGAATGGGAGTCAATGGATTCTCACAGAAATCAACAGACCATCAATAATGCGCTTTTGAGACCTCTTTTTTTATTTTTAAAATTTTTCTCTAGATTCAGTTTGATCTGTCATCGATTTGTATTGATTCAGATTAATTTTCTTTATGTTCATACATATATATTTGATAATCAAATTGGTTGTTTCATTGTGAAATTAAAAATAAAAATCTGGAAAATTATATCAAGCACCAGATTCAACTAAACATTGACTTTAATATTTTAAGAATAACTAAGGAGTTAAGAATAAGTAAGGAGCTTTGTAATCGGCTTTGATAAAGACTAACCGACTGCTAGAAAAGGAATATGGTGATTTAAATCCTGTCCAGGCAGGAACGAAAATCTGTTGACATGTGTTCTGCTACTAATGCCTCTTAACACATGTGAATGAAAATGTCTAAGATGTCAGCCAGCTGTTTTCTTATATTATCTTTAACTTCAACATCTGTATTAGATCACTTAGATAATTTTGATTCTGGATTTAAGTAATAATCGATAAGAATCCTTTTTCTTGTATGAATACTTTGATAACGGAAAGTGTTTAATGAACAGAATTATGATTTAAAAAAAAACTCAATTTCTGCCTGACTGGGAAAAAAACAATAGATCACGGATATGTTTATCTATACTCTATTGCTTTTCCCAATTTACGTTTTAGAATTAAAATGATCAAATTACCTATATTAATAATTAAATTAAATTAACAATCAATGATTATTTGAAAGAAACAATGCTGAGAGAAAAGAGATGCGATTTTTTTCATTGAAACCAATACAGTCCTAAACGGTTGGTCCATATATTCTCCATTTTATTTCTGACTAAGAAACTTTCGTCAAATTTCGATTGCAGCAACACCAGTAGAACTAGAGAGTGTAAATAAAAATACCAAAAATTAAAAATTGTACGCAAAAAATTGGAAAATTCTACTCGTGCCCAATCCTCACAATGCTCCTTAATATGTACAAAATTAACTTTCTTGATGTCCCATATTTTGCAGAAATAACCGAAACAAGATACCTACCATTCCATAATAATCTTCATACCCACTCGAATTAGATTAGCCTGAAAAGAAGATTGGCTAGGAACCTTCTAATGTAGATTTTATTAAAATGATTTGACTATAGCAGACTATAATAAGCCAATTTATGAGGATTTTCAATAAGTGAGGGGTTGAGAAAAGCTGAAATATGCGGTAAAACCTAAACTTCCCCCAAAAAGGAAAATGCACTTACAGGGACGTTCATTTATGACATGTGTTTTTCTATAATTCTCTTTCATAGAAAAATGATCTTTGTTATAATGGGTACGATATGGTGGGACCTTATCTCCCCTCTCCCTCACGAGATATTTACTATATAGTTTTTGAATAATTAAATTTATTTTTATGTATATTCATCTATCTATCTATCTATACACAAAGATTAACACTTTTATTTTTACGTAATTTTAGTATCGACATAAATACAATGGTATATGCAATGAAATATATACTTAGAGTATAATTCAATTAATTGCTTTTATTTTGTCATAATTGTCAACAAATTTATGTATTAAAAGTTCTCGCTAAAAAAAAAAAAAGTACAAAAGAAAAAAACATTGAATACCAGTAATAAATTGGATCTGGTCATAACTGGCTAGAATTCTAGTTAAGAAGGTTTTGCTCGCACCAATTGCTGTTGACTGTTGCTTGGTGCTAAATAGATGTTTTTATCTCTTTATTTATTATAAAACTTTTATTAATCTAAGTATTGTTAAGATCTTTAATTTAATTTGATACATTATTCGATTAATTAGACTGTTTTGAAGTTTAGAAGAATATTCAGTTTTAGTAGTTTTTGAGGGAAATAATTGAAAAAATAATAATAGTTAAATTATTATTAATCAAAATTATTAGTGCCAAGAAAAAAAATTAAATTAAACTTTACTTGGAAATTTTATATGACACTTAAGACTTTTATTTTAACCATTTTTTGTTGCAATTTAATAATAATAATAACAATTTAAATTTTTAAACCCAACAGTTAAAGAAAATTATATAATTATAATGATAGAAGAAAAACTGCCAAGCATGTAAATTGTTAAAATGTAGGTAAGCACTTAATGTACTTAATCTAGGTAGGTAATTTGAGATAGTTAGTTCGTTCAGAGATTGATCTAATTTTTGAAAATTTTGAAATTGAAAGTTTCTAAATTATAATAAGATTTATATTTGAAGATGAATAATTATCTTTGCTGGGCATTCAATAGACATGCAAAGTAATTTGTTTTCTGTTGTGGGCTGATTATTCAACTAAGCGTTAACCACGGTCCTTTAAGAAAAATAAGAAGTATTTCCTATTTTAAACCGTAGATGAAAGTTCAGTTTGTAATTATACGTTACAGCTAAACACTATATTATTTGTGAAAAAATGATAAATTAATACAAAGCTAATAAGCAAATTACTTTATTTTCAGATCTCTTACTGTAATAAAAATTTTTAGTGTTGATACATGTATATTTTTGTTAATTTTTCGTATAATCCGCAATCGCCCTACTCCCCCCTCCCCTACTCCTAGTGTAATCGGATCTACTTTACAGTGTTCATCAATTTCTTAATTTATATATGAGGCGCCCAATTGCAAGACGCAGCAAAGCCATATTATGCATATTATTTGTCAGATTTAGGAGACATAAACGAGATGGAAAAATCACGAAAAATCATCGTAATTACTATTGACTAGTCCATTTTTTAAATTATATTTAATTTTTTTGTATATTAAACTTAACTAATAAATGTTTTTAAACATTATAAAAAAAGTTTTCAGATAGATATTTTTTTTGAATTTTAAAGTTACCTACTAAAAAACAGTCAATAATATTTTGATACTACTACGTAGTTCAATACTTTATTGTTTTTATTTTGTTCCTCAATACTCCAAAAAAAAAAAATCCTATTTATGTATACAAATATTTTTTAATGATAAATTGTTTTTAACCATTTTCAAAGAAGTTTTACTAAAAGTCTGTTTAAAAGTATGATGAGGAAGAATAATAATTTGTTTAGGAAAATGTGTATTGTGATTACATAGACTAGTCCATGTATGTACATATATCGTTTATTACTTTACTATCCGTTTTTATTGTTACCAAACTAATAAGTAACATTTTTGAACGTAAAATCATTTTTTAATCTAATATTTCAATTCTATAAATCAATGCAGTACATGTATTTATTTCATTATCAAAAAGGAGTAATTCTCAAACTGTTGCAAAACGTAGTAAGACCCCAAAACTGATGCAAAACGGAGTTAGTACAGAAGAAAAACCAATTTAAAAAAAACTGGTCAACAGGGGCCCTTATTACGCTTGCCCAACTAAAATCATCTATTTTTCTGCGAATTATACAAGAAAAATTACATTCATATCAATTGGGCATCATATTGCTATGGTTTTTGGCTTCTGGTAAAAAATTTAGAAATTTGGTTTTGCTACGTTTTGCAACCTCATATATACTATAAATAATCTCAATTAACATATGTTTCTAACATTTTAGCACAGCTGAATTTACAATATTTCATAATTTTAAATTGTTAGTTTCTGTCACTTAGGGTACAAAAAGTTTCATGTTATACATGTTACAGAATTCATGTTAAAAATGTTGCAGAATCGAAAATACTCACGGACAGATAAGGTAAATATCGGTTAATTATATTAAATTACATTTGTAGGTATCTATTTACGTTTATAAAAACACAGGCAGACGTAGGGTCGTTTGTGGTTACCACTAGCTATCGAAATGTCGGCCGAATTCTTAAGACATTCAGGTCAAGGTGAGGCAAAGAACAGGCCGTCTCAACACACACAAAAGCGATATGACGACATCAACATAGGACGTCACTAATGTAACGAATGTAGTCAACAAAAGCGATGAGGGACTTTGATAAGCTAAATGGTTTACTATTATCATTATTAAGAGAGTCGTGAAAAAAAATACTTAGAAGTTAAATAAGTATGTTTGAAAGAACAGGAGGGTTCAAATAAAAGTAATCAGGTACTTAATACGAAGAAATTATTAAGAAGAGAGCTTGCATAATCCTCCAAATAAAAATACGGATCATGTTGATATCAGACTGTCTTCTGTTGCTAATAATTGGTCCCTTCCTGAAAAAGGAAATACTGTTTTAGTGAAATGAGAACCCAACGTCTTCCTGCTTGTACAAGTCTGGGTCCTCGTCCTTGTAGTTGGGAGTTCTTGGCCACTGGAGGATAAGAGATATTTATCCTAGCCGCACACCAACAAGCTAATGCAAGGCAGACCTATCTAACAGCATAGTTGTAGACTATAAACATTATGAATTTCATACCATAACACGAATATGAAATAAAAAGTTAATATTACTTACGACACATCATTCCATACGACAAATCATGGGATGAAATAAACAAAGAGCTAAAATATTTTTTTTTTTATTTATTTATTGATTTTAACAATTGTATACATAAATTAAATGTGTGGAAATAGATTACAATAACTTATAAAGAAACTGCCCCGAATATAACCGGTAAATGTAAAAAATAAAAAAAAGGTAAAACTAATGATTGCAATGGAATGAACATATATGTTGGTAAATTGAGTTCAGGTATTTTAGATGCAGGTGGGGGAAACTCAATGAAACGACATCTAGAATATAGGGAATAGCTGAGCTCTATGAAGATTATGATGTCAAAATTAAGGGAAAATCCCCAACACTTTGATAATCAAAAGGGGGTGTAAGAGCGTCTAAAGACTCCCAAAATGAATCTTACGAAACCTTAATATTTTCATCATTATATTGCACTCACTGGAGATCCATCCATATAATAAGCGTGAAAACCATACCAAATACAAAGCCTTTCATCATTGTTTCCAGATTCGGGAACTAAATTATAAAGCCTATTTCTGTATTCCCATATACCAGACTAAAACAACAAGAAACTGCTAACTGACTTCAGCATTTACTAGACCAACCTTCAAAACTTCCGATTAATTACAACAGTCTAATTTTCATGACAGCAATTAGACCTCTTTGGACATATGGAGAGCTTTGGGACTTCACTAAACCATCCAATTCGTCTTGAATGTAATCCTTACAAAATCCAAAACCCTTCGAAAAACCCTGTATACTCCTTACTTTCTCACAAACTTTTACCATATCTTTAATGGGGTGCAATAGTGCCACAACTCAAAAAAATCATTTTTTGAGATAAGTGGGTTTATAGTTTTCATTGCTAAGTAAAATGCATAGGAAATGCTTTAGTTTTTCTTAGAAGAGAGGAGATATAACTAGAAGGTACTTTCGTTTAAGCAAACTAAAGCATTTCCTAAGCATTTTTCTTAGCAATAAAAACTTAAACCCCACTTATCTCAAAAAATGATTTTTTGAGTTATGCCACTATTGCATCCCATGAGCGATATGTTGCTGATTTAGTCAAAACCATATAAGTATCCTTTCATTGTAAACTTCAAAATTAAAATCCTCTCTTATAAACCTTCCCACCTTATAAACCTAGATAAATAGAACCTTCAACATCAAACCTAGATAAACCTCGCATGCGTCTGAAAAGAAGATTTTCTCGGGACCTTCTGGTATAGAACTTTTATGGGAGTACTATATCATTGGGTAGTTACTATACAAGCAATTGACTTGTCATTCTGATCATTACATTCACATTTACTAGATGTATTTTTATTTTATTGTATACAGTTGTAAATTTCAATAAATAGATAACAAAAAAAGGAGAGTAATCCTATAAGCTATTCCTATAATATGAATGAACTAATAGATATTATTCCCAACATTTTTCCCTCACATTAATCCGAAAATTGGAAGTAACATTTTCTAAAATTTTCTATAATCATTTAATAATCAGTAAGGGTATTATCTGGTCTTGGTCACATCTTATAAGCTTCAATATTAAATTTACACTTTGTAATGTCTCAATTCAACTGCACCGAAAATAGTACTGTTCCAGAATTGCCTATTAACTATTCTATGAGAGTCGTCTAGGATAATTCGAGAGTGGTCCCTTGATGGTTTTAATTAATGGATCTAATAATACGAAGGACGCCTATCGTCCTGGCTCACTCCTTAAGGATCTGCTAGGGCAATTATTCATTTATCATCTTATTACTGTATTCGTCTTGTGTTACTAAACAGAAAGAGTTCATTTACTGGTAACACTGATCAAAGATCATCAAATTGGCCAAAAGAATTTTCCCCTAAATAATTGTTTTATTTTATAGGGTATGCCATAGGAGGAACTTCCGACCTCGATGTCAATCCACGACCGGAAAAAGAGAAATAAATTTTCTGCCGTCGACAATACTCGAAAGCTCAGGGGATGGGTAGCTGAGTGCCTCCCTTATGCACTGAGTAATCGCACCACTCAAAAATATACTTGTTAAATATTATAAACATATAACTATATATGTTTTCACCTTATAACCGCAAGGTACATCCAATTTTTACAAGGTAAAATAAAAGTCAAAATATTGTAGTATAATACAGGGGTTTGGATAGTGTGGAAAAAATTATCAAAGCTAAGCGGGGTCACAGACGAGCGGGGTAAGCACTTGGATGTGTGACTGGTCAAAGTGGATGTTCAAATCTTCCAAGGAGGTCTATGTTGACCGGGGTATCTCAAGTAACCATCCCTAGGCTATGTGAGGGGCATCGATCTACTGGAGACAACTCACAACGACCGGGCTGAGGAGTGATACCATATCCTTTTTATCCTTATCGGGTGTGATGATCTTGAGGTGGTTTTATAAAATGTGAAATAGTTTCCTTGAGGTTTAGCCTGCTACGAATAAAGTTATATATGTGTTAATCGACCAGCTGACACAAAGCAACTTAATCTGTGGATCTAGACCAACTAGTCACTGCCTGTCTAGGTTTTTTTTTTATGAGATTTATAACCATCATTTCGTTAAAGTTGGGTAATCAAGTATACAAGTTTGCCAAATAATTTTAGTGTTGCTTTTGGACGTTTTAAACATTATATTTACACTGAAGAACATTTATCCAACTTCCTCAATAATTTAGTAAGTTTTGAATCCATTCAGAACGAGCCCAAGCAATTAAAAGTGATTATTATACTCATTCAAAATAATAGTCTTCGGAATCTAAATCATTCTAGGTCTAACTAGACACAGGTTGTCTAGCACGGGTTTGGTATTAATTCAGTAGAGAAAATTATAATAGTGATTCGTGTTAGTTCCCCCAGCGGGCATTTTAGTTTGTGTTAACAGTTTAAAAGGCAAGACATCGCCAACATAATTTATGTTTCCTCCAGCTTTGGCCTTGGGCAGATCCAGAAATCAGGGGATCTCTCTCCATCTTTCCTTGTAGCGGCTCCTTCTTTCGGTTGTCTTCCACCAAACTTCCCTCCAAATTGCCTGTTTATTTTTCTACCGAAAGGACACTAGGAATATTCCTTTTTCATGCAGAACACATGCTAGGTCCTTTTGTGATAGTCACTGGTAAAACCCACCCAAACTTCAACAATTTCTTAATTTCAAACCTTTTTTTTACAAAGTTTCCAAAACCGCGTCAAAAACAATAGTAAATTTCGAACAAAATCAATTTAAATTTATTTATGAATTTGTATTAAACAAAAATTATTGAATTGCTGCTGTATAAAGAACGAAGATCAATTGTGTTCTGATCCTTTAAGTTTTTGAGGCTCGCTGTTTTATTCTATTTTTTTTTTAATCACTTTAAAGAACAAACTTTATAGCAATTGAGTTAGCCAGTATAAATTTTATATAAATGCATAATAAGATAAATTACAATAAAAATAAATATAACCGACAAAACCTGATCGTCTGGCTCACAGATTCCTTATAAAAATCAATTATTGAATTAAAAATATATATTCTAATCATAACACGGCTTCTACAAAAATAGATGGTTTGATTTTGAATCTAAACGATTAAAAGACTTTGTCATAAAAAATGTAATTTAACTATGACTTTGAAGAAAATTTGAAGACTAAAAAATAATTTTAGAAAACAAATATTTACGAAAGAATCTGAATATCTAACGGATATTATAAAGAAAATTCAGAGCGTTAAAAATAATTCTAGAATTTTAGAAAGTGATAAAATCCCTTAAACCAATCTCCACAGATAGTAACGATCTAGAAGAAAAAGAAAATAGTGTATTGTAATACACTAACAGGTAGTATGAAAAATGCATGGAGCCTTATGTACGTATTATTTATCAAATACACGGCTCTTCTATAGGTCTACTACGGAAGAGAAAACAGTTTTAAAAAAAATAGAAGATCATAATAATAATAATATTGGACACATCAAGAGGATGGACTAAGTACTAAGCAGACTATGGAATAAACAGAGATCAGGAAAATGGGTTGGATAACTGAAGTAAAAAAGGATCTTAGGAAAGCTGAAATAACAGAGAGAGATATAACATATTAAACACAATTCAGACACAAGGTAGACAAATGTTAAGTCTGTCAGGTACAAGGGAAAATAAAAACAGGAAACAAATGATCGGAAGTAAGAGATAAATTGAAAAAATGAAAGAGATATGGAAGATCAAAAAGACTCAAAAGAAGTGATTTAATTCGCATAAATAATAATGTAATGATATAATATTTTATACGTAAAAAAATTAATATTATAAATTAACTTCTTCTTTGTTAACAATCTGTTTTTAGAAATCTCTTTTCCGTCAGAGGAATTACAATACTGTATTAGAAAAGCTAAAAATAATGTCTCCAAGATTTGATTATAAAATTTACCAAGTATTTTAGAATATAACTCCTGAATGGGAATATTGCCTCTTGAATGTGTTTAATAACATCATGAATAACGAGACACCTCCATATTGTGATATCAATATTACACTCGACACACAAGAAAGGTGAAGAGAAAGCTTTAGCTAACTACTCATAGATAAATAATACTACGAAACAGTTTAAGCCTTTTTTATCACAATGAATTTTAAGATGGGCTGAGATGGAAAAATTGATTCCAGAAGTGCAAGCAGGAGCATTAGAGAAGGAAGAAGATTCTAGAACACATCTTCTCACGTTTATCTGTTACAAATTTTAATTCTATATGTAATTTTTTTTTTTAATTAAAAGGGCAAAAATTTAAATATTAAACATTATAAAAAAGGCCTTAAGAATTTTAAGTTTTTTAAACTTAATCATCATTTAATTTCATTTTCCCACATAAATTAAGTTATTTCAAGGTGTTTATTGCTTATTCACCTTGAAGTATCCATTCCCTACTGTATATTAATATTGGTTACCGTGGCATCCTGATTTGGATTCATAATTTTCAATATATTAGAGTTAGTCTTCGAAGTCAGTTGAGACACTAGTCAGTTTAAAACTTATACCATCTGATAATAATAGTTACATATTTAAGCCCATGGAGCTATTGTATTCATTATTTTACTAAAAATATTTTACTTATTTTCATCTAAACTTTTAATACCAGTCTGTGACACAATTCTAATGAAATCATTCATCATCATAACTGGGACCCACCGTAATAGCACTTACTCATATCATGTCTAACATCATGGTCGCACATATGTTGTCTAATAGTTTTATTAATATTTTTAGCTATTATAGATTATAGTTGAATTTATCTTATTTTTTCTATTTATTTACTTAGTCTACGGTTTTAGTTTTAATATTAAAGCCTTAGTATTTCGCTCATTTTCTTTTTCACTAATTTAATATATTTTTATATATTAATATTCCTAATTAATAATTCTAATCAATTTATTTATTTCATTTTCAAATTCGATCGGAAATATAGTTTTTCATTCTTCAGGAGACCTATTCTAATGACTTCAGATTGTGTTGATTTCGAAATAAGAGTTTAAAAAAGAGAATTACAAATAAAATAAAAACTTTTAAATGTATCCATTTTTTGTTTTTCCCATTGATTGAATTATTTTAGGTTTATTTATTGAATTTAATTACTTAATATTCTATTTAGTTATTAAAATTTAAAAAAATAAAAAAATATTATTGATTAGGTATTTGACAATAATAAAAATCTGCCTCAATCTTCATTTTCTCACTGTCCTGTTTCTTGCCTGGTTGTTGATTGTATTTATAATCTTGCCTTCAAGAAAACCGCTTGCGCAGGCAATAGCTAAGGTGTTAATAGCTCTGCAACTTTAATCCCAGTCTTACTCAACATAGTTTTGATTATTTTTAATTTTTATTTCGATAGCTATTCTCAGCTCAAGAATCGGATTGTTTTTAGAAAAATTCATTAACATTGTTCCTATTTGCTGGACATTACTTTTTGTCAAAATAATCGTATTCAATATTAATAATATACGGTATTCAGTATTATTAAAATAATATATGAATAGACAATAAGAGACAAATAGTTAACATTTTTTATATCAAATTCTGGAGAAAACTATTGATGATTGGGCATTGTTCCCACGAACAATACTGTTGGATATATTCCAAATGTTGATACATACTGATATAAGGCTCATATAAAATAAATAAAAACTCTGAACATAGTCCCTATTGGCAGAAATACCTTAGTGAGGCCATATAAATAATGTAAGGTGGTTGAAAATTTGAAAAATATAATCAAATACCAAAAATATATCAATAAAGAGGTAATAGAAGAAAAACAGTGAAATGTGATCGAAAAAACAATTACTTCATAAGGTCATACACCGTATTCGTAACGAGCCATCCAACAAAATTCTGAATAGGAAAACAAGCATCTTATTCTGAATAGCTAAACAGAAAAAAAGTCTATCAAAGGATACAGCATCCTTCACAGATGTCTAAGGAAAGGGGAGAAACCTTTTTAAAAAATTTTAGAATTGATCAACAAAATTTGGTAGAAAGTGTGATTTTAGAGGCCTTATGCACGAGTGCACTAGGGCTTTTGTATCAGCTTCTCACTCTGGTTACAATAGATAAGGTACCCTGTAGGATTACCCTCCTTTCCTGTTCTAGTTAGGGTACATAAGGACTTTAAGCCCCAATAAGCCAACGATCAACTTAGTATTGCAATGATTATAATATATTGTCCTCAAGTGTGGCTAATTGTGATATTTTTAAATAAAAAACTATTTTGAATAATTTACATATATAAAATAAGGCATTTTGGAAACTAACTTGACCACTTTTCGGGATGAAATTATGTGTTGGCACTGCTGAAGAACCATCTACAGAACCACTACGAGTATGAATAATCATTTGTTGGTTGTAGTTTTTTTTTTCTGCTGAATACAATGTGGAGACTGTGATGGGAATTTCATGTTTTCAAATTTAATTTGTCAACTCTCTCTATTTTTTCTTTTAAATATGTAAAAATCATCTTGTAAATGTGTTTTGGATCATTATGCTGAACGAAGATTTCAATACTAATAGTTACAGAAAGAATAGCATATAACTTGATTATTTATGGCTGTCTTTACTTTTTTTGAAGGGAAATTAGACATTTTTTCCCTTTTTTTTGTAAGTATTTGTAAGACGATATATTATAATTTGTTCTTTTGAATTTTCCCAGAGGGGCTGAGCTTGTCCTTGGATATCCAGTTCGTCGGCCTTAAACTAGGATATGGTTAACAAAGCACGTGTGGCTTATGTAAGTGGCGTTTGTTTTATCTCCACTGGTCATATAGAATACATTTCGTCCTTGTAGAGGGAGCCATTGCCGAATCGTGTAGCTCTTATACAAATAGTCCGCCATTATCAGATCGGGGGCTGTAGGCTGGTAATTTTCGCTACAAAATTATACTAGAGGGGTAACGAGCAACGATTTTCTGTTCTCCATCGGAACGTCGATTGATGTTCACCCTTCAACGCGGCAGAAATTCGGTGATTAGAGGCTTAACTCGGTTTTTGGGATCTGTGAGCCGCTATTAAATTAAAATACTTTCCCTAACATAATGATGTGATATGTAGTTACACGCTTTACATATAATTGGTCAATTCCTGATTATACTCATTAGTACTAAACAAACCTGTACCTCAAAAACATAAATGAAAGAGGAGAGACTTTTATATTAGCACTTGTCCTATAAATGGTCTACGGTTTAGTATTTGGTGAGAAAATACTATGTGCTGGACAAAATGAGTTGATGTGGCCAAAAGTCATGCACAGCCCCTAGGTTTCCTCTTTTCCAATATCTAGATAAATCTAAGTTTTAAGTATCCTCTTAATATATACTAGGTGATCCCTTGACGTGTGTCGATATACGACTAATATAACTTAAAATAAATTTTTGGCCACAGCTGGATTCCACCTCGAATATTATAAATCTGGCACCATACATTCTCGTAGGACGGAAAGGATAGCGTTTATCCTATACCTAGCTGTAAAATATATGAATAATAATCTCAATAAATCAGGTGGACTAGAACAGGAGTATATGGAAATATATATAAAGTAAAGAGAAATTCCGCGAGACATTTGGAAATATAGTCTTCTCCGTGAAAAGCTTATGGTTTGGATCTTGCAAAGTTATACTAACCAAAACAAAGATCTTCTTGTGCGATACCACTTGCATAATATTTGGGATGGACCGATCTTTCTATTTATTGTTATTGCATATGTATATATATATATATATATATATATATATATATATATATATATATATATATATTTTTTTTCTTCTGTTTGTTTATATGTGAATATAAATGTATTTAGTTGGAATTATTGAAATTGTTCAAAGAAAAAAAATATGTGATAAGAAAAAATTATGAGGAAATCCAAAAAAAAAAAAAAAAAAAAAAAAAAAAAAAACTCAATATCTCCCTGCCTAGGAAATAAAATAGATCATGGATATGTTTATCTATAATCTACTGTGGATTATAGTCAGTTACAAAAAAAAAAAAATATATTGGTTTATGTTTAATTATCTTAGAATTGTACTTTTAGTATAAGTATTATGAATTATTGTTATTGTATTATCCTGTTATAATGTTGTTATCTTTAATTAGATAGATTGGTATGTTGTGTATGTAGCAACCCGGTAAAGTTGGGCAGCGATATATTTTTGTTATATTAATAAAAATCATATCTCACTCTCTGTCTCTCTGTAATCCTCAGAATGAAAATGTTTCACTATATATTTATTTTGCTTTGGACTTCCCTAAAGCTTTTCTTTTTTTTTTTAAATATTTTAACGAACAAATAAGAGAAAGGACAAAACAATTTAGAGCTAAAAGATGGAGTCCGCTTTTGAAAAAGAATGGGATTGGTCTACGAGAAAGTTATCTCGACATCTAATAAACAGGTCTGCCTTGAACCTTAAAATTCTTAAACATTTGATTAACGTCCGTATAAGGAAAGATTGTTCGTTTCTAATTTTTATTTTTATTTTATAATGAAAAGGTATATCATTTTTATCACCATTAGTTATTAATCCACCTGGATATTGGATGGTATTATTGTATGAGGAAATTAATATTTTCATTTATACTTCATTTTAAAACTTAGTATCAAGGTAATCATATAATGGAGGTAATATGCGTCATCTTCAATCCATAAATCCGAATTTCATCATTTGCACAAAATAGTACGCTGCAATCAATCACCAAAATCACAATAACTCCGTCACATTAACTCTTAATTTAAGTAATATGCATTTAATTATGCAGATCAAGGACAAAATTCTGGACTTGCTGATCATATAGTATGAACGTAAATAGAACAGGATGGATGTGATACGTAGATCAATGATGTCAACCAAAGCGTTATTCATGCATTATGAATGTAACAGTTTTTCGAAAAAAAAATCTGATGGAGGTGTATAATAAACTAACCCATCATAATGATTTTGCATCAAATGGAAAAAAAAAAAAAAAAAAAAAAAAAAAAAAATCCTATGATGATCTACCAAACTGGTTGGTCAAGGGTCTTTAAGATCTGGATGTGTAAAAGGCAAAATCGGTGATGAAACCAGTCCTGCAACCTTATCCAGTAACAATATTGTTTTGTACAATTATAAAAAAAACTCCTCAATAAGTTAATGCGATTGTGGTTACCTATTTTAAACTTTCTTCGACGTTTCAAAGAATGTCATTCTGTAGTTATACTTTCCTGATAAAGCATGGAATATATATTGTCTGTGATTTTGAAAGAAATTACTAAGAATATTGACAGCCCAATAGTCAATATTAGTTTAAAATTATTAGAATAGTAATAATGACGGATTAGAGATTCAGGAATCTTTCGACTTCAAAGGAGCCGGAGCAAACGTATCAATAGATCCCATTCCGAAGAAAAATTATTTTCAACCGATTCTACACAAACTACCCTGTCTAGGAGGAAATCAGTAACTCAAAAATTGTGAGGTTATGACTTACTGGTACCATTGGATCTGTAGTGAAGTTTTCGATTAGACACTTTACTGCTTTTGTACGAAGCATTGAATCGAAAATTTCACAATGAATCCACGGTACCAACAAGTGATATCTCACAATTTTTCAGTTACTGCATTACTCCTTGGTAGGAAAACCTTTATAATAAAATTTTAAAAAAACTTTTGTTGAAGGGTCTTGGATTCAGTACTTTGGTAAGGATGTACTGTAACTAAATTTTTAGTATTTTGAGACCGTGATTGACTCAGCAATAATACAAAAATAAATTGTTATTATATTTTAATTCTGATAATCCAAAATCCTTCAAAAAAATCCTCAATGTTCCTCACTTTGTCACCAATAAACTTATCCATAATGATCTTAATGTTCCATACGTTGCTGAATGAGCCCAAACCAGATACTTATCATTTCATAGTAAGCTCCATAAACACTCAAATCCTCTAATTTCTCAACTTGCTTCACAAACCATTCCCGAAAATTCTCCGAGGCATCAGAAAAAAAGATGTTCCAGAGACCTTCTAGTAAATAATTTTATTTGAAGTGCTACTGATGAGTAGTTATTTTAAAGTTTTGATATGTTATTGTAATATTTATCAACACATTTACTTGATGTATAAATATTGTACAGTTGTAAATTTCAATAAATTGATATAAAAAAAAATTAATCATTCAAAAAGAATTATTTTCATAACAGAAGTGTACAAATGTCCTCTCGACCAGCAATAATAAAAAATCTTCAAAATAATAGTTTATTTAAACAGTCTGCAAAACCGCTTCCTATCTTTTTCAAAAATCTTTTTCACGACTTCCAATTAACAGTTATGCACATATTTAAGCTGCACTGCACTTCTGATGAATCAGATCATCATAACAGTTGTATAAAAAAGATGTTTTTTGACTTTGGGAATAAATCAAGTGGTAAATGTATTGAGATTTTAAATTATCCATCTTACAGTTTATCTTACTTCTATCCTAGACCTTACTAAACAGGCATAGGTATATCGATTATTACGTGGAAATAATCGAGAATTATAAACAATATGACTAGACTATACAAGACATACTGATAAATACGGCACAAAGAGATATCATAGGTGAACGACCCATGGAGGATAGGTTGGCCAACGGTGAGATATCCCAGATATCCGAGATATCCTAGATTCTGTTATCGCCCTCGATGTGCGACTCAAGCCGTGTCTTCGCTTACACAGAAGGCTAGAGCCACCATCGCTAACAGTAAACACAGATTGTAGAGATAATTTGTAAAAAGGAAAACAAAAAACCCTTAACAAAGAGAGATTATGATATCTCTAAGATACAAAAAAGGGGTTTGTTATAAATTAATAGCGCTGAGATAAATGATATGTGTTTACTTAATTGGTACCAGAAGGGCTTAATGAAGTGATAGCCGTCCAATAATACATTGCCCTAACGATGACAGTACACATAGGCCACGGCTCTTGAACTTTGATAAACTGTTCTTTAATAAATATATGTTAATAAATTATTTCTTATCACTACCACAACCCTTTAAAAGTCTTTTTAAAATGCTCGATATCATTAAGCTCTCAAGACATATTTTGGTATTTTAAGAAAACCGTTGAAAGTTTAATTTTATTTTTCTAAGGTACTTCTTAACCCTTCATCACTCGCGTGTCTATTCGGACATGAAAAGTCACGATTTTTTTTGTATCATTTTTATATTCAATATTTACAAACATGAAATGATCACTGGCTTTGATTTATGAATTATTGTTTTGATAAAGGATTCCATAAAAAAACATATTTTAATTTATGTAAAATATAATTTTATTTGAAATTTTTAAAGTCGAAATAATAATCCTCCTACTCTAAGATGAAAATTTCAAACTCAGACCCACGAAACTTCAGCCCCTTTTGACCACTCTAATCCGAAATATGAATTTTTAAAAGTTTCTGGTGTAATAATGTATGCCGTGCCAGTGGTGGAGGGTTCAAGGTTCTTAATTATTTTGATTTACTAATTCTCAAGAAATCAGGGATTTTTTTAGGGACCGGAAATCTTTATTCTACAAAAATCACTGCCCATAAGTTATTAAATAATTAAAGGAAATACTTGAGTAATGGGAGCAAAAAGATAATTGCGGTCACTATGATTTCTTGTAAAGTGGTTAACACAATCAGCGAAAGATTGGTTCTAACAGCTCGTCCTTTAAAACTCATTTGAGATTCTATCTCAAAATTTCACCATATTATCAGTTTTCGAATACATTTTGATTAAGATAAAGTTTGTTTGAAAGTAAAGAACAGACAACAATAAATTAATTGAATTTTTTTTTTTTCTAACCTCCAACTAAATTATAAATACATACAAAGGAAATTAGAGTATTGGATCTTTTATTGCCTTTCGGCATTTTAAGACTTATTTGTAGCTCTGCCATCTCTGGAGGGTCTCAGTCTGCTGGAGGCAATCCGTCTACATGTCGAGTGCGGAGGATACACTTTGCCGGCGAAATACATATGTATGGCCATGTAGGTATAATTACTGTAATGTAAACGTGTCTTTTTAATTAATTGGGAGCTTAGAAAGTTTCTCGAGTTAATTCTGAAATAGCCTAAAACGACGAGAAGTTTCTTGTTTTAGACATGTATGTGGTTTTTAAGTCGAAATGGAGTGCTAGGAGTGAACTGTTCAACAGAGATTAGTGGAGAATTTGTATAGGGTACTGTAGGAGAGGAAGTAATTTACTTGTTGAGTAATATGTTTAAATATTAAACAAATAATGTACTTTCATAAACAAATCTTGAAACCCTTTAATGCGGAAAAAGTTGATATTAAGATATGATTATGAAGGGAGAGTTGAGATGTTAAAGGCCGTGGCAGAGACAGCCCCCAGAGGCAGAGGAAGAAACAGATAAAAAGTACTATTTGAGCCAGGACTGAGGAGCACATGTTAATCCTCTAGTCGCGGTTTTTTAGGACATGGTCTGGTCCCCAGCCACCTCTCTCTTTGTACAGTTGATAATGTCACCATCACTACGCTCTCTTAACAATCAAATTTTAAACATGTAACCATAAAATATAAACATAAACTTTAAGTAAGGATAATTAAATAATGAAATGGTCATATCGGAATGAATTCTTAAATTGGGCAGTATTTTTAAGCATGTTTATGCGAAGTATGAGTGTGGGAGTACAAAAATTTGACTTTAATAATATCAAGTGAAAATTGATCGAGGATCATTATAACAAGTGATATTATTATAGTTTATAATTGATACATTAGTAATTAATAATCGGAAAAATGTCCGACACATTGAACAGTCCTACTACACAGCTTATTGTTTCTGACAAATTAATTTGAGTGCCTCTTTCTTCACATTCTGGGAAGAACAGGTTGGTAATGTGCAAGATGGCCCGCTACCTATCTCATTCTGCTAATTCTGTTTAGTATACACAATTCAATAAATAATGATGTTTTCTAAACATAATTTTATTTATTCTTTAGATCTTTCTAACCTGCTCCAGCCAAAAACAGTTGTCATCATATCTATAGTTAGATCTATTCAGAAACACAGAGTTGAAGTTTGGTGTCCATTAAACCATCCAATTCATCTCGTATCCAATCTTTAAAATTTAATATTCTTCTAATAGTCTTCAACGCATCTTACTTTTTCACCAAAAACCTATCCTTATTATTATTGTGATATTCCAAATATAGCTATTTAGGTGATATCCAGATTCCCATTTTTACACAACTAACTGCACAACTGCTTCAATCTACCAATTTCATGAGTTGTTTTCCATTGCATTGGCGACCAACCTCCCTGGCTTTTAAATATGGTGGCCTCGGGACTTCCTAACATAGAACATCTATATCAGAAGTGCTAGCGATAGCTTTTTGCTTTACCCATCAATTCATTAAACTCCTATCCATTCATTGACGTGTAATGAAGTAGTGATCATGATTACATTGTTTTCATATGATGCAGTTCTGTTATCCTATAAATTATTTACACTATTACTTTATTTGTAATGTTTACTACACATTATCCTAATTTGTTAATTAAGTATTTTCGAGTACAAGAAGCAGGAAAATGTAGAAGAAGGCCTGTTCTATAATGAAATGAAAGGGTTCATGCTGGTATTGTTACAGCGTTTAACATGTTATAAGATTGTTTTAAGTTCAATGAAGGAGGCAAGGTGCTGAGGATAGGTAGTACCTTTAGCTGGGAGACCTAGAAACTGATCCACACTGAAAACCAGGGGAGTAGCCGCGGGGTATGGGAAGCTGAAGGCCCTACTTTCGACAGAACACGGTTGCTCTAGACCAGGAAGTCGATAATTCCAGGTGGCAGGCAGCAGTGATAATAGGACCGAGTCCAAGATGATAGGAATCCGCTGAGTCCATGTACTGCCACCATCAAGCTGTATTTTTGATCAACCTTCGACCAATGGAAAGAATAATGAACTGTGAAGGGACATATCCCCACCCCCCAAAAAAAAAAAAAAAAAAAAAATAAATAAATAAAAACCATTTTGGCTAACCGAAAGATGTCAGTAGTCTCATGTATCTAGATAATAAAAAGGAAACCATGGCAGTACTCAATACTTTCAACAGAAAGAATGAAGAAGTCCAAAGAATGGACGTCGTTAGAGCAGGAAAGAATATGACTTATTCACCTGTTGGGCTATTAGAAGAGGAAGTAGACTAATAATGTGGTGGTAGGTCATTTACTGTTTTACACACTTCTGAGTTTACATTCTTAACAAATCAAAAATCATGACATCTGATGACAACACGACTATTATGGCATAAAATAGTTAAATTACAATTTACAAAACACTTCGAAGATTTGGGAGGCAGGTTGAAAGTTGGATTCTGTAATATTATTACTAGTTCTAGCCCATTTTATTGGTTCTTAAGTATTGTACTTATCTGTAACAAGCTATAAATAAGGAAACTATTACCAAAACTGACAATATGCAATACCATGGAAAGCGTTTTGAAAAAAGACTAACATGATCTCTTCTCATAATGTGCAACATGATCATTTAATAGCAACTATTTCTCTGAATATGAAGATGAAAAAAACGTCAAACGAAAGAAAAAGCAATCTTTTCGTTCAAAAGGATTAAGATTAGTCTCCCATGCTCTCCACTTTCATCCCAGAACCTTCTCATTGTTTTACAGCTACCACACTCGCTGGTTGTCATTTTATGTATTTGACAGCTGTGAATTAAGATGAATAAATAAATATTTAAAACAAAAAATGTGAAGAAAATTTTATTTTTAATAACTGAATAATTTGCTAGATGATGACAGGAATGTTTGTTAGTTTAAGAAACATAAATATGCCGGTTCCAAACTTTCCATGACAAACACTGTTTTTGCTATCCTTTACAGTGCCTGAAGAAACACTGCTTACTATTCCTATGAAATCAAAACCCAAATCATGTGAATAGATATATTTTTACAAATAGCTGACTATATAAATTAAAGTACTAGGAGTTCAGTTACGAGTTCGTTGGGTCTTAACATTGTTACGTATATCATTCAGGACAGGGAGGACTGGGTTAAATAGAGAGGGCCCATCATATCCGGCCATCGTGGTCCCCTGAGCTACACATCGATATTAATAGTTAATATCATAATAACAACTAACGTTATAGTGCACCGATGTTGTAAAAATGAGAGTTTAGTTAGATAGCAGTAACTGAAAATCTATGTTTCGAAGCACACCCATCGGTTTTTGGGCCGAATATAACTAAAATGTCACCGGTAGCCATAGATATGACTCCAATATCTAATCGTATCGGAGAGCTTAAACGATAAAGACAAACAGCGATAAGGTGAGGTACTCGAGACAAACAATAGAAGCCATTCTGGCCTCACCTAGGCGTGTTTCTGATCTATCTGACTGCCTACCTTGTTGAACACATTATTATCTCCTTATTTACAGGTGGAGATGACGGAAAATAATAATGTCGTTATGTTAATGGTCATATTAAGAATGAAATTGAAAATATGCTCACGAATACACTCTATATTCTTTAATCATACAAACGGATGATTTTGTAATTTTACTTCACAGATTCTTAACAAAAAAATAAGATTTCCAAACTTAATAAATATCGTAATTTCATTGAAGTAATGCTATCTGATCAAGCTCTAGTGTGAAATATTCTTGTACGTTCCAATTATAAATCAATATGTATTTTTGTTCTAGGTATGTTTAGGCGTGTGACATATCAAGAGAGAGAAACAATAATAAGAAGAAGGTAATAAGAACCCAGGGGTACAATCTCCTCAACCAACACTGCTTAGATATGCCTACTTAAGCCCTATCCATCGAACCCAATCAAAGGATTCTCTACATAAGACCTAAATCTTTCCTCTATTCCATGAAATTTATTATACACTTACAACTATTCTAAATAAATCGACTACTGATTATGTGCGTTAATATTGTATAAAACTATTCCCTATTGTATAAAACTCCATTTTTAATATAATAATTATTCCGTTTTGTTTTATTTTTCTTCAATTTAGTATTCCATTTCTCTCCTTTATTTTAATTAATAATATCGTTATTATCAATACTATTAGTTTAATTTATTTATAAAGCAATTCTCCCATCTACGTCTTGGTCAACCTTCAGAAGTTTACCCAACGGCTTAAAATATAAGTATATACAAACGTACAGAAGACAAAAACCAAAAACGATGTGTCCAACTTATAATTCATGATTCTGGAAACCGATACTCGGTTTATAAACTGTTTTTACAAAAAAATACAGTTAATAATGTAATAGCGTAAATTAGAGTAAGTTAAACCAATATTTTTTTGTATAACTATTTAAATTTAAGAAACAAATAAGGAAATAGCTAGTAAAATTTATAAATGGTAAAATGAGTAAATGAATTGATTGTTATCCCGGCAAAACTTTTGGACTCTTTATGGGTATAATATTGCTCATATTTCATAGTCAGGATATCCTATTGCTCTTTCAATAGGATAAGTTGTTAGTAGTACAAGACAACATTTCAACTAAACTCTGTGTTTGCGAGATGAACTGATGTTTATATGAACTGAATTGTGTGAAAGATCTTAAGCACTTATAAAGGTATTTTTCAAGTTTTCGAAGAGGACTTATATATATATATATATATATACATACATCGTGATTACATAATTAGGGATATCAAAACTTAAAAATGTGAAAATTTGGATTGTCAATTGTCCATACTGAGAATTGATTAGTGTAATTGACAGAACTTTAAATATTTTTTGTTTTCGCAGGGATTGTAATTTTCATTTTAAACGGGGAAAACAATTGTTTTAATAAAAATTCATAAAACGCATAAATTAAATCTTTACGTTTTACCATATCCAACCACTGCTCCAACGATTCGGTGAAACCCGCAACGCTGTTGCAGTTAATTCCGATAATTCACTTTGAGTTTCACATTTATCGATAGTTTCAAGTTTCGTTTTCTCAAATGAAAGGTGTAACATGTTAACAACATAATTTTAGTGTTTCATATATTTAAATTTTGTTATTTCCATAATATAAAATATAAGAAATTTTTCTATTTCATATCAGAAATTTTAATTTTATTTATCCTCAATGGATCCTTTGCCATCCATATTACTTATTACCCTAAGGTATAACATATTGTAATAATAATTCAATATAACACAATCCAAAAAAAAAAAATGTATATTCGAAATTAATAACATAACTCTCTATGATTCTCTCTCTGGATTCTGGGTTTTCTATAATTGTGTTTAGTTACTTCCACTTCCCTGATTTAAGAAAGCTTATTAGAAGTTCGATACATTCTTATTTCCACTTCCCTAATGTGAGAAGATTCATCAAAAGTTAACAATATTACTACAAATATTGATTTAATGTCTTTTATTTTGATGTTTTCTTTTTTCCGCACAATACACATAATTATATTAGTATTTCTCATTTTAATATGAGAAGGTGTAATCAAAGTTAACATAAGTTTGAAGATGGAATTATTTTTTGTGTTTAAATAAACGGGAATAACTGTCGAAGCGACGAAAACATCGAAATAAGGTAACAATCGATAAAAAGCTATGTAGATGTGGTTTGAAGTCGTTACATTTTTACAGTATATAAATTTAAAAAAAAAACTATATAAATAAATGCACATAAAAAAGATAAATCAATAAGATTTTTTTCGTCCCCTTAAGGCAGCGAGCCCCCACTACAGATGCCACCTTGACGGCCCCACTCACATTCCTCAACCACATACTCCAATCATTAAAGCCAATCTGCCATTTTTTATCATTTATTGGCAAATGGAGATGATTGTTAATTTAGCAGGTATAGCAACGCATGGAATTCACATTACTTTTAATACTTGTTATGTACTTTAAAAAGAGAGTAAACTCATCTATTTCTGATCCTACAGGCACTGGATGAGTACTGATTTTTTGTTGACTGTTATTAATTAAAATTTTATGGATTTTAAGAGTTTTTTATTTATACCAAAAACGTTACAGATCAATTTAACATACTTCCGTAATTAAAAAAAACAACATAATAATTTTATTTTGTTATATAGTTTTTAACAATCACTTTAAAATTTATTGTTTTTATTAAAATACATTTTTTTCAAAGTTAAATTGAGTTTTTGACCTTACTTTCACTTTTTGGCAGCGTAAAATATCTTGAAAGTTCTCACCTGCTGAATATTTTAATATATATATCACCTTTTGTTTTGAAAAATAATCAACGACAGAGTACTAATCAGCATTACGTCTGCTTTTAAGTTGAAATATTTGCGTTTCATGGAATGAATTTTCCTTTATTTTTATGTATCATTGTAGCATTATTTCGTTAATTCGCTGATGTATTAGGGATAAATGTGTACATTGTAATACTATTACTTATTCCCCTTGATTTAGGAAGTTTCTAATATTTATCCAAGTAAATTAAAAAATGAAAAAAATGTAGTATCTTAATGTGCTTTGGTTTTCTTCATACATGTTTTTGATGAGTCATGGAAGTGATATGTATATATGTATATATTTAAAGAGAGAGAGAGAGAGAGAGAGAGAGAGAGAGAGAGAGAGAGAGAGAGAGAGAGAGAGAGAGAGAGAGAGAGAGAGAGAGAGAGAGAGAGAGAGAGAGAGAGAGAGAGAGAGAGAGAGAGAGAGAGAGAGAGAGAGAGAGAGAGAGAGAGAGAGAGAGAGAGAGAGAGAGAGAGATTACCTTTTAAATATTATCATAAATTTTATTATGTTAATGAAAAACATAATAATATTATATAAAACTCAAATGTCATAAATTATCTCTTATTATCGGTATGAGTATTAATTATATGATAAAAAGTTGTGAAATTTAGTGAAATAAAACCTTACATCATCAGTAACTATGGAACATGCATAAATCTAGCTGCACACGAATCAACAATGGTCAGTCGTTGATAAAGAAATTACAGTTCCAATAAACACAGAACCCACATTATCAATTTTGAAGATCTATTAACTTTGCCTATTAATACTTAGATGGTTTCTCCCATTTTGCACGAGCAGATAAAGCCACAACATTGCGGTTTCAAGTTGCCGTAATTTGCAATTTCGGTAACCAGCATATTCCCAATTTCCCACAGCTACTCCACAGTGCAATACCAGGTATCCTGTTAGTGACCGAAATTTTTTTAGAGAATTGATTCATTTCTGCTTATACTATTTATGGTATCAATAATAGTGAAAATTGCTTTATTAAAACAACATAAAAAATAATAATGATGAAGAACAATGGGTAGTAGAACAATTTGACGATGGGTAGCACTCCGTTAAAAATTCCATATTGGATATCGTAGCCTAATCTTTCGTTTTAGAAGCCTTACATGATTATGAAAAATGGAAAGTGAATCGGGACAACTATGCTTTGGAGTTTACTATGGTAGTATAGTACAGTATAGTATAGAGTTATACTTTAAAACTGAACATGTGATTTCAATAAAGTTTTAAAAAATAACAAAAAACTTACTCAAGTCGTCTCCCTGTTGTTAAATACCAAAACGATCATATTATTTAAATCCTTGATAGATCTCTACTAACAAAAACAAACTATCGTAGTTTGTGCAGCTCGCAAGGTTTTATAAGAAAAAAAAAAATAGACTGAAAGTGTACGTGTTTAGTTTACAAATATATATCTTCGTATATCATTTCTCATTTTCACCTCATATTTCATTTTTCATCTCCTCATATTTTTCATTTTTATGTAAGGAAAGTCCTTCTTAAACTCTGTAATGCAGCAAGTGTCTTGGTTAGTCTAGAGGTTACGCTCTTCCTGTTTATTACCGTATACAGAATTAAAAGTGTGAATTCAGATAATGTAAAGTACATGATTTTAAAACATATTTCTTTCATATTCATAAGATCATCCAAAACATTCATTTTATTATTGATCGATTAGAAAGTTGAGTATGTAAAAATTATTTAAAAAAAGCAAGTCATTTCTTTATTTTTAATTATACCCATACAACTTATTTCCATTTTTAGTTTACTAGGTCAATGACTGGGGAATTAGGAGCAGCACGCATTCTTTACATACCCTCATGGAAGTCGATCAAACATTACTTACAGTCGATTTATAAATTTAAAAACTGATATACAAATATTTATTATTTTTATTTTTATGAAGGTTATTTGTTTTATTTTTATTTATTACTATTATTATTAGTTGCGCGCGTGTGTGTGTGTGTGTGTGTGTGTGTGTGTGTGTGTGTGTGTGTGTGTGTGTGTGTGTGTGTGTGTGTGTGTGTGTGTGTGTGTGTGTGTGTGTGTGTGTGTGTGTGTGTGTGTGTGTGTGTGTGTGTGTGTGTGTGTGTGTGTGTGTGTGTGTATGTGTATTTGTATATGCATGAATAGGCATGAATGAATACATTTATCTCTGTACCTATTGCCCTATACTGAGGGAGATTGTACATTTATTGCAATAAAAAAAATAAACTGAAATACATAACAATTATTCTATTAATACGTCTCCGATAAACAACAAATGTAAGTAACAAGCTTGATTAATATAATTTATTATACACATGTTTCAAAATTAAAATCAAACTGTCAAGGAATATTAATTTTACCACGTCGAATTAAAAAAAATATATATAATAAAAACATGGTTTCGTAGAAATGAGTAAGCAGATAGATCGCGATTACGAATATCAGTTGGAAACGAAAGAATAATTCGTAAAATAGCAAGTTTTGATTTTGATATTTATATTGAATTGTGTTTACTATAATTAATAATAGTAATTAATTAGACCTATAAACTACAAAAAATAGGAATAATAAATTAAAGAAAAAAACAAACAACATTACCTTTAGTGATAAAAACAAGACGGTAAAACTTATCTCCTTAAACCAGTTTATTAGGAAAAAAAGTAAGCTTTTCATGGCTCCGTCATATTTCCAAGTCCTGTTTTATTATCCATAGTCCTGTTTTATTATCCATATGCCTAATGTTAGTCCTTCAGTTTTGATATTTGGAAATCGTATTCCCATTTCTTAATTTTCCAATAGCGAACACATAGCTTAATCAATTATAATATTTTATTGTAAAAGCAATGTCTTGTTAAACAATTCTTCAATTATATTTAAAATTGTTGTTTTTGCACCAAGCATTTGCATCTAGTACCTGGAACATTGCTCTATTATCAAAGATGTAAAAATATCTTTCGATAGTTTTTTGTTTCTTTTTTTTTACCATTAGACTGCAGAATCGATTTATAATAATTATATTATTGTATATCATGAAACTATCGCCTACGTCTGTAATATCGACCTGCTTCTAAAAATTGAAAATCGATACAAGCAATTATAGCAAATACGTTAATAAAAATTTATAGATAAATTTGTTAGTACAAATTTAATACCATTTATTTTATCCCTTTAAATAAAATATTTTTTTCTAACGCTGAGCTATACATATACAACTTTTTTTTTTCATTACATAAATCATTTCTTCTGTAGGCTCATCCGTTCATTCATTAACACTACTTCTTATTTTAAACTTGGAGGGTGGGCACTTTAAACTGTAACAACATATGCTTTTACATGTGGCCTGTAATGTTAATGCCAATGGTATCAACACATGCCAGCCAAATGTGCAAATATTAAACGTCAAAACGTGCGGTCTAATTCCACGTACATTCATGATATTAGGGCATGAGGGAAGAAATGTGTAAAAAATATGGTTCAACTGGTATTTAGGAAATATATATTTGATGATTAACCTTTACGATATATAATTTATGGAATTTGTAGAACTTAGAAAAAATCTAAAAAAATTATTTAAAATTATAAAATTTTCAATCCTATTAATTACGTCAAAAATAAAATTTCAAATAGCATTTGATATTAATGTCTCATATGCTGCTAATTATTGTGGAACCAGATGCCTATCCTTCAAAAAATATTTCACTTATATTTGAATTTCATAATTTTCGAGATTATCCGAGTGTACAAAATAAAACGTTTTTACCTGGATTATATAGTTCTTTAAAAATTAAAGTCTAAATATAGGCTATTATCTAAAATGATCGGAAATGGATTCACGTTATGATAGCACATTACAATTCAATTCAAAATCGACTTTTTGGCATTCGATTCTGAATTGATTTGTCCTCGATGCGTCTTACATCATCAGACAAGCTTCTTAATTCATTCAGACGGATTTGAAAAAAGACTTTTTCCGGTTAAGTTATGAACTGTTAATAGAAACCTATTGCGTAGCTGTTATAATTGAAAATAAATTCTAAAATATTGTTTATTTTTTAATATTTTTGTTGATGTTTGGGTAATATAACAACATTTAAAATAAGCAAGGTAAAGAAAATTTTTATATAAGTTGAAATATGAAGTTTACGCGTCCTCATGCCTTCTTATTATTTCACATATAAACTTATTCATTGTGATCATAGTGTTGCTTATGGGACGACTGAAAAGATGATGGCCTTGGGTCCTTCTAAAAAATTTTATTTAAGTTCACCAAATAGGTAATTGTTGCTTTACAATTAATTCATATGCCAATTATTAACAGAAAATATGTCTCAAGTGTTCATTTAATAATTTTTGTTTTTTAATATAGAATAAAACATTTGTTATATTAATTAAAACCAACATTGATGTATCATTCATAGCATTTGTCTGTGTACATATTAAAAAAAAACCCAGAATACTATCTTTAACATTTCATGCATTTTTCGTTGCATTTTAAGTGTGGTTAATTAATATAATTTGTACATAATTTAATATTAGAAATTGTTTATCATGTATTGGTGTAGGCTTAATCCATAATCATTAAAAGCATTATATTTTCTAATTATTAATTCCACTCAATGTGTAATTATACTATAATATGTTTTAATTTTATTTCTATGTTATTAGTTTCAATTTATTGTACCTTACTATATATTTTACATTATACAGCTTAAGTATTCAAAAGACTCCTGACAAAAAGATTTATTCAAAACTATATTCAATATGGTTAGTAAAGTTCTTTATGTATTTGTTACTATAATTATTTTAAAAATCTAAGAAATATTTTATATGGTTTGCAAGACAGACAGTGCAGTATTTCTATAACATAATTATTAATTACTTTAAAATTAAAATTGCTACCGTGTTTTTTTTTTTTTTTAATAATTACGACATAAGTAGATAACAAAACTATCGCTAGAGGAAAAAACTGGGAGATAGTGTGGTCAGCAAATTCGGTCAATTGTTTTTGAAATTGATCAATTTAATTTGGATTGATAGTATCTTGTAACCATACGAAGCACGACTAATAGTAAAAAATATAATAAAATAATATATTACAATATAAGAAAGAAAAAAAACAACAAAAATAGTTGTTCGAAATCTTATTTGAATTATCTTAAAAACTAAATTAAAGCATATCCACTTATTTTTTTCTTCCAATTGCACATTTGATATATTTCATGTAATGAAACGACGCTATAATTAAATAGGCATATACACTTTTTTTTCACATGTACAAACTTTTAATGGCCATGACGACCTATTTAGAAATGTGGCATATTTAACCATCATTCTTTCTCAATATTACAGTATAATTAGAGAAAAATATGATTATTGTATTGTATTTTTCTTATCAATGAATGCTCAAATCTTTTACAGGGTTCCAGTCCCTCTCTCATGTTCCTTGTTATCACATTCTCAGATATGCTTTTCTCATTCTCTGTTTCTGAATCTATACCCTTTGTTCAGGATCTATGAATACAAGTTTCCAACTTTAGACTGAGGTAAAGGATTTAGCAGATCTAATTATTACTATTCCTTCTACCTCTTTCTGGTATCTTCATGCATACAATCTTCTTTACACATGAAGATAATCTTCTTTGCTTCTTTTAAATAAATAATATTCAATTAAAAAGTATTAAAAAAATCAAATGTAGCAAATAATGAGGTTGACTTGAAACAAGAGATTGCAGTAGATACCTTTTTACACCTTACAAAAAGATCCAATTATTTACAATATTAACCTTTGCTATCTCAAGAACATCATACCAGCATACAGTAGTAGGTTGCGCCTACCTCACCTGAACTCGACGAGACCCTGTCGTATCCTAGACTCCTAGACATCGCTTCCTGAAGACACAACACCGAATCCTCTAGGACGGACTCCGGCGGACCGGAATTGGACGAGGTCTAGGGCAGTAATTCTTAGCGCGTCCTTGGAAGGCGCCCGGTCAGTGACCCCGGCCAAGGCCAGATCCGCTCATATTGTCTCAACAGTTCTTCCTCTTCCTAGCTGTTATCCTTATCGCCTTCCTCCCCCAGGTGGACTAAGGGCAGAACTAGGGGATTATACACTATTTTTGAGAACAGAGCTACGTTTGTTGGCTTCGCTGACCTCGTTACGTTGTGAATTGACACGTGCGGGTAGTTTTAGCCAATGCTGCGAATGTGCTGACAGTCCGGCGATTAGTGGCAATAGACAATGATAGATCGCTTATGAAATCATAAATAGAATATTTTCATTTAGAGGTATCGGGCTCAATCAGAAGTATTTGGATTGGTCTTTTATTTATATTGAACAGAGTAGATCATATTTTTTATTAATGAACAAACGAAACGCAGTATATAGTGTTTTAAACATCCATCGAGCTTACTCCTTAAAATACGGGACATTGGTTGCTATGGCTTGAATCTACCTCCAATTGTTAAAGCTTTGGTACACTAAGCTTACGAAAAAATAACCAAAATATATTCAAACAATTTTAGTCCGAGATGAACTGTATTGATACAATTAATTATTTGCTACTTGTAATGGAATTTTTTCTATTAAAGTTACGAATTGCAAACATTCATCGTCAGTTCCAAAAACATACAAAAAATCCAAAACATCAGCACTTTGATCAACCGATTATAAATCTGTCAAGTGAATAAAAAGAATCTTGGATGTTTTTCTAATTAGTACACTTAAACATTTATTCAAATTAAATGTTAATATATTAAACATCAAATTAAAATTAATATATATATATATATATATATATATATATATATATATATATATATATATATAATCATCATTATAGTTAGTAATGTAGTGTGAAGCAAGTTGGGAGACTAGTGGATTTGTGTGGGAATGGCGTATTTAGAAGGATTGGAAAATTAAATTCAAAATAATGATAACCTGAGTTTGGGAACGTTATAACATTTAGATAAAAAACTAAATATATTGAATCTTCCACATGAAATATTCTAGTATCAGCAGATCTTTCATGACTTCCAGATCCGGTGATACGCTTCGAAACTTTCCTCATATGTATCACTGCGTAGGAAGTGATGGGGATATCACACGACCTTAATGTTATCAATGCGGCTGTGGTTGTAGATGGAGGTAGATATGCTGGCTGTATCTGAAGGATGTTGTCCAAGTTCTGTCTGTAATGAGCTATTTGTACAACTGATGGTGGGTAGATGATAATAACGGTTTATTAAAAACTATTTTAAATTTACTTTTATAGTAAAAGTTAAAGGCTACTGCTTTTGGTACTCAAACTATAGCATAATGATATTATAATAATAAAATTGTATAATGATTTTTACAGGCACTAACAACAATTCTCTAATAGTCGTGATTAAGTGGATAAGTCAAAATTGAGGCTTTTCAGCAGGGAATTTCGATTGTTCCCCACATTCCTGTAATTACTCAAAAAATATCATTTGCCCAAAAATAGACAAATCAATGCCTTATTAAGAAGTAAGACAACCAATTTTTGATAACGCATATAATAAAAATTGTACTCGCAAATTAATTGTTAACACATTTTTTTAAAGGTAATTTCATACATATCCACTTCTCGACAACCACCGAATTATTCCCTAAAATATGTATGTATTTTAAAAATAGTAAATTTTATTTATTATTTAAATCATTTATTGATATTTACAACTGTATACAATACTTGAGGAATCATTCGAGGAAAATTATTATAATTACATAATCACTAGTGGCCCTTCAATAAAACTAAACTAATCTGGGCATCTCATTTCAGACGCTTTGGTGGGTTATGGTGGGAATGTGAAACATGTTGGGAGACTAATGGATTCGAGTGGGAATGCAGCTTACTATAATAAAAGGATAGGTATCTGGTGTGGGCTAAATCAGCAACATATCGAACATCAGGGTCTTTATGGATAAGTTTATTTGTGACGAAGTAACGAGCATTAAGGATTTAGGATTGTAAGGATTGGATACGAGAAGTAAACTATCTAATTAGATAGTTTAGTGAAGCCCCAAAGCTCAACTCCGTATGTCCAAATAGGTTTAATCACAGTCATGTAAATGAGTCTTTTTGTTTTGGAAGCTTTGAACGTTTGTCTAGTAAATGTTGAAGTAGTCTATAGCGACGGGCCGTTTCTTGTTGTTTTAGTCTCGAATGTTGATAATTTAATTTTTTTTAATTAAAAACAAATTAAGGCGTAGAGGTACGACTGATGGTATACAAGGATCAATACAATTAGGATTCATGGATTATTTGTTGCATCTACTGATTTATTTTTTAATTACAAGACTAGTTTGGAATATTGAACATCATCAATTCTAAAAACATTAAAAAAAAAAAAAAAAAAAAAAAAAAAAAAAAAAAAAAAAAAAAAATCAAACTTCAATTTTTCGGAAAAAGATTATATTTATAATATTTTAAAAATGTGAGACAAGAATTCAAATATTTCCATACTTTTTTAAGAAAGCAAAAGGGAAGGGCCCCTAAACGCTATAAGAACTCTGTCTCTAGCCTATTATAGGTTCTAACAGTTGTTAGAACCCTCTCATTTAGACTGATTCGGTGGGTATCAACATGTCTGATTCCTTGTATTACATTTTTAAAATATATATTATCTGTATACCGAAAGATGTTTTGAATTTTTTGTATGTTTTTAAAACTGTTAGTTCGAAAATATTCTTAAAAACAAAACAAAAACAACCCACAATTCATCAATCCTAATTGTATTTTGTTGTCAATCCTAATCCTAGTTTGTACCATTGAACACATCTAAGTCCCTGAATCCTTATTAATACATAATGTTCATTTTAAATAAATTTACGATACAACAGACATGATCGTGGTACATACTGTAAATAAAAACGTCGTAAAAAAAGTTAAAAGTTTAGATTAACTTAGCCGATCAAATAAAAAATAATGTTTATTCTGGAATGAATTCTTCATTCTCTTGTTCCGAAAAGAATTTTATGCATTCGGAAACGATCTTGGAACAACACGAGTAATACTATATTGTACTGTATATTTTTTCCAACCACCCAAAAAATTGTATTCTTTAAAATTTTAAACTTATATAAAACAATATATTTAATCAACCTTTTCTGTATAAAGAACATACACGACCCTTCAAAGATATTTAAAATAAAAAAAGTTTTCCAATAGGCTAGTTCTAACAAAACCATCCAACAAACAACTCTTCAATAACTTTATCATCACTTTTTTTTCTGCTCCCTGAATCCACTTCAGAAGTATTTAAGTTTCATACTCAATGTGGGCAATGCTCAGTGGTTAGGGATGGTTGTCGTTTCCATTACTATAAGAATATGATGACTGGACAAACAGAAACATGAAAGACATGGTTTTGATATTCTATACAATTAGTTTAATCTTTGAACATAACCAATTTTCTTAACTCTTTCAGTATTATAAAAACTCTTTAGCGAATTATAAAATTATTTCTAGGAAATAGCTTAACGACTATAAAGTAAATATATTTATTTATTTTTCTCCATTTATTCGTTAGTACCTATCTCGAAGTGACTCAAAATCACAGCAAATTGTCTGATAATATTTTTGAATACATTTGATATGGTAGTTGGAGTACATAAGGATGCTGAGCCCCAATGAACAATATATCATAGTTGAAAAGATATGAGGATGGACTGTACTAAGCTAGAGATGAGATCCTCGTAAATCAATAATTATTCCTCTCTGTGAGAGATCTTTCATCCAAATTCTTTATTTTAAGTTTTCATAAATAATAATTCTTTAAAATATTTTAAATATAATACGATCAAAGTTAAAAGTAATCTATCAATGACTTCCTTGCCCTAAATTCTGATGTAATAAGTTCTCATGATACTGGATGAGTTAGCAACGAATTCTTATCAACAGGAATGAATGATATCAGCGGTTTAGTTTCCGTACGATGAGATCTTTCATGTTGTGGTTTTGTCTCAATTTCTTCTTTGATTGTACTGAGTACTTTTAGAAAATATTTAGCTACAGGAAAGAAAATATGTTTGTATAGCAACCATTCCTAATAAAGGCTAGTAAGAAATGAAATGAAAAATGAACTGGAAAGTATAAATAATCTTTAAATGAAACGAAAAATTTTGGTTTTTCCAATTTTCAAAGATATTTTCAAAAAACGATTTTTGTAAATTGTGCTACAAGAAATAGACGGTAGGCCCTGAGAAAGTCAAAAACTTAAAAAGGTTTTGAAGAGTTGGATTGTGCTATTGCTATATAATATAAGTCAAATTTTAATATTTATTTTGTTTATTACCCTTCTTCATCATATTATTTGTTTTTGTTATTTAAAGCCCTGTAGAGGGCGCAAACTGCAGAACAAAACTTCGTTATTATATTAATTTTTTTAAAACTCTGATGCTTTTAGTTTTAATCCAGACGGCATCCAAGACCATTTTCACATTGAATTTTCTAAAGACATCTTTATTGTTTACTATCATCCCCATTTTCGTTGAGTGTATTTTAAATTTGAGTAATTAATATTGAGTAATCTTTCAAATTGTATTTTTTAAACTAGATTATTATCGTTTTACATAAGATAATTTTTACTTATCTCATGTGCCAGTTCATTTCACACCCCTAGTGACGATAGTTCCGCTTCACTCCGTTTTTTTCTAATCAATTATGGATATTTATATTAAGTGTACATCAAGGCATAAAGTGCTCATCTCAGCCCTCTTATAGTCGTCTTAATTGATAGCTAAATGAAGGCTAATTGTTAACTTAATGGCCGTTAACACTTAGAATTATTGGCCTTTATGGCTGCCGAAGGTCAAAGGTCACAGCCAGTCCCTTATGTCTTAGCTTCTTTTTATGGGCAGCTTAATTTCAATTCATTGCATCTTCTGACATTCTTTATCCATATTAAGAGAAATAAATAACCTTTTGATCTTAGTCTTATATCACTTTGAATCTTTCAATCGATAACAAACTTCTCATTAAAATGAATATTCTAAACCTTCGATGCGCACTCTGGGCTGCAAACGTTGGAATTTTAAACCACCCCATGTCTTCCGAATGAATTATTTACTCCATTTGCTATTGTAAATGCTCTTTGATATTTCACATACAGGACCATACGTAGTTACCTCAATGTACGTTTCCGCAGGGATATTATGCCCTTTCAAATTTTAAAATTTAATCAAAACCGTCACTACCCTCTTGCGTGATCATAACTTGGTTTAACACATCTCATTCTTCCATTATCATTATCATTCTTCCATAAGCTTAAACGGCAAGGGCTCCGAGACTTACAGTAAGTATTATGATATAGGAATTATGAAGTTATGATATAGGTCAGCTACTCTAACCAAGTCCAGAATATCTCTAAAAGATTTCACTGATACTCCACTATAGCAATCATACCATTAAAGATTTTGAAAAAGAGTTTCTAACAATGGGAATTGATTCTCTTGTATTTTATTATTAATTAATACATTATTTTATTTTATTTGAGGAGCGGACTAGCTCAATGGGTAAGGAACTGAACCAGTTTCGGGAGCGCGTTCGAGTCCGGCTGAAGGCAGACATTTAATTTCTGTCCCTTCCTGGGGTACATTCTCTAAAAAGTGGGTACCCTTGATCGAGGGGAAGTCCGATGGTTGAGTGTGATTGCTGACCACATCACCTCTTCGTGCAATCGTTGATTACGAAACAATACTACCCTACCAAGTGCTTTTCAATCCAAGACATTTCAGGGGTTGTAGTGGAACCGGTTTTTTTTTTTTTTTTTTTTTTTTTTTTTTTTTTTTTTTTTTTTTTTTTTTTTTTTTTTTTTTTTTTTTTTTATATAAATAATATTATTAAAGGACTAGTTCAGATTTAGCAGAAATCCTGAAGTAACTTCCTTATAAAGAAATTACGGTCATTTTAGATATCAATCGTGCTGAATGGTACTGAATGTACATGAAGCGAGTAATTAATTACATGAGCTTTTAAAAAAATCACTAGGCACAATATCAGAAGATATTTTTTCCTCCTAATATTAAATATTTACATTTTACTTGTTATGAAGTTCAAGCTAATCTATAGATATAGATTAGTATAAATATTATACTCATAAAATAATATAATAAATAACTCATCAACTCCTAATTTAATTTGGAATCCGTTTCAAAATATTTCCAACAGAAACCGTGTTGAGGCAAGTTTCGATTCCTGATTCCAAGGATCTCTTCCTTTCTCCTGGTCCCAATTATCCCTAAGAGCATGACCATTGGTTGGGAATGAACCAATTAGAAACCGACCCCAATAAACTTGGGAATATTCCTCCAAATTGATGAGGGATTCGTGAGTTATGGCCGTCGGTCTAGTTGATCACTTTAACTATAAAATGTGTGGAATAAATTTTGAAAAATCTTGAAGTCCTTGGCATTTTCTATTTTTGTTGTATTGTTAACATTTTTCACATATTGTGGGATTGATTAGCTGTCCATGATTCCACGGTGAGGCAAATTCTATCTGTCATGGGTCAAAAAACCACTTTGACTTTATATTCAATACATATTATAAATAGTATTTATAATATAGAATCAATATTAATTTATGATATTAAAATTATTTATTACTGTCACCATTGCAACCAGCTTGGGGATGGATTTAGTTAACTAGCAGCGCAGTAGTGGTTATAACAGAGTTTTTTTCTTCAAAAAATGAGTACTACTGTCAGACAACATTGCGATTACTGACAGATAGTAAAAGTACTAATCAAAACAAAACTACCTGCAAAAATTTATTTACAGACTAACTTTGCTCCATTATTGACTATGTAATGACGTGATTCATCGAAAGATTTAGGACGCTAAAATCATCCCAAAGGAATGGAAAAGTAATTTAATCATTAATTAATATAGAATTTAAGAAGGGAATGGAAACGTGATGTGATTATTACAGAACAATTTAGTTATTCTCAATTTGAATTAGAAGAATTTGATTCACTTCAGGTTACAGGAAATTTGGCAAACCCTTTAGAATAAAAGGGTCCCTCCAACTATGTATGATACTCATTGCAGATTCCACTCGACCATCGGAGATTACTATGGACGAATGGAACGAAGGGCTAAAGAGAAGAGGTTTGATCATCAACGAATAAAAAAGTAAGATCGTACAGGTTGACAAAGATGAAGATCAATATAAGATATTAGTTGCAATATCTATAATGAACAGATTCTTTGAGAGTGTAGACAGGGGCTAAATATTAAGATTCTTTGATCACAAAAGATACAAGAATCGACCAGGAGGTACTTAACCGTGAAATGCCAAAGGTTCATTACCATATAACGATTATATCACAATCGTTGTTGGTAAGCATGAGAGCGAGTAAAGAAGTTAAATTTTGACTCTTTAAATCCATTATTTCCCAGTGCTGCTGATAAGGCCAGATTTACAAGCAATTTACTTACAACCTTTAGATTGGTGGATTTATTGTTTTTTGTGCAGCAATAACAATTTTTTTTAAATTCTCACTTTGTTGTATCTATAAGCCTACACATGATGTTAAATTGATTATTTATAAATATTATATTCAATGGATATCTATGAAGGGAGCAGTGCAATAGCGCAATGGGATGTGTGAAGTATCTCAAGTGCCGATTAGGAGTAATAAAGCATTAGTTTAGCCATTGGACAGGCTAAGTCCATTAACTCAACCCGCATGCTTCGCAGGCTGGAATGCCAACCCCCACTCACCGTAGGCGTCTCTAAATCCATTCATGTATAATTTTACATACATACATATTATAGTTAGTGTTTATATATATGTATATATGATTCCCTATCTAAGGGGTTCAATAAGGAGATCCCTCATCCAGATCGTTTTCAGCCTGTGTTAAGTTAAAAATATGTTATTATGTAAAAACAAAATATTGAGCTGAAGGGTTTGGTGTATGTAGGGGTTATACCACATTTTAAAAAATACGATCTAGTTCATTGGATAAAGTATTTATGTGCAAAAGTTTTAGGTAGAAAAATCTGAATATTTCAAAACAACTTGAAAATTATTTAAGAAGAAGAAAAAGAAGAAGAAGGAGAAAGTGCTATAAAATATGTTCCTGCTGAAGGAAAATGTAAGAAAAAACTTTAAACATAAATTACTCAAAATTGTGTTTTGTTATATAACCCCTTCATCCACCAAACCCTTCTTATATGAAACCTTCTAGCAAGAGGGTTATTTTAGGAATGGTTTTTATTTTGTTTATAATATTTTTAGGTTATTATTGCCAATGCAGAACATAGAGTTTAAGTCTAGTTCTTCTGAAGAGAATTAAACATCAGTTCCAATCATTCGACAAGTCATTCTTCGATATTTAATTGGTGTTGGGATGAGACTAAATCTAAAAATGGTGAGTGGAATAGATGAGTATTAAGGTTGGGAAAAAGTTTCAGAAGTTTGAAGCTCCAGTACGGAATAATTGTAGGAATATTGCAGAGTAGAAGAGTGCTAATTAGGCATTAGAAAGATGGGATCTGTCGGTACGATAATTCACTGATGACTTTAGTATTATTGGAAGTTGTTTAAGACAAAGGGTTGAAATAGTACATCATAAAATAATTTCAAGGTTCTTCAAGGAACGTAGTATATAAGGGAAAGCTCAAGACAATAGTTTTATAAACTTCATATATTCTAAGTTCTATGTATGAAGGTCTCAAGGCCATTTTATTTTAATAAAACCTTTAACTTACAGTTAGACATTTTTCTTCTTTTATTTTCTTTCTGGCATTGTAGGTATGTTTTTAAAATCTAAATGATTCTATGAAGCAAATTTAAGTCACAAGAAATTTAAGGATTAGTTAACATTGGAATCAATAGCAGAAACCAAAATATCCTCATAGGATTAATTAGAAGAATTGTAATTAAGGATTGTGTTCATGCTTAAGAATTTTGAATAACATTGAAGTCATTTTAGAGGTATTTTAATTATTGTTACGTGGGCTAGATTTTGAACAACACGGTCCATTTTGTACAATATACAACTCGTTGTGATTTGAACGAAACAGTTGACCTGAGAAGTCAGACAAATTCCTTTATAAGTACTATTGAGATTTATTCTTTTGAAAACCATTAAATTAAGTGAAAGGAAATTCCGTACGGATAAGTCATCGATGAACTATGCATTAGTGAACTACCTGGTCATCGCTTGAATCTTGGTTGAGCAAGTCCAGACCTGCACACTATTCACTATCTGGGTCTTCTCAGTATCGCTTCGACTTCTGGACGAGGATGTTGTCTTTCTTACAATATCATATATCAATAAATAATATAGTTATTAGTTTATTGTTGGGTGTATAATGTGTAGGGTACGTGTGTGAGGAGAAAGGGAAAGATGCACCTGAATATTATAGTCTGGGCGTCATTAATTGGAATTCTAGTTGAGAGGTAGGTACGCTTTGCTTTTTAATATTTAATTCATAAGATCGTTTTGGTACAAATCTGAAATAATGCACTATAATACTCAAAACTAAAAACATATCTTTAAGAAAATACATTTTTCAATGAAAAATTAAGATGTAACATATATTAATAATAAAACAATATTTGCTGAGTGGAAGATGAAGAAGAACTAAGTAAATACGTTTAGTAATTAAAACCTATTAACGAATCTCTCTGAATGGGTACATTAAAAACAGTCATTATCAACTTTAATAATTAATTATTTCCTATAGAAAATTGTACAAATGTTATTTGTACAACTACTACTGACTGCTCCAATTGTTTGGAAATTCTTGAAATAATAAAAGAAACATCTGAATGACAATCATTGTATTATATAGAAAATGCAATGGTATTCTATGAAATAATTGCAAAAAAATTGGTAAATATAAGGACAGAGTAATAACTAAGACATATGTATTACTCATAATGAGATTGTAGCTTTAAATACATAAATATATATGCATGTAGCTTATCATAGTAAATACATGATTATACATTAGATTAAATTACAAAAGTGATTCTAACATATTACAGTGTTAATAATGTTTAAAAAACATGTAAAAAACAAAATGTTTTCACTAGATTTAATTTATCAAAGATGGTAATAAATCTTTTTTTAGGCATTATGATTTATTGGTTAAGTTAAGTGCACAATAAATGCTAAATTATTTGAAATATCTATAGTATTACATAAATAGAAAGTTTAAATAATCACCATTTACCCAATAATTTAACTATTTCCAATGATGTGTGCAGTTCTAGAAAAACTTTATGAAACAAAATATATTGAACACAGTGTGGCTCTCCATTGTCTTTACCTCAAAGAATGGAAATTAAATTACCTGGATAAAAAATATACGGGATTTAATAATTTAAAAAATTAAAAATTAACAATCACACTAGAAAGACGTTAATTAATTTTACAAAAGAAATGTATCCTATTAATGCAAAAATCAATTTTACGGGGCTATCAGTTAAGTGCATGACAACATCAATTAGATAACAAAAAAGAATAAAAACACCACTCCAACTTATTGGAGGAAATGCCTTTTCAGCAGAATTTATAAATTTTGATTTTTTTAAAAATATATTTAAATGTTCATATTGATCCAAATATCTTCAACATACTATACTTTTGTATTACTTTAATAATAACATTGACACTCATAGGACTAAAAAATACACCGTTATCCAGTGACGTAACATTAAACCTGCCCTGTAAATCCTGACCTGTTTATTTCGATGAAATCCCTCTATCTAAAGCCGACACAGTTCGTAGCAAGGTTTCTACTTAGACAAAAGACTTACTTGGAACCATCAAACTCAACTCAAAAGACTTTTTGAATCTTTCCGTTGAAAACAAACTTCTTATCTAAAAAACCACCATTCAACCTCGGTGGATCTACAGACTTGAAATGTGAGTGACAGCAAACAAGTCGCATATTAAACGCATTCATTACTTCCAATCTAAAATCCTCCGAGCTGTAGTTAATGTTCCATATTATGCCACCAACAAAACCCTACATAAGCCTTTCAGACCTTCTGTAAAAATTATTTATGTTGGAAATCTGACAATAGTCAGCCTCCACTGGGTTTCGACAACAGTGATGCAGCTGAAAGAGTAGCGCTGGGATCTCTCGGTTTTACGTTCCATAAGGGACAGGAATGGTTCGGGGATCCCTGTGGCTGTGTATATATTGTTTTGATCATATGATCGCATTATTAATATTGTTTCTACTTGCTATATTATTGTTTCTTAATTTATTTTATTTCGTTTAATATATTGTGTAGATATAGGTTTTATTTTATTTTCATTTATTTTTCAGATTGTATTAATGGATTCTTAACCATATCATTACTACCCTTAAGTGTAGCGCATTTTAATTTTAAAATGTACTTCGGAATGTGACCAGACAACTGAAATTATTTGGTAATTTTTACCAGGACTCTGTGCATTCATTTGGCTATTTAAAAAAACAAAACAACAACACTAAAACAAACAAAAACAAAAAATCTTTTCCGTTAGATCCAAGCAAATAGAAATCAGTATTAGTTTTACTATAGTATTTTTTTTTATAGAACTAATAAATAGATAATAAATTATAATCCAAGAATAAACTTGTTATATTCCTAATAACATTGGTCTCGGATATACATATATATATATTTTTTTTATTACCACACTTGGAATTTAAAAAAAAAATAAACAACAAATAAAAACAAGAAATAAAATATTCCCGGCACTTGTGATCCTAGGGTCCTTTGGCTAATTAACCCTTTATATAGGAAGCTAGGATAAGGAAAAGCTATAAATCCTGCGGGACTAGATCCAGGACTAGACGAATGTGTGTCGGCCCGTGAAGAAGAGAAGAGGAGAGGTAGTTAGGAATTCGCCTAATAAGTAAACCTGGAGTCAACTTTACACGGCTTCGGCTGCCCCTCTAAGGCTAAAAAGCAGTTTTCTTAAGAGAATTCTTTGCAGCCGATCTCAATAGTCTGCCCTGGGCAAAGCGATTCCACCGAATCCTACTTAGCCGTCTCTGCTTATAGGGACACGGTTGGCGGAGGGTTCCACCTTGGAAACCAGTTGTTACGTTTCTTATAGTTACTAACAGCCTCTTAATTAATGTTGTGTTAAGAAGTTTTAAAGTAGTTGATATCAGATTTTCTATTCCTATTTTATTGTAATTTATGTATTCGATATTATCTAATTAGCATTATAACTAAGTACTATATATTTATATTTGTATATAAAGTCAGAATGCTTGATCAGAGATACATGATCTAAATTTTTAAATTAATTTTTTATATTATTTATTTATTTGAAATTTTTGAGTTTACAACCTAAGATCACTTCTTCTCAGCGATTCGTACGACAGGAACTGCTCCATGGTTTTACGTCATTCTAAATTTACTTGAGTTCATTTGGTGGGCTGTGATCCCACAATGTCTGCCTCTCTTGGGATATCGTCTCTCTAAGTGGGCTTGCAAGTCCTGATGCGGTTAGATAGGTTTTGCCAGGTCCTGGGAGGGCTAGAGCTTCTTTAGCTGCTTTATTACCATCTCGTTACCTCTTATACCGATATGACTTGGTGACCAAATGAAGTATACCGATTTTCCTCCTCCATACAGTTTTTTGATCTGATCTAGAATTCAATGTATTCCTAAGTGATCTGAATACATGTTCTTCAAGGAGCTTAAAGCGCTGAGGCCAACACCAGGATAACATATTCAATGAGCGAGCTGAAGGAGTATGGGGATGGCATTAATTTCAGCCGTATAAGTTCTGAAAGTTTGAGTAATTTGCACTTATGTGTTGTTTGGGGAGTGACAAAGGTAGATGCTGTTGATGTGTCCGACCTGGATCCGTTTGTGAATATTAATAAATATTCAGGTAAGGAGGAGATAATATAGCCGAAGTATTTTCTGTATTCTTCAGGTTTTGTATTTTCTTTGGAATATTTTGATAGACTCGGGTTTAATTTTGGTTGAATGTAAGACCATGGAGGTACGGCAGTTTTAATTGAGTTTAATTTGATAGATTTTCATTTAGAAAAAGTAGATATCATTCTTTCTGCTAATGGTAATGTGGTATTATTCTGCTGTTGGAATTTTCTAAAGAATCTGGGTTGGAAGATATATTTGTGAGTTGGGTGGGTGGTTTGAGGGTATGATTTGCTAGTATAGTTTACTGCTAGTTTTTGTCTTCTGAAGAACAGAAATGTAATACCAGATTCGACACAAATGCTTAGTGTCGGACTTGTCCTGGAAGCTCCAGTTGCGAGACGTATTCCGGTCTGGTGCACGGAATCATGCATTAATCGAGAAATTAAATTTGTTTACGATACATAAATCAGCAACATATGGAACTATGGATAATCTCACAAAAAAAGGAGCATTGAATTTTTTCGAAGGATTTTGGATTGTACGAGATGAATTGGATGGTTTAGTGGAGCCAAAGCTCTACTCCGAAAATAGGTCTTATCAAGTCATGTAAATGAGTCTTTGTACTTAGAACGTATAAATGTTTAGTCAATTTTTGTCGTTTTAGTCTTGTATGTGGATTCGTTTTGTCCAAAAGGTAGGTCGGATCTGTTCAACAGGGATTAAATAGGGCGTGTCGTAGGTTTACGACGAAGGGTAAAAAGTTATATTGATGGATATTTATTTATTTTTATTCTCCAATTTTGACAAAGTAATATGAGATTGTAGTGATTGGGATGCATTTCCACACAAGTTTCGGCGTAAGTGGTGAGAGGACAGTGGTAGGATGATAGGGATATCAGCTGTAAACATTAGGATAATGCCTTGAGGAACTCCGGCAAAAGAGGGTGTGAATAAAAATTTATGGTTAACTTTGAAGGTGCGGTCACTGAGGTAGGATCTAATAATAAGGAAATATGTAGAAGGTAGAAATTGACGACGAGTCCCCGGGTGCCAGAGTCTATAAAATTTACATTCCGCGCTCCACATGCAGAGGAGACAACGTCCACCACACGATGACATTGTTGGATTGTTGACGGAATCCAAATGGTGATCCATGGTATCCAGGAACGGTACGAGGATGGGAACTCAGGTGGCAGGTATCTTTTAACTATTGGGAGTCAGGGAGTGGTGCGGAGACACTATAAATTATAATTAAAAAAAAAAAAATGTAATTTGTCTTGAAAGCGAAATGCTATAAATCTCAGAAACATGACCCAAAGAAAAAGACTATGTTTCAATTTTTTCGTTTAAAATAAATAAATACGTTATAAGCTATTTATTTACTAAACATTTTCCTTTAGTTTATAGATTGAAACATTAGACAAAATAATATCTTATGTATATTTAACACGACGAAGTCTATAAAATTTACAACCATGGTATCAGGAACCCCAACTCTTGGAGAGACACTCGGTAACGAGACGGTTATTTGCGGCTTTGACTCATTCAGTCTGCCTCCTCTGTCTTTCGAACCAGTAATGCGACTAGAAACGTTAGGATTTCCTGTAGACATACTTTACTCCTCACATGTTGAGGGGAACAGTTTTTAGAAGAATCAGCCTAGATGTTGCATATAAATTTATTTTTGATACAGTAGAGCATTTATTCAAAACTACCAGCGAGCTTTGGGGAACTGTTTTGCTATCGGGTTGCTCTTTTAATTGAGGTTTTATAAAGAAGTCGTACATATCAAAGTACGTTTTATGAAGGTTTATGGTTTCCCCAAAATATTTTTATAGAAGTACATTTCGTCCAACTCCAGTCAGGTTCCAGAAATTATGAACTACCTAACCTTCCTGATACAGGACATCAGTGGTTTACACATATTTCTAATCTAAGAAGATTTATAAGTCTAAAAAAAATCCTTTAAGAGGCATTGCATATAAACGGACGTTGGTAAGTTTCTGATTCAATGTTTTTAATTTTATCAGATATACCATGCCTAGACTTTCGTGTCTCTAGCTCTGATCATCGCCTGCGGCATTATTGTATTAAATGAACAAGTTATTTATTTGTCTTATTTTAATTATATGACTGATCCCTGAGACAAATCTTCATGGAATGATATAATTAATGAAATCACGTTGGCACCGTGTCAAAGAGAGCGCTTCGCTGAATCATACTGAAAAATATGTCTGATGTAACAACAGTTCTTTAGTAATTGGCTGGTCGTGTGAGGAAGACGACCGTGACTTCGAGTGCTGTATTTTCCAATTTTGTTTGTAATTATTTTGCAGCAAGAAACGTCGATGTGTTGGGATAAAAATCATAATAAAATATCCTTTCACTGTAGGATAAACTGGGATTCTATTTTTTAAATGTTTAAAATAATTGTCCAATTGTTGTCCTAAATTAAATTTAGAATTGAAATGCCGTTTATACGAGAGGGTAAAATAGGTACCTATATCTCTGCATATATTTATTTAACCAGCATTGACCTCGAAGGAGCAATGTAGAATCATCTAGTAAGCCTAGATTTCGATCGAGTAGCGAAATCTGAGTTCAATTTATATAATAGAAATGCTTTGGAACACCTCAAGCGTACCTTAATTCCAACACCCACATCGATTAGAGTTCTCGCTCTGCTGAGGATGGCCGGCAAAAAGAACATAGGATTATTGTTTAATGGCAAATATAGAAAATTTAATAGTAAACAATCGTGAGAATTTTATAATGTATAATAACGACAATGTAACACATTTTTAATCGTTTAGATCTTCAATTACTAAGGCAAAAGTATTTGAGTGATTATCTCCTACCCAAACTTACTTCCGATTTGAGGTTGCAAAATTTGTTATCTGAAATGCAAAGCAATTAAAACATATTTGTTTATTTATAATTAACCCATTCAATGCAGATAAAGATTAGGTTATCTAAAAATGTTCTGTCTAATTTTTGTAATTATTTTTTTGTATTAAGTTTTATTTTCCATGTGTGCTTTAAATATCTGTTGACTTTGTGTTTACATTCGATTTATTTTTCATTTTAACTGAATTGTTTTGTTTTGAAGTCAGCTATATCAACTGTAATTGTAATTATTTTTTACGAAATACAGTATCTATTCAAATGTTTATTTACCCAAGAATAAACATTCCTGAATGCGAAAAAAAAAATTTCATTCAATAACTACGAAAGGACAAAGTTATCAAAAAAGTTTTAATATTTTCTTCAAGATATGATGTTTTAGAATTTTATGTAAGTCGATTAGATATTTATCGATGTGCAAATTAGACAGATCTCCTCCACAAAACCTGCAGATGTGGTTTCGATGGTTGTGAAAATTGCTACACTTTTGCAGGACGTGATGTCTGAGGAGGCTCACCACAAACACAAAGGCTATGTCTCAACAATTTCCTACGAAGTAAGGCCTTCTTTGTTTTCACTTTTCTACATTATAATTTCTTCATTCATCGCCTCCTTCTTTAAGACAATTCTCAAATGTTTTTTCCATACGTTTTGCTTGTAACATGCCCCGAAGAACTAAAAGACTCAGTTGCTATTTCTTCACATTTCTAATGACAATTAATATTCTTGCAATAACCCAAAAAAGGCTATTTTTTATACACTTTTAATTAGAGCCTCTGAATAATATTATTTTATTGAGCTTCTGAACTTATGGCTGCATTATACTTATGTATGTGTTTAAGATCCGATTTTTTCCTGGTAATTTTATTCTCCTTTGAGAATCCTTACAGAAGGGAAAATAAAACCAAACATTTATTATTATATTATTATTTCAATTCAAATCAGTTTCTCTAATGAAGGCAGCCATCAAAGGTGCTTATTTATAGAAAAACGAAACGGATAGAAACAGAGAATGAAGGGTTCAGGATCAAGAATGTATTAATAAGGAAGTGTGAGTAGGTTTATAGGTAATCATCAGTATCGATGCTCGCCGGCTAGGGTTTTTTCCAATCAAGAGTACAGACTTTATGCCAGGGTTTGCTCCAGAATAACTTTAGCCAGACTCGAACTCGGGATGGGAGATTGGAGTCCCTTTCCCTATGCTCAACGCACTCGTTTCGGTATACCTGTCTGATAAACTATCACTAATAAACCAGAAATGTACACCTGTTTAGGTTAGATCACACACCCAATACGATAAAAATGAATTTCTGAAAATTTCAACTATGTAGAGACATGGAGACGTAACGATGGCCTTAGTCCGTTTGTTAGTGACCATGAAGTGTAGAAAGAAGCGAAAATGCACAGCTTGTGGTAAAATTGATTTACAAAGGAAAATATATAAACTCCTACAAGATTACTCTTGGTAAGTTATGATTATGGACAGTTATTTGCCGATGAATAAACAAGTTTACCAAAAATTATTGATTATTAATAATTATAGATCGATATAACTAAATTCGCTTTGAAATATTCCTCGTTCTGCAGTAGGGAGGTGGATGCATACACAATATATCTAAATGTCAATATTTTTCCTTTGTATTAATATTTTTTCTTCAAATATTTTTCATATCAACAGGTTATGCTATATCGATTTCTATATATTGTAAAAATACAACTACATATATTATAAAAAAAAAAGTATCAAAACATTATTCAATTGGTTCAAATAATGGAAGTTTTTAATGTTAGAGATAGGGGACAGTTAGCAATACTGTTACTGGAGTAAGTTTTCTTACATATTCAAACAATATTTGGGCAATGGAAGTATAACGACATATAACAACAAAATATAAATATTTAAAACCCTACATTTTGTAGAAAGAAATGTTATAAATTGTGTTACCCTTTATCTCATAAAAGAAGAAATAAATATGACCTACATGTATGAATGCGTTTTTGTCGAATTTTGTGGAACAATGGTCCGATATTTATCTTACATAAATTAAGTGAAACGATAAAAATAAAAAGGAACATTATTGTAACGTGATAGTAGTATTACTGTAGTAATTTTTTAGTATTGTTCGTTTTCCAGCCCAACTTCTGTTCAATCAGACACCACATCTCTACAGATAAAAATAATTGAACGGACAATTTCTTGCCTCTATAGGAGAACTAGGATTATGATGTATATTCCTTGGCTAACAAATGCCTCCTATAATCGGATTTACGGCTATATCAGCCACCGCCATCAGGATAATAGTTAATGACATTGTCACTACAAGGCCTGTTCTCCGCTGGGTCATCAATAGAAGCCAAACTCTACTCCCACATTCGCTAAATAACGACCTCGCACACCCACCTTCGCATGCCAGAGTCTTCTCAGAATTTTTTATAGTTCGTTTTGAAAGTAAGTTGCTTTAAAATTGTAATAGATAATTTTCTACAACGCTATCGCTAGTTGTTCAATGTAATAAATTTACTTACGACATAAAATGTATTATCCCTATTTCAATAGTCTGTTATAAAAGAGCAGACAGATCTAATAGTGAAATGAATCGGTGTTATTCTTTCACATTAAAACAAGATCCAATCTCATATCACAAATCTTCTAGATTGGAGTCGAAATTGGAGAATAAAAATAAATCTCATCCAATAACCCTTCGACTTTAACTTAAGGCTTATTGCCCTACATTACACTAATGCTGTTACATTAATCCCTCTATCTGGACAAATGGCTCACTTGGAATCCGTATTCATGACTTAAACAAGAAACTGCCCATCGTCTTTGACAAGCTTTTGACCGAGTCTGACACCAGGGTTTGCTTTACAATAGTAAATTCGTACATTATACATACTTCCTTATTATTCGCTCCTACCTCAGTGATAAAAAAAGTCAAAATTAACCACAACTTTTTCCAGTCTTCCCTGATTATCCAAACTAATGGTATGCCTCAAGGCGGTATCCTAGATCTCATCCTCTACTCGGTGTATACAGCTGACATTCCGACTCACGAATTCTGATGACACATGTGTGTTATCAATGAATAATGATACCGTTATTGCCTTCCAAACTCTACAATCTCATATCATAAACCTTCAGGAATGGTGTCGAAATTGGAGAGTTAAAAAAAATCCAAACAAATCACTTCAAATAACCTTTACCCTTTCTCATAAACCAACTACATTCTGTCCTCATATCTTTTTATGATATTCCATTCATCCTTATAGAACAAATCCGCAACCTAGAACTCCATCTGGACAAACACCTTACTAGGAATCCACATATATGACTAAAACGACAAGAAACTGCCCGTTGTTTTCGACTTATTCAAAATTTAATTTGTTCAACATTTAAGCTTCCAATTAATTACAAAAGAATAATTTTCATGACAGTAATTAGACCTATTTGGACATAAGCTGATATTTGGGGCTCTATTAAACCAACCAATTCATCTCGTATCCAATCCTTACAATTCATAATCCTTTAAAAAATCCTTAATGCTGCTTACTTTATCAAAAATAAACTTAGTTCGCTGATTTAGCCCACATCAGGTACCTATACTAAGTAGAAAGCAAATTCTGAGCTTCCACTTATGATTACATTACTTCTTTGAATGCAGCCGTTGTGGCTGAACAGGGTAGAGTGTCAGGAACTTTAGTGTTTTCGTAACCATTGCTTTGCGAGTTTGAATCTGGTCGGGTTGATATTTATTTGTGGCTGACCTATAGAATATACCTTGCCCCTCCCATTTTGGCTAAAACGGGTTGGAAATCTTTAGGAAAACACGTTCTTCTGGCAAAAAACAACTACCCCATTTGTGTGTAATTAGAGATGCAAAAAGGTCAGACTGAAGAAAAAGCAATCTTTTCGTTAAAAAGTGTTGAGACTAGTCTCACGATTTGATTCTCGCCCCATTCCATATTAACCCCCCCCCAGACGTCTGAAAAGAAGATGGCTACAGACTTTCTAATGTGAAACTTTTCTTCTAGAGCTACCTATGAGTTCTTTACTATTTACTGACCTGCAATTGTTATCGTTATCCACACATTTACTTGATGTATACAGATCTATCCAGAATACAAGTATCCACTTTTGTCGCGTAAAAGCCAATTACGGCGAACACATTCTATTTAATAATAGGATTGGTCACCAAGCGATTGGTCACGGTGCTGCGATGACACTGATGAAGCCCTCATCTCATTGCAGGAATGCGCTGCCACTTCCGTTTGTCATTGTAGCCATTATCTGGCGATTCTAATCGTGAGAAAGTACTTGAATAGATAAACTAATATGTTTCATTTTCAAATGAAATCAATAAAAAACAAAACAAAAAAAAATACCAAAATTATTTTCATTAAATTGTAATTTCAAAGAAATTAAATTGATAAATAAAAATCCTTACAACTCTTCCGATACTATAACTATATATATATATATATATATATATATATATATATATATATATATATATATATATAAAACTGTATATATATATATATATAAAACACAGGTTTTAGTTTCATAAAATATCTTTATGAATAGGGTAGGTCTAAAATTAACTTGTTAACGAAAAAATATTAAATATAAAATAAAAATATTGACATGATTAAATATTAATTTAATTCGGTCTTTTGAACAATTACCAATAATTAGAGGTACTTTTATTACATGAGAAAAATATTTTATACAATTTTTTGATAACTGTTCTTCTTCGAGAAATATATATAATTCCCTTTCAATTAAATAAACCAATATACTTACAATTATATATTCTTATAATTATTATTGGCATTTGCGTTTAGTTATGAAAATATATCAAATATATATTTGTTTGTGTTTAAATCCCATTGATGATCAGTAATTAATGCTGATTCACTAAACATCTTCGCAGATGATAGGAAACACCACGTTGCAAAAAATTATAGAAGTTTTAAATATTCAGAAAAAAAAAATCTCGAGCGAATTCAATATGCTACAAGCCATTATAATAATATTTATATTTATTTTATATGAATAATTTAAAAGTAATCTATGCATAGGATTTAATTTAAATTCAATTTAAATTAAATGCATAGGACTATTACCACAGTTAATTCATGAAACTGAGAAAACTTATTATAATATAATTAATAAAAATACCATTTCCGCAAATCTAAATACCTTAAGGCTATGTGAAACAAAATTTAACCAATTTTTTACAAGGCAGAAATTGAAAATCCTGCTTTGAAGGTTATTAATGTTAACTCGTTTTCAAGGTTTTTTGACTTATTCACTTCTTCACGACAACGACTGATATATACGCTAATCATTAAATATATTTATAAGGCCGTAAGCGCATGAACTTATTGACATTGTTTTTGTGATAAACAAACATAAGTTGAATGCAAAAGAAAAATTATCTACTCATTAATTTGAGTCGATTAAAGAAATCGATTGTACGATGTATACAAAAATCTGAATGTTTCGATTAATGGATGATTTCATAGGGAAAAGACTAGTCGGACGATGTAACTGTGAAAAATTCCTAGACGAAGGTCTACATCCGGTGGTGTAGGATCGATAGTCACCCTCGAATTATATTTTTTTTATTATCGATTCTAGCTGAGATCGAACGAGAGTAAAAATAGAAGAGAGTTGTGTCGAAACCTAGTGAGCCGAACGTGAGGGCCCCATTTACATAACTAGTCCCGAGGGAAGCCCATTCAAGTTGCCGGGCCTCTCATTGATAGAACTAACCTGCACACTCCTCGTCTCAGTGCCTCCTCGATCCTCTGCAGTGGGCGGCTCTGTAGCCCTGTAGCCAAGATATCGGCCCGGTATCCAATAACACTCAATGATAATGCGCTATATACTTAAAACTCAGATTGAGATGGCATTTTTATAACATGCTGTATATATGTCAAGGACCGAACTTCATACTTATTTCTTCGGCTAAGATGTCATTCCTCGTAAGAGCCATTTTCTAGAAAAAAAGTTTCGGAATCATTATTTTCACAAAAAACTAGCCGCAGCGATGAAGTGAGACTGCGTAATCACCACATCAACAAATAGTGGTTGAAAATTTACTCATTAGGGAAATAATAATTCAAAATGCCGATTATTTTATTTTATAAGCAAGATTTTTGCTCCTCCAGCAAAATTGGTATTTTGCGTATACTAAGTATCACATATTAGCCGGCGAATGATTAAATGTTAGTTTGTTCATAATGTTAATAAATGCATAAATAAGTAGTGAATATTTTGGTGTATACGCACAAAATAATATATAATGTCTTGCAAAAAATCCACCCAATGTATTTTTGTTTTGTTTGTCTCTGCAAAAAGTTTTATTTTCCATTGGGCTTTTAGGCCACCATATTCTTTTAGTTGGTTATATGTAACCTACTAAGATAACTAGAAATATTAATTAAATAAATACAAGCAATATTTAAAAAAAAAAAAATATTAAAATTAGGAAATTTTAAAGTAATCTGAGTTATTACATTTTTGAATTAGAGGCTGATGTAAATCTTATTAATAAGGAAGAACAATACTTTAAAATTATTATTATTTATTTATATTAGAAGATGATTTGGGATGCAGTTAGGAAGAAATATACACGTCCAAGTAAAAAACTATTTACAGAGTTCCAACGTTTCGACCTGCAGAGCAGGTCTTCTTCAGTGCCACCGAACCGCACATGAGAGAAGACAATAGATGACTCTATAAATAGTCAATTGAATTTATATACATGAAACAAACATTGGAAGTCTAAAACGTTTTTTACTTGGACGTGTTTATTTCTTCCAGACCATTATTTTTTACCATCTTCTTCTATTATGTACAGTCAACTATACATTTCTTATAAACCTATATTAATTTACAAAATTGTAAATAAATATTACACTTATATAACTACACACTGGTAGCACTTCAATTTACAAAATTGTAAATTGAAGTGCTACCAGTGAGTAGTTGCTTCACAAACAAATGTTAGCAAATTTCAATAAATGCATAAATAGTAAAAAAAAAAAAATGGTAATTCAAAATTGCTGGGTAATATGTTTAAATACTGCTTGCTTTTATATAAAGAATATTCCTAATATAATAAAAACTTTTTTTTTAAGATCTCTCTCAAATCTTTGAAAGTACACCTGATTCTTTTCCACTGTTTAGGATTAATATGTGAGTTTTTCAATGAAAAATAAATAAAATTTAGCTTTTCATAAAAAGAGAGAACTACGACTATTTAATTTAGTATTACGAGATCTGAAAATTACGACTGGGAAACTTTTAAAGTGTCGTATGTTTTTTATGAATCTCAGGGCAAATTAAGGAGTTTATTTGAAAATCAATTTTATTACGTATTGGAATCCATTAAAATAAACTCTCGATTTCTACCATTTTGGTCGGTACGGTGTTCTTTCTTTACAGTGTTGTATAGTCCTATTTTAATTTTGGACAAATGCTTTAGGAATATGCCCTATCTAATGAAAAGCTGTAATAAATCATATTAATTTAAAATTTGGTTTTATTTTATTCGTTTTTTTGGATACTCCTCGGTTTAATTATATGGTTCGGTCCTAACCATTTACACAAAATTATCGGAACTTCATAAACATATAACATATAATAAACATTCATACTGCGTATATCCCAGATACTGCACCATCATATCTGTTTAAAATGTGGCTTATTTTTAAAAAGTTAGATCCCCGATAATCATGAAAACGTAAAAATTGTAGGTGAAGAGCTCATTGCCTCATATCCAAAGAAGTGGAACCAGAATTAAGCCTAATTACTGGCAGAAAGATCGGGAAATTTCGTTGGCTTCAAATGAAGACACTTAAAAAAAAAAGTTCATAATGCAGAAAAAAACAAAAACGTAATGCTGAGATAAGATGAGTAAAATGTTAAAAAAAAAAAAAATTAATTATTAGTTTTAAGAAGATTTCAAAAAACCTTTTTAAACTAATAATTTTTAATGATTAACAAAAAGCACATTAATAGTGTAGTAATACAAAAAATTCTTATATTGTGATAGGGTCTGCTTCATGGAAACCAAAATCACCACTCAAATAAAAATGTTTAAAATATAGTTTTATGACGACAAGTAATATCTAAAAATTAAAGGATGATTAAAAAAAACACTATAATGAAACGTTAGTCGTGATAAAATCAAGTCATTTCGAACTCTAGTCTCTATAATAAAATCAATACTACAGAACAAGCTGTGATAGGAGCTGACAAAACACTCCGATGATCATTGGTATAATATTTCAATTAGAGGCATGGATATCCACGCATGAATATGCCACAAAGAAACAATAACTCAAATTGATCAAGTTCTGTTAGAATACGTTTTGTTTCTAGAAGACAAAAGCTGTTCCTATTTAATTTAAATTGCCGACAAAGACATGACTGTGGATTACATGTCTCTGTATGATTCAATTATATGTTTAAACTATCGGAGATAATAGCCAATATTCACCTAGTAGCAGCCATAAATATAAATTTATACAATGGAAATGAAGGGGCCACAACCCCAATGTGTTTATAATGGATTTCAGAGCTGTTTATTACAACTGTTATTGCCTGCTGATATTGAATGTCCTGGCGGCTCCTGTGGAGTGGATGCAGTTACGACCGGCTAAGTGAATTGGATAATCGATGAATGACTCGAAAATCGATTGTTTATAAAAGGGTAATAAAGTCCTTTAGGTCCAGAGGTCCTCAACTCCTGGCTGTGTCTACCTCAGCGTCTCAGCTTCCAAGTGCCACCCTTCTGCTCGAGTGGCTTCACAATTTGTAACAAGAAAAGAACGTTGGTCTCCATTATGTGTGTGCCACAACTACTAAAATTCCATTGATTATTTCAACTTTTTGTTACATTAATATTTTATTCCAATAGCTGCCGATTTTATTTTTATTTTCAAAAAAATTATTAAATTTTTTGTTCAGATTAAAAATGACGGCAGTTGCATAAGCTTTCTTTCGATCACAGTAATACAGTCGAGTATGATAAATGTTATGTATATATTTATGTAATTTCATCTCTACATAAGAACTTCAAAAGCTTCCAAAAATGAGAGGATAAGTATTGATTGATTTATTGAGGTAATCGTTGATTTATTTTATATTTTTTTAACAATGATTGTGAAAGATTAAAATATTTTAGTTAAAAAAAAAAAACTTTGTAAATGGAAATTTACAACTGAATTACAAAAATACATCCCGTAAATATGCGGTACACAATGCAAAGAAATGACATGCAAAAAACTTGTGGAGGAACTACCCATTGGTAGCACTTTAAATTCTTATAACAGAAGAAGATCCCGAGGCCATCTTCTTTTCAGATACTTCTGAGGATTACAAGGAATGGAATGAGAAGCAAGTGGATTTGGGTGAGTCTTTATTGTGAAAGGAAATCTGCCTCGTTCGTGCCAAATCAACGACACATATAGAATATTAAGGTCCTTGTGGATCAGTTCATTTGTGACAAAGTAAGGAGCATTAAGGATTTTATAATAGAATGATTTGATGCGAGAAGAATTCGATAGTTTAATGGAACCACTACTAAAAAAAAAAAAATTGTTTAAAAGTTATTATGGGAAGAAGGTATATATTATACGGAATACCTATACAATGCTATTGACTGTATATGTTTCAACGAAATATTGATATTAAAAAGAAATGTGCATTAAATGCGACTATGGTGCAGATTTTTTTTTTTTTTTTTTTTTTTTCAGTGCTTTCTTCTTGACTCATCGTTGCCTGTGATTTAACTGAATGTTTTCCTTCTTTCTTCCACCCAGGCCTTCTTGGACTGGAGTTTTTTTACTGCCCACCTCAAGTACCGCATTTTTCAGGAATGTATGGTATTCTATTCCATCTTCACTTTAATCCTATGCAATCCTGAGTCTCTGTGTTACCTGTTTGATTTGTACTATGTATCCGTGGTTGAATTCGTACCCCATAATTTTAATGAAAATTGTTTTGCGCATGTGTCTATAAAACCTGAGTCTTCATACCCTCATTTCAGTTTCTAAGTTAGAGTTTTCACTATATATTTCTCTGTTGGATCACAAACTGTATCCTTCTGGTGTTATTTTGGGTCCATTATATTTGATTTTTCTTGGAATAACGATTTTTTTAAAGCCATCAACCAACAATATGTTTAGTAAAACCTGATATGAAATATTGATGTTTTATCAAAAAAACTTATGACCTTGCTCAAGTATCTGTTTAAATAAACCGAAATCAGTTTCAACCAAATCCATGGCCAATTACCTGTAACGCCCCTGCATCAGACTATATTTTCGGTAATCTAAAATGTTAACAGTAAAATATTTACATTGATTGATAGATTATTTAATTTATTTTTCCTCATCTCATATTATGGATTTTTTATTGCTAAACAATGTCGACCTTTTGAGTATTAGGGTATTAAATTCTGTCTTCTTTTTAAAATTTATATATTATTGAAATTTACAACTTTATGCAATAAAATAAAAACACTCCTAGAAAATGTGAAGGTATGTCATTACCGAACTATCTCGAGGAGGGAGTTTAGTGTGGGGAAGGTGAGCAAGATGCCGAACATAGTCCCCAAACTTACAGATTGGTTCTGGAGACAAGAGCAATGATCTGGCCCTGGCCAACCGTGATGCAAAGAAAGCACTGTGGGAGCCTGGGGGATCTTAGGAAGAACACACAATTTTCAATTCTGAATCCTAACTTAGCCATATAAAGGTAAGAACGAAAAGGAAAAAGCAGAATGTGATGATAATGTACATAATGAGATGTCAACTGCTTTTATTGCAACTACTCAAAGGTAGAACTTCAATAAATGTTGTATAAAAGAATGCCACGAGAACAACTTCATTTTAGACCAATCCGAGTGTTAATTAGGATAGAATGGGAAGCAAGTTCAAATACTAATTGATCTGAATGGTTATGGAGTTTACTAAGTGAGGTATGAATCTGGTTTAGGCTAAATCAGCAAAATATGATCCATTAAGATATTTCCTCTCCTTGGAGGTGGAAGTCATTAAGTGCAATGCTTTCCAAATTCGAAAAATAGCCTTTGTGTGTTGACATTATCTTTTTCCATAAGTATAACAAGTCACCAAGTGAATATAACTGATATATATATGCATATGCATATTAGAAAATGAAAAAAAAATATAGTTTTAAAAAACTAGAAAATCACGCTTTATAGCAAACCTAACTAAAAAGATAAGTGTGGTAAACAATTTGCTGCAGTCAGACCTCCTAATTTATTGAGTTTAAGACTCAAAGCTAATTTCTCTGGACTATGCTTTATTTGTTTACCATTTTAACTTAAGTTATCCAAAATCGACAATTTTGTTTACATATTTTAGAGTAGGAATGGGAAAATTCTTACTTTAAAAATCCCATCTTACATAAAAGATAACCATCTACAACTTTAAGTTTATAACTATTTTTGATTGGATTAGCCATTTCTGTGTTATGGATTCTTAAACATGACCAAAACTAACTTTTTTTGAAATTATGCAAAATTCTCGATATTTGACAAACGATTGTAGTAAACGCCTAATTCTAATTCAACTTAAGGGATGTCTTTAAATAAACTTTAGTTTAGTAAATATAACATTTCTCGATTAAGAGCATTTTTCTATGTGCCTTTTTCAAAAACCTGAAAAAAGTTCAGAAAGTTTGAATTTTTTTGCACCCAAACATTTTCCACTTTATCAAATTAATTTGATTTTTGATATTTTATTCTCAGGACCCATGTTTTTAATGAGCATTTGAATATTCAATCGGAAAAAAATTTATTTTGTTACTTAGTGGCTTTTACCCCCAAGCAGACGATTTAAAGATAATTTTGTTAAATAACAAAGTAAGGAGCATTGAGGATTTTGGGATATAAAGACTGAACACTAGACAAATTGGATGATTTAGTGGAGCTCAAAAGCACAACTCTGTATGTCCAAAAAAGTCTAATTACTCTCATGTAAATTGGTATTTTGTAATTAATTTGACGTTTGTTTAGTAAATGTTGCAGAAGACGAAAATAACGAGCCCTTTCTAATAGTTTTAGTCTGGTATGTCTTCTAAATTTGGAAATTAATCAGGAGGACCACCAAATTGAAATAATATTGTTTTTTAAGATGCTAATGTTGTATTATATGTATTTACGTACTCTCAGATATGTGTATAAAATAAAACACAACCTGTTTCTTTGCTTAAAACTTAAATTCGTTTATTTCAATATAAGTGTATATAAATATGTATCTCACTTATTTTATCTATTTTCAAGTAAGATATGGATATATTCTGACCAAGGAGACGGGAAAAGAGGACTAGACAGACGAATGTTTAACGAAATGGAAGAGAGGATGTATTATAAGTGTAAAATAAGAAAATTTCTCGGCTGCTAAGTAATCGAGAATGGAATGCAGTGAGGGCGGGAACCGGTCTGTCAGCCGCACTAACCAGGCCCTCCCTCCACAGTCCCTTTTCTCACTTCTCAGCGAATCTGTCACATAGTAAATACATTATATAATTAATAATAAACTCTATAGCTGTATCATTATAGATATGTTAGCTATAGATCATAGTGGTAGTGATCACTGGTGATAGGGGGATACAATTGTCGTTAATATTGCAGAAAAAGCAACCCCGGCTAGAGGACAAGAAATCTAAATGGGAGAAAAAAAGCTGAAAACTAAATTTCTTTTTTAAAAATATTACATCTACACAAGGTGATTAATAATTATAACAACATAAATGTGGGTTGTAAGAAACGATTCGTTAATTTCCTGAATAATTAAAAATACACATTACAAATACGGAGCTTTCAAAAATAGAATCTAGTAAATATATCACATGGTAAATAATATATCGTATAATTGTGTCATTATAGATATGTTAGTGATATACCATATCACTTCTCTATGGGTGGGGGGTGGGGGGGGGGCAATATTCATCATAAATGCTGAAAAAACAACCAAGGCTAGAGAACTAAAAATCTTAACATTGTAAGAAAAAAAAAATCAAAAGGTATGAAAAAAAAAAAAAAAAAAAAAAAAAAAAAAAAAAAAAAAAATCGACAGCATTGCTCCTTTAAATCATTTTGACTACGCAAGTTAATCAGTAAATATTACTCCAATAAGTAATAAGAATATTAAATTAAATCGATGTTTTCCACACAAATAAATAAAATAAATTTAATAAATTAAGAGCAATAACTACTGATATAATGTAAGCACTTAGTTATATTTAATATAGAAATTGATGAAATTAATAAAATTAAGACAAATTTAAAAAATAAAAATTTAATGATACAAAAATTGTAAAAAAATAAATAAAAAAAATTGATGAATCAATAACTTCAGTATGATTACAATTATTGCATCTTGCAATTTCTCTACTCCTAGTAGAAAATGTATTGATTTTTGAATAGTATTTTGGATGAATGGATTCTGGATAAAAAGGTTTGGATACGAGAAGAGTTAGGAGGTTTAGTGGAGCCCGAAAGATCAATTCCGTATATTCTAATAGGTCTAATTACTGTCATGTAAATGAGTCTGTTATAATTAATTGAATCCTAGAATGTTTGTCTAGTAAATGCTAAGACAGTCAATAACGATGAGCAGTTTCTTGTATTTTCAGTCTTTGAGAATTCCAAGAAAGAAGTATGTTCAGAGGCAGACCTTGGTAGCGGATTTGTTCTACAGGGGTTAGAAGGATATTTTTAATGAATACTAAAAATTAATTTAGAAGAAAATATTTGCGATGAATTAATATTACATCTTCACGTGGAAGATCTTTGAAAATTTGAGAATATTTAGCTGATTTCTTCTAAAACATTTAATTTTGAAAATCATTTTTGTGCGAAACGCTTGAAAATTAATTTGTCATTTTATGATAACCATGTTTTTTGGTTAAAATAATATCTAACGCATATTTAAAATCGCGAATGATAGCAAACATTTAACCTATTAACGAATAAAGAGTTTTAATCAACATATTACTTCTTCTTAGGCAGTATAGGAAATAATTATTGTAAGTTAGGTAACGAATAAGATATAGAAATGTGCAAAACGTTAGCTTTAAGAAACTGAAAACATTTTACTTGATGTATTTCAATAATGGCATAATAATTATAAAAATATAACACAAATCACATTGTCAGAGACGAACTTATCCAGAGCTACAGAAAATATGAGATATGTACTTTCTGTTTTAATCTTCCTAAATCGCTACTTTTTCTTACTATCCTCTCTTTTTCTTAACAAAAATACTCAATTTTAAACAGTCAGATCCTAATATATGTATATTTTTTTTTATCTAACCAAACCTGCCAAAATATATGCTGACAATCAATAAATTCTCAGCAACAGTTCTCTACTTGATAATGGCATGTCAGGCACGTCGCTTGTTCTATGTCGTTATGTATTCGCTAACTGTTGGCATATGTAATTCAGTATGTAAAATTATGTTAGTAACGTAGCGAGGAGCTTGTGAAACACTGCCTATGAGTTTTAGATTGAATAATATGAGTCTCCTTTATTGTACCGAAAATCTGAACAGGGTAAGTCTGCGTGGATAGTATGGTTATAGCAAAACTATGATGCCTGAATAATAGTAAAAAGTCAGTCTAATTCGATTATCAAACAAATATGTTCAATAATATTTATTGGTCATACGCATCTGAGCTTTAGAGCTTCCATTAAACATTCCTATTCTTCTCGTATCTAATCCTTACATCCAAAAGCCTTCTTAAAACCCTCAATGGTCCTTACTTTATAACAAATAAACTTATCCATAAAGATTTGTTCCATATGTAGCTGATTTAGCCGAAACCAGATACCTATCCTGTCTTAGTAAATTCCATCCCCAGTCTAATCCACTAGTCTCCCAACTTGCTTCATTATTGATTTCCGAGAACCCTCCGAGGCGTCTGAAAAGATGGCCAAGAGACTTTTTAGTGTAGTACTTTTATAGCACTGCTACTAATGAATAGTTCTTTATTTAAGTTATTGGCATGCCATTTTACCGCACATTAGTTAATTGCACTTAGATTACACAGTTGTAAAGAACAATATTTTTTTTTTTTAATTCACCCACGTGCTCCTTATTACTTTTATTATCATTCTTACCATTTTGAAGTTCAAAAGTGTTGGATGTTTTTATAAATGTTGATCCTATGAAGAAATATGAGAGCAAAGGAACTCTGTCCTTGGTAAAGGATAAACAAGGAGAACCTCCCCCCCCCCCCCAGAAGGACATAGTTTTCCCCTTGGCAAAAAAGGAGGCGGGTGAAAGAGAGCTAGTCAGTTTGGCGATGTAATGAGATACAGAGGCCCACACAGCATCTAATAGTGCTCGTAGCGGCCATAATGTGAAATCTAAAACATGCAACTCGATAGTCTTATCTCGAAGCGGCACTTCCAAAAAACTCACCTTCTTCTCTCTCCAGGCCCACTGTTCACACAAAGGCGGCATTCCTTCGGCTTCGTATCCCGTCCTCGCTGACTCCGGAGGGGTCTGCGGGCTCTCTGTCCGTCGGCGTAGGGCACGATCTGGAAGCGTGACCGGAGTACGGACATCGAACAATGAGGATAATATCAGCAGATACGCTTATAAGGAAAACAGAGATCATAGCTAAGAAGTTGAGGAGGTTAAGGTTCTGTGTTTTACGAATTGTTCTTATTTACAATATTCTGTGGGTTAAATTAATCTCTTGAGGTTTAAGACCTATTAATTTTTTTCTTAAGTGTTTTGTCGTACTTTAATTGAATAGTTGGAGGGAAATCGTTGTATGTTTCTTTGGGCTACTTTAGAGGAAAACGGATTCCATACGTTTTTCCACCACCTCAACAACAACACAACGCATTGGAAACGGAGCAGGTTATGAACCTCTGACAATATATAATTATTCGATAATAAAGATATCAGATTCAGAATATATCTCGTAAGATAGCGTATTCTCTAGAGGCGGGATGAGCTAAAAAGCCGTGATTATGATATTCCGAATGAATACATAGAAACTTTTTCCCTAATATCAGCAATCATAAAATAAAATCATGAAACCAAACATACAACGCTATGTCCACCATCCATTCAGTTGTTCTAATTTTAAAAACTAAACGATAAATGTCAAAATTAATGTGAGTTTATTATGTAAGCCATATTAACAGGTTATATGAATCTTTCAAATCAAGTATATGGAAACTTTGAAGTAGCGAAAACAGAGTAACATGCAATATTTCTGTCGCCCTAGATTTGCGAAGGAGAAAGAACTTGTCAGGACTCAGGGCCACCAGTTGGTCCCAGAAAACCTGGTTAATCAGATGATTACTGCGGGGAAAATCTGGAATACTGTTGCGGATTACGTAGCTCACCTTTGCAGGAATCTTCTTAGCTTGAAGCGACAAAGACGAGGCCTCGTAATGGTTTAATCATTGTAATTGCAAATACTAAGTAGATAGAGCACATAGTTATTCATCTCCGTGAAGTAATGTCTGACTCTGGTGGGGTGATGAAGAAGAATAGGGAGTTGGGTTTTTTGTGGACTTTGGTCCAGTTCTCTAATGCAAGATTTTCTTTTAACTCTTACAAAAAAATAATGATAATAATAAATTTAAAAAAACATACTGATAAGAGATAGAGGGAAAAAAAAAAAAAGCTGGGTTCAGTAGTTGAAGAGGAAGTACGGTTTCTTGATACACAGTTTTAGCAGTTTTTTTCACTAGCCCATTGAAGGATCATGTATCCGTTTTGATGAAGCTGAGCAGGCTAAGCAAGGTCTTTCGAATATATTTAGTCTTTCTATTCAAGCTTTTAAAACAAAGATTTAATTATATCTTTTACGCTAATCGGTAACACAAAAACCAATTCATACTCGCTTCTGAATTCTCAAATATTGCATCGTCACTCTAAATTAAACATATATACAACCGAAGATTACAATGACAAAGATCAGTATTGGTTGTCGCCAATTTTTTTTGTGTTACCTATAACTCGAAATTACGAATCTGTCAAATTATGATTGCTTTAAGTTTTTATTGTAAAGATAAACTGGAAGTGTCTTTTACCCTAATAATCGCGACTTTTGATTTGTACTCCTCACAAAACCACCCAAATAATATAAAATTTAAATCTTCAATTATCAATATCAAGGAAGCCTTTCTGAGTCAAATGGTGTTTTGGAAAGGAAAATTTCGGATGTGGCGTCTGAATGCCTCGCTTTGTTTTGTTTTGAAAAACAAATTCACAAGGACCCCGTCGCTTTTCGGAGATGGATTGAGTTTGCATTTTCCCTTCATGCTCATAGATTACCGTGTCATACAATTCAAATGAATTCAAATTGGCCTAGGTCAGGGTTGCAAAAACAAGCAAACATCGAAAACACGACGACGTTTGATTTCGCATGGATAATATTTTGAATAACCAAATGAACCGGAGGAAGAGGTTGAATTCTTATCACAGTATGGATTACCATACTATGTACAATATAATCCAAAAAACTTTAAACATGTTGGAATGGTAAACAAAGGTATTAATCTCATTCTAATAACGTAAACATATTTATTACTATGCATATAACAAAAAAAAATGAGAAAAAAAGGTTTTTCTTAACAACAGCTGTTGTTACTGTATGTATTAATATAGTCTCATATTTGAGGGGTGGCTCAATAAAACATTTAAAATTAAAAAATAGTACTAACAATGAAGTTTCAAATTTTTTCTCTTTCATTTAGTATGTGAAGTACGTTTTTTATATCTTTTGTATGGCCGGTAAGAATTAAATATTTATATATCTGAAACAGATCTTATTTTATAGAAATAAACTATTCATTTTTTTATTTTTTATTTTTTATAACATTGCGATGTGTCATTTTTAATGATCGAACGATAGAGGACCATAGATTTTCAGCTGACATGACGTTTGGTTTTTTTTGAAATGATATGATGTCTACTTTTCAAATTAAAAAAAGTATTATATACCGTTGAACAAGAAACCTTAAAATATATTAACTAACAACAGAAATTCGAAAAGCATTTTATGATTTCATTTATTGTTATTAGAGTCTTTATTAACACCTGTCAGTCGAAATGATTTACAATTCAACGAATATGGTAAAATACTGAATTACCTGACGTGAAAAACATGAGGGGTAGTAGAACCCTGTAGTATCTCCTCCTAACCCTTTTTTTTAAAAGTTAGCTGAAAAGATGTTTCATTTATCAATATTTAAACTTTTCTTGATTAAAATGATACCTATTATTGAAACAAATAATTAAAATAAATGAATAAAAAATAAGGACCTATAAAATAAAGATATTTTAATCAGAACCATGTGGATATATTCATCATAAACATACTTTTATCAGTTTCTAGTGCAGAAAATTTCAATTAGAGTATTCAACATCCAATCGCTTTATTCATTATAAAAATTTATATTAGCTATTATTATTATAATTATGCCAATTATTTAATATTTTCTAATAAATATATTTTTCAAAATGTTTTTAAAACAGCTTTAAAAGATATACTAACTAGCATTAGCGTAAAGACAGTCTTTCACGAACACCTGGATTTCATCAAGCTGGTCATTTTTTTCTTTTTGTTTTTTGAGGGGGGGGGGGGGTCGAAAATTTAAACTGAAACGAAAGGTTTCAGAAACAGTTGTGGGTCGCCTAAAGATGGCCTAAATTTTGGGAAGTAGTTTCCAAAGGCGAATTAATAATAGCTTTTTTAATGAGAATATGAAATTATTAGTTTACAGTCAATTATTCAAAGTACATAAAAAGCTCTGATTTGAAGGACACCTCTCACATTTTAGGATACAAAAACTTGTAACCTTATCCTCTGTATGTGTTTTAGAAGGGTCAGTTTTATATTTATTTAGGCCTAGGCTGGAAGGACATTCCAGGACGAGTGAATTACTGGAGGGTTAAGGACTCAGGATGTCACTGTCCTTGATCTTCGAGGTCACTGTTAGCCTAGCCACTCGTTCCTAGACAAACATTCTTACAGGACTAGAGTTGAACTATTGTTGAAGAACCAAGGCTAGGAGGTATATTGCCATATTGGGAGAAGTCGCGTCATTGAAGTTGGGAAGAGAAACACTTAAGAGAAGTCGACTGGAATATTTACTTTGCTGCGAAACAAACATCAGGATTTTAAAAATCAGTGGAAATCTAGCACCATGGATTTCATCAATATTATTTTTCTTAACTTGTATTGCTTGTTTGAGTAATAAAGTTTCTATTATTACAATAAAATAAATAAAATATTTGTTAATTTAATAGTTGAGGAGATGAATTCAATGAGAGGAAGGAGTTCGGCAAAATATCATCTAAAGGAATCGGATAGACATTAAAGAATATGTATGTATTACAAAGGAATATAATACAATTATAATATAATATAATATAGGTAATTATAATATAAGTATTAAGGTATATGTATTTAGTTCCGAATAGCAAAACACAAGAAAAATTTAATAGTTTGAAAATTATAAAGTAAATATCGCGGGTGATGGAGTGGTCTCATCTTACATCTTAGACAATCTCACCATGTGTGAGAGAAGGGTCCAAATATAAAGAAAAACGCCTCGTAATTAGTGGTTGACCCCATAGATAATTTACCTCTATTTTTAAAATAATGTTAATTAATATTTTGAAATTTAAAGGAAATACATCATTTTTGAGTAAAAAGTAAAAACCAAAATATGAATTCCATAAGAGTTCCGTACTAATCTTACTTATCTTTTGGTTTTTTTTCAATTTATTTCCCAATTATTTCCTATTATAATGTTGGCATTTTATTAACACTATCAACAGTAAATCATTGAAATCGCGTTAAGTATGGTGAAAAGATGCTTAATAGTTTTTTTCTGCATTGAAAAATGTAAGTACTTCAAATTACTTTAGAACAAGTACCTAAAAAATACTTTTCTGACACATACAATCTGAATTTAATTCAATTTAATTTATTCGTATAAATAAATTATACGCTATTTTAATAAAGAATTATACGCCCTTGTAGAAACTCAATTACCACAATTTGAAAAGCTTGGGTTTTTGATCACAGAACGCTCTCCAGACTTTAAAAGGTTGAAAGCCTCGAAACTTTCGCTCATCGAAAAACTTATGTGCAAAAATAAAATATATTTTATAAAATATAATAACCGAAAAAAATATTTTTTTTTTCCAAATTTTTTTATTGTATCTTTTGGGAGCCTGAATCCAAATATTAACACTTTACCTCCCTCGAAAAACCTAGGCGTTTCAAGAAAATGCCAACTAAGTTAAGATAAATATGCTAATTTTTTTTTTAAGATTCCATATGAAAAAGTGAGCGTTAAAATAAAAAATATATATGTATTAAAAAGTAAAATACATAACGCTTTGTATAAGTACTTTCGTATAGGTTTTTGTTTCTGCCATGTCATCTATGCAGGTGCTAGTGTTTTTGTTTTGTTTTCTTGTGGGTGGAATTGAAATTCAGGTAAATCATAGCAAAATATTTAAATATAATTTGAGCATAATATATATGTTTTACTCCGCCAAACTACCTATTTACTGGGCTAAGAACCGAGCTGACTCCATCAAAAACTCTTGACTGATTACGACGAGACAGCAACACGCCACTTGGATTCCTCACTCGTGTATAATAAGACCAAGACTCCGAGAAGAATTCCCACAACAATAATTCAGCGGGGAGAATAATAAACAATTTTTTATTTGAATATTTGCGCTCCGCCTTTGCCCTTGTCCTCCCACCTGCGGATTTCGCTAATGAATGTAGACTAGCCGCCCACGCCCTCCCCAACGACTGCTGAATTAGATCGTAATTGTCTTATTCAATTCTAATTAGACACCTAACAGATCAGCCCGTGTCTTTTGTCTTATTCAATTCAGTTTATTCATTCTGAGTCAGATCTGTTTATATATGACTTAATGCTTACGCGTTGAAGACCTCACGCATAGCTCTCTATTTACGAGATTTATCATTTTAGGAGTTGAGTTTAAAAACCAGTCCAATTCCCAATTTTTTAATTTATTGTTTTTTTATTTGATTATCTTTAGGTGGAAGGATTTCTCCCAACAGTAGTTAAATCAAATTGAAAATGGCCATACACAAATTTCCTAATCCAGCCAGACCTTTATCTTAATCGAGCAGCTGTCAAATTGTTTCGAGAATGGACTTGGCTGGATTTGGAATTTTACACCTCATTCACGCTTGTTTCGTTAAGCTTCCGTGATAATGGGGTTAATCTAGTAATCCCTAATGGATAAGTTCCAAATGTATAACTGTTTAGATTAGGATTGGATAACTGTTGTACTCTGATAACTGATGTATTGGATAAATGTTGTATTCTGATAACTGTTTTATTGGATACATGTTGTATTCAAGTAGGTACGAGGACATTGTGGCAAAAGATTGTGGCAGACAAAAGAAGGTTAGTCACTTGAGGTACACATGATGGTTTGGAAGGATCAATAAATTGGGATTGACGAATTATGAGCCACTTCTTTTTATGCGAAGACAAGTTCCGAATGTTAAAAAGTACCATTTACCTGACTGATAATCTTAGGGATCAAAATATATTTAACCGACTACCCAACTCTCCCTTCGGTTTTAATACAGGTTAGTCTACTTTAAGTCCTGATGTCTTGTAGAAGCCTTTCCATTTTGCCTTGATAGGTGAGTATCAACATGTTTGATTTCTTATCGTACATTTTCAAAATTAAATATACATAAGTTCTGACGTTTTGATTTTTTTATGAGGTTGAAAAGTGATGAATGTTTGACATTGGAAACCAGTTGTCCAATAAAAAAGTTACAATAGTAATGAAAAATAATTTATCAATCCTAAGGGAGGATAGAAGCTAATTAAAATTTTAAAAATTGGATAGGATATAAACAACTTTAATATTTCTAATAATTGTTGAATACTTTTTTTTTTTAAATCACAAAATAAATATTTCCAATAACTTTAAATTTCTAGAGAAAAGGGGCTTCCCGGAGAAATCCACGTTTTTCGATTATATCTCAAAAACGGTGGACTCTAGAAAGATATGTAACAATTCAAAATTAAAGCCAATAAAATTTCCTATAAAATTGACTCCATACATATTTGTCGAACTTCTAACAGTTTCCGAAATATACGTTATTGAAAACCGATAATTATCGAACAAAAAAATAATTTATACTTCAATTTTAGTCTATTTCCTTCAACCGACAGAAAAATATTTATGGAATTAAAGTAAATTTAATGTTCAACAACATTGATTTAAGCAATGAGAAACGATCGTCGAAGGCACTAGAAGCAAATGTTTGACAAAAATTTAGGTAAAAATAATTATTTTGCGAAAATTATCGATTTTCAATAACGTATATCTCGGAAACCTTTGGAAATTCGCGAATATATATAAAATTTATTTATAAGTAACTTAATTAGCTTTAATTTTGATTTGAAACATCGAAAAAACCAAAAATGGGACCTTCTACACTCCCCCCAATTGTAAGCTCAACCCCCAGGGGCGGGAACATATGTTTACCTTCTAACTACTCATAACAAAGCTATGAAGTCAAAAATAATCGCATATTTCATGCACTCATTGACTGGACTATAAGAATTCTGAATAGGAATATTAATTTTTAATATTATCATTATTTTTAATTAGTCATTATTTATTTTTCGTACAGATGAAATGAATAGAATCAAAGTCACATCTATTACAAATTGCCTTTGAGTAAAGCAAATTGTACTATTAAGCTTACTTCGCCCCATATTGCAGTGTGAAATATTTCCTAGTGAGAAGGTAAACGTGAGGGCAAGCACTCAAAGAAAATACAGATCAACACTAACGTTTTATTTACAATATTTTTTCTGCCAACTTGATATTGAAGTTAACACATTCTAGACTCGAACCCTGTCCGATGGTACAAGTTATGGGCCCCCGAGGCCTACATTGTTGCAGAGCTAAATGTTTCTTCTGTGTCAACGCCCGCAGCACAAGAGCCATAATACGAGTGCTGTGTTCCTCAGGACGGCCGCAATTTACGAGGAGGAAGTGCTACGGCGGAGGAAGTCTAGGCTGTTGCACTGGACCTATCGATTATTATTCAGAACGATACTCGTCTTAAACTATGTGCGGATCTGTCCCGCTCTTGTTCTTCGTGTTATATGACCATTCACTATCGATTGTACATGTGACTCGAAGTAGATAAAAGAAAACAGATACCCGAGGGATTTTTCCGGAGGAGTTGAATTTGAATTTGAATTTTTATTCTTATTCAATTAATACCATATTCCACGGGCTCAAATAAACATACATAAAACTGTTGTATTCCGAGTAATGTTCAAATCCTCTTCATATAAATTTGTTTCCAGTAGGAACAGAAAAACAAATCAGTCACTGTGAAAAGCAAAAGGATAACTGATTTCTACTTGACCCTTTCGTTCCTATACATTCAGTCTGCACTAGATCTTGATATCTTTCAAAAGCTCTTTTTAGTTTGCTTTCTTGAGTGACTGTTTGATTTCTTGTCTAACATAAAAAAAAAATTATAATAATAAGTATAATCTATGTAGCAAAGTGACGATGTTTCGAAATTGTTTGTATGTTTTTAGAACTGATATATTGGTCTGGGAGAGAGGAGCACAGGTGGCGGATAAGAAGCAACGCCGAGATCGCACTATTGTATGGTAAGCCTGATATACTCTGTGCTATTAAGAAAGGCAGGCTTAGATGGTTGGGACACGTCGAAAGAATGGAGCCCAACAGGCTGCCAAAAATAATGTTTTATGGTACACCAGGAGGAAAAAGGAAGAGGGGCAGACCCAGGCGCAGATGGATAGATGACCTGGAGGAGGATTTGCAGAGGTTGGGGATACGAAATTGGAGGAACCTGGCGAGGGACCGAGAGGAGTGGAGAAAGATGGTGGCAGAGGCCCAGGTCCTGCAAGGACTGTAGCGCCCAAGAAAAACAAACAAACATATAACATTCAATCTACTCTTCAAATATGATATTGCAATAGAAGTAGAAAATAATTAATCAATCCTAACTCTACATTAGAATTACGATAAAGGCTTATTAATGTATTACCTCCCTTTAAAATAACGATTATATTGGCTCTAATCAGTCGATTTTTTATTTAATCCATTGTAATATGTGCCATATTACAATGGATTAAATAAAAAACTAATCTACAAAAATTTAATTATTCTTTATTGCGCTTGATACATAACGAGAGAACCTGTTCTGGAATATACGTAGTTGTTAACGAATACTAAGAACTGAATCCACTCGATAATTCCTTATTTTTATTAATCTTATTACCATCCACATTCCTGATATCTTTAAAACCATTTGTGTTTAACACCTATTTTAGGCTTATAAACAACCATATAAATGAAAATTCTATAATTCTATTCCTCCAAGATTCTTTCTCATGTTTTGACCTCCAAGCCCTTTGTTGTAAGGAAGTTGGTCTAATAAGAAGGCTAGATGAGATAATTTCATAATTTCGCACGGTTTCATCAGAACCACTTTCAATCGAAATATTTTTTTGGCCTTTCTATATTCTTAATTTCCTTGAGTTTGCGTTCGTCTCTCTGCCCTAAAGATCAGATTCTTTAGGTTCAGTCCGCCTCTGAACTGTAAATCGCTCTAGATAGAAGTCACAATAAAACACGGAAACAGGTAGAGAATGAGATTTATCTTTACGACTGGTACTACATAAATTGAAGAGGAATTAGACAGATTGAACTTATCAATGTATGTAGGAAATAGAAGGCGTCGCAGAAAGAATATGTAAAAGACGAACACCGGGTATTGCAAGATAACATTGGAAAAGCGAAAGTCCATATCTAGTTTGTTTCATAGTGGTTAGCATAAGGACGTTAAGCACCAAGAATCAAATACCCCAAATAGGACAAGAAAGACTGGTTACCCTAAAGGTTACCAACCTATTTTATAGAGAAGTAAGGTTAATATACATACTAAAGAAATAGTACGAATATATGATTTTTTTTTCCTTCTAATCGATTATTTAAAACATTCTTGTAAGTTACAGTTTTTCAGTAATTGTTTCCATTTTCGCATTAGAGCCTTAATATTAGTAAAGAAATGCAATTTCATATTAAAAACTACTTTTTAAACAAATTTAAAAGTTGGGTTTAGCCAACAAATCAATGAAGGAAAAATATTTTTTGCAAGTGGCATTACCAATATATTTTTAAATTGAACTTTATTTAAATAATAGCAGACTAGAGTTCTGGTTAGCACACAAGATCTACTGCAGGACAAACACCATAGTGCCTACGGGTGTTGTACACCAGTGTTATACAGGTGGTAGGAACCGGTCTGCGTTGAAAGGGTTGCTGAGGGTGAACTAGCAATATGAACAATTTTCGCAGAGGGGTTGGATATAATGTGAGCAGAATAGGACGTGACGAAATATGCTAGGAGGCGAGCAGGTCTGCATGCAGTAGCAGTCCCATGAAATTATGGAACTAAAGAGAGATCTGAGTCTATGGCTCAGTAGGTAGGAGGAGGACATGGAACCGCAGCTTTATTTCGTGAAAACCATAAAATATCAGATAATTATCAAATATCTATCCTTGCTGGTTTAGGATAAAACAACCTAATACTGGCTAATCAGGTGGAGAAGGCACAAATTGAAAGAGATAGAGAGTGAGAAAGAGAGAGAAAGTGATTGAGAGGAGGGAGAGTTATGGAAAGAGGAATAGACTTTTTAAGAAATAATTTTATTTTAAAGCAAAAAATAAAAATAATGTAGATTTTTCCACTGCTTTTGCTAATGATGCTATCATAAATATATTGTAATAATTGTTACTATAATTATATTCGGAAAGGCCTATCGAATTTCAATACACAAAAAAGAACTGAAAAACTATGAGCATCAATACTTCTCTTAATGTTGAAACATTTCATATGTAACTTATTGTATATAAGATCAATAAGTAGGTTTTGTCCACGCTGAGCCAAAATCTGTAAATTTAAATATTTGTGAAAAACAAATGTATTTTAAAAACATCCAAAACAGTTTTAAAGCATATGTCAAGACCATTCAAACCCATTTGATTTTGAAAGAATAATTAACATTAACTTTCATTTGCTAGATTTTATTTTAAACTTTTTAGAGGACTTAAAGAAAATATATAAACATATTTGTGTATTTTTACAAATATATAGGATACTTGTATTTAATATTTTTCCGAGTCATATTGAAATTATTTAACTTTTAATTTAATAAATTATTTTTTTCAGGATCAAATACTTTATAGTTTTACAATGCTTATGAAAATGTCAAAATTTTTTAATGAAATAGGAATAAATAACTTTTACAACCCATTTTGGCCCAGGGTTGGCCAAGTCTATTAGCCTGTATAAGATAAGATTTCCTTTTCCTCTTTCATCTTATTATTACTAGTTAAAACTGTATACAATATATATTTACATCTAGGAAATGTTTGGTAAATTATTTCAGTAACATGACAATAACATGTAAAGCAACCACTCTTGGTAGTACTTTAAAAAAAGGTTCTGTATTAGAAGGTCCTGAGGCCTTCTTCTTTTCACACGCCGCAAATGGTAATCAGGAATAGAATAGAAAGTAAGGTAAGAGACTAGTGAGTTTGAGTGGTAATGGAGTTTACTATGGAAAGATAGGTATCTGGTTTGAACTATAAAATAAATCAAATTTACATGGGTGATTTAATTTTATTTTGGGTTTTCCCTAATTTTATAAAAGAGTCTAATTTTCATTTATTTTGTATTTATAATATTTAGAAATTTAATTTTCTTTTTTTTTCTTATTTCTAAATCACTCATACCTAGTTTATTGCTATCAAGAAGGCATATAATGCATACCAAAACCTACATATTAAACTTAAAACTTACATTTTTCTTGGTAGGTTCAACTACCATAGTCCAATAGAAATATTAATATTAGTCATCTAAGACATACCAGACTAAAACTAAAAGAACTGCTCATCGTTTTCGACTTCTTAAACATTTATTGGACAAACTTTAAAAACTTCCGATGAATTACAAGATACTTATTTGCACGACAGTAATTAAACCTTTTTGGACATTCGGAGTTGAAGTTTGAGACTCTACTATACCATCCAATTCATCTCATACCCAATCCTTACAATCCAAAGTCTATCGAAAAATTCTCAATGCTCCTTACATTGTCACAAAATAACCTATCTATAAAGATATTAATGTAACGTACGTTACTGATTACACTACATAAAAATACTCCCTTAAACAAAAATGTTGTTATATTATGTTTTGAAGTGTGCTGAACACGAACCCAAAGTCAGAAAATCTCAATCAGGCACCATTTTTGGTCATTGTGTCTAAGCTCGAAAAATGAGGTTTTTCGTCTTTTTTTTTCATTGAAATCTCATCAAAAAATTAAAAAAACTTTATAATGTACTTTAAAAAAATGAAAAATTTTAGTAGCATAAGAATTAGGATTTGTTGGATAAATGACATTGTTGAAGAATTGATTTTATCATATAAGGCCATGGGTTGCATCATGCCCTCAAAAATTCATTTTTTGCATTCCCGTTTGAATTTCTTCCCTCCCAGCTTGGGAGCAGTGTTAGATAAGTATGGAGAACGATTTTATCAAAAGATAGTCCAGATGGAAAAAGGTATAACGGTGAATGCTATTATTATCACAACTGTTGGATACTACAACATGAGACACGTGATGTAGAATACAAAAGGAAAATATACTACACATTAATTGAATGGGTCCGCCGAAAAACGGTCTAAGCGAGAAACATAAAATTTTAAGTAATCAATGAAAGAAAATCATAACCTAAAGTTTTTGTTAGTGTTGTAGGTTAGATTTTATATTCAAATATTAATTTGTTATATTTACATGTATAATATTTTGTTATAATAAATATTATTTTGTTATAATATATAATTTTGTTATAATATTTTATTTTACATGTATAATAACATAATGGAGTACTATATCATACTAAGACGTACTATTATAAATTTTTAAAATTTTAAAATCGCCACTTCGGAAAATTTGTCGCTTAGAACTTTTTCGGCGGAGCCATTCAATTGTATTCAGTATTAAATATTATTATTTTATATATTACTGTTATTAACCAGTATATATGAAAAAAATTGGTTTATCAGTTGTTTTTTATTAAACAACCTCCAATCCCTAAAAAATGGTGCTTGCTAAATTTTTTTTTACTATTGATTCGAATTCAGCACACTTGTAAATATAAAAATCACAAAAAATGTTCATGGGAGAAAAAAAAAACAACTGCTATTTCAGGTTTTTTAAAATAACGTCTAATTTCTCAAAAATGGTGCTAGTTAGAATTTGTTTGCCTCAAGATTGGAATTCAGCACGCATACAAATATAAAAATCAGGAACAATTTCTCAATGGAGCGAAGTTTTTCTTTTTTTTTGGCAGAACTGTGTTATTAGCCCAAACCAGATAACAGTCCTTTCATAGTTAACTCCATAACCATACAAATCCACTAGAATCTCAACTTGCTTTCCATTCTATTTCAGATAATCCTTTGAGGCATCTGAAAAGAGGATGGCCTAGTAACCTTCTAATGTAGAACTTTTATTGAACTACCGAAGAGTAGTAGCTTTACAAGTAATTGACATGTCACTGCGAGCATTATCTTCACATTAACAAGGTGTATTTTTATTTATTGAATACAGTTAGGCTTATTTATATTGAATTTTGTCTAATGAAATGCTCCATATTTATATTACTGCTTGTTTCACATGAATTTTTATTTCAGTATTAAAATAGACTTAAAGAAATAAAGAGAAGAAGACTAAATAACAATTACTATCCAGATATTTTAGCTATGATGGATGGATACATGGACACCTCTCTACTCGCCGCCCGGCGGTCTCACAGCCCTGCTCCCACCCTCAGATTTATCGCCGGGCTCTCGAAGGTATTGTTCCAGTTTTCTTTTATTTTTTTCTCTCTATAAACATTTACATATTTTTTGTTTGCTTTTTCGTCCGAGGGGCCGGTTCGCTTTCAAGTGGACCCCTAATTGAGGAAGTGGTAGGGATAGGATAAACCAAATTTATGTCCTAGCTTCTTCAAGAAATTTTTCAAAAAAGAGAAACCAACTCTGGGAGATTCGGATTTTTTAAAATGATCATTTACCTTTTCCCTTGTGATAGAACATAACTAAGACATCTAGTCGTATTGATGAATAGCCTAGGCGAGATTAAAAGGTCTTTAAGGAAGTCTAGGGAATGTCGAAGGAATTCTGTCGATTCCAGCATTTTTCTCTCTTACTGAATAGAACAGCTGACACAACAATAAATACAGAATCGGTGAGCACATCCAGGAATATTTTCACTTCTTATCAATACTGTTAACCTGATTGATTCTCACAATTATAATAAAAAGTAATCTAGACAATTAAATTTATAACTGATTGGAATAATTAATAACACAATATACTACCAATCATTAGGTATTGTCCACCCTTACCTAAAATTGGCAAAATTAAAAGTTTGTGAAAAACGAATAGATTTTTAATTGCAGTTTTAAAGAGTACGTCAAGACATTTTGTTTTAAAAGAATATTATTTAAAATTAAGGTTTCAATACTTGATTAGTTTTATTTTCATTTTTTCTTCAAGTGAAGAGTAGACTTAAAAGAAAATTTTTATGTAAAATTTATATACTTAAAAAACTGTAATTTTTAAAATCAATCTGTTATTCACAAAAATATAAACTTTCGGATTTACCAAATTTGGCTACGTGTTAGCCTAATCTCTTAGCCAGTAGTGTGTAATAGGTACCTAATTACTCTAAACAAAAAATTAAAAAATAAGAATAAGATGGTTCTAAATAACAACAGAGAAAATGTCAAAAAAAAAAAAAAAAAACTTCATTGAAATTAGGAATAAAAGATTGAAATTTAGGCTCGTTTCGAACTGCTTTAAGATCTATTTGCAAAATGTTCTATTTTTCCAATTAATTATTTAAGCCTTATTCATGTGGCAGTATTAAAGCTCTTTGAATACAAGGAGTTGATCATTGGGACTCTACTAAACTATTAATTGATCTGGTATTCCATTCCTACAATCCATATATTCATGTACCTGTGAGTTCTCAATGCTCTTTTGACACCAATTAACTTATCCATAAGGTTTTTGTATTGTAATAATGGTCCCGACCTCTAATATAGAATTCCCAAGTGATATGAATGGGCACTTCAATAAGTTCCACAGATGAGTGTTACCAATGGTTGGTATAAATCAATGTCATCTCATAGAGTTATAAATTCAATAATATTTTATTTGAATTTCATTCAAAAATAATATAAGGAGGATTTGATAGAGCATTATTAGTATTAGGTAGTGGAAGATTTATTTTTCTTTTGTAAATATAATAATATTTGACAACAATGATTATTAAAGCATAAGCATTAAATAATTATAACAGCAATAATAATAATTATCAGTATTAATTGTACTTTATAAACTATTAAATCCGTTTTGGTCGGATTAAATAGTTTAAAAAGCGGTTTTTCTTTGAGACAGGTGTGTGAAAAGACATACGCTTCATCATCTCTATATCTCTTCAGCAGGCATACGATCGGGTCGATTGAATGAAATTTCTAGATGATTTATAGAAATTCGAACTTCCAAAGAAGATAGTACCTTTGATTAGAATAATGATAGATGGTTGTAAATCATGTAGATCAAAAAACAAGAATCATTTGGAGAGGAGTTCAAAGTTAATAATGGACTTTAGCAAGGTGATTCCCAGGCACCAACTCTGTTTAACTTGTCCATGGAGGGAGCAATGCGAGGAACTAGAACCAATCCTGGAGGCACTATAAATAATAGATACACACAGATATTGTCCTACGCAGACAATGCTCACCTGCTTGCACTGCATGGAGGGTTAGAGGGGTTGGAGCGTGAAGATAGTAGTAGAGGTCTCCAAATCAGCGAGAAGAAGACAAGATATATGAGGAGTGCTCAGTACCACCACTTATGCTATCAAATACGGTTAAAATAAATGGCCATAATTTCCCAGTTTGCAAGGCTTTCAAATATCTTGGATCACTGGTCGGCGAGATTAAAGAACTCTTAAAGGAAATTGAGGCAATGATAGCCTCTGGAAATCGTTGCCTTTTCGTAATCATCAACGTTTAAAAATTCAAAGACCTCTCTTTGAGCGCTAAATTGACCATTTATAAGACCATCGGACATCCAGTTGTCACTTATGGAAGCGACCCTGGACCCTAACAAGAAAAATGGAAAAAGCTTTGTATTTGGGAAAGGAAAGTTCTACGGAAAATATATAGACCTACCTACTCCGAGGGATATTGGAGAATTAGGGCTAATGAGGAATTGAGAAACTTCTATGGCCAGCCAAATATTGTGAACTTTATAAAAAGGGAAGGATGAGGTGGCTCGGCCATGTAGAACGGATGGGAAATTACCGCCTCCCAAGAAAACTAGTTTATGAATAGCCTGGAGGAGCTCGTAAACGAACGACGTGGTTGGATGACATAGAGAAGGACTTGAAACAATTAGAAGACAGAAAATGGAAGTACTTTGCTGCGGATAGACCAGCTTGGCAAGCAGTTTGTGACAAGGCCCTTGTCCTAGTTAGCAGTAGTGCCACAGATATATAAACTATTAAATGAATGAATTAAATTAAACTATTTTATATAAATAATACTTACAATTAGATATAACTTTTCTGTCATTCTCAACAGAGACCAGAGCTTATTTATTATTTTTAAAAACGATATTATTTCATTGTGTCATTCAGGATTCAAAACGTATCCAGTATATCCATACATATCTCTCATAAGATCCTGTACAAAAACAGTTCTCGGTTCCAGCGATAGTGACTAGAAACGGTGCCGACCCGAGGAGGTAGAGACGACCCCCGGTGGCGCGGTAGATTGTATGTAAAACACCCAGACCACGGCAACCTCACGCTCAGTCTTAATGAGATACCGTCATCATTCTTTCCAGTCGATGTTTGATCCTTCGTCCTTACACGCCTGTCTGGAAGGATGTGTGGCCCGAAGGGGGCAGGGCATGACCCAAGAAGAAGTATGTTATTAGGACTTAAATAAAAATAAATAGAGGAACTTAAATAAAAAGAATTTTTACTAGGTAGAGGTGTAGTTCACGGCAACATGAAATTCATGTAAAAATTTCGGCTAAACTATTATATTATAGAATAAAATGTTCCACCGTTTAGATAGTATTTTTTTTTTAATCTCAAAAACATAAAACCTCTTGATGATCTCATTCTATATTACAAAACGGTTTTCAACAACAAAATGAACTCAGAAGTAAATGGTAATGTCATAACTTGTAAACTTTCAGTCATTGAATGACATTAACATAAGTAATGATGAATTTTAAGGTACGTTTGAATTTTAGTTATTCAAACTAATTTATGAAATAATAATATAAATTAGAAAGATTCAGATATTTTAGAATGAATGCTAAAGAATTTCTAACAATTATGTATACTTTAACGGAATATCTGTTTCCCATTGAACTAAATACGGTTTACATATAAAATAATCACTAAATTAACCTACCTCTTTAATCATACTCCTACTCTCAAAAATATCTAATCTCGATAATAGATTACTTATCCGATCTCTTCCTCGAATTCCGGGTTTAAAAATTGATTAACAACCCTATATCCTATTTTACTACAGTAAAATATCTTTGTAAAAATTATATTGTTGACTTTATTTTATAGAAAAGATGATATGGGATAATCTCAGGTGTAGTAAAATACACGTCCAAGTTTAGAAAACTTTAGACTTAGTGCCAAAGTTTCGACCTGCCTTGCTGATATTCTTCAGAGAGATGTCAGGCTGGAGACAATAAAAACAATCACAATATCTTGTATTATACCAAGATCTTATATTAATTAATACCAACCAAGACCAATCGTAAATTCTATATCTCAAACCCTTCCTCATAGCACTCTTAAACTCCTTGTTCCACCTTATATTTCCTCACTTCGATTGTTTAGTGTTTAGTCTCCTGAGGACGTATACGTAACCAATTTATGCCAAATTAAATTGGAACCATCCCTCCCTCTGTTGACAATATTTCCTCAGTTTCATCCTATACTAAACTGTTTCTACACAATTTCTTCATGTTACCTTGGCATCTCTCCGAAATAAATTATCTATATTCTCCAGAACCTCTAGAGTACTTTCGATATATACCAGGTTCCTATAGATATAAAGCGTAAATCCCTGTTAATCTGCATTTTAATTCTATAGAATTCTCTCCCTCACATCATTCATCAAGCTTTTTGAGAACTTTTATATTCTCTCTTTTCCATCACTTCCTGACCATTAAGGAAAATTATTTTCTTCAGTATTTTTTTAAAAGTATATTCTTATTTATTATTTGTACTTAATCAATATTGTATGAATATGTGTCATTGTTTTAGGAAATTTCATCGAATAATACAGAATTTTTCATTTAATATCATTCTACAAAAAAACTAGCCAATATAATAGAAATAAATTTTGAAAATTGTATGTGCAAGAGTTAAATCTCAAAACAATTGCTCTAAAAGTGAGTTTAAGAAGTTTAAATGAAGTAAAAGGAAATTAATGAAATGGTAAAGGAGGATATGAGGGTGGCAAATGTCCATTGGAATTCAATGTGGGACAGAGACCAATTTCGGACAGTGGTCAGCGGGATCAAATTTCCGGAAATGGCCAAGACACAAGTTAACAGACGGTGGTCAGATGAAAGAAGAAAGCATCAGGCAGAAGTAATGAAGAGATACTGGAGAGAGAGGAAGAGCAAGAAATAAATTGTTGAGCGTGGTCCACCGATGGCCGAACTCGTAAGAAGAAGAAGAAAAGAAAATAATATTTGTTTTCTTTTTTTTCTATGTCTCAATGAGGTTTAATGTCTACATACAGTTATAAGTGATCTAAAAATAGATAACAAAAAATAGGAGAAATTTTTAAAATATTTAGAATTCTTGATGGAAACACATTATATAGCAATGAGAACAGTGGACAGTGGAATGGGGACGGAGTAGAAACCAGTAGATATTTTAAAAATGTGAAAGAAGGAAAGAATTCGGAAGGAGATTAAAATGGAAAAAAAATAGAACATCTTCATTACTTTCTATTTTTATTTCTAAGACAACCAAGATTAGGAGAAGTATTACTTAAGAGAAGTAATCGATCTGTCAGGCCAAAGTTATCAATTGTGTTATATTAGCGTCAATCTCAAGCCCCATCTCTCAGTTCATAACCTTACATTTCATATCTTTACCCATATCATGAAAAAAAGGGTTTTCTCTAAAAGATAAGTATAAATTTTTGAAAATTATTTCATGATGTTAAGTTAGTTTTCGTATTCTAATAAGTTAACATTTGTATTATGAGTTTTCCTTAAGATTACAAATATTTACTTACACATAATGGGTACAACAAGGTACGTTCCAACGAATATGGAGTGTTGTTAATCAAACATACGATTGTTAATCTCTTGAAAATACATATTGTGTTTTACTTACCATGTAGCATTGGTACAGTTCTGAATAATATTCTATTTAAGGCAATAGAATGCTTAAATGTCTAAAGCAACGAAAATATAGACTAAATATCGATGGTTGTTGAGAAAAAGTGGATATCACATTACCTCGAAAAGGAGTTAACTATCATTAAAGTAAGATTTTTAATATCTTATGTAAAATTGGTGAAGTTATGCTTCTGAATATTAAAGCATCTAGTTGGGCGCAAATGATATTTTTCAAGCGATAACAGGATTTAGGAAAACGCTCAAAAATGACCAAGTGTAAAGTGATTAATTTTGACTTATCCACTTCTTCACGACATCCTGGGTATATTAAATACTTTTTTTAAAAATTGTAATGAGGATTATAAAAAATATATCTATTTGTATTTATTAACTTAACATATTTTAAAATGATTTTTATAGTAACAGTCTGTGAGCTACATTGGATTAAGAAGGGCCTTACTGAACTTACTGCTCGATTAGCTGAGAAAGAAAACAATGACAAAGGTGATACATGGAACAAATCGCATGAGAAGACCTCAACGTCGGTGAAGTGACTATGTAATGACCGTGAAGCTGGGCGGGAAAAACGATCATTAACCCAAAGAACGTATTACAGCATAAAATAATAAGACACATAGTTCCAACATTGCTATCTATTTAAATAAAAATACCCATGAATTCAACAAAGATACGGGAGTATAACTAATACATCAAGTAGAAAATAGTATAAAATTAAATCTTTATGAATCATTAGAAATAATAGAATTGTTTAAAACCAACCCAGATTTTTGTTTAAATAGCCAAATAACAATTCCAAAAGTACTATTTTAAATTTGTTCCCAGCAGGAACGGAAAAACCAACCAGTCATAGGTAAAATTGAAAGGTTTAACCAACGTTTAAACCTGCTGACCCTTTCGCATCTCTACAACCAGCTCCTGTATCTTTTAAAAGTGGTTTTCATTTTGCATCCTTACATGTTTGATTTCTTGTCTTACATTTTAAAACCAATTTAATATATGTAGAAAAGTGCTTATGTTTTTTTGTATGTTTTAGAACTGATTATGAAATTTAACGTACAAAACTAGTTTTTAAATAAAACAGAATTCCAATAGAAGCGGCAATTAATTCATCATTACTAAGTGAAGATGTGACTGTTGGTGATGCTAGATCCTTGCCGGGTGTGAAGATCTGGATGGCAGCAGAATCATGGCATCATGGCAGAACATAGAACAGAATCATCACATTTTACATTCTTATACATAATATTATAAAAAATTCACAGAAAGAAAAAAAAAAAATTATTTATGTAATGCGCATAATCCATTCGCAAATAACCTTCTTGTGCTCAGGATCCCCTGGAGACGTCAAGCACACATTGTTTTTATTAAATTGTTTTACTGGTTACTTGATAGCAAACACATTACGGTCGAAATTTTGATTAACCCTACGTCCAATATTTATTACATGTTTTATATAGTATTCCTTATTTATATTATATAATATTGGATGTTCAACTTCCAATGTCGAACGATTACTTTCTCAAGCCAGAGCTGAAAGTAGATTGAAATTCCTCTCTCTCTCCTCTCTAAAGATGTCTGATAGCTCTTGTTTCTGCGAGCCATCCTGGAAATATTTTATAGCTTAGCATTCCAGTAGAGATATTGCCTTACTCGATGTATTATACTCTTATCGATCAAGTCACTCATGGCTATGTCTCCCCAAGAAAAGAAATTTCATTTTAAACGCATTGGGTAAAGTATAAATGTATTTACTGCCTTCTTGATGAGCTTACAGAGTAAGTGATAGACATTCTATTAGCATCTTCAACCATTCCTACCTTTTTGTACAAGAGTTCTCCTATCAGCGAAAGTATTCCTACTAAGGAATTCTGCGAAAGGTAATCAACTACAATAAGTGTTGGAACAATAAGTCACAATACAAATTTAAATTGTTTCTGTCTGAGGTTTAGTAGTGCTTGTTGTGCCGACAATGGGAAACAACATTGAAGATACTTTTATCATAAATTGGTTACACGTTTTGTAGGCCTAATTTTTTTTCTTTTAGAAGAGAGGTGGCAAAATTATGTTGTTTTTCTCTAAGACAATACACTCGGGACTCGATCAACATAGCCTTCTATTTTTTGACACGGTTATGTCTTTTGGCTGGGCGTATAGAGTTTTCTTGTTGGAAATTTTCCCCCGTTTCAAAGGCAACATTTTGACACGCTCTATCTAGCACAGTTGGTTTATCTTGGATCTAACATTTGACGGCAGTTTCCTGCTAGAAGCTTGGACATGTTCATGCTCTATTGTTTGTCAGGGAGAAATTGATTCTTTTATTTCTTCATTTCATGTTAAGTATTATGTATCAATTTTTTTTCATAAAACATTCGATTGCTGAACAAGACATTAGGCAATCTTTGTACGAGTAATAGTTCTACTAGGAAACGAATTGTTAACAATGTCTCATGAAGAAAAATTTGCCGGGTTGGAAAAGGCACTTTAATATCTGGAAGGCAGAACTAATGTAATACCGTTCGATTTGATGGTTTTAAAACAATAGAGAGATCATCTCGGCAGATGGAATGTCGACAATTAATTTTTCAATCCATAACCTTTTTGATTTATATGTGTAATTATGTTACTTATGTATGTTGTTTAAAAAGAAGGGAAGAGCATTCCATCCACCTTTCGACTCATGAATTCAAAACGGTGGAATCCTTCTAATACTTAGGCACGACGGTGACAAGCAAAAATGAAATACTTTCTGAAATAAAAACAAGAATAGCAGCCGGAAGCAGGTGCATGTTTTCCCTACAAAAAACTGTTAAAATTTCGGAACCTATCAAGAAAAGCAAATATAATTATTTATAAGACGGTGATCCGACCCATTGTAACCTACGGCTGTGAGACATGGGCCCTCACCAAGGAAACGGAAAGAGTCCTTTTGGTGTGGGAGAAAAAAGTATTAAGGCAGATTTTTGGTCCGATTTCCGACTCTATAGTCACTTACGCCAAAAAAGGAAGATTAAAGTGTCTCGGTCACGTTGAAAGAATGCCAGAACAAAGAGTTCTCAGGAGAATGCTATACGGCAGACCTGACGGACAACGACTAAGAGGGAGGCCGAGGGTGACGTGGCTACAAAATGTCGAAAAGATCTCCAAGAAATGGGAATCAGAAGATGGAAAACTAAAGCAAAGGATCAGCAGGAGTGGCTACGAATTGTGGAGGAGGCCAAAGTTCTTCAAGAGCTATAGAGCCCTTAAATAAATAAAAAAAATAAAATAAATACATAAATGTATGTTGTTATTGCATACATTTTTATATTAAATAGAAATATGTGTTATGGAGATTGTCCTACGTTATTTATTATTTAAGTATTTCCCCTAGTTTTTTGAGGTTTCGGTTATCCGAGCCAATCTGGGTCCCAACTATATCAGTTAAGCGAGTCCCAAGTGTAACTAAAGCTATAGCAATCAAAAGAATAGAATAGTATCAAGGTGCAAATGGAAACAATTCATTTTTGGTCACACTAAAACATTGATTTTGGCTTTATTAAAATCAAACTGCCAAGGAACCTATGATACTGTAAAAACTGAGAATCATCAATTTTAACTCACTTCTGTAGCAACTGGTTTGTGATTAGCTGTAAATATATTGAACTAACTCAAAATCTTGAAACACATTGCTCATCATTCAACACCACAGGCTACACAAACATTCTTTTGTCAAGAGACATCAGCATGTACCTAATTCAAAATATACTCCTAATTTTGGAATGATCAAAATGTCTTTTGAGGAAGAATAGCACAGCCTATACTAATATCTCTTATTTTTCATTTTATTCTTATCTCTGTTTGTTTCATTTAATTCATTTTATGATTCTGTACATAAATTTATTGAATTATCTATACTCATAATACTTATATTGTCCCTTAAAATTATTTATAGGAACGGAATTTTGCCTTCAAAGACTTACAGAATTTATATGTATATATGTATTATATTTATATGTTTATTATTATTATTATTATTGTTATTATTGTTATACATTCCTAGATTCCCTCCTATCCAGCCTGTAATGGGGATGGTGAAGAATGTCCTTTGGAACCGTCCGCTACAGAGAAATTGGTCACTTTTACTTTTATAGGACCGCATTCCACCGCCCCTAATCAACGTCCAAAAACACATCAAAAGATTCTTTGCTTTTCTACACTAAAATTTAGGATAATTGTAGCTAATTTATACAATCTACATAATTATTAATTGCAAATTAAAAGAAATATGCATCACAATATAGATAAATGATTTTCATAGTGTCTTCTAAAATGCTTTATTTCAGATAAAAATCTTGTATGGTAGTATAACGGAATTATATCTACTACTAATATACACACACACACACATATATATATATATATATATATATATATATATATATATAGAGAGAGAGAGAGAGAGAGAGAGAGAGATGCTAATATATATATCGAATATATATATATATATATATATATATATATATATATATATATATATATATATATATATATATATATATATATATATATATATATATATATCGAAGCCATGCTAATATAATATAGGAGTGAGCAGTTCTAATCATTCTTTAAAGTAGTGTGGATGCAGCGTGAGTTATTGTGCAAATTAGTGTTCATTCAGTGCTGCAAACGTTTGAGAAGTATATAAAATCGTTTTTTTCATGTTCTTATTTTCAGTTAAAAGTAATTTCAAAGTGAAATCAGGTAAGCGAAGGTCTTAAGCTACTTTTCGAAGCACACCTTTAGTCACTCACGCTTTTAGGTTACATGTGAGTGGCCATATTTTTCAGGTGGGATTGGTGTAAATATGGGCTCCCATTTCCCTGGGAACTTCAAGTGTAATTTCTGCGTTTGACATATCTCCTGTCCCCAACATTAAGTAGAGAACCGCTACTCGTGGATCAAAAGCAGCTAGGTCCAGCCTCACCACCGGATCTCCATACAAGGATCAGTTTATCAAGTCGCTTGACAAAAGTGATTTCAAAAAGACATCCTTGAGGTTTCCCGGGGTAAGAAACCGGCTAGGGGGCAGGGATGGAAAGACGAAAAGCCAAATTTCTCATGCAAAATACGATTCATCATCGGACTCGTCTGACTACAATGGCCCTCTTCTTGTAGACAGCGATGATGATACCAATCTGGATGTCAACGTTAGGGATAAACCAGACTCAAGCGATGCATCTTTTGCGATGGAAAGTTAATGTGGGTAAATTTAGATTGTGCCGGGGCTAAAAGAGCCAGTTATGTTTCGATTTCTATAAAACACTTTTTTCATGTAATAAATAAATTATCAAACTTGGTAAAAACTGTTAATATCACATCTTATTTCTGGAGGAATAAAAGATAATAGATTGTTTTGCATAGGATTTGTCCAGCCACCAAACACCATTAGACGCACATTGGGACCTCAATGTAAAACGATAAATCCATTTTAATAGATGGTAAAGAAAATGTAAAGCAAATGATTAAATTGAAGGTAGAGATTTTATTCGGCAAACCGAATGATTCAAGAAGAATGCTGAAGGGGAGTAAGCGAGACTATTTTATGGAGGAGGACGACCCTTTTGGGAAAGGCTAGCGGGCCAAGTATCTATCCTTGCCTGTTGAGAAAATAAAAAGAGTACTTTAACAAATAACGTTTATTTTCATCTTAATCACATGAAAAAGATGCATCGCTTGGTAAATAACAAGAAATGTAATAAGAGGTACAGACAAGGATGGAGAAGAAGGATTCGGATGAGACGTTTAGAAAAATGTTTATGTAACATAAATTCATTTTTTTTTTAAATTTTATGGATACTAATGAATGACAATGGAATTATTTGTATTATAGTCTGCAAAGTATTTTTTAACTATTGATAGCATCCTAGTTACGCTGTTTTTGAATCTTCTGAATAGTTTTACGAATTGCACATATTCCATTTTGAATGATGAAGCCTCAAATGATCTAACCGTATTTAGCCTGACATTGTCACTTTATAATGCGAAGCTTTGATTTGTTCTCGTTTTCCTTGGAAATGTTTCGGACAAGTTTATGTAATTATCGTCCATATTCTGTAAGTCGCCAATGCGTTTATCTTGCCTTTAGGGATGATACATAAAAATGTTATAATGTGCGAAATAGGGGGTCAAACGTTAGAAGTCAGATTTTGCAAGCAGGATATTTGGTTATGGTCAGGTGCAATGTTTTATGGTTATTCATTTTTAGGTTCCGTAAACTGCGTGTTGGCCAGAAGCACCATCTTGTAGTTCCGAATTTACTGTTATATGAGATTAATGATTTGGCAATGTTTTAGGAACTTCATAGCATCGGATTGATTGATTTTGAAGGACTGTCTTTAGTTCCTTATAGGAAAAAGGAGTTGATGCTACGGGGTGTAGACCACACTTGCTGAATATGTGCTACACTGATAGAGGGGCGTGGCATCTTGAGCCCATAGGCTGTGATGTATCTTGGAGTAGATGCTGATGCGTGAGTGTAGTGTGCCCGATGTGCAGCCAAGTCATAACCACTGAAACAAAAGAAGGTGCGGTCTTTAAAGCGTGCAAAGCAGTGCCTGGCCGCACCATAGGATTGTTCCCATATTAATAAATAGTCCTCAAAAAAGTATGTAGAAATAAAAGAATTTAAATAAAGAGTTTTATTGGCAGTTCATACATAAATCCCATATGTTGAACCCACCGCTGCCAAAACCCCGCCTGCCTGAAAAGGCTAGGTAAGGGGAAAAAAAGAAAAAAGTCATAACCACTCACTGCAGCATCAGGAGAGATCTTATTTATTCTGTTTGTTTTTGTTTGTTAGGTAGTTTTTATAAATGCAAAGCTCAGAACCTATGTAAATAAAGGTTGTTGTAGTAGGAACGATGAGGATGTTCAAGGCGGATACTCAATGCTTAATTTCATCTGCTCATCGGCTATTTACTTTACAGAGTAATTAAAATGTATTTTTATTTTTTCATTCCATATTTATAAGGTGGGATTATAATTACTCCAAAACCTCTCGCCTGTAATTGGGACAGTCTCTGTGTGTCACAGTAGTCATCCTACATGCTCCAAGGAGCATAACAGAAGATCTAATATCTAGCTAGGGTTGTATAAAAGTCCGTTTGGTTAGAGTCAGTCAATGATTTTCTGAATTAGAATATCTAAGAACTGTGATTTCCACTCCTGCGTTTTAATATTACCCTAGGTTATCGAAACGAGCGAAATGGAAAGTTGACCTTGGAGAAAGGGAAAATCATCCCTTGCATTATCCAACAACTATCCGATGCACCACCCCTCATAAGCTTGCACTCTGATTGGACGATAAATAGCCAATGAGGATTGGAGAGGAGGAGAAGGGACGAATGGGATGGAGGGATGTGGGTCAGAAGGTCCGGGGAGGGGGCGTGGGAACTCGGAGGCTGACGCCCTGGCGACCTTGGCTACCGCCATCCTCACCTGCCATTGGCCAACTCTCGCTCAATCATTATCTCCATTCTTCAATCTCAAGGGGATTTATCGGCCCTGTCCTCCAGCTTCAGAATGAATTATTTACCAAGATGTATCAATAACAATTAGCAGTTATGTATTTTTATGGTTTCTCACGGTTTTATTTAATTTAGCATTGGAATGTTTGTGAACGAATCATTAATTTGTACCAAATAGGTATTATATCCGCTCGTAATTGGACGTTCCAAGTTGATCTTGTTAGACAATGGTGTGGAACATATTAAATTAAACAAAGAAAAGCTGATATAAACCAAAGAATCAGGTTTGGAAATAAAAACAAATCATTTAAACTGTAGAGCCAACAGCAATGATAATGGCATTGTTTTTGGGTCCATAAAAAAGTTTGAGTATTTGGGCTTTAGTGTCAAACTTAAAAAAAATAATGTCTAGTTTAAATCTTAGAAATGAATCTTATTTAACTGTAATTGAACAGGTTTGACTCAACAAATCTAAAAGGGTTTAGAAAAAAAGTAAACATCCTACTGTTCTTTACGTGTTTGCGTAAATTTGAAGAATACTTTAATGGTAGAAAAACGAATGTAAAAGCCCTGACAAATTTAGTGGTACCAAACAATAGTCCAGAAACAGTTTACATGTATGTTACATGCAAAAGATTAAGTAGTTTTGATTTTTTTTTTATGCTGCTAGTGCTGTACTTCTGTACTATGATCTATGTTTTGTACATTGTTGCGCCACCACAGGCTAATTGGTAGCGTCAAAGATTCGAAAAGAAAAACCTCTTAGATTTACAAGTTGCAACTAGATTTTTTTACAATTTGAGCCAGAAATGAGCTTTGTATCTTAACGGTGATTGAGAAATGGGCTTTCAAATTTTCGGTATTTTCTTAAAAAGTGGGGGTTATTGTGATTTTTGGCTCTATACTTCCCAAACAAAGACTTTTAGAGCAAATATCAATAGGACAAATTTAAAAATTTAGTAAGCTTCCTTTAAACAAAGCACAATATAGTGCTACTACATACAATTCTTCTATTGATAAATAGCTAGCTAAAAAAATATTTATATAAACATGTTTACAACTGGTAAATTTTCTTTTGGCTCGACCGTATTTACTATTTAAAGTCATAAATAGGAGGATTTCATTAGGATTCTGTAGATGGAGGTATGGAGAAAGAGAATAGTGGAGTCAAGCACTAATATAAGTATCATGTTTGAGTTAAAGTATATTTTCAATATTGATGCTATAAATGACTATTTTTTTCGATTTAGTGTCTTAATTTATTATTTCCTTGTTTTTTAATCATCCAAAAAGCATCATTTTTTTATGTATCATATAAATACATTGCAACTTATGATTCACATCTGTTTCTATTTGTATTCAATTTGGGTTCGTTCTCAAACCAAAAATTTCTAAACGATTATACAGTCACGGTGATGGGGTACTCAGTTAGTGGATCACCTACTCGAGTATCTAACTTGTTATTTAAATTTCTTTAAATGTTTCATTTAAGGAGATTAATATCAGTTATTATATTAAAAAGGCATAACTCCCCATTTGCTTTATTCATTTAACTACATGTTTCAGAGCTTGTCATGTTGCTCCATCTTCTGGTTCTAACACTGTGATATTCTCACTTGGTCATCTCTTCTACACATTGTAGAATAAATAGCTGACCAAGTGAGAATATCACAGTGTTAGAACCTGAAGATGGAGCAACATGACAAGCTCTGAAACATGTAGTTAAATGAATAAAGCAAATGGGGAGTTATGCCTTTTTAATATAATAATTGTTACTTAAAACTAATTTTGCACCTTCAAGGATGCCCAAATTCCATTATGAAATTTTCGAAAAATTTTAATTGTACTTGGAGAGATATTGTAAGTATCGCTCATCGATGTTTCTTTCAACAAATTAGAAATATTTGACAGCTCCAATATCGGGTTTAAAAATAGTTATATTGAGGGAAATGTAACAGATTAACCCTTAACAGTCAAATCATTAGTATCAAAACTATGTTTGTACATCTACAATTTATGCCATAATTATAGAAACATAAATGATGCAGTCATTAGAAATCATAAATCATATAGTTGTTTATTTTTAGAATATTTCCCCTGGAATCGAATGGCCTATAATGACGGGTGCATATTTCTGCAAATTATCCAGAAACCTGCAATTTTATGTAAATTAGTTGCACTTACTGCCAGGGCCTCTAAGGTTACAACCTGATATGTAATAAGTTGTATAACTATCCATCTTCTTATCACCTCATCGTAATACGATCAGCTGATTTCCTCATGACTCAGGAAAATAGTGTTTTGTTCAAAGCTGCCTTATTGATAATTGAAAACTGAACTTAAGTTATTTCTAGTCTCACGTATATCAGTTGGTAAATAGAAGCAGACAAAATGAGGCAGAGACCTATCACGTTGAGTAAGTTTATAATTGAAGTAGGATATACTATCTATTATCCACGTTAATGTGATTTTGGGTTCTTAGATAGGCACAACTTTGATCGGTTATTTCACTGGTAAAAAAAGTCCTTGGAATAGTCCAATATAAGAAAAATTATTAGAAATTCTAACTTTAGTTTACGATTCTCCCCGAATGATCCAGAATATAGAGATTCGATGAAGTTAAATAAAATAAAATTTCATTCCTTGTCGCCAACGGTGAGGCTGGCGTGCAGGCATGCGGAGATATTTACACTCGTCCCTGGCCACAACATCCCATCAAGAGCATCTTCACAAATGATATGGCAACTTAACATTAGTCTGTTGTGAGCATATCGCGTGCTCTCTTAGGAATTATATTTACTATTTATAATTAAAATCTATAAATAAAACAAGAAATTACGCATGTTTCAAAAAAGAAGATTTACAACTTCGGTATTCGAAGATGATACGGACTTTTCGGAGTGGGATGGAATTTTCTCTAATTTAATTCCTGCTATTTTGTTGAATGAAATTTATTTTATTATAAGCCACATAAATGTTGCCAAAGAGGTAGTTTAAGGAATGTAGAGAGAAAGATAATTTCGCATGATTTAGGAACAGATAAGTAAAGATCTAGAGAGGAAGATAATTCTATAGCATTGAGAAGAATTTATCATATGTCTGAAGATCTGTCGATGGAATATAGATGGAATCTTTTAGAAAGATGGGCTCAGATAGTATTTCTGTATATTAATAATTTGAATTGCATAAGCTTAAATGCTAAACGAAAATATCGTAAAGAAATATTACGGGACAGGAAGCCTAGAAAACAGAAGAAAAGTTCGAGAACTGGTTATATGGTAGTCCCTGAGCGAACTAAAGACCAATTAGACCAAAAGTTCTTTGTCGTCCATACATGAAAATAGATTTTAAAGTTGTAATAAAGTTCTTCAGTAGTTTTCTCATTCAACTAAGACACACAACAATAGTGAAAACCTATATAAAAGTAACTGAAAGTAAGAGAGGAAGAAAGTATTTTTCAGTAAAGATTAGATATGGCCACAGAAACAGTACTATTTTCCTTAATACTGTCATATTTTATTGATTTATTTAGTGATACATTAAAAAAAATAAAAAATAAATAAATAAAATAAGATTGCTAAATTATTCGCCTCTTCTATTGGAATTCTTTATATTAGAAGACTATTTTCGAACACTAAACATTCAACATCAGCTTCTAACAAAATATCAAAACATCAATACTTCGCTACATAGATATTGTATATTTTAAAACTATATAATATAAGAAATGAAAAGGGCTTCAAAAGTATACAAGGACCTGGAGCTGCCTGAGTATATAGAGAAGAATTTGAAGTTTGGTAGTTAAGGAAATTCATTTTTCTCCCTACATTTACTACTCAGATAATAGGCAGCCCTTAAGGTTTTCCCTATGGCTGGTCGGTTTATCTTATCCTACTAGAAAATAATTTAAATTTGGACTGTTAGATATATATAAACTAGATAGATTCTTTGAATAAAAGTTGTGATGTTTCAATTTTTTTAATATTTTTAGAACTAATGAATGAATGAATGAAGATATCGCTGATTGCAGGACAATCGAATAGCAAATTTTTCATCAGTCATCAATGCTTTTATGGCACCATTTGAATAGATCAACCACTTTGACCACTCTACATTGATTTCTATAAAGTATTCTTAAATATTCATTGTTACACACTCTTAGCTGACAGTTCTTAATTTTTGTAAATTTATATTAAATGCTAAATATTTTTCTGGCTTGGGGTTAGTAAAATTGCAACTTCTATAAGAAGGGTTGTACTTTGAGTTAAACTCTTGGCTGATATCTTCCGAAAATAAATTGTTTTTTAGTTTTTCTATAACAGTGCTTTTGTTTGCATTAGAGAGATCAGAGAAGTTATCAACAACGTTATTGGCGGAGGCTATCATTTCAATCTGTGAGATCCAGTTGTAATTTAAATCTTGTTTATGCGAGTCCAGACAGTTTTAGAACTAATGATGAATATATAGTATTCAAATCTTGTCTTCGAATAAAATAATTCCAATATAAATGAAAAATGATTCATCAATCCTAATTTTATTGATCCTTCTCTCCCATCATGCGTACCTCAATTAAAAAATATTAAGTAACTTGTTCAGATAATTCCTCAAAGAATATTTTTAATTCATGGTTTGAAGCAATGGGTGATTTATGATCGGCTTTGATTTACTTTTTATAGTAACCTTATAATCCCTAAGTTCAATCGAAAATGGTCCGAAAGCTTAAGAGCAAATAAGAATGACGTAGTATACATTCATATTTTGGATATTTCTTTTAAATTTTGGTTGAGAATGTACATTATTTGTTTTCAATTTTATAATGATAATAATATCATAGATTCAATAAATGATTATGAATTTTCTTTTTAATTTAGTATCTCTTTTAATCAATCTAGTGATCCATTGTTCTCTTAGTATATCTATTTCTTCTACATTTATTCTCTCCAAGATATTTTGGACGAGAACTGTTTGTAGGTTGTTTAAACTGTTTCATTGGGTATATAATATATATTTATATTATATATATAAATTATATATTTAAATATAAATAATTTATAATGTATAATATATAATTATAAGGAAGAGGGTAGAGAGGAGGAACCGGAGGAGCAGCCCCAGTCTGGGCCTCAGCTGCTCAAGGCCCCACACGCGTCTACACCACCAGTTCCACTCTCCTTCACCGCCTAGTTTCTGCACATTATTAGCACAGATTTGTTAGTATCTTACTTAATATTTTATTCAATATACTTCATATTTTATTATCTCGATTACATTAATAGGTTTAAGGAAGAATGTATAAACCATAGTGTAAATTCTATCTAAGAAAATTGTTCCTTTCACTAACTACGCAACTAAATAAATCGAAAAATGTTTGTATATTGTTATACAAAGTTACATATTATGATTGAAAATACAACGAATTTGAATAAACATTTCATAAATACATTTAAAGAAGGAACTAGTCATCGATATCACATTCCTTCGACAGGTCTGTGGATTACTAGCGATCTATTGGAATTTATGTATAGGAACTAATTTGAATATGTGTATGGCTGAATCTATTGCGAACCAAATCCCCTTCGAATGGAAAGTTAATGCCACGAAATATTATTTTTGATATAATAAAGATAATTGAATATTTTGGAAAGGTAAGCCATGGTATAAGGGATGATTCAGACAACAAAACATCATTTAATTGATGTTTTAGCTGATTTGTCACAACAACAAGCCGGTTGCCCCAAATTTAAATTTCACTTTTTGAGATTAGGACAGTTTCTTAAGAATTCGATCTAATTTCTAACTCTCGGGTAATCTTTTTAATACCAGATATAATTTTTTTTTTTCATTTACATTTATAATAATTATAAATGGCAGCTGCTTAAGAAATCTGTGACATTGAAGGATAATCCATTCAAACACTGACTCACTTTGGTATGAATGTATCGGTTTTAAGAATGAAGTAAAGCTTTAGGTTTGGTTGAACATTGAAGGCTTGTTCGCGATGGTCCGGCAGCTAGGCAGAGTTTATGCAGTTCTGATTTGGTCAACAGGAGCCAAGCCATTTTGCTATATGACGATTCCATACACACCGTTCTTGTTTGACGGTAAGAAAATCGTTATTGGAACTGTAAGGAATAGACGTTTTAGGATTGATGAATTAATTGCCACTTCTGTTGGGATAATTTTATTAGAATACTAGTTTCGAATACTAATCATTCATCTTCAGTTCTAAAACATACAAAAGATATATAAAATTGTTTAAAACCGATCTGGATTTTTGTTTAAATAACCAGATAAACATTTTCAATAACCCGATTTCGCCTAATAGGAACAGAAAAATCCAATGAATCATAAGGGAAATCCCATAGTAAACCCCTAATATTTAACCTAGCTGCCCCTTCTCCATTCCATGAATGGTATATTTCAGATATCTGGTAGATCTTCTCAGGTGAGTACTAATGTTTGATTTCTTGTCTTACATTTTTGAAAACTTTAGTATATATAAACCATGTGACATAGTGCTGATAAAAATTTCGTATGTTTTAGAACTGAAGAAGAATTTTCTAATAAAATAATCCCAATAGAAGTGGCAATTAATTCATCAATCCTAATTTTAGTGATCCTTCTATACCATTATGCGCACCTCAAGTGAAATTTTTGCCTTATCCAAGGTGTAGCACAATCAGATTATGATTTGTTTAGATCAATGGCTTATAAGATCGGAATACTTGAGGTAAAAATTGGGGTTCTTTGTTTATGGCACTAACTAGGGCTGGAAGGAATAAAGGATTCGTGAATAATACTTTATTTAATATGTAAAATATTGTACTAGATTCAGATATTTATTATGTATTTTTTAAATTTTGTAATGGTAAGATCCAAAATAAAAAGGTATGTATCCAAAATAATATGTTTACAAATATAACAACCTGTAGATGAGTCGTAACTGTAAAACACTTGGAAATAATTTCATGTTGGAGGCGAGCCGAAGTTAAACAAGCCTGAGTGGCTAGAGATTGTTGAAATAACAGAGCTTTAACAATAGTTGCCTAGAGGTCGTTACGGTAATGACAGTGGGTCCAGCTCTCGGCGCATTGTTCTTTTCGAATAAAGATACTGTCACTAATTGAACCACTACATGGTGTATCAGTATTTTTTGTTGGTAGGGGGCGCACCTTCTCGCCCACGCGCTGTACCGCCGCCTGTGTGGCATGGGTCGCCGCCATCTTGATGGTTATATTGATTCGATTAGCTATGGTGAATTGTATGTAGTCAATATAGTCGAGATTATAAGTTTTAGATGGCTATTCTTGTTAGGAATGGTACTTGGTGTAGATTGATAAACATAATTTAGCAGCATGAATAAATATAGCAGTATATTAAACAACATACAGGATTAAACCCTTTGGTTGTGACCAGTGGAGCGTATGTTAAATATCTTCTCTTGAAAATTAAGGCATCGATCATAAGGAACCAGCTTTTTTTGAAGAAGATTTAGGCAATTCGAAAAAAAAAAAAATCAGGAATATACATGAATTTCCACTTCTCGATCATCGCTCCTGTTTTGATAATATATTTCACAAATATGGCATATTGATAAACTGTAATGTTACCTGGCGGTATATTAAGAAAGTGCAATGTTTGAACCAAACAAGTAGAGAATCATTTTATTAATATGCTAAAGTATGTACCGTGCGTATTTGTATATTGTGTGTGTATACATAAAACAATTAGTTAATATATAAAGAAGTTAATATATTACCTATGGCACTTGAGAATATCGCGTGCCTAAAATAATATTGAGAATAATATTGTGTGTTAACTGTGTTTGTCAATTTTGGGTTATGGGTATAACTAAAAAACTTACCCTTCTCTCTTCATTTGTGCCTAATGGACTAAGTTATGTGGCTATTACAGAGATGAATATTAATATCTGAATCATTCTTGAAAGTAAAGATTCAAAGTTAAATTTTTGTGCCTTCTTTACTAGGCTTTAGATTTATTCAGAATGTTTCAGGTATGTTTTTAAACTCAATTTCTTTCAGACTGGGAAAATAAATAGATCATGGATGTAATGATCCATAATCTACTGATTTTATATCGACTGGTTCTGATAAGGAAATTTTCGATCCAAACAATATCAAGTGATATAAAACGTGTCAAAAAAACCTTACTACTTAAATAAATTTAGACAACACTTTTTTCATTCATACTGTTATAGCTCCTAAACGGTACGTCCTAGCGACTTTGATAACAGATGTTAAATAACAAAAAATATTCTCCATTAAATTTCTGATAGGGAAATGGTTACATTTTTGATCCGAGCAACACCACCAACAGCAACAGCAACACCAGCAACACCAACACCAGCAACACCCTTTTTGGGCAGGTTTTGGTTAATTATTTGCCGTATATTAGGTCTACTTTATATTCACATATCGTCCAAAGCGTTGGAGGTAGGGTGGAGATTAAGAGATTGTTAAAATATAATTTGTAAATTTTTCATTTATTTAGTTATATCATATTTTATCAATTCATGTTTGTTATATTTTATTATTCATAACTTAAAAAAATAAAGAAAAACAGGATATCTAGTAATGCTTCCTCAATCCTAAGGAGAATCGATAGTTCTATAAATAAGTCTATTGAGTCTGAGATGATCGTTCCGCGAAGATATTTACCTATGATGATTGCTTTTTTTTTTGTTGTTATTGTTGAAACTAGCTGTAAAATAACGATAAAACTCAACAAGAATTTTCTAGCTCATGGAATATACAAGTCGTTTAGCCTCAGTAGAATATAGAAATCCTGATTTATTATATACCTCTGTAAAGAGATTAAGAATGAATCAGAAAAGAATTTCGTAACTACGTTCAATGAAATTCTAGCTGCCGTTTCAAAACGTATTGATAAAATTGTGAAATATGATCTCCTATTCTTCATAATTTGATTTGAATTATAAAAATATATATATTTTTTTTAACGTTAGGAAAATTCCATAAAAAAAAAATTATGAAACGAACAGCAGAAGTATATACTTTCATTTAAAGCCATAACTTAAATACATTTAAGTTTAACTTAAATAAATTTTATAACTTAAATAAAATAACTCGGTCCACGCTTCTCCACAACTGTTGCCATCCCTAATCTCACGGACTATAATTATTAATTTTTCAATTTTTTTAAGTTCCTCATAACTTAGTACACATTTCACATATTAAGACTCTGGTGAAAATAGAATCATCTTAGATACAAATGGTAATTCATTTATTTATGGCCTATGTGCCCTTCCTAAACTTCCACCGGTATCTAAAAGATATCGGGATACTTCGTCTTCTAATTAATGCGCGGCTAATTATACATATATCTGTTTACAAAAATGACGTACCAATTATAAATTATCAATTAAAATTAACAACAAATTTATATGAACTAATACTTATGAATTATTTACATACTTTGATATGTTCAGAAATGAATATTATTTTAAAAACGTAGCTAAAAAGTAATTACGGATGATTATGCGTAAGGAATTATAGAATAAGGTAGTACGGAAGAGGATTCTCCAAAGTAAGTAGTTCGATAATTGGGGATAAACAAGTTTGTAGGTTGAGATCTCGTATTTAAGTGGTTGATGCAGATACGTAAGTTGTTGTTTGTTGGGCTTTAACGTCCTTAGGTACTCCAACTAGGGCAGGAAGGGCTATCCTACAGGTTACCAAACTATTCTAGCCAGGGTGGGAAGGTCAAGATTTATTTAGAGGGTCCACCATGAAATAAATTTCATCCCCCTCAGGTAGGATTCAATACATAGAGAGCGATAAAACCTACGCCCAGCGTACTCGGGCATTTAGCTCTCCAAAGAAACAACATAAAGATGAAATTAATAAAGAATTCCTTTTGAGGTTTTTAATGATTGATAGGTCATAAGGAATATAATAGAGGCCATACTTTTCTGTAGTAACTTTTGTGAGAATGAAAGCTCACAATGAATCTTATGAATCGATACTTTAATATATCTAAATTTATCTTGAACATCGTTCTCCATTCATTAGGTTACCAACGTCGAAGCTGATAATAAAGAAAACACTTAATGTCGATCTAAGAAGTTGTTTCATGACAGAGATAGGTTTGGATTACCACATTTGGACAATATGGTTATCATGAGATAGCCATTGATTAAATGACACGAAGGTTTTTAGTAGTACATCGGAGCTGGATAAGGAATTGTAGAGAAGGAATTTCAATTAATTAGATTTGCTTTAATTTTCTTTGTGTTCAGATTCAATCAAGTGAAGTAAATTGGAGCATAATCTATTCTAGCACTGCTATGATATCTTGATTATTGAATAAAATGGAATACAAAAACTTATTGATTTATAATATTTTACAGTTTTTTACCTGGTCGTTTCAAAAGTCCTGTTTTTTTGGATAGTTAAAAAGTTTAATGAACCAAAAACTAAGCAATAACTTTATTCATTCAAATATTCTTCATTTCAACTAATAACTTTATCCCACCGTGATGAAAAATCCCTAATAACTGTTTTAAAAAATGATTGATCTTTGCTGGGAAAAAAATATTTAATTCCAATTCTAGACTTTGCTGGTTATCAAAACATTTCTGCCGGAGACAATTGTCCAAAGATTTGAAAAGGTTATAATAATCAGTGGGTGAAAGATCGGGAGAATATAGTGGGTAGGAAAAGGTTTCCCATTCAATTTTCATTATTTTATCCCTAGTAAACTTTTCAGTATGTGGCCTCTTATTCGTCTCTGATAACTTGTGAGGGACCCATTTGTCCATTTGTCCATTGTTTTTATTTTTCCCATTTGATGTAGGTATCTCTAGCCTGTTGCCTCTGAAATATTTTACGCTTTCTTCTTTCGCACATGCTTCAAGTGGAGTCGAATCAATTAATTTTTAAATTTCCTGTTAGCTGGCAACTGGAGGTCTTCCGGAACAAGCATCATATTCAATCGTTTCATCGCCTTTACGAAATTCGGAAAATCAAAATTAAGTTTTACGATCAGAGAGTACACTAAACACGGAGCATATTTTTTGAGCGGCTTCTGTTGCCTTTAAGCCAAGTTTAAATTTAAGACCGAATTTGAATTTAAACGCTCACCATTTTAGTATATTTATTTTAAAGTTTAGCAGTGACTGGCTTAAAAGGTAATCTCTATTTCAAATACAGTAAATAATATTGTTTACATTGGAATAGGTCGAATTGAAATTAGAATTATAATAAATATACAAACCAAATAAATCTAAATTAATGAAAAAAAAGATAGGACTTTTGAAACGGCCTAGTTATATTTTATTATTACAACTAGCTATAAAATATTATAGTGCTAAGTCGATTTAGATGAGTTGTAATTAAATAATCAAAGTCTGACAGTGGTGGGGATTGATGAAGAAGTAGGCTGAGAAGTGGATGGGGGCCCAATTTTTGCCCTCTAAGAGAGAGCATCTATCTTCTTTTGGCTAATCTACATTGAAACTATGTATATGGAATAATTTATAGCTATTGTGATTATTATTATTAAGATCATTAAGTTCCTAAGTAATAAAATCCTCTTAGTGAATAAACAGTTATAAGGTGATATTTGAATTTATATGTTTATATTTTGCTTTGTTGTCATAATACGAGTAAGACAAAAACAATAACTCAGACCCTCCTTGTTACAGCATCTTGGAGGCAATCTCGGCAAACCCCTGGAACCCGGAGAAAGTAGAAGTGGAAGAGATAAAGGAAGTGAATACCAGGTCAGAGGAACAGCGGAGAGGGAGAGTGACAAGCCTATCTCCAAGCTCCCGGTTATCTTCAGGTGGCCTGTCCGATTGCGAAGGAGGTTGCGGGAAAACGATAATGTTTATTGTTTGCGATCTGGAACAAGGGACGTTATGGCTTTATCTATAAGTCTTTATGTAAGGACGGCGGGCCCTTAAGTGCCTTCGCTATCGTGCTTACGTGCGGCCCATAAACGCGGTCAAGTAAAGAGACCTTTCTTTAAAGAGAATTTATGGCATATAATGTGCGATGCTGGGGTAAACGTTATTGCACCCGCTGGAACGTTTGATAATAAACGTATCTAATCGTAAGTACACCTGTATAGCTAGTCGTAATATTTTTATCTATTCATTATTAACTGAAACGTATTCCACAACTAACACATTGATGGATCTATTTAAATATATATATATTTTTTTTTTAATATTTATTTTTCTAGACTCAAACGAAAAGAAACTGCTCGCCGTTTTCGGCTACTGTAGCATTTACAAAACAAGGATTCAATATTCCTAGTTGATTACAAAAGAATTACTTATAGGGCAGTAATTAGAACCAGTTGGACATAGGGACATAAGGACATTAAACCTTCCAATTCTTCTCATACCCAATCCTTGCAATCCAAATTCTTATTAAAATACTCATTATGTCACACGTGATGAATAAATCCATAAAGGTTTTAGTAGGTGTATGTCATATCATCATTAAAATCTGTCTTATTTTTAATTTTGATTTTTTACTGAATAGTTCATTATTTTCATTCTTATATTTAATGAAGCATGTTTTTCATAATATCTTGGTTCCATGTCATTCTCTTTTCGAGTGTAAAACAATTAAATATGTATTTAAATTGCGTTAATGTTAAATAAATTGCAGATCTTTAACGACTAGTCCATTCAAATTGACGCATTCAGATAAGTAAATTTTTTATTTTTAATGTTTAGAACGATTTACGAGCCTCAAAAAAGTTGACTTTACTCCCTTGCAATTTTTACCTACTAAGTTGAATTTACCAACTAAAATTGGTTTGGGGATTTGAATCCCCCAAAAGGAGTATACAATCCAACTTCCTTTACAGTTTAAAAAGATTTCTTGTGGTCTTTAGAAACGTAATCTTGTACTGATGAATAAGTTTATCATGGCGCTCATTTGGACATGGAGCGTATGTAACCTGCGCTCTCGCTGCTATTCTCGTCTTGGGTTCTCAATCAACAGACTATTTAAAATTATCCTAATTTTCTGAAAACAACGAGTATCGATTGATAACTAAGGTTTAAAAGCTATTACAAACAACATTCAACTTCCTATTTCTATTTTTCAAACCCTTTATCTAATAAATCCTATTATTATCTGCTGGATAATGCAGAAGCGGATTGCAGAAAGGGACTGTATATAGCGTTCTCAAGCTACTTAAGTTCTGGCTACATTGTAATATCCCTTCAACATGAACCGAGAGAGGCGCGGAAGCTGAGAAGGTACGGCACTTGACTGCTAAGCTCCCGGGCTCAAGTCAGGCTACTGTGGAAAATTTATGCTGTATCCTAATCTCTTTAAATTGGGTACCCTTAAATGGGGAAAATATCTGGGGCGATGAGCGCGATCCCTGCTAAATCTCCATCTTTCACAACTCTTTTTATTTAATAGAATATACAAGTAACAAGTAAATTTGGTGTATGAAAATAGATCCATTTGAAATATGTACACTTATATTTAGAAACAATGCACTCCAATATCAACAAAGAGGCTGAGAGATTTCCTCAGCTAATTTTAAAGTTCTAAGTGTTTAAATATCAAGATTGTAAATATTCATTAAGAATAGCATAATTTAGCACGATTTATCTATACAATTACTAATAAGAGGGAAAGCAAATTCTTGGGTGCAACACATCATACTTCTTCCCCAAAGAAATATATCTAGAGACTGAGGATTATAACTAAAATATTACTTCTAAATTGGCCATTTAATCTTTACTTTATCATGAAAGTAGGATTTCAAGAAAATATATGACTAGAAACTAGTCTATCCCTAGTCTATTATGACCATTGTCTATTCATTTAAGAATTTCTTTTATAAAGCTCCCCCCCCAAAAAATTTTAACTTGGCAATAGTAAAATTTTGCTACATTGCCTCTAAAGCCAACCTAATGTGGACATATCGACACAATTCTTTGATAACCCTTTCCTTACGGTCTCTAGACCGATTCTGCGCAGAACCTGTTCACGGCCTTATTCATAGAATCGGATAGAAAAACAAAAGGAAACTCGAAATCACGCCTGGTCTCTGAACGGGGAGAGGGTAGGTAGCCATGGGCTGTCCCAAACTGGCTGTAAATACCAAAATGGCCGCTATAGGTATTTCATCAGTTTTCGTCTTTTAGTTTTTCTTTTACTTTTACTATAATTCGGCTCTGAAGATGGCGGCCAATTCTTTTCACTCCTATTTGAGGAATAATGGGCGAAATGGGAAACTAGGAAATATTTTCTTGCATTCAGATTTTTTATGAAGCCTGTCAAATGATTGTTTTTTTAAATTTCTTTTAACAAACATCCAGTATAGTGTACTATGTTAAAACAACGTAAAATAAAAAAAAAAAAAAAAGATTGTATTCCCAAGCTTCTTCCGAGGACATTTGTTGTACGTATAATTTAACCTAATTCGAAGAAAGTATTGTTACGTCTAGTGATAATGATAAGTTCATACTAGAGGCACTTTGGAGTAGAATACTATTTTTAGTCGGCCAATACCTTTAGTCGAAAACGGCACCTGTTAAAAATAATGAAAATAATAATATGACCCCAATAGTTTGAATAGATTTATCTAGATTGATAAATAAAAATTATTCTAGACTGATTTCAAACATGGTAGAGAAACACCACGTTGCCGAGGTGCCAAGGGCAGAGTAAAAAAGAAAAAAAATTAAATAAATAAAATTAAAAAAAAAAAAATTCGGTCGAATTAATGAGAGATTGACAATATAATCATGTAAACACACGATTTTGTCAAAATTGTGTGATCGTATCGTAAAATAGATGAATTTTTACTGCTAGTGGTGTTTACATGAGGTTATGACAACCACAGTGGTGGTAAACAATTTCTATTCTCTTGTTGTAAAAGTGAATAACAACGTAATACAACAGCAATAATATTCAGTCAGTGATATGTAGTTCTAGTACAAAACAACATACGAAATAGAACAATACCGGCTATTAAACTATGATATTAGCTAAATCATTACATATAATATTTGAAAATGTTATAAAACGTTTGACCTAAGTAATGAATAATTAATATGATTAGAACTAAAGCAAATTGACAAAGGTTTAACATTAAATGAAACAGCCATTATTATCTGAATATATTATAAAAAAATGTCGAATACTCTATGTAACGATCGTTGCAATTAATCTTGCTACGACATATCGTTTAAAAATCTTTAAAGCGGGTTATTCTATAATAGTAAACTCACCCACCATTATTTGAGTTTTTTTTTTGTTTTTTTTTCGTCTGGATTAATAAGAAAGAAAGGAAAATGTTTAATTTTTTAATTTATTAGTTTTATCATAACGATCTTAAATTCTCAAGGTTAGAATCAAAGTGTAATAAAAATTTAAAAAAACAAATCATAGTTCATTTTATTAAACAGAGAATTTTTTTCACAGTAAGTATTCTTAACACCATTATTCTATTCGTGAATTCATATTATATTCATATTTAATGGATATTAATACCACAGAAATCTACACACAGTATAATAAACATCAAGATAAACATAAAAATTTTTACTAGAAATTTCTTATTGGATTATAATTATTTAATATTTTAAGCAAAATCAAGCAAAAAAGGCATTTTTTTAAATTTACATTAAAGGTTTCAAAAATATGAAAGACTAAAACAAGTTATGGAAGTCATTAATGATAACAGGAGAGAAAATATTTGTTTTGTTAAGAATCGATTAAAATTTTCACACTGATAAAAAAATAGTGCTGTTACTCTGTATTCATTTCTTGTGCAAAAAAAATATTATTTAAGTTTAAATTATAATTTTTAATAATTATAGTAAACACTCATTGAAACAATGACGATCTTTTCCTATGGAAATTTAAGGCTTCGTAATTATAATTACTTTTCTTGGGAGTCTTGGACCGAACACCTTATCGATTGTAGAACTCTTTTATAAACATATGTAACTATGTAATTAAAAAAAGAAAAAACACTGTCAATATGACTCTGTATATTTGAAATAATTGTTGTGACCTTTTTCAAAAACAAATGTTTTGTTGAAATTCTTCGTTTTTTTCTCACCGAAGGAATTAGCTGGGTAAGTGTTATCTGTGTATTTATGTATAAATATTTTGGAAATTATTTATTCAATATTTTATTATTAAAGACACGGTTTAGTTTTGGAAGATAATCAAATCAGCCTATAGCAGTTTTGATTACAAATCAATCAATTATTAATGTTGAACTGCATCGTCTCAACGTGGTTAAACTCAAGTATAAATATGTGCCCATTAATGAGTTTCTATAATTCATTTAAATTTTATTTGTTCAGTTAATAGAAACGTATAATTAGAATTAATAAGTTACAAAAATATAAATTAAATCCACTTAGATTCTTTTAGATTCAACAATCACGTTATTCACCACATGGTCTAATAATCGATTTTTTAAGTTTTGACCAAGGTTAAAATTATAAGGTTATAAAGTTACAATTATCATGATTGAATAGTATTTGGCAATGTTCTTGTGTTAGCGATAACATCTCCACCAAAATTGTCAAACCCATAGAGTATAGGCGAACAGATTTCGCTTCTTCATTACGAGTTATACATTCATCGATATCTCTTTCATATATCCTTACTATTGGGAATCGAATGAATATGTTAGAATAGTTAAAGATATTGATGTAGTTTTCTTCCGAGTCTTGTTCAGAATCACATAAAAATACTAAAACCAATGTGTAATATAATATAATATTTAATAATAAGACATGAGTGTAATAAATATTGTGATGATAGTTTCTTTACTCGTCTTTACTCGATATCTAGATATGATCACGATGAAATTAATATTATTTAATTTATTATTAAAATCTCTGAGTGTACTTAATAGTAGGGGCAGAGCGGTGACATAAATTTAAAATAAAAACGTTAGTTTCATTTAGGGCAAGAAGTAGAATAACCTTACCCCTCGATAAGAAACGACGAAAACATCGAAATAGATCGAGTGAAGGAAACGATCGAGAAAAAGGTATTTCGGCTTGGGGTAGTGGTGGAGTCGTGCTTCGATAGTTTTACTTTTTTGTATTTATGTAAGGGTTAGGTTGAATTAATTAAAGTGTTTCTCGTTTATTAGTAGTTCAATCAATAATTATTTGTTTTGCTTTTTTAAAATTTTAATGATTGTAATTGGAATGGTTTTTATAAGTTGTTTTAGTCGTGGAATATGGACTAGTAACGTATAACGGAACGTCAGCATTATAAATTAATTTCATATTATTGTATTTTAATGACAGCTTTCTAAGCCATCTTCTCCATTTTTTTAGGTCAACTAATCTACGTATATCATACAAGTATTGACATGTAGTTTCTTATTTTTCTATATTAACAACTTAAAAACAGCCATTCTCATCAATAACTGAAACTTTCTATCAATTGATAATGAAAGAACTGAAAATTAAAGCTTTGAAAAAATATTCTGTTTATTAGTTTGTACTTCGTCAAAAATTACAATTATTGATTAAAACATTAGATTTCTTTCAGTATATTACTAACAGTAACAATACCAGTAAGTTTTAAATCATCTCTGTGATGAACTTCTTGGGTTCTTAAATTAAGTAAAAAAAATCGTAAAGGAAAAAATAAAATGATTTAAATTGTACTAAAGGGGTAATATACAACTAATACACCTCCCTGACGAAGACTTAATTTAGTCCCAAGTTCTCCTGCCCAAAGCGACATCATTGAGCTCTAAGTTGGCAGAAACTCTCAACTCTTATCTCATATTTTGCAATTTCTGAATAAAATATAGCACTCGTGTACGGCAATTAAGATAAAAATAAGAGAATTGGAAAGGTCGATGTGTTACATTCACATTACGTAACTACTTTTACCAGAGAACCTAATTTTAGAACGAATTCTTTCCCAAAAACCTTGAAGTAAATTAACTTTAAAACAATTTAGGATCAACCTATGTCCATGCCTAGCAAATCGAAATGTCATTACTCTTCAATCAAATCAAATCACAATAAATCTTCCCTGATAACTAACATATATTGATTGGTGAATTCTTTACCATGTTATATTAAGCTGATAATAAAATTAGGAAAAAATAACATTGTACAATTTTTTTCTTTTCGGTAGCTCGATTAGATATGTATTTTCCTTAGTCCTGGGTCACATTGTCGAAAGTAAATTTATTGGTTAATTAAACAAAACTGTGTTGGTGACTGTACAACTTTTATTCCCTCAATATTCTTGTGTCTACTTCAAGTATTACTGTTATGATTTAGATACAGTCCGTTACTGCTGTCAAATCTTCGGATAATCATACTACGAGGCTAACGTCAATTAAGATTAATCTTTAACAAAAAGCATATGTGGGGCCATCGTGGTCGAGGGTGTTGGAGAGTCAGACACAATACAAAAAATAAAAAATAAAAATTATAACAATTGACAAAATAAGTAGAAGAAACAGTAATGTTTTTTTTATTTAATTATTTTTTTTTTTTTAATTTTCATTATTGGTCTTTACCAATGTATACGCTGTGTAAAATAAGCCAACATGAGGCAAAATGTTTACTATGACATTTCAGTATCTAGTCAACACAACCCATTAGCAGTACATCAATAAATGTTCTACATTAGAAAGTCCCTAGGCCATCTTCTTTACAGACATCGCAGAAGGTTTTCGAGAATCGAGTGAAAATCAAGTTGGGATACTAGAGGATTCGAGTGGATTTGCAGCATTCCGTTAAAGGATATCTTGTTAAATGTCTTGCGAACTCTGCAAAATATGGGTCATTTAGATAGCTATAGATAAGCTTATTTCGGACATAATAAGCCGCATTAAGGATTTTGGATAGGAAGGATTGGATAAGAGAAAAATTAGAAGGTTTATTGGAGCCCCAAACCTCAACTCCGTATGTCCAAAAAGAGCTAATTACTGTCATGTAAAGCAATCTGATTGTTTTAGTTTTCAAATGTTTTCACCATAATATGTAAGGAGGGTGTTCTGGAGTTTCTCAGCATGAGTTTCGATATGCATGAAGGTGATTTTTCTTTTATTCCTTTTTTTTTTTTTTAATTTTATTTATGGGTACTGTTTTTTTATTTTTAAAGATTTACTGTTACTTTGGTATGATCTTCAGTAAGACATACTAATATGTATTATTTCTAAAAAAAGTGACAACTCAAATTAATATGAAAGAAATCTTCATCTCTTTTAAATTTCATTTTCATAGATTCGTTTAAGACAATATCTGATTCTTATCTCAAAGATGATATAAAGTCATCAATCCATTGATGGATGAACATGATATAACAAGATGTCTTATTTAAATTATGAATATACCGATATAGGCCGAAGGGTGACAAGTGATTTAATGGGACTGGCTGCTTTCAGTTAGAATTAAAGTAGTCAATCAATGAATTGATGACTTTTTTTTATTTTTATTTTTTTGTTTTGGCTTTGAGTATATCCACATCTGCTACGTTAAGTATGAATACTTTATTTGATGTTAAAGATAAAGACTAAAACGACAAGAAACTGCTTGTCGTTACAGTCTACTTCAACATTTACTAGACAAACGTTCAAAGCTCCGAAATAATTACAAAAGACTTATTTACAAGACTGTAATTAGACCTATTTGGACGTACGGAGTTGAGCTTTGCGGCTCTACTAAACCATCCAATTCATCTCGTATCCTGTCCTTAAACTCCAAAATCCTTCGAAAAATCCTATATGTCCCTTAATTAGTCACCAATAAGCTTATCCATAAAGACCTTAATGTTCCATATGTTGCTGAGTTAGCCCAAACCAGATACCTATCCTTTCATAGTAAGCTCCATAACCACTCAAATCTATTAGTTTTTAACTTTCTTCCCACTCCATTCCCGATTATCCTCCGAGGCGTCTGAGAAGAAGATGGCCTAGAGATCTTAATGTATATAATTGTAAAGTTGTAAATTTCAATAAATTTATATAAATAAAAAAATAAAAGTTTGAGATACGATCCTAATTTTTATATTGTTCTAAATGAATCTACGAAAACGAAATAAAATAAAGACGGAGATCTCGGTGACCTTTTAAGATATCCCACTCTTTTAAAAAAGACATAAAGCACTAACGAACTTGGAGGGTAAGCGGCCAGGGTTAGGCCAGATAGTGACTAACAGAACCTTCATTCTATCTGCCCTTATCACTGACCGATAAGGCAGGGGTATTTATATAAAGTAATTACGGCTAACGAACCGCCGAGCAACAAATTGTTGGAGCGTTTAATAATATTTTTCAGTTGATATCAGGTTATGCAAGCCTTTTAGTGACTTGTGTCCTTTCTTCCGTATTTAGTTTTCGTCTGCTGCGCCTCAGGGTTTCTAAATTTAGACATTGTTCTATTAGCCCAGATAGCAGGTACAAAAATAAATGAAGTTTAAATATATTCGTAAGAAAAATTTCAATTTTACGACTCCTTTATGGAAAATTGAGGAAGAAGAACTGCTAAATATTCAATTTTGATCCTAAAATTTCTAAAGTTTTACAGAGAAATGTACTCCTACATTTAATTAGAATGTAAAAAGCTTCTAACCGTTAGGTCCTAGTGACAAATGTTATATAACAAAAAATATTTTCCATTAAATTTCTGAATGGAAACTGTCCGCAAAATTGCGAGCAAAACCCACAGAGCTCAAAATGTCAGAATGATACATTTTCGAGGGTGAAAAAAAAATGTCACCAAGTAAGTATAGACAGACCCCCAGCCAAAAGACGTATCCGTGTCAAAGTATTTAATTTAATTTTTTTTTTTTTAATTTTAGCCTCTAAATAAGAAAATGATCATTAAAAAAAGTAACCGCATATGAAAATAAAGATAAAGGACTTGGAATTTCCTACAAATTATTTCATTTAGTTTTATTATTATTTTTTTTTAAATCAACGTTTAATGGCTATTGCGTGTTAAAGTACGAAAATGGAGCAAAACATTTGTTTAATTGTCATTGCAACGATTCCAATTGCACCGTTTAACATCTAAATAGTCGTTTTGAAGAAAAAAAAAACAAGCAAACACCATGTAGGAAATTTAAAGTTCATATTTTTGTATTAAGTTGTGAAGTTCTGTTAGATTTTTCATGTTCGATTCAGTATGTACTCGGATAAAGGTGACCATAAAATATAAAAATTGATTAAGAAATAAAATTAAATAAACATTTTTTTTTCCTTTTGTTCTTTAACATAAAGGATTATTTCATGAAATTACTATCTCGATAACTATGCAATAAATTTTATATGAAATATAAGTTTAGTCAAAATTAATGTATTAAAAAAAGAAGATAAGAATGCATTTCTTCTAAAAAAATTAAAGATAACAAATTATTGGACAAAATCTGAAGAAAAGTTAATGAATTCAGCAATTTCTCACTTTTTCTCCCGCTGTTTATATTTTCGAGGTCAAACATTTGAGATTTTCATTAATGGCTATGTTTATACAATATACTAAAATTTCTTAAGTTTAGAACTTTTGTTGTCTGGGTTCCTTTTTGACTGATCTATATGTGTATAACTATCGAAGGATACTATACTAGTCGTCCTATAATCTATACTATTAAATAAAAGGACAAGCCATTTTTCATTTGTGATCACTAACCGCGAAAACTACTAAACAAATCTGTACCAAAATTCAACTACGCCATTTTTATAGTTCAAGGAAGGTTTAGCTATAATAAAAATTTCAGATTTTCAGTTAAATTGCTAACAAAAAAGCGATAAATTTGGCGCAGATGTTTGAAGTTCGACCGATAGGTGGCGAGCACCACTTTTCCAAGAGATATAACGATAGGGGGTTTTATAGAGCTTGAAATTGATGATAAATTTTAATTAAATTAAGTTTAAAATTACTGATATGAGTGAGAGTATCATTGAGGCTATGATTCTCACTGGAATAGCGACTTTATTTCTTGAATCTCAATGATTCCTACTGATCTACCATCTCAATTCAAACGGTTAATTTTCCAATTAAAGTTCCTTTTGCTATTACAATTAACAAATGGCAATTGCGAAATCGTTATAGTAGGTATTCGCACTGACTGTTTATTTATTTATTTCGTTTAACGTCACTTTATGCTGCTATGGCTAATCGGACGATGCTACGGTGGGAGTCCTAAATTTTGGCTATCCAGGTATAATTAGGATAGGGATCTTTAACGAGTACCTGACATCGCACAGGCTCGGGACCCCCATTTTACGTACCTTCCGAAGGACGGCATAGCTAAGGATTTTTTACTCCCTTTAAAAAATCCCAAGGTCATCTGCCGGGCTGCGAATCCTCGATCTTGGATTTAGTAGGTTGCTATGCTAACCACTACACCACAGGTGACCCCCTTCGCGCTGACTGTTTTTGTCATGATAAACTGTATCATTGTAATAACATCGGGATACAAAACACGAAAAGCAATTTATTCGTATTTCTCATGAATTCTTTTTTTTTTTCATTCTGCATGACTTTTAAAATACAAAATTTTTATCATGTATAAATTAAACTTCAATTGTTCTTACTCAAGTAATGTTCTTTACTTATGAGAGAGGATGAAGCGGCGACCGGCCATGCTAGTTATTTAAGATCTTAATACTTTTTTAGTTTACAAAAATACATAAATAGTTCACAAAAATGTATTCAGTCAAGAACTAGAGATTATGGTTCAATAAAAAATGAGAATGAAACTGTATCACGTTACTCAGTAGTTCTTCAATTCAGTTCTTGAGCGAATATCTCATAAATAGCACTATATTGAGTAAAGTGTTTTGCTATGGTTGAGTTGAATCCATATGATATAATATATAGTTAGGGGATGAGTTAACAATCTTGTAGCACAAACCTGTCGACCGAGAGGGAGGGGGGGATAGCTGATACAGATGTAAAGGGGCTTAGCATGAACAATGTGACAGGAGAATTTACATCTGTCATAGATAGTATTAATTGGCCGATCTTAGATCTGGCTAGGCATTGGGCTAGTAGTTCCTATCGGTTCCCGTGTCTCATTTATATTTAATAGCTACTCATAGATTCAGATTTTTCTAGATCATATTATAAATTGGTTGTCTATCTTTCCTGATGGTCGAGTTATTTTGCATAATTAATATATTATAGAAGAGGAAAGTTTAAGGTTTTTTAAACGGTCAAGGTTTCTATCGATTGGTGTTATGCTTTATTTTACTCGAATATTTCATTTATATTGAAACACAACATCAATAAATAAAACTTATTAAACATTTGTAAAAAATCTCTAGTCTATACTGGCTTAAATTATCCAAAATACTGTTTCACACCATTCTTAACGACTTTGCACAGGAAGTAGGTGAAAATTGCTGGAGAGTAGCAACAGGCATTAGGAGTAGCAAACAAAAAATACGATAAGCAATGATTATCTGAACAAATAATTGTTTATTCTATATTTATTATTCTATACTTATATATATATATATATATATATATATATATATATATATATATATTTTCTACTCCTCTGTTAAAAATCTTGGAATTATTTTTGATCAGACCCTATCTTGGAAATCCCAGATTGCCCAAATCTCCCGCCGTTCTATAGGTCTACTTAAATTATTCCACCGATCCCGTCACCTTCTTCCCCAGTCAACTCGTAAGCTTCTAGTATCCTCCCTAATATTCCCTTACCTTGATTATGGTTGTCTAGTTTATGGTGGTCTCTCGGCAGTTCTCGAAGGCAGATTGAAACTAATTATGAACTGCTTTGCCAGATTTGTCTTCGATAAACCGAGGCGCTCCCACGTTTCCTTCCTCTATTCCGAATTAAACTGGCTCTATCCCACATTCCGTAGAAAATATTTCCATGGATCATTCCTTTACCAAATCATCAGCACCCTTCATCCTTCCTATATTTTTAATGCGCTTCAATTCAGATCTGCAATCAAGTCACTGAACACAAGATCCCGTCTTTCTGATCTATATACCCCATCCCATAGAACCACTACATTCCAGCGCAGCGCTCTTTCCTATACCGCTCAACCATCCTATGGAATTCCATTCCTTCTCATATTAGACAAGCGAAATCTTTAAAAACATTTAAATTCCTCTACTTCCAGCACCTCCTCCTAATCCAAGATGACGCTTACTAACAATATATTTATAATATCATTTTTTCTCATTCCGAATACAACATTTGGGTTCTTATATTGTATATGATTTGCATTGTCTCAAATAACCTATTTATTATCTCATTTGTAGAATATTCTCTTATGTTCCTGTTCACATATCACATTAGTATCTAGGTATATATTATCATTGTTATATTAATATTTCTTCTTCATTTTATTATTTTTTATTTTTATTTTTATTGTATTTTTATTTTTTCGTGTTATTTTTCATCATGTCTCTGACCAGATGTAACTAATATCATTTCTTTATGTACAATTTGTTATTCTTAAGGGACTTGGTCCCAGAATAAAATTATTTTCTATTCTATTCTATTCTATTCTATTCTATTCTATTCTATATATATATATATATATATATATATATATATATATATATATATATATATATATGAAATGATTCTTGATTATTAAATATTTTTTAAATATATTTTTTATTTTTTGAAGAGAAAAGATTTGACCCCGGTTGGGATTCGAACCCAAGTCTCCACCTCTCCAGCGTGGTGCCTTATCCACTAGGCCACCGAGCTCGAATCCGAACCAGGGAAATCTTCTCTCTTTACTGATCCATACCCCCGGACACTCGCAATTGCGATGTACAATTCGGGGATTTATCCGTATATATATATATATATATATATATATATATATATATATATATATATATATATATATATATATATATACATACGTTTCCTAAGTTTTGAGGGTGCTGAGATGGAATTCTAGGGCTAAAGGAATTTTCTATCACATTTTACAGTGTAAAAGCTAACATTTTTCAAGTGAAGTATATTCAATATAATTTTTTCACAAGAACCGATATCGGATTCGAATTCAGCATTCAAGATAACCCTTAAATACGAAATTTCATCCAAATAGAAAAATAAAAGTTTGTAAGCTTCAAAGTTTGCCTGACCAAATAAATGGTAGGCAACTTTTGTTTAAATTGATAAAAACATGAATTACGCTTAGACGGTTTAACGTATAACTTTATTTTTTTGCACAAAATATAGGGTGGTAATACGCTTGAAATGTATTTGGTTTCATCATCCTGTCTGGTTTCAAACTCAAGTTAAAAATCAAAATGTTTTTCGGATTTTCCAATTTTTTTAATAGGTTTTTGTTCATCGAATTTTACATTTATATACATCAAAAGAAAGCTGAGACCCTCCTCTTTCCAGCAATACCAACCAGTGAATTGCATGACAAAGTAATGACGATTTAAAGGTATGTAACCAATAATCGGTTTTAAAATTTCATTTTCCTGGAAGAGGGTGAAAAAAATGATATTTTTTGATTTTGTTGAATAACCGTTTTTTAATGTTTTTGAGGGTGCGGAATTAGAATCTGACCTCAATTTTTGTGTGAAAAAATCTATAGAGGTAGTTTGCTTGAAAAACTAATCATTTTTTTAGAATTTAATTAACCTAAACCAAAATCTATGGAGCGACTGTATTTTTCCTTTAATTCGCAATCAAAACTGAAAATCTTGGTGCAAGAATCATGTCGATATCATTTTTTAAACTCGAGATAAAAAATAAATTAGTTTAATGCTATTTTATTTTTTTTCTCGGCTTCTAGGGCCCATTGGTCAGAACGGCAAAAAACGTGTCTAATATTTTTTGACCAGGAACCTCCAAAAAAATTGCCAACAAGATCCGTGAGAGACTGAGTGTGTCCTCGCCTTGTGAGTGTAAGGGGGCGAAAGAGGGGGGGGGGGTGTGGAGTTGGGTAGTTTGGTAAATAAATTATGATCCCTATGCCTACTGTTTTTTTCTGATACAATTGAAAACAAATTTTAAATATTTAGCTGGTCGTTTCAACAAAAATCTGGGTTGGTTCTGATCGATTTTATTTTTTTTCTAATGATTATCAAATATTTAAATAACTTCAGATAAATTTCTAGGTGATATAATTAATTCACTTCCGATTCTTTATTAAATTTAAATTTCCATTTTCATTTAAATGGATTGCGAATTCAGAAATCCGCGTTTTAATATTTATTATTAGGACCCCACTTGGACAAACGTCCTACTTGGAATCCACATATAAGACTAAAAATAAAAGAAACTGCCCCTCGTTACATACTACTTTAACATTTATTAGACAAGCGTTCAAAGCTCCCAATTAATTACAAAAGACTACTATACATGACTGTGATTAGACCTATCTGGACGTACGGGGTTGAGCTTTAGGGCTCCACTAAGCCATACAATTTATCTCCTATCCAATCCTTACAATCCAAAATACTTCGAAAATCCTCAATGCACCTTACTTTGTCACCAATAAACTTATCCATAAAGATTTTAATGTTCCATATGTTGCTGATTTAGCCAAATCAGATAACTATCCTTTCATAGTAAGCTCCATAACCACTCAAATCCCCTAATTTCTCAACTTGCTTCCCACAACATTCCTGATAATCCTCCGAGGCGTCTGAAAAAAAGATAGCCCAAAGACCTTCTAGGGAAGAATTTCTATTAAAGTGCTACTGATGAGTAGTTCTTTTCAAGTTATGTCACGTTATTGTAATAGTTAACAGCACATTTACTTGATGTATAAATTTTGTACAGTTGTAAATTTCAGTAAATTATTTTAAAAAAAAAATATTATGTGTTCTTTGATCTTTGATAAACAAAGGGATCATTTTTTAATTTGTTATCATCTCCTGTCTCTTAGCACCTAAATTTTTCTTCAATTCTTAAAATTAAGTTATTAATTCAATTAAAACTGTTTTGAACCCCCAAAAATATTAGATAGATATTTAACATAAACATCAAAGAAGTAAATATTTTAGTGAAATAAGGCCTGAATGCTGTTTTTTACAATTCGGTACCTGTTTTTATCCTTACGAAGAAAGGGGCCTTTCCAGAATTTCTGTCATAGTCAATTCTTTATAAAAGAAGACGGATATACCTACAATCATTATTAAAATCAAAGTATAGCAAAGAGTGTTAAATTATTAATACCTTTCTCGGATAAATACACGAGTTCCTAAATTGTAAAACATATTCCAAGATCACTATCTAAGGTTCCAAAATTATGATTGTTATGATAGTGCGTGAACTATAGACTTGTAGTAGGCTCACTGACTGGAATAATTATCGATACTTACCTATCTTTGTGTACATAGTACAAACATAGTTGAAATCTTCGGTAGTAAACACCTACGACTATTAGATAAGATAAATAACAAATGTTACGTAACGGTAGAAATTACTTTCCCAGCAGGTAACATGCCCAATATTTAGTAGTCCCTGAGCCCTGATAACCGGAAGGCTTAAGGGTATTACACTAATCCGATCAGTCGCCACCTACTATCGAGGTGTTGTAATCGATTAGTTGAGAGCCTATTACCGAAAAGATAACATTAATAGATTTTTTTATTTTTTCTATTTATTAGATGACCTGGTTTAACATCTCTTGAAGTGGGTAAGACCTACACATTTAGAGTCCAATATAATAGTAAGCTGAGTGGGGTCGTTGGCGATAGGGTAACTCTATAATATTTGATTATCAATTCTTCATAATTTTAATGTTGAAAGTAATTATTCGAGATTCGCGAAACAATGTAATATTGTTTGTTTGTTTATTTCGTTTAACGTCACTTTATGCTGCTATGGCTAATCGGACGATGCTACGGTGGGAGTCCTAAATTTAGCCTATCCAGGTATAATTAGGATAGGGATCTTTAACGAGTACCTGACATCGCACAGGCTCGGGACCCCCATTTTACGTCCCTTCCGAAGGACGGCATAGCTAAGGATTTTTTACTCCCTTCAAAAAATCCTAAGGTAATCTGCCGGGCTGCGAACCCGCGATCTTGGGTTTTGTAGGTTGCTATTCTAACCACTACACCACCGGTGACCCTACAATGTAATATTTCATGGAACTAATGAAACTGAATAACAAATTTAAGAAGATAAATATTCCAAAGGCTCTGGATTTTATTACTATTATATAATGAATTGCAAATGTTACTAAAACCTTTATTACTGTAGGTGGGAGTATGCACTAATAAATTTCTGACTGTTGTTTTAATTAGTGAAAAATACTTTATTCTGGAATAAAATTAGAGTAATAACAAACTGGAAAGTGGATTATGAAATGGATATGTTTTCCGGCTGCCTTTATTTTGTAAGTGCTTCAGCTTCAACCATTTGAAATTGTACTATTTCTTTACTTTTCAATAGCGAATTAGTCCAGTCAATGAGTGCTGAAATGAGGGGTGTAGAGTGCATGGAATATCCGATTGTTTTTGACCTCAGGGCTTTGTTAGGAGTAGTTAGAAGGTAAACATACTAAAAATTCCCACCCCTGGGGTGGGGGTGAGCTAACGGTGGGGTGGTCGCATTTTCGGGTTTTTCAATTTTATCTCGAAAGTGGTGGACTCCAGAAAAATATATTACGAATATATATAAAAGATATTTAAATTTATTATAAAATTGTACATATAAGAATTTGTCGAACTTCCAACCGTTTTCGAGATATACGTTGTTAAATATCAATAATTTTCGAAATTAATAATGTTTCCCTCACGTTTTGTCAAACATTTGCTTCTAGTGCCTTCCATTCTAATTTCATGTATACGTTCTGGCACTTGAACCAAATGTTTGACAAAAAGTGCCCAGGGACATTAGTATGTTTATCTTCTAACTACTCCTAACAAAGCCCTGAGGTAAAAAATAATCGCATATTTCATGCACTCTACTATATGTTTATTGACTCGACTAAATCCATATCTTTAACCACTTGACGTTATGCTTGCAGTAGCAATCTTTGATTTTAGAAAAAATCATTTTAAATTGTGTACCTAATTTATTTAATTCATTACATTCACCCCATATATTTGACAAAACAGCGTTATTGAACGGTTATTATGAATTAACATTGGATCTTTGGTTATTGAAATAGATTCTTTCTCAAGAAGTAAATCGATAAGCAATATTTGGAATAGACACATTCCTAATATATATCTTCTTGGCTGTTGGCTCATTTTTACTGTCAATTAAAAAAAAAAAATGTTCAGTCACTGTCGAAGTTTATTTAATAAATCTTGAAAGGGGTGATTTGTTCACGAACTGATGTAAACATCTCCTAATACACTTAGCAGGTGTGAATAGTTCTGAAACTATTATCCTTTGTTGGGTTTGATGTATCTCCAAGGGGAAGTTTACTTCAATAATAATATCAATAATATTTGGGTATATGTCAGAAATTCTTCAAACGTTTATATGTTAGCACTTATCTTTGTTGTATTTTATTTGGAAAAAATTGTTCCATTTTTTTCATTTGTTCATTTTATTCCTGAGTAGCAATGTGTGATAAATAAAAGTAAACCTATGCTTTCTAGAATTCTGTGGCACATATCGATAGTGTGTTTAGAGTTTTGTAAATTGTGGATTATGGGTATCTAATGAATGTCACTAGATAAACAATTTTTTTATTCCTTTGTGAATCATTGTGGAAAAAAAGTCCAAACATTTACTGAAATATGAAGTATGCTCATAATACACTGTTCACAGTTGCCTCAGAATTATCTCTAAATTTTAGTCCATTCGAGGAAACGTTAGAGAAAAGGAAAACTCTCAATTAATGGAACATATATTTTCGCTCTATTTTTTACTATGATTTAGAAGTTTACATATGTAAAACTACACTTTCAAAAAATACATAAAATTTTATTGAAGTCTGAACCTGGCTTGACTTTCCTTTTAAGACCTTTCTATCTGCCTTTCTATTTAGATAATAGGTCCTCCTCTTTCGAATACTAATATACAAATGTATGTTAATAACTACTAAATGAAGACGGCTAAGGAAATAGGTGATAGGACTGCTTGAGAATATTAAGGAGTTCGGAGCGGCTTGAATCACCAAAGACGATACAGATCCAAACATGACATTAGTATAATCTCTGTGTCAGGGAGGTCTTACCGGCCTAGGAGTTTTTTTTATAGCGGCTGTCTTCTCTGCCTAGCCTTCATGTTTTACTAATATCTTCTACATATTTAACAGCCATTCAGTCGCTCTAGGTCTTCAAAGATCGGCCCTGTAAAGGTGGCTGTGGTGCCTGCAAAAAATAACTTATCCGTTTCCGCTTCGAAACGGGAGAAAGGGAAACCGCTGGATGTAATATCTGAAAGAACTTCCTTTTTACAATGGTATCCTCATTCATAACAGGCCCAATTAGCTATAATCGTATTACATATTATTAGCATGGATTTGTTAAAAAATTTAATTTGTGTTAAATGTTGTTTATTTTTATTGTCATTTTATGTAAGCAAATGAAAAAAAAAGAGTAGTAATTAACTAAAAAAAAAATAAAAATCTGTAACACAATTGAACTCTTATGTTCGTTTTAAAAAAAAAATATAAATAACTATTTTTGAGAAAATATATTGACCATAAACTAAGAAAAAAGGCAGAGACCTGAGTAACTTGTATAACTATAGGAGCTTACTCACTTATCAATCAAATTAAACTTTGTCTTTATCAAAATTTATCACGAAGGGTCACCATCATAGAATAATATAGAGCGTGCAATCAATATATCTATACAGCAATCAATATATCTATCTGTATGTAATATGATTAATTCACAAGTGTCTATACAAAATATGCATAAAATGAAGGGATTTTGTTGTTATTTAATGGGGATTAACGTCCTTATGTACTCCAACAAGGGCAGGAAGGAAGAGTTTTCCTTCAGGTTACCAATCCGTTCTAGCCAGGGTGGGAAGGCCAAGATTCATTCATCGGGTCCTCGACGAAATACATTTTAATCCGCCCAGATGGGATTCCTACCCACGACTGTCAGTACCGAGCGCGCTGAGACCCTCGAGTTTCCAAGGAGGGATTTTATGTTGGAAGGTTCCGAGGCCATTTACAGATCCTTCAGAGAATTATTAGAAATCGAATAGGAATTACAGTGAGGAACAAGTATGTTTTAGTAAGTATACGTTAATCGCTTCGGACCAAATCAGCAAAATATTGGACTTAATGGCCATTGCGGATAGGTACAAATATAAAATAATAACAAAGCATTGATATATTATACTACGGTGGGTTTTATATAAATATTTGAATACATTATGGTTTAGTTGTGTCCGAAATTTAAATCCTAATGTCCAAATAGGCCTCATTATATTAACTTCTATCATAATTTTAACTGGCCAAAAAGTTTGAATAATGTATTGAGGAATTCTAAACGAAGGGCGGTGCATGTGGATATCGGTCTCAAACGGATCCTTGGATCTATTCAACACGGATAATAAGCTTGACATAATTAAAGGATAACTGTGGAGGGAACTATGATTTAGGGACCAATACAAAATAGAGAGCTATATTTTATTCTGAAAGTTCAGCTATATTTTATTCTGAAAGTTCAATTCCTGATATCCAAATATACCTGATAATAATGATGTGCATAGTCTTTCTGTAATAATTTAAATGCCACGTTTTTTTTTTCAAACGTGTAGTAGAAATGGTTAAATAATAGTAATAATGGTTTAATGTCCCTGAAATTATTAATAAAAATAAAAAAAAGAGTTCTTGTCGTTTTGGTTTTGCATGAGAATTACAATCTCAAGCGGATCTTATGATCTTTTCAACAGCGCAGGGATCAGATTTATACAATTAAAGGATACTTTAGGATAGTTTGTCGCAGGTCAGCGATGTATCCCAGCTGAGTTTAAATTTAAAAGGAGAAATATTTTAACTTATCATTGCTGCGAAGAGATTATACAAGTGCAATAGCTCTTACCCCGACGAGATGGACCGACTCGATGTCGGGAAGCTGGCGGGCGGCCGTGATATTGGAAGAGATTCCATATACAAGTGCAATAGCTCACTGACGACGCGTCGTTCAGGAAGGACTCATTACCCCGACGAGATGGACCGACTCGATGTCGGGAGCTGGCGGGCGGCCGTGATATTGGACAGCCCCCCCCCCTCCCCCCTTCCATATTAAATCCCCGCATATCTTCCAAGTCATTAATCCGGGATCGGGCTCTGGTTGCCTTTTTAAATTCCACCGTCCATTAGGAAAGTGGTTGCTTAATGAGGCACTGCCGATAGAGGGGCTCGTTTTGTCGGCATCGGGGCATCAATGACAAGGCCCTAATTGTAAGAAATTATTATTATTTGTTTAACCCTCGTGATTATTACTTATTTATTTATAGCATCATTGAAGTCTTATAGCAATTTGCCTTTTTAAATATAATTTCGATTGTATTGAGAAAAAAAAAAGCAACTGAAATTATCTCTGACTGGAAAAAACAATCGATCTAAGCTAAAATCTACTGCTTCTGTTAAGGAAACCACCGTAAAATTTTTGATCCAAGCTACACCAAGAGAGCTAGAGCTTGTCTTAAAACTGAGCCCCAAAACTTAAAAATGGTTGGAAAACTGCATTTTTCATTGAACCAATATTGTTATTAAACGGCATGTCCTAGCCGGGTTGAAGGGTTTTAAGTAATTTATGTTGATATTTTGCTAGTTACACTTATGCGCATAAATTTATCATCCAATGAACTAGATTGCATATTTAAAAAAAAAAAAAAAAAAAAAAAAAAATGTGGCATAACCCAAAATCATCCAATCAATGATGGATATTCCCCTTATTTGATATCATCCATCAAACCCTTCAAATGTTACACACCGAAATACATTCTGCATCTGAGCTAGAGCGTGTTAAAATATTACTTTTTTGAATGTGAAAAAAAGTAACACATCGTCGGCTATTATGTGATACCTGGTATGTGCACGTTATGGCAACTGGCGATGACGAGGAATCACAGCCGACATTTTGAGGATGAAAAAAAAAATTACACAAGAAAACCAGAAACCTAAAGTAAATATTCATGTCAAAGCGAGGGCAGTCATCTCAGTGATGGGACAAGAAGGTTAGTTGCATATTATTAATGCTAATTTTAGAGCCTTCCATTTGGATCGACTCTAAGACATACATTTCGATCTTCATTATAAAATAGTTTTTAATTCAATATTAACGTATTTAAAGTTAAACAAGCTAGAAAATAGTTATTGACCTTGTTATGACAAGTTGAGATATTCCGTAGTCCCTCTATGTCGTAACAATCATATCCGACATTGTTTATTCTGCTATAAATCTCTTCAGGATTAAGGAAGGAATGAATTCCGAAACTGGGAACAATTCCGGGTTCAACGATCCAGGTACACACACAGTGTAATGATAAAAGACGCATTAGAGATCACGTCTTCGTAAAGTTGTAACGGATATCTAATCTTTACCGGAATTATAAACATAATAAGAGCCGAGGAGGGCATAATGAGGCCAGCGATGAAGTGGAGGAAGAAGAAGCCCTGTTGACTTAGAGGGCAGCTCCTCGCTGATACTGATGTCAGAATCCTCTGATAACTCTTATCTTTCGGCTTAAAAAGTTTACTTTATCAATCCATATTTCTCTTTAACATGGACATTGACTACCAGTAATATAAATGTTTTATTTTATTTATATTTTTAGCTATCTATCTTTTAGGCGGTCATTAATGATTATATTATCACCTTAATATGCGAAGAAATGAGACCTTGTTAACACTGATATATACATATTGAATTCATAGATACTTCTGGATATTCCCTGAAAAAAAAACTAAAACAGTATAGGTGCGCATGAGGAAAATATCAATGTGGAAACAAACTGATTTCAATAGATGGTTATACTAAAAAAGAGAGAGCTTATAGCTGTCATCCCAGTGAATAAGTGTTTAAATCAAATTTTGAATAAACTGAGTTAAGTCACTAAAAGGAATCGTTGAGGTTTTTTAGTATTTAAGTAAGATGTTCATTTTAAATTACTTAAAAACATATTCAACAAGAAGAAAAACTTCCAAGATTCTTTTTAGTCACATGACTCATTTTGATACAAATTGGACTTAATCACTGGAATGCCAGATATATCTCTGACAGTCGTAATGAAGTCGATAAGCAAAAATTGAACTCTTTTCAACTGACATTGTTGATCGTTTTCCGAAATCCTGCAATTACACAAAAAAATACCATTTGCACCATAATAGATACTTCAAGGCCTTATTAAGAAGCACAATTTAATCAATTTTTCACAACTAGGATATTAGAAAACCTGCTTTGAAAGTTAATAGTTAACTCGTTTCAAAGGTAACTTGGATCATTCTCTTCTTCAGGAGAACCACCGATTTATAAACATTCAGACTGAGTTATATTGTCTAATACAACAAATACATTGCGAATAGCTAATAGAAATTATTATTGTGTATGCCAAATTTTATTTATTTAATAGAGCTTAACTATTAGTTCCATCTAGCCCTCAAAATAAAAGTTATCATTTTCTTTCTCTCGAAGACATGTTTCAGGCTATTATTCAGTAAAAAACAGTTGTTTTTGACTACTAGACCATTTACAAGACAAACGCTCTTAGTTGCCAATAAATTAAAAAAAAAATAAGATGTACTAGACTGTAATAAGATGTACAGAGTTGAGCCTCGGAGTGCCATCAAACTATCACAAAAATTATTCATTTTGCATCCAATCCTTAAAATTTAGAATTTTTTTTCATAAATCGTCGATGCTCTTTAGTATGCACATCTAAATGTATCCATAATGATCTTTATGAACCAAATGTTGTTTATTCAACACATGCCAGAAGGATCACCCAGATAACTATCCTTTTATAATGAACTCCATGGACACTAACATAGATTAGTGTTCCCATTAGATTAGGAGTATATGGGGATTTTGACACAAAAAAAGGAATATAACTTTTAGTTGAAAAACCTAAAAATCAATTGGGTGGATTTTTTTCCTGTAAGTGTATGTACCTAGCTCCTCTAAACTCTTTCAAAAACAGTGTCTTAAATTACAGTGAGTCCATATTTTGTGCGGTCTGGTCGCTGATGATCGTGGCAAAATGTTCACGGTATTATTGCTGATATCAGCTGTTAAAATGATGTTTTCCATCCCTGGTCGTCGATGTGCTTAAGTGGTGCCCCCAATTCTGTGCTGGATGTGGGTACGGGGTATGGGGGCTCTGTCAGATCTTTTGTTACTGACCGTGGGGAACTATCTTGTGGGAAATTGATAAGCATTGTACGATATTGATCGAATTGTGTCTGCCTAACAGCATCAATGAAATGATTCAATCAAGAAAAATATGTCTTCATTATAAATAAATAGATCTAAATACTGAGATTTTAGATAAAAATGATAATTACTAATAATATTGTTAGATGTCATCACATAACGTATCAGACTACCGGTTTTTCGTGATTTCTGACATTTCGGAAATAATAAAAAAAAAATATATTAGTAAATAAAAATGAATGCAGATTTGTCTACATTTATGCGTTTTTGTGTTCTTCAATCCCTCAAGAGAAATATTTTAACCTTTTCATAGATTTCTTTCTTCGTCAGGATTATCTTTCATATTTCAATACAGTATTTATTTTTTTAAAAATTATTTAACACTAGACAACTTTCGGTATGCATACTTGACTACGGATGCATAGTATACGGACTATCATGTGAATTCGAAATGAGATATACGAGACTAATGCAGAGATTTTTTTTTAGCTCTCATTTCGCCATTCTTTATCTGATATTATGGAAAAACCAAAAAAATAGAACTTCTCCCCTCCCCCCCACCGTTAGCTTACCCCCAGCGGCGGGGACTTTTAGTATGTTTATCTTCCAACTATTCCTAACGAAGCTATGAAGTCAGAAATTATCGCATATTCCATGCACTCTACAATGTGTTTATTGACTGGACTACATTTAATGAGCGGTGGTTACAAATTCAATTCTTAAATTTTTTGCAAAATATAGTTGCTATGAAGATATGTTTTCAATTAAAATGAATGCAAAACTTTTAAACGTCTCTCCTGGAAAGTACTGATTTTTAAGTTGTGACAGTCTTCTTCTAGTTAAATTATTTTACAGATGTTAACGTTTTTTTAGATAACTGAAATGGCGCTATTAAAACAAAATTTTTATAGTATCTATAAAAATAAAATAACGCCGATGAGCTCGAATTGAAGTTTGATTCGAAATCTTCCTATTTTTCAATTTTTGGGTTAAAACATTTTTAAAATATAGATACTAATATCTTTAAAGTAATTTTAGCATGAATGAGAGATTTATGAAAAAATTCTTCAACAGAGATGTTCAGGTTATTCAACTTTGACCATTCCTTTCTAAATCTCCAGACAAGCGCAGCGCTAAGAATTACACTGAATTCCAATTCCGTGTTCGTTTATGTTTTTTATTTAATAGTATTACAACTTCTTTTTTCTTTCCCGAAAATTGATGTTGTAGCGAAACATGTTTACAAAATTTTAATTAATCTGAATGCTTTAAGTATATAATTATTTCAGAAATTTTTTATTATCCATAAATGAATTTATTTGTAATTCTCGTCTATTTTTTAATTCAGATAAATGTTTTATTAATATATGTACTTTTCAAACAGAATTCATTTTATATAGCTCTGTTTTTTTAAAAATTTTATTATCAGTAACCAATTATTATACATATATGTATGTATACGTATACTAGGTCCCTAAGTAAAGAACAGATAATTTTAAATAATAATTGAACTTTTATTTTATTTTATTTTATTGTTTATCGATAACAATCTTATAGCATTATATTTTTAATGATATTTTCACGCTTAGAAGTAATTTGTAACCTGGTCAATATTACATTGATTGGGTGTTTAAAGATAACGTAAAAGGATAATTAGATATCCAATTTTTATTTTTAATGTATGAGTTAGTGATCAAGATGGACAGAAAATATTAAAAACTCTTTACACATAATGGAATGCATTATCGGTGCTTACAACTAGATGTCCATGAATCATACTTATACATACAATATCAAAACGCAAAGAAACGATATTTTGATTTACTAATAACGTTTATTCGGCAGAAATAATTTTATTGATTTAATCTGGTTGGATTTAAATTCCCAACAATAAAAAGTTATGAAAGTGTAACCAACCTCGTTTCTGCCACTCAGGATTGTATATTTAACTTTTTACTAAAATTATTTACTGCTAAAACTTCTTGGGACTATGAATATGATGAACTAAAAATTTAGTATAGATTGGTTTAGTAAATACGTAAGCTCTATTGCAGAATAGTGCTAAACACATATCGGTCGATTTTTATATTTTCACCAAAATCCACACGTAGAACCATATATTTATCTCTTTTTAAATAAAAATTTGTTTGATACTAATTGTAAGTAAATTTTATTATCAATTTCAAGCTCTATATAACACCGTAACTATATAACCTTTCATGTAGAATGGCGCTCTCCTCCTGTCGGCCCATTTTCAAACTTCACTTTTATCCACATATAATCACATTTTTAATAACAAATTAATTGAAAATAAGTAGATTTTATTATTGCTAAAACTTCCTTGACCTATAAAGATGGTGTGCTTAAAATATGTTACAGATTGGTTCAGTAGTTTTCGCGGTTAGTGATCACAAACGAAAAATGGCTTGTCCTTTTATGTAATAGTATAGATTAAATAGTTTAAATGTTCTGATCATCTGTGATAATAATAATTTGTAGGAACATATACGTCTTATTTGAGAATAAAATGCTATATTGATATGTTATATGAATATTTTAACGATTTTAATATTTCTCGATTTTGAAATAACATTATGTCAATCAATAATTTCATATTTATGGAACATAGTATTTCTAAAAAATAATTGTTCTATGAAATTCAAAAATAATAAAAAAATATCACAAACATATCTATTATTCGATACCATATTTTTGTAAAGATTTTTCCTTTATTAGACTCTAAAAAATAATATGAGCTAAAAACTCATTTTAAAAAGTTGTGGTTTGATGTATTCTTCCTCCGCTTCCTACTTTTAAAAAATCATGAAACAGTAGAATTAGCAACAAAAATATCAAATTTTTATTTAATTTTTTTGACAATATATGATATTTTTCTCGATTTCTAGAACTTGTATATAGTTAGGTATCGAAAGCTGTATTTACATCGCTTATTATCGCACCTCCCCAAGATAGAGGATTTTAATATTTCATATTATATCATTATTTAATATAATTCTGTCACTATTTTATCTAGCTAGCTTAATGGCAGAAGAAATCAATGTATTTTGAATGAATATCCTATTTGGAATCAAGCAGTATTAGGGTCCTATAGATAGAAAATATTTTTGCTTGATCGTCTTGGTTTGAATGCTGGATAGTCAGGAAATACATTGACAATGATGAAAATGTATTGACTATTAGAAAAGAGCTGTCCACACTCTCAGAATATTATTATAAGAATAAAACATTACTTTTTCCTACACCATAGGCTGTTGTACAGGCGGATTTTTAGCTCTTTTTTAAAATAACTTAGTTAAAGAAACCATTAGCAAGCTATTGATGAACCTTACCACCCTGGAAATACTGGAAAAACGGTGCATACAGTTGATGAGGCTGGAGAAGAGAGTTAGAGCGGCGGCCGAAAAGCTCGCTGGAGAGTCGGTGCACTGGAAGGTATGCGGGCCTTGACCGAGACCAGGGGAATGCAGCACCGGTTTTTCTCCAGACCGGGATTGTTCCTTCCAAGGCCGCATGTCATCTGGTCCTCCACTACTCCCGCATAAACATTCACCAATTAATCATATATCGAGTATCTGTCATTATCGATTTATTGTGTCTTCGATAGTTGCTTGCCTTATCGATACGCAGGATCTCATCTTGTCTTATTAGCAGATCTTATCAATCCTTTGGAATCTGGCGGCGAGCTTCTTCCTTTATGGTAATGCCTTCAATGGGGGGAGTATTGAAATATTCATAAAGTGAGAAGATGAAAAAAAAATCAATTCAATTACCATTTTCATAAATACTTCTACACCTACAGGCTGATATTTTTAATATTTTAAAATCTGACCTAAAGCTTTTTTGAATGAAAATTCTCAAATTAAAAGAAACATAAAACCTTATATTTCGTTGTAATGTTCAGCGGATTCGGTTCCACGCATTCTTCAATACCTAACACTAAGACCGTGGTTTATTAAAATATATAATACTTTTACTTACAACATTTACGATTTTTTAATACCTCTCCAGGTTTTTCTTTATTTTTTATTACTCTTGGCTTTTCTAAACATCTAATAAAAACCTATTTCTAATTTATTAGTTACTGAAAGTCAACTCACGATTTTCATGCTACAGTGTCTACAATAGTTCAAGATAAAGTTCTTAACATTACAAGTCACATATTTTAAAAACGACATAGTTTATTCTTTATTATTCTATGAAGATCGATATACAACATGGAATATTCAGCACTCAAAAGTAAAAATATGGACAATCAATTAACCATTTAACTTGTACACCTTGTCTTGAAAATTTTCAATTATTGGCTTATAATTTTATTAAAGAATAACTTATTTTTACTTAGTGAAATTTTTCATTAGTCCTGTAAATTAAATATACTCAAAATCTGATATACTATAATTCCAATATTTTTACAATTACGTAACCAGAAATTATCGCCATTCCAACATTAACATGACATTTTAGACAAGCTCAAATGTAATTATTAATCTAGTGAAAACATTGAACTCATTTCAAATGTGAACTAATCATGGAAAACAGGATGCAGATCTGTACAAAATTAAAAAAAAACAAAATCAAACCAATATGAGTGAATTATTTAAAATCATTGACGACCTGGAACATTCGTTTACTCATCAAACATTTTTTTGATGTATTATTGATAATTATTTGCTAAACATTAAATTATATTATTTAAAAATCCAGAGTGATTATTGAATTAGAAATATATTTGTGTGAGGCTAGAATTAGAATTCAGTATTGGTTGGAAATCTTGGACGATGGAAGACTTAAATGGGAATTTTTTTTTTTTAAATTCGAAAGTAGTTTATAATGAATTAAACAGTATGTAGATATACTTAGTCAGATACCAATATTATAAATTCAACAATTTTACTTCCACAAATTGTCATAAATGGATTCCAGGTAAACAGTAATGTCTATTGGCATTCATCTATAGCAGAAAAACTACTTCTTTTGTTTAAACTAATTTTATAAGGTTTCGTTCCTTTTTTCTCTCTTTAAATATGTAGTTGTTTGTTGTGTTTCTATTATCTAGAGAAAACGATAAATTGTAATGAATGAATACAGGCACGACGAATATTTGATACTGTCAAAGAAAAATATCCATATTTTTTATACATCGAGTATCGATACCCATCCCTAATAATAGCTCATTTTCATAGATTTCGTTTATTTATTTTTTTTTAATGTCAGGTATTGTATCCAATACCTTGTTTAAAATAGCTCGACAGAACATCCATAACAATATTAATGATTCCAGCCATGAACAAGATAGTTCCACATGAGCTATGATACTCTCAGGGTCACTGCCAATCAAATTAAACCCAAGAGACCTTCACCGAAAATACAATCAGATTTATGTTCCTCATCGGCCCGGAATATATTTCTTCGTTACAGTCCACAGGAAGATGTCCATTTATTGCCGTCTCCATCCGCGACATGACGTACCGCCGATTGTATAACCGACCTTTGGACAATTTCCTCGAGGGTTCATTGGCTTCGCAGCTGAGGGACGTGATTGGTCTGCAACGGTTAGATGGAAATGTTATGATCCCAGAGGAATGTTTTCTAACGATCATAAATCAAATATGACAGCCCCATCCGCGAGGGGTCAATCCAATTCGGTGCTATGGCAAAAAGGAGGAACTCTTGATGTGTGGTAACAATCATACGCCATTTAATGTCGTATTGTATCACCATATATCAATATTATATTCAAGTATCAATAATATTAAATAACAGTGTATTGGAAATGTATATGCATGCATTTTAACTACTATTCACGGTACGTAAGGTATTATCAATAAAACATAACTACATTATTAAATCAGTAGCTTCTGTTAAAAGCAGTTATAGTCTCTCAACGTTAATGTTTGGTGTAATCAATTTGAATTTTTTTTTTTATTTTTTTTTTTTATAAAATAGTGTAGAGTTGTCAATAAAGACATTTAATTATTCTCACTGTTGCCAATTGATCACTTTATCCCATTACATTAGGGTAGCGCGGTTAGGAATAGTTTTTAATCAATCCCTGATTAACTGCCATGTGCAACTAAAACGTCTACTGAGTCCAATGACATTTTCTTTTTCTCAACAGCAACAAAAATTAAGGTGTGACAACCTCATGGATCTAGAGGAACTAACCCACATCTCTTAGATCTATGTCTAACGATTTTACAGATCGTCGCCACTATATAAAACTAACGAATGTGAAAAAACGCATTTTCGTTTACCTTTGTATTCTGCAAGGTCTACTTTGTGCTAAAATGTTAGATTTTCATAATAACCACCTTACTGATTTAGGTATTTTTGCTGCCGGTCAGATTCGAAATTTTACCATAAGGTCTTGTTAAAAACAACAATAAACGAACGAAATAAAAAAAAAAAAAAGATTTTTCATATTTGTTAGTTTTCATAGTGTCGACGAGATGTACGAAAAAAATAATCTCTTTAAATGATGGTGATCAGAAATTGAGAAAGAAGATACTTATCAAATGTTGGTTAGTCTAAATGAGCAAATAGTTCATCTTAGAAAGCGACCATTGACTCCAGCACTTTACCCCGTTTAACGCCATTTTTCAGAATCATGTTCTACTACTTCTACTGCTATAGCATTTAAACAATTATTATTGTAGAATATTATTGGCAATATTAAGAAATTTAACTGCAAAAGGCGTTTAACTACAAGGTTTTTTACGCAAGGTAGGGCACAAGGTAGAGCGAACAATAAATAAATAGAATACCATTTAAACGAAAGCGATAGCCAGCATTTTCAGTGATGACACCATAAACATTGGACCGGTGAAGAATAACGATTTCCTTACATTATTACTGAAGAAATTAAAACATTATAAAAACTAAATAAAACATTAGAGACCTATTTATCAGTTCAAATACAATGATAAAGAAAGGAAACTGATCAGATGATAGCTAGAAAGATAAAGGACTAACAACTAATTAATTCCTCCACATCAGAGCCTAAGTATAAGGGCTTAAAGAAGAAAATTTGGTACTGTAACAAAACGTTTGGTAGGGTCAGTTTAAACTTTTTTTTATAATTATTGAGTAAATATTTAATTACTAGATGTGTTTCTTACGTGAATAAGGAAGAGTAGGAAATTGTTTTAAAAAAACAATTTTCTACTACAGGATAGATGGAATCATATTATAGCGAATTCAGTAGGAGTAAAAATACTTTTGCTGCTCACTGTATATCTTTTGGGTTTATTTTGATTTGTTTTTTATTTTGTATCCTTCTAATATTCTAAAGTGCATTTATTCTACGGGCCAAATATTCTACGCGATAGTTAATGTGTTTTCAGGAAAAGAAATCTTGAGCTACAGAAATGAAATAAAAAATTATGGCATTATTTTCTTCCGTTTCAAAGTCACTAAGGGTGGGCAATATGGCCGAGAGGTTTGGGGCGAAGGTCTCAGAGCCGACCGGAACAGAAGGTCGTGGTTTCGACTCCCACCCGTGTCAGTTTTTATTTACTTCTTGGTGGTCTCGCAAAATGAATCTGAACTTTCTTACTCTGGTCAGAATAGGTTGGTAACCTTCTTCAGTTGGAGTATATAAAGACATTAAGCCTCAACAGACAAACCTTTACAAAATTAAGTAAACTTGGTAGGCTAAGGAAATACTAGCATATTCCTAAATTATGTCTCTAGACTGTGCTTGATTTTTTAATGAAATGTAATCATTAAAAAATTATAGTTTAAAAAATTAGAAAAACACGCCTTTTTAGCAAACCTAACTAAAAAGCTAAGTGTGGTGAACAATTTGCAGCAGTCAGACCTTTTTATTGTCTGAGTTCAAGGCTTGAAGCTAATTTCCCTGTGAATCAAATTCGTGATTTGTTTGCATTTTTAACACAGTTTATCCAAAATTAACCAACAGTTTTTGTTTTTTTGAAATATCTCAGAGTAGGAATGGGCAAATTTTTACTTTAAAAATTCTATCTTACACAGAATGTAATGATCTACAACTTTTAGAACATAACATTTTTTGATTGAATTAGCCATTTCTGCGTTATAGACTCTTAAACATGACCAAAACTAACTTTTTGTGAATGTTGGCAAAATTCTTCGATGTTTGACAATCGATTGTGGCTAAACGCCTGAATCAAATGCAGCTTGACGGATGTCTTTAGGCGCACAATTGCACAATTTATTAAAATTTAATTTTCTGAATAAAACGTTTTTCTAATTTTTTTTTTCCAAAATCTGAAAAAAGTTTGGATTCTTGTGCCCCCAAAGATTTTCCTCTGATTTGTTGATATTTTATTCTCAGAATCCATCTAGACCATATAAAAGCGTAAACCCTACTACCACACTTCAATTTTTACAAGGCAGACCCCCTTTTTGGCGGTTAATTGACTGGACTAAGTGAGAACATTAGAACAAAGCTGTGCAATTGTTGTATTGTCATTGGTCCTTGAAACGTGTGTAAATTTTCAAGTTAATCAGATAGCTGGAAATTAGTGAAAATTACGAGGAAAGATTCCGTTACATACAGGTGATGTTAATAAAAGCGTATTTAAAAATGGTTTCTTTTGAATTATTTATTTTCTTAAATATAAAAGAAATATTATTGAATCCAACATATCACCAGTGAGTAGGAAAAACGTGATAATTGATATAATAAGTAATAATTTAATGTAAAATTTCCTGGCGCTATCACGGCTACCTTTCACCTTGTTCTTTTTGGCTGGGGAAGATCGATTCCCAGAACGAATTTCTTCATTTCCATATCCTCCTTTAACATCTTCCTCTCACGGGGTCAATGCACGCGATGCATTTTAAAATAAAGTATCCAGCTGTGATAATGCCTCTCCCATTAAAATAAATATGTCAACGGTCTTTATTTAAGGGGAAGTCAAAGTAATGAAATGTATTTATCTTTTGTCTTTGTATAGAAATATAAATTTTAAAATAATATATAAACCTAAGTCATTTGATCCGATAATTCTTTTGAAATTAGTGTTTCTATAAAGGTGTCAGATTATAACTTTAGATTTATAAATAATGCTCCGGGTAGTGTATTTTAGTACCATTTGGGAAAAACTGGCAAGTTGTAAAAATGTAGAATGTAAAAAAGTAGGCAAGTTGTAATGGCAATGGTATCCTTTTATACAATTGGCATTACAACTGGCCTACTTATACATGATGAGTATGACTCCAATATGGGTTGCTCAAAATATATATCTTATTGTGGAAAAAAATGAACTTATCTCGTTTTCCCCAAATGGTACAGATTTGTCTCTTTGGGTAGTACATTCAGATATCTTGACAACGATTCAAATCAATGTAAAATACTTTTAGCAATTAAGTTCTTATAAGTAGTAAAACTAGGTACATAACTTTTTCTAGTAACGTCCTTTGAAAAATCCTCAATGCTCCTTACCTTGCCACAAACTATCTTATCCACAAAGATATTGTTCCATATGTTGCTTACTCAGCCCAAACCAGATACCTGTTCTTTCGCAGTAAACTTCATAACCTTTCTAATTGCCACCTATTTTATTTGTGACAACCCTACGAAGAGGTCTGAAAAGAAGATACCTTCAGGACCACCTCACACAGAACTTTTATTAAAGTGCTTCCAGATGGTAGTTGCTTTACAAGCAATTGTCATGTTATTATGAACGCTATAATCACATTTACTAGATCTAATTTTTTTTTTTTTTTTTTTTTTTTTTTTTTTTTTTTTTTTTTTTTTTTTTTTTTTTTTTTTTTTTTTTTTTTTTTTTTTTTTTTTTTTTTTTTTTTTTTTTTTTTTTTTTTTTTTTTTTTTTTTTTTTAACGTATAATATTAAAAAAAAAAACAAAAAGAAATTCCTAATCTTGGGAATCTTAATTTTATTAGCCAATGATAACTAAGTGTTTTTTATATTTATTATTTGTAATTCAAACCTCCGATAATAAATTTATAATCAAACCATAATTAAGGAAATGTCATTTGATATTTTGTTTTTTTTCAATATAATGTCTTTAGATTTTTTGAAAAAATCTTAACTTTCAACAATGTTTTAAGAATTTGATTATCTTATCTCAGATTATCAATGTCCTGAATGAAGGACTATACGTACGTCCTCCCTGATTTAGAAATGATTTAAAGTTAGATTTAAGGGAACGAAGTTATAACTCTACTTAAGCTAAACAAATTAAAGTGTGTTCTGAAATAATTTCTTATGAAAATATTGAAGCATTCTGGAAGTTGAAATTATGTTACAACATACATATGGTCACATATTAATAAAAATATTTTATTTTATCGAAGTGAATAAACATTGTCACGAACGAATCAAGTACCAATCAGCTGATCAAGAACTCGCAAAAACCGGGCGATTGTAGGTCAATGTACGATTGACACTGGGGATCGAGGAGGCGGTGGATGGGGCAGGGAGTGACGTCAGCGCCGGAAGGGAGTGGCCCCCTTTGCCAGTGCCTTCTGCATTTCTTTTTAACACGTAGCAAACCACCCACAACCTCTTCTTTTCCAACTTATACAAATAGCTAACCCGACGTCTTCTCTTTTTTTTTTCTTCTGTTCTTTTCGATTTTTCTTTCGAGCCTGGGGGGCTCCGGCAACGTCGCGGGAAGTTGTGAGTTGATTTGGAACTATCAGCAATTTGATTAATTATGAGCAGTATATACAGCAACTATTATTGATGTTTGTAAAAATCATTCAAAACATAAAAATAAGGAATTCAGAAAAGATGGTCTCTTGACATTCCGATGCAGAACTGTTATTGGAGTGCTACCAATAGATATAATCATAGCTATATCATCAGATTCATGATTATTTTCATTTGTTTGATGTATTTTTTTTTCTGTTAGTAGTAAATTACTACATAAATACTATTTATTACTTTATTTGCTACATTTTTGTTCATACTTAAATTATTTATAAAAAGGCTTGAGAATGCTAGAGAAAACATTAAAAACTTCATGAAGAAATTATAGCAATGTTGTCAATTGCAATTTAATTCACTTACTACATTTAAATCTATTAAGTCAAGCGTAAAAGGGCCGTCCGCTCACTTCATGTATAACCAACTTGATTGTTTTATCTTAGTACAAATGTAACGTACTTAGAGTAGATAATATTACTTAATAACACCTATATTAAAAGTCATATAATTCTATGACGTAGAAGAATTTACACACAAAATTAATCACACTGCTAATGATAACAGAAATGCAATAAATGCTTTGTAAGAATGCAGGGTGAGTAGTCAAGAGGTTTAGGTATGATGTATGTTCTTTTCTTACGCATAAATAGTCTGACCTGACTTATATTTGATCCCTCCCTTGATCCCTCTTAACAAAGAGATAAAAATATTCTTGAATTCAGAATGAGGGTACAACTTTGAGTACATTTCTTAATTGACAGGAGTACAGGAGTACATTTCTTATTGGATATGCCCATGACTTGGACGGATACTGTCTTGATCCTCCTAATTTTGTTGGTAAAGCGAGTCAGGTGGTGGTAAAATGGTTAGAGTCCTTCGGCTACGCTACGCGCCTTGCCATTGGTGCTTACATGTGTGGTGACTCCTGCTTAAAATGTCTGATATGTTTTAATCTCTAGGCCGGAATGCTATGTCTAAGAATTATGAGTTAACGAGAATATCCAACACAGAAGTTCAAAGACTGTGTAGTGATTTGTATATGTACCAATTCATCAGGCTTTTCTGGCTATAATGGGAGGCTCAGTAAATGAGGACCTGACCAAATAACGTCATTGCTAATTCAATCAACATTGAACGTTGATTGAGTCAACAACTGAAAGCCCTTGAGCTATATATCTAAGTCCAAGATATATATTCCTATACATACATGTGTATATTAAATTTCGCAATAAGGATATTGTTTTTCAGATCTTCCCGGATCTGACGATTTTTTGAGGACATCCTTGGCCACTCTCCTCACCCACCTAGAATTAGTTTTCGTCCTTAAGGATGCTGTTTTAAGATGGCGGAACGATATCCATTTATATTAGTTTTCTTCCTTTAGGATACAGTTCCGGCAATACTAAATCCAAATATATTGAGTACTTGTAGGTATAAATAAACGTATTTTAATTCTTAATAAGACTCTGAAATATTTTTTGGCGCTTCGTTTTTTCTTAAGATGAACTCATTATATTAATTTCAAAACGATTAGTTATAATGCTTATGACCGTGAATTCCCTTTCTTTTCTTTTTTTCATATATAGTCCATAGGCTTCTTGGAACGGTCCATTGCATTGTACCTTAGAGCCGTCGGTATCATTTACTTCTCATATAAGAAAGTCGTTGCCACTTGAACAAAAAGAGCGATCATTGAAGAGAGGAATTGGAGATGCAGTGATATCTCGGATCCATTCTTAAACGGAAGACGTCCTTGGGAGAGGAAGATGAATCGGAATCTTGGCTGCCGATCTATGGTAGGCTGGTCAACCACCTCGCCGAGGAGGAATGCAAAAGGATATGGGCCATGGGTCACGAGCTATATCACCTCTTCTCCTTCTTCTCTTTTTGGTTCCTCTTCTTTAATATTCAGGTGGTCTGGAGAAATAGAAATATAGAAGGCAGTTGGAAGGAAAAATATTCAGTTGTCTTAAAACTAAAATTCTTTAATTCAATTGAAGAGGTGTATTTGTCAACCAGATGAATAATAGCTTATAGATTCATTCAGAGGGATCTATAATTAAATATACAAGATATAAAAGTAATTTAGACCTATTTTTGAGCGATGAACTATTTCATTAGTCTTCATTGTGTTTATGTAGTATGTACAAACTATAGTCTTTAATTATCAAGTTTCCTGACGATTACTGATTTTTTAAAACTTTGATCTATTATTACTTCTATCTGTGAGTTTAAATTGTTTTTGTAATTTTCCAGTAAAAATATATTTCACTTTTAGTTTTCATTCTCATTTTTCTTATTCCAAATTTTAGATAAGCAAAATCTTATTTTTTGTAACTGGATATAGGTTGTATTCTAGAACAACTACAAAACAACTAACAACTAACAACTAAGTTTACCTTTCTGATAGGAATAAGTATATCTTCCCCATTATTATATATTTCCCTTTATAGTATATCTTCCCCCTTTCTGATTCTATTAAAGGTTCTGCACTGCATTTAAATTTTTTGAGACCCCACGTTTCTCTGTTACTTTACCATTGTCAGTATTTCTATATATAGTGGAATCACAAATGAAAAAAATACAAACTGATGTTTCGCCTGGGAAGTAGGCCATATCTTTATTAAATATAAGCCCTAAGTCGTGTCTTTATACTGTTTGAAGTTTTATTATAATACTAAATAATTCATTCTAGAAGAAAATCCGAAAGTTTAAAAAATGGTCATTTTAACTTACCATCAGTTATTTCATTCGTAACATCACGATATTTAATTGCATTAAAATATCACTAAATATCGTAAACTAGAAACGTTTTTTCCTTCTAAAAATTGCATTCTGATACAAAGTGATGTAATTTATATGACAAAGACATTTTGTGAAGTCTTAGAAGTTCTCTTTGGGTATAATGGTTTGTATTTTTTTTTTTTTTAGAGTTGATTTTTTATTCCAAGTTTCTATTTTCATTACTCCCACAAGTTTCCTTTAAGTTAAAATGACACCGAACATCAACAAAGCATCCTTATACGCAGTCAGATTGTTTAGTTCAGAAAATGATTTTGCCTGGTATTTCCTTATAGGATCTTCGTCGAGTTTTGTTCTTTTATTTCGTTTTTATTTAAGTTCACATAAAGTTGCGTTTGCAGTTTTCCTTGATATATATTTATGATCATTACGAAGGTTAATCTGTTGCATGTCTTAATCTTAAAAATAAAAATCCACTTTTTTCCAGCAACACTACAAATTTCTATTGAATTTTTAATAATAAAAATAAATTTGTGTATTATTGTTCTGGTGATTTTATACGTAACTTAAATATGTATAATCAGAATCATATTAGAAACACAATCAGTTTGAGATTCGTACTTGTTATTAATGTATGACAGAAGAGATGTTTCTACCAATAAATAACATTATTTTCAATTAGTAATTCAATTAGGTACCAATTTTTTTCCTCTTTTTATATCAGTACTGATAACAAGAAATCGATTCTCGAATCACGAAAATGAAGTTTAAAAATGAATTTATACTTTAATAAATAAGACTGAAGATACTTTAAACATCAAAATAGATAAAGAACAAAATATTAATAATTGAAGAAATTATTAGTAAACAGCAAGTAGCATTAGCATTAGTAGCATTAGTAGCATTAATTATCAACAAGATTTACTTTTATGTAGTTAATTTAATTCAGGTAATATACAAAAATTTAATTCATTTTACCAATTCTTATATTAGAAGATTAACACTCCAATGGTGCATGATTTTCATTTATATTTTTGGAACCGAAAATATTTACAAAATCTTTTATCAAACATTGGAGATGGCACTGACATTTAAATGAAAGGTAAATAAAATATCCTGGAATAACTAAAATCTCCTAAGAATAACAAACATTTATCATAAAATGGTAATATTGTCTGGCTGCATTTATTTCTTTGGTTTGATATTATGCTTCATTTCTCAATAGCGAATACCTCTCTTGAACAATCTGCTTGCTGCTTACTTTTTGCTTGCTATTTGGCATTTTAAAAAAGTTGTTTTAAATTCTGTACCTACGAGTGTTTTAATATTTCTCTCTTATTGAAAATTAAAAAATATAATTTATTTTTTATACCTATCATTAGAGATAAAGCAAGTTGTGATACTAATGGATTTGAATGGTTGTGGAATGAAAGGATTGATATCAGCTAAGTCAGAAACGTAAATATAAGGTAATTTGTGACGAAGTAAGGAGCATTTAGGATTTTTCAAAATTAGATGAGTATTAATGAAATAATTGCCACTTCTATTAGGATTATTTTATTAGAAAACTAGTTTCGAATGCTAAGCATTCATCTTCAGTTCTAAAACATACAAAATTTTTTTTTATACCTATCATTAGAGATAAGAAACACATTAGAACTATGTTACATGGATTATATAATGCTAAGCATTCTAAAAACATTTTTCAAAAAATGTAAGACAAGAAATCAAATATTGGTACTCACCGGAGAAGATCTAACAGATGTCTGAAATATATCCATCGTGGAAGATGGAAGGGGCAGGTAGGTTAAATTTTTGGAGTTTACCATGGGATTTTTCCTAAGACTAATTAAATAATGACTTTATAGAACATATATGAGCATACTAAAATTCCAATTTTTCTATCCATCTAATTGAAAATAACCATAAATTCAATAAGGACTCAGGAGTAAAAATAATAAATATATCAAGTAGAAAATAACCTAAAATTAAATATTTATGAATCATTAGAAATAATAAAATCGTTTAAAACCGATCCTGGTATTTGTTTAAATGACCAGATAAACATTCCCAATGATCCCATTTTAAATTTTTTTCCAACAGGAACGGAAAAATCTAATGAGTAATAGGAGAAATCCCATTAAATCCCAGATATTTAACCTACCTGTCACCTTCCAACAAAATAGATATATTTCAGACATCTGTTAGATTTCCTCAGGTGAGCAGCAATATATGATTTCTTGTCTTACATTTTTGAAAACGCTAGTATACATAATCCATTTAACATAGTGCTGATGTGTTGATAAATTTTGTATGTTCTAGAACTGAAGATGAATGTTTAGTATTCGAATTCAAATAATATAATCCCAATAGAAGTGGCAATTAACTTCACCAATCCTAAGTGTATTGATCCTTCCCTACCATCACGCTTACCTCAAGTGACAAAATTAGATATCGACTTTAAGCTCCTAGGGATCAACTTTATTTAGATCATCGATCCTCGATGCAGATTCTTTCTTCAAGAACCGCTGGAATCAAGAATCTACTTATGCCTATATAATATTATTAAATGTATAATAAAACATAGAAACATCAATTTATAATATAAACATAATAATAGTAATATATATAATAATCTATAATAATATATACATTTAAAATAATATCAACCAATGGCTACAGAAATTGTTTAACTTTTTCAGTTATTATGGAAGATGAGCCGGAATCATTGCAGAAGTACAGACAGGCCTTTCAGATGCTTGATCCGGACGAAAATGGAAAGGTACATAGGGACACTTTGAAAGAGTTCCTCGAAAAGACTTTAGGGGCTTTATTCGACGAGGAGATGGCGAAGAATGTCATTGACCACATGAAACCGGACGAAAATGGCATGATCAGTATAGAAGTATAGTTTATTATGCAATAATATTATTAGATTCACATATTTTGTAAAATTTTGCTATAAGAGAACTTAGTAGATAGAGGGGTGTAAGAGAATGTACACGTGCATATACAAAGTACATACGAAGTTATAGCGGTGTTTGTTGTTTGCAATAACATTTGTTATCTGTTAGTCAATCGTTTGTCACCGAACAAACTAAAGATATTAAAGAAAAATGTCAATCTCTGGAGTATATCCAGCCGCAGAAGTTGTTTAGGCGTGGGTCGGACGAAGTATACTCACTATTGACCCATTCCTATCTTTTCACAAAACAAGCTTCACCAAAATGAGTAATATCATGATTATAAGCCATATTTTTTAGGAATGCTCATTTTTTACTTCATATATGGTAGTTTTGGATTAAATTCTGATCTTTTAACAGCCCTCGGAAATAATAGTTCAGCTATTAAAGCAGTGTTGAAATTTTAAAAATTAAATTATAATTGCAGATATACTATCTGAAGTGTTGATAGGTACAGGAACAAATGTTAAAAAAAAAAAAAAAAAAAAAAAAAAAAAAAAATTGATGTATGAATGAGTTAATAAAAAAGTATGAACAAATGGACATAAAAACATAAAAACGTGCTTACGTGGATAACCAACGCAATTTTACACCAATGAATAAAAACAAACAAACAATTGAATCTTCATAGTTATGGTTTGTCCGTATTGAATCGGAAATTGGGTTTAGAGCTTGTCGATTGTATTTCATAAATTTTGATTGCATTAAATAATCGTCTGGATTTTGTAGCGGATGCCTAGTATTTATTTCATTTAGCATTCTCCAGTTGTAAATCAAGTTTATCATAACTAATGATGTTATGGTTTTGTAATCCTTCATCTGTCTTCAGTTACATTTTCTGAATTACGGAATATAATTTCAAATATTTCATTGTTAGGAAATGTTTCTTTGGGCTACTAAATTGTATCTCGAATTATTATAAAGAGAAATTAATATTCAGAATGGAACTCACATCCTGATTTCGGAACATTATTATATAAAGATGGAAAAAAGTTTAGCATTGCCTGAAAATAGTTGATTGTATTTCCGATTTTCTTTGACAGTATTTTCGAGACCAAATTGTTTATGTAGCCTTCCTAGATACTATGTAGGAAGAACCTGGTTTTGTTTGATGAATTATTGATGGAAGATTTAATACCATGACAAACTGAGAAAAAACTATAAACACCATATGTTTCAGGGTTTCATGGAAGCGTTTTCATTGAGCCATTGGTCACCTGAGACTTTGGCGGCGATGTACGAGGTCTTGGAGAACTCTCCAGACCTGGTGAAAGGGTTGGCCGACTGGAAGAGCATCCTCACCAACCTGGGCCTCAACATGAGCGAAGATGAAGTCGGGCAACTCATTTCCCAGGCTAGGAAGTGCGCTGCTGACCTCCTCAGTCTTCAGCTGAAGAAGGAACCACCCTTGGACAGGGTGAGTTTGTAAATGGTGAAATAGTAGAGTAAACCAGACTGTTATTGACATCCTAACTTAAAATTATAAAAAAATAAAAACATTATTCTAAAAACAAAATTTAATAAAATTTCTTTTAAATCTTACAACTCAGCTGTGTTAATGTACTTTTAACTCTGTCTATATTTTAAAACATATTCTTAGGGTGTCAATAACTGATTTTACATCAGTTATTTTCACTATCTTGTAAAATACATTCCAGTAATAATGTTTAGTGTAAAACGTTGCACACTTTCTTGTTTAACTTAAAAGTATAGTAATTAATATAAAATGACTGTAAATTTCAACTTTATTGAACTATTTTACCTATAATTATAGTATGAATATTGCTTAAGAGTGCTAATAGCTGTCTAGTTTACCCTATATGGTTTAGTTTCTAATGTCGAAAATAGGTAAAAATACCGAAACACGACTACACCGAAACTGGTTGGGTTCTTTTTCTTGAAATAGAAACGTCGTATTCCGACTTCAATTTGTCCATTAAAATACCTGAACCACGAAATGGTTCTTTTCTGTTGAAAATTGTAAGCACTAATCCTATCCAAAACCACTTCTGACTCATTTTTGCATATTTTGTGGATTGGTTCCCTTCTGCTAAATGCCGTCTATTTCGTATTTCGATTTCGCTCCTTCAATTTCTCTCATTAGAGATCTAATTATTGTGAGTGTAGTTAAAATAATTAATTTATTCGCCCACACATATTATTTGATCGTTTTATAATACTAATTATAAAATGTAATATCACAGAATATTTAATTATTTAATATAAAGACATAATGACAATAATGATGGCAAATATGATAAAGAGCAAGAAATTATTATAATCTTCATAAATCACAATATCATTTACAACAATAGATAATTTTTAAGAGGAGGTTGAATAAATGTGACATGAGATTAATGAATATTGTGATAATAGTTTGTTGTTTAGACGATTAATTATTATAACGAAGTGATAAGGTATAAGAAATTAATATTATTTCTAAAACTACCAACATTTCATGTATACTTTTTTCTACCACAATTTCCCGGTAAACAACCAACAATACGTGGGAAGTGGGTATTAAAACAACATTTCTGAGATACTTTTTAATAAAAGTAGTAAATTCAAAAAGCATAGTAATGAATGTTTTTTCCAAGAAATTCTGTCTGAATTCCGAAAAGGGTCATTTGAGCCATCATGATAGTTTTAGTGTTAAAAACCAAGAGTGTGAAATTTAAAAAAGGTAGTTTCTCCTATGGAAAGGGGGAGTTAAAATAAATAAGTTTTCTGGTTCAACATCACGCCGTCCATTTTTTAATTTCAATTATTTTGAAGAATGATTAAAATTATTTAATAAATCCTAATTAATGAGTATAATATTTATGTAAATTTATTATAAACACCCTTCAGCATAATTGCAATGTAAAAATTTGACCGCATTTTGTGGAACCATATAAATAATTTAGTAAATATAAATTTGACTAAATGGATATTTTAAAGCAACTCTGAAATGAATCTTTGATTTTAAAAATGGGAAACTATAATTCCCAAAACACCTAGTTAATTGTTTCACAAATTCTTATTTAGGACTATAATGCCAAAACCACCTTAAATATAATTGTAAAAACCTTATAATCTTATTTTTATTGGTTAAAACATGTATTATGTAACCGTCCGTTATAATGTTGTTGTTTTTTTTTTAGGCTGAAGTAGGAGAGAAAAGCAGCCAGATCTTGCACGCTCTTCAAGAAAAATTGCACCTCCTTGATATTGGTGGTGCAGTATTGAACAAGAATTCAGAAGACCCGCAACAGCCTGAATAAGTGTTTGTTTTGTAACCAAATTAAATACATGCAGTTTAAAAATTTGGTTCATTGTGTGAAGGACCATTAAAATTATTGTTATATTTATTGATTTTAAGCGATAAAAAGCTCTTCTATCGCTTACGCCCTGTGTTATAATAATGATGATACTGATAATATTTTAACGGGAAGATGGAGTTTTTCAACACTATCAACCCCTTACCGTCGAACATTATTACTAAATTGATTCTATATAGAACCGTGGCGGTGGGGGTTCGGGCGGATTAAGAGATGACCAAATTATATTATATTCGAAGGATATTGGTTTCAGGTTTTAAATATTTTGAAATATTCCTGGATTGAACGATTTTAGAAGGCCTTAGGAAATCCGCCATTGTTGTCCTTTTGAAAATCCGCCATGTCATTATCATTATTATTATTGAGGTTATATATATTTTTAAAAATTAGTTGAAAAGGATGGACTTTAAAAAATCAAATTTTTAAGTAAGTCGAATTTCTAACTAAAACTTAGTTGAATCTTTTGAATTAGGCCTCTATTATTCTGGATGTAGGGCATGTTTATCTAACTTTTAGAAATGACCAGATAGCTCCAGAAGCTCTTCTGCTTTAGCTCCATAAAACTGTTGATGAATGATTAATATTCGAAACTAGTTTTTTTTTTTTTAACTGTTCATTTATATTTAAAACTGTAAAGAACTTCTCACTAGTAGCACTTCAATGAAAAATCTACATTAGGAGGTATCTCGGCTTCTTCAGGTATCTTCTTTTCAGACTCCTCGCAGGGTTATCAAGAACTGTGTGTGAAGCAAATAAGGAAACTATTCGAGTGGTTACGAAGCATTGTATTCATATTAAGGAGCATTGAGGATTTTAAGAAGGATTTTGAATTGTAAGGATTAGATACAAGAAGAGTTCGAAGATTTAGTGGAGTTCCAAAGTTCAACTCGGTATGTCCAAATAGGCCTGCCATGTAGATAAGCCTTTTGTAATTTATTGCAAGCTTTGAACGTTTGTCTAGTAAATGTCGGAGTAGTCAAAAACGACGTGCAGTTTCTTGTCTTTTAAGCCTCGTTTGAGGATTCCAAGTAAGTAATTTGTTTAGATGGAGACCTAGGTAGCTGATCTGTTTAAAGGGGATCAGTGGGGATATTATTAAAGAATTCTACAGGATAGGAAGTTGTAGGTTTGTGACGAAGGGTAAAAGTTATTTGATGGGATTTTTTTGGATTTATTTCAATCCTCTATTTTTGACACCATTCATGAAGGCAATGAAAGGATTATTATTTACTGATAACACACTTGTGTCATTAGCGTACGTGTTGAAGACTGTGCTAGGATGATCCGGGATTTCAGCTGTGAAACTAGCATTTGAATTAAAAATGTCAATTGAAGTGATAAATCATTTATCCTTCTATATCGTCATGCGGACCTCAAGTACTTTGAAAGAACCTTTTTCATCTTGATCGTTTCACATGTTCAAACCAGCTTATAGGATCTCAGTAGTGAAGAATGTTATAAAACATATTGATTGTTGTGATTCTTTATATTACTGTAGCTTCTGAAATAAGAATAATTAAAGTTGAAATTTTGAAAAATACTGTTTCTATTTACCTGGAATCCGTTCCCTATAATCACCAAATCTTCAGTAATTATATGCTCTGGAGATTGTTATGTTGAGAGCCCTGGAACAAATAAAAATAATTCTTACCATATTTCCCTTATGAAACAATCATACTCCGTAAATCTCTAAATAATTTTCAAATATATATATTATACTTTTTTTATTAAAATAATTAAAGGGACTTTATTTCAGCGGCGTTGATCAAACGGAATGCCTTAAAATATTTCCTGGCTCATTAGAAGCCATCTAACGATAATAGGTACCTGTTAGCTCTCCGCTACAAGTCTATAATAAAAAACTCCTGATAGGTTTTAGGCCCGTAGCTGCTTCATCTTGCCTACTTTGTGCTCCGGGCTAAGTATACCTAACCTCAGTATATTTTTACTTAGGAGTGTAAAAACATACAACTAAGCTGTTACACCCTCTTAAGTGACTTTGAAAAATACTCTTTGCTGCATAAAATATCAACATTGAACTTTAAAAACAAAAGACTATAGTGCAATCTCGATCATCCGGCCACCAATAGTCGGACACTCCCAGTACTCCGAATATCTCGAGGGAACCCCTTCGACCTGCCTTTACTCGCAAGTGCTTGTTTGAACAGTTAATACTAAAACGGCGATGGTAAACAATACCTAAAGAAATTTTAAGAGAACGGGCAGTGTGTTCCTAAATAACATCCTTGGAAAAGACGATTTTAAGGCGGGTTATGGATAGCTAAATAAATTTAAAAGTCATTTAGGAATAAGGTTTTTTGCAATTACATGAGAAAATATTTAAAATTTAAATATGAGTATACTGCATCATTCCACGATTTAGTTATATATAGGGATGGGTATCGTAAGCAAAACATCAATATTCCATATCAAAGATATTTTTAGCTCTGAATATATGAAATGTCATTATAAATATTCCTGTCCCGTTACGACATTTCGTTTATTTTATCATTTTAGGTAATTTAACGACATTGAACCACTGCTTCATTGTTCTAAAATGAATTTAGAGTTATATTTATCTTGTTATTTCCACTTCCCTAATGTAAGAAATTTTAACAGTACCTACTGTGTGAATAGATTTTTTGTTTTTTATACCAAGTATTGTCTTAAAATAAGGCATATTGTAGTAGTATTACAATAAAATAGTTCTATTTAAAAAATAAACAACTCATTTTCCAATTTACATTTTAGAATTAAAAGTACCAAATTAGATAACTAATAATTAAATTAAATTAACAATCAATGATTGTGTTTATTTTTTATTTTATGTTTATTTTTATATTTCAAATGCGACACTTGGAAAAGTTCGTTTTATTTTAGATCAGAGCAACACCAACATAGGTAGAGAGTGTCAAAATCCCCAAAACTTAAACATTTAGGCAAAATTTGCCTTTTTTTTCATTCAAACCAATATAGATCCTAAAAAGTTATATAAAATTTTATATAACCTAGCGACAAATGTTATATTAAAAAAATATTTTCCACTAAATTTCTGACAAGATAGCTGATGTCGAATTTTCGATCCGGACAAACACCAACAGAACTAGAGTGTGTCAAAATGTTACAACGTGACTTTTTTCATTAAAATGAATATATAATGCTAGCTACTAGCGACAAATGTGACGTAACAAAAAATTGTGTCGATTATATTACTTTCCTCAAATATTCCATCAGAACACTTACAGAGTTAGAGGCGTGTCTAAATGTTACTTTTTTGAATGTACAAAAAAGTATAGATCCAAAGCCAAAAGAGATATCCATGTGAAAACTATCGTTTAGCTATAAAATAATTTGGTATCTTAAAGTTTAGAAGTTACTCCAAGTCTACAACGCTGATAACGAACTTTTCTAGAGACTGATACCGAACAAAACTTACGTTCATAGGATTCGACTCTTGATAGTATATTATCTAAGGATCTGATTTTCATAGCATGTGCCTGTTCCTTTATCATAAACAGATTTGTTAGTGGTTGTGTTAACTTCATTTGGTTATTTTCAGAGGCTTTATACGATTTTTTTCTCTTCTGGATAATTTCTAAATATTTGTTATTTTTATAACAGTTTAATACCGTAGAAAAAACTATATGCATAAGAAAAGCAACAACTATGCGGTTTTTTTCACATCTAGTTATCTGTCGTTTTCAGTATTATGACATCCCTGGTACCAACAAATCTCTTATATCGGGTTTAAAGCAATTAACTGCAACTATTTTGACAATGCATACATTTTGGAACACATTCAAAGGAAAACTAATTCATAATCACAATTATCCTACAACACTGATTTTGATGTATAGGTAGATTCATTTTCTAGTTATGTCAACACAAGTTAAAGGTTAAAGATAATTTAACCAGCTTATTAAAAATAATTATGTGCAGTAGTCCAAAAAAAAACTCGATAAAGTCTCCGAATGAAGTTCTGAGAAGGGCAGTAGAACTATAATTATCCATTTTCCATGAAGCTAGCCGTCTTGAGGAGCGAGGAGCCAGTTGACAGTTGCAGGTAGGCAAAGACAAGAGAACACTTATCGGACTATTATTCACGTGAAACCGCACCTAAACCAGGTAAACTCCTGGGTTGCCCAGGTTTGGACCTGTTTCAGAAAATTGCAAGTTCGCCTCCTTTGATCGGGTTCGAACCATTTAGTTAGCGCAAACATTTATCACACCTCTTTACCTGGACGTCTTGACAGTTGGATCCTTTTTTCTGGCCATTTTTTTTTTCTTATCGCTATGAAAAGCCTTTTTTTCTGACAAGTAAGTTAATCCTCAAAAGTAGATAATGGTGAGCGTTTTGTTTGGAATTTTTCATCTTTAATAATAGCCAGAGCAAAGTGCAGGTGCCTGATCAGTATAAACTTTATGTGTAAGGGTTTTCGAGAGAGATTCCATTCACATCCAAGGCTATTTTGAATCAACACTGCTTATTCTGATAATATCCTTCAAAAAATCCCTAATTCTCCTTACTTTTTCACCAATAAACGTATCCATAAAGGTCTTAATGCACCACTTCTTCAAGACAACCACCGATATAATTCATTTATTTTTAGTTAGACTTTTCTACTGAAAAGCTCGTCCTTTTTGTCCTAAACGGAGGAGATAAAAACGTAAAATCCTCATGAACGCAATCAAAACTGTTTCAATTGAATTAAGACATATAAGTTTATATACATAATTTATCTTGCTTATTTATTTTATGAGTCCGTTTTCTCTTGGCAATTTAAATTTTAATACACTGTTAGTTAATATTTTGACATAGGAAGCGCGAAGATTTTACTTGGAAGAGTTTAGTATCCGTGATTTATTATTTAAGTTTTCTTCTTATGAGACTCATTAACATGACACTAATTAGACATAGAGAGTCGAGCTTTGTGGCTCCACTAAACCATCCTACGCCTCGTATCTAATACTTACAATCCTAAATCCTTCGAACTATCCTCCATGCTCCTTGCTTTTTCACCAACAAGCTTATCCATAAAGAACGTAATATACCAAAAGTGATTCAGCACAATTCAGATACCTATTTTTTCATAGTGAACTCCCTAACCATTCAAATCTTATAGTATCTCAACTTGCTTCCCATTCTATTTCAGAAAATCCTCTGAGGCCTCTGAAGATGGCCTCGGGACCTTATAGCATAGAACTTTTATTGAAGTGCTACCAATAGATAGTTGCTTTACAAACAGTTGATTTGTCATTATGAACATTATCTTCATAACCTTTTTACTGAAAGTGCAATAAATAAATTTAAAAAAAAACAAAAAAAACTTTTATAACCGTAAAACTTCTGAATATGCATCTAAATATAAATCTAAACGACTTCCAAGGAATATCGTGAAAGAAACGCTTCAAAGGGACCGAGGATCATCCGTAATTGGAAGGGCATTGGTATAGGGCTCGGAGCTAACGGTACTCTCCTTAGCTATGTGCCTTATTGAGGGTGGTTAGGTCTCTTATTTATCCTTTCGTGTGCACTGATTGAAATATGTTATCTCAATTATATGTTTTATTATTATTTTTACTCGAAATAAGCTCAATAACGCCTCGGTAATTCATTCTGTATCAAAGAAGTTTAAGATGAATACAGTGAGAAAACTACCACCTATAACCATTAGTCCAGTAAAATAAGGGTTTGCCGAAGAAAAACTGCGGAACTTTTATTCTCAACGGATCTTTATATTTTTTGGGGTGCTGAATCCGAATCTGAAGTTTGCTACCACGGCAACCATCGGCTTCATATTCAAAATCGCAAAAAAACGCCCAAAAAAACTCGTTATTGAAATCCAAGTCTTTTTTAGTATATTTTTCATTATAACTACAAAAATATCTGTCTGATCTAAAATTACTTTTTTTCATCTAAAAGCTGGTTAATTGTTTGCTATTAGATCTTATGTATGTAACTTATAATTGACAACGTGAAATACCCACACCAGTCTACTGAACATGTCATAATTTACATATTTTGCCAAAACATACACATTTGCGGGTGGTTTACAGAATTTAATATAATTTACATATGTAGCATCTGATAGCGAATTTAATCAGCTTTGAGATAAAAAAAAGAAATTTGGGATCGAACAAATATTTGAGGAGTTAGAGCGACAAATGTCCCAAAAAACACTTGGATATTACAACAGTACGTTTTTATTAGCGGGCTGGAATGTGCATTTTACGGGGTTTGATTAAAACTTCCTTTATAGATTCTTTTAGTAAATTTAATCAGCTTTAAGATGAAAAAAAGTGATGTTGTATCGGACAAATAGTTTCAGAGTTACAGCCAAAGAGTACGACAAACGTGTTTTCACGGAGCTGTGGGACTGATGGCAAGTTGGCCAATATCTCCATTTTTTTCCAATACGTAACTTCATTAAACTAAATTAATATTTGAAGCCTTTCTTCGAAAAATGCTTCGTTCTCGTGTTATAGATATAAAACCCAAAATAACGGGTTTTTTTTTGCGATTTTGAATATGAAGCCGATGGTTGCCGTGGTAGCAAACTTCAGATTCGGATTCAGCACTCCAAAATGTTGAACAAAAATCGGAACTATAATAATTATCGCAACCATCGGTTAGTTTGTAGTTGATAAAATAATAAGAAAATGCATCAAACAACTTTCTTATCTTTCTTACATTTTTTTATTTAATTTTTTTATTTATTATTATTTTTTTTTTGGAAAAGCTTATATTGAGTAAATATTATAGTAAATATTTACTCATGGCATCACTTTTAGCCAATAAGTAGTAGGTACGGAGGGTTATGAATCCATTTACTTATACAATACGGACAATAAAAAATAAATTAAAACCAAACCTTTAACTAGACAATACATACAATTAAATAAAATGAATTTAAAATAGTAATATTAGCTATGATTATGGATTTTCTTTCGGCGATCTACATCCAGGTTAAATAATGATAAACTGAAAAAGGAAATACAATTAAAAAATAAATATACAATCATACTATATATTCAATACATGCACTCAGCCCAGGGTTCCCCATTCCAAGCATTTCCCCTGACTCCTTTATCAACTTGTAAAAAACACTTCATACTGAATTATAAGCAATGTGTATTAAATAGAAATACACAACATACAACGGAAGGCAAAAGGAACCCCCTTGAAGATATTTTAACGGACTTTCTTCACACTTTCTAAAGATACCATTAGGTGGTTCTTCCACATCTCTGTTTTGAGATATATTCTTTGTCTGTCACACGTACTGCTGTTATATGGTTCTATTTCTATGAAATTTTTAACAGATGGTTGGCTATCATAAATTCTTCGTATTATAAACGCCAAAGTTCATATTCGTTGTATACACTACTATTTAAATATGAAAAGAAAATATGCAGTGTAAAAAAAAAATAATAAAAATAAAAACAAAAAATAAATTTGCTAACCTATATATTTTACTGATAGATTATAAAATATTTAATATCAATCAAACTTCGTATATCAAATAATCGTATTTGAATTTTTATTTAAAAGATATAGATCTCTTTTTCTAATGCTTACTGTTTTTTGTTTTTTTTTTGAAATTATGAAAAAATTTAATTTTTGAAATTAATTAATTAATTAATTAATGTTCTCGTCTACTGTAAAAACATAAAAATTACAATTTATTAAACTGCTATTTTTCGGTTCTTTATCGGTGCGAAATATTGTCGCTAAGAAAGAAGGAAGAACAAAAGTACAATTTTTTCGAAAAAAAAAACCCCAAAAAAACTTTAATGTAGCAAAATGATAAAAATGGTCATGAAGCTCGCTGGATTTGATAACAGAATCCTCAAAATAGTTATCAGTATCGATCTTCGATAATATCGCCATGTTTATTTTTTAGTTTGATGATGATGATTTTCTAAAGGGATTTTTCTTTCTTAGTATAATATATTCTTCAAAATCAATAAACGATTTAAATATATTAGATATTAGGCTTAAAGAACTCGATAACCTCCTCCTTATCTTGCTCTTGATATCAAATCTGCCTTAAGGACCTGTATAGTAAATGGAATCTAAACTTACAGGCTTAGTTTCACCAGTTGTTTTAACATTTTTCATCGATTGTCTACAAGTAATCATGTTTCTATCAATAAATAAACTAAATAATGTTTAGCATTTAATTAACCTACCACGTAAATTGTGTATTATTTGAGTGTTTTACTGTTATGAATATGAGTATAGATCATTTATTATTTAAGTATTAAATTGACTAATGTTAAAGACCTATCGATAAAACCAGATTTATAAATACGCATACATACTTAGTACTTTTTATCTTTATCATTAAAGAAGGACTAGTAGCGCTATCTATCGTTATCAGTGGGAAACCTACATAACCTTCCTAGGTACTTCGGTATTTTATTAATGATATTTATATAATTACAAAGTATTATTCAAACGGTATCCTATATTTTGTTTCCGCTATTTCGATTCTCGTTCTTTAACTCTTTTTTTTTTTTAAATTTCCGCATTGCTCTCTCTATAATTTGAAATGCATAAAGTTCTGGATCCAGAAGAATACAATAAATTTGCTCTCCTGCTACAAGTTGCTGGAGATAAAGAAGACCCTTTGTCCGGGTGCAGGGAAGACTCTGGGCCAGGTAGAGGAGGTTTTTGCTTCGGCTCGGCAACAGAAAAAGTGGTTCGAGTCTCCGCAGCTCTGTGGGAAATGCATTTATCTCTCGTCGGGCCATTTAAATTTTGACAATATAACTATATTACATTAGATTTCTAGTAAGGTATGTGAGTACAATGAGATTTTTGATTAGGAAATTACAGATTAAGTTAGATGTTTAATTATTTTGTTCATCAGAATGATAATATTGTTTATATTGTCTCACCTTTTATTTAAATGTATTTAATTTATTTTGTAAACGACTTACTTGTTACCCACATACAAGACTAAAATGACTAGAAACTGCCCGCCGTTTTCAACTCCTTCAACATTTACAGGACAAACGTTCAAACCCTTCAATTAATTACAAGAGACTCATTTAAATGACAATAATTAGACCTATTTGGACATAAGGAGTTGAACTCGGGGCTCCACTAAATTTTCATATTCTTCTCGTATACAATCCTTACAATCCAAAATCCTTCGAAAAACCCTGAATGCTCCAAACATTTTCACAAACAAAGCTATCCACAAAGCTCTTAATGTTCCATATCTTGCTAATTTAGCCCAAACCATCCTTTCATAGTAAAGTCCATAACCATTCAAATCCACTAGTTTCTCAGGTTCCCATTCTATCCCCGATAATCCACAGAGGCGTCTGAAACGAAGTTGGCCTCGAGACCTTCTACTATGTAACTTTTATTAAAGTCCCACGAATAGGTAGTTGCTTTACAAGTTATTTTCATGCTAATGTATTCGTTTTCACACAAATTACTAGATGTATATGTTATAAAATGTAAATTATCAGTAAAAAGATTAAAATTAAATTTATTTTGCAACTTTTTTTTACTAATTCTAATCAAAATTGCAATGTATACCAACAAACTATCCTCGTTTTATATATAAGCCATTAAAAATATAAATAAACAATAAATGAAGCAATCGAGGTTTATAGTGGATAACTATGATAAGTATGAACAAATAATGAGATTGGGGATGAACTCGTATCAATCTTCTTATTTTGGATGATGTTTATGGTTTATTAGGGATAGAAAACCAGAATGAAAACCTAATGGAGCAAAAAGTAATATTTATTTTAAGACAACACAGATCCTTAAAGAATAACAAAAATGTATAATAAAATAGTGCAATTGTCTGGCAGTACTTATTTCTTTACTGCTTCCGCTTTGGTGGTTTGAAATTATAGCCATTCATTTAAAATTTCAAGAGAACACACATCTTCACTATTTGCTGTTATGTTTGCTGTAGCAATGCTTGATTTATGTAGAAAATTGTTTTGAATTCTGTACCATGCATCATTGGATCTAGTAAATGACAAATTGCTCTGTTATAAAAAAAGAAAAAAATATTTTTTGTTTTGTTCTTAATCGCTTGGCAGAAGTGTCGATGTATAATAATTACATTATTCGGTATTAAAATACGATCGCCAATATCAGATGCACGATTCTTTTTTCAAGAATCGGTAAATCGAGATTCGACATTTGGAATTAGACATTCAAAAAAATTGAGCATTAAAATATATAAAAAAACTTGTCTCCATTACCCTTCAACTCTTAATTAAGAGGAATAAATTTCCCTACTATTGCTATCTTCCTCCATGCTTGATGGATCCTCAAGCGAATATTTATGTTTGTTCATTTTGCTATTGGCTTAGTGTGTCCAGACTCTATCTAGACAAACAACTTACATGGAACCCACATTCAAGACTAAGACCTATCGTCTTCAACATTTACTAGAGAAACGTTCCAATTCATTACAAGAAAATCATTTATATGACAGTAATTAGACCTAATTGGACAGATGGAGTAGAGCTTTGAGTCTCCACTTAACCATCCAATTCATCTCGTATCCCAATCCTTACAATCCAAAATCCTCAGTGCTCCTTTCTTAGTCACAAACCAATTTAATCATGAAGACCTTAATGTACCATATGTTGTTGACTAAGCCCACAGCAGATACCTATCCTTTCATAGCAAACTTCATGACCATTCCATTCCATTAGTATCTCAACTTGCTTCACATTCTATTCCAGATAACCCTCCGAGGCGCTTTAAAAGAAGATGGTTTCGAAACCTTCTAATATAGAATCATTATTTTATAGAACTTTTTAAGTGACCAATGGATAGTTCTTTACAAGCAATTGACATGTCATTTTTAGCAATATCTTCACACTTACTAGATATATTTTATTTTTATATTGTGTAAAGTTGTAAATTTCATTAACTAGCTAATAAAAAAAATTAAACCATACAGTACACATAAGAAATCTCGATAATTACTTAAGGGATTAACCATTAATTTTATTAAAAGTGCAAATGTGGTTGCAAACCGGTTAATGTGATGAATTAATGTGATGAATACAACCAGTTAATTTCTCCCAAACCAGTTAAGTTCCTCAGGTTATTTTTAATCAGAGTGGTCACTGGTTAATGGGTAACGTCCAGAATGACGCGTTTTTTAAAGGGTATTTCTATCAAGTTATTTCTAAAACTACCACCACAATAACAAGTAATTCTAAAAAACTACAATCACAAACAGGTAACTCCTTCCATTAAGCAACGATAAAACAATATTTAAATATTCAGCTGATTGAGATGTTTAGCATAATACTTATGTCACATATGCACATATCTCATGTTTGTTTTGTTACCTTATTTTTAATTTTTATGAATAAAACATTAATACAGTTTTCAAATTATAATTAAGTTTGACACTAAACAGGCATTAATATTTTGAAGATATATCAACGTATAATATTAAAAAATAACTTCCGAAATGGAAAACCCCATTTAGCTCTTACAGGTCGATTCTGGTGCTTCACTTTCAGTTTCAAACATAATAGGTATCACGTTCAAATTTTATGGTTTAAGGAGATAAACACGAAAGAGGTTCCCCCTATAATGCGCTTCATACTTATTAATATTATATAAAAAAATTAACGATGTTATTTCTAAATAAGATTTATATTAAATAAATTGTGAATAAAAGCCATAGAATAAAATTTATATATACATCTACATGTACAAAACATAGTATTTTTTTAAAACTATTAAACTAAAATTGAAAATAAGCTAAATTGAGTACTCATGTCAGAATATACCACGACCGGATGTTGTGTCTGAGGATGGTGGAAGGGGAAGGCGAACAGTCTTCGTCAACATTGACTGTATCTCTAACGTAAATACCGCCTCATATTGATTTTTTTAGAAAATGGTTATTTTGACCCCTCTCAAGAATTTGCTGGCTTTGCTATTTTCAAATAATGATGCTTTAGGTATGCGGAGAATGTTACGCCATTTACCTGTTATCGTCCGCCATTCAGGTAAAACTATATCACGATTTGAAAATTATAACTCAGTAAAATAGTATAAATGAGATATTTATAATATCAGGAACGAAAGAGTCAAATCTCATAAATTCATTGTTAGTAAAACCCACTATTTGCCGCTTAGTCACCAGGGCAAACATTCCTTAAATATTAGGCTGAAAGGATTGATACATCTAATTATCTAGGAACAGCTGTTGCGATAGGAAAAATCCATTAGGCTTCCAAATATGTAGATCATGTTGGGTCTCTAATATTAGCTTCATCTAAAACATTTTATGAGTCGCACATTTATTATGCTGGATTTGTGATATGTTCCTAATAACCCTACAAAAATTAAACTTAAAATAGGATTGAATATTAGTGATTAGTGATGGGTTTTAACGATGACTATATATGACCCGTTTAGGAAAAACTATAAAAGTCAGTTTTTGTCCAAAATGAGATAATGGTTCTACAGGTCAAGTAAAAGTAGGATTTAAAGTCAATGGGATCCTTTAAAACGCATTAGGCATTTTTAGACATATTTATACATTCTAATATAGGGGTCACCTGTGGTGTAGTGGTTAGCATAGCAACCTACTAAACCCAAGATCGCGGGTTCGCAGCCCGGCAGATGACCTAAGGATTTTTTAAAGGGAGTAAAAAATCCTTAGCTATGCCGTCCTTCGGAAGGGACGTAAAATGGGGGTCCCGAGCCTGTGCGATGTCAGGTACTCGTTAAAGATCCCTATCCTAATTATACCAGGATAGGCAAAATTTAAGACTCCCACCGTAGCATCGTCCGATTAGCCATAGCAGCATAAAGTGACGTTAAACGAAATAAACAAACAAACAACATTCTAATATATGTACTATGGAAACTCGTTATTTCTTCACTCGATAAATTATCTTATTCTGTAATTCGTCAGGTTTTTTTTTTTTTTTTTTTTTTTTTTTTTTTTTTTTTTTTTTTTTTTTTTTTTTTTTTTTTTTTTTTTTTTTTTTTAAATGGGCAACTATAAATAACAAAATTAAATACGTATGTAATTCATTTTTCCCCATACTAATTATTTAATCTTTAAACCACCTCATTTGGTTTGATACTAAAAAATACGTCTATATTTATACATTTTGTAAATCATTTGATTGAAAAAAACAGAACAATTCCGGAGTCGATCCCTCCATAGATTGTAGCAAAAGATGAAAGGAAGTATGAGTGCAGTTGAATTACCGGAATCAGTTAAGACTCTAAAAAGTAGAACCTCACCTGAGAAAAAGCTTGTTTCTCTAAATTTTATTTATTCTGATTCAGGAACAAATTTAAATAAATTTTGGAAATGATACACAATTAAACATTTAGCATAGCAACCTACTAAACCCAAGATCGCGGGTTCGCAGCCTAGCAGATGACCTTAGGATTTTTAAAGGGAGTAAAAAATCCTTAGCTATGCCGTCCTTCGGAAGGGACGTAAAATGGGGGTCCCGAGCCTGTGCGATGTCAGGTACTCGTTAAAGATCCCTATCCTAATTATACTTGGATAGGCAAAATTTAGGACTCCCACCGTAGCATCGTCCGATTAGCCATAGCAGCATAAAGTAACGTTAAACGAAATAAATAAACAAACACAATTAAACATGCCATTTTCAATGTAGCTGATGCGTGGAACAATGTATTTATTGAATAAATATGATATGTATTTCTATATTATATATGTATGTACGTTTTTGCATATGACTTCATTTTTAAAAATGTTTTTGTTGCAAGATTTTTGTCACACAAGTCCAATGTTTATAATGTTCATCTGGTCGTTTTTACATTCAATAAATTGCAAAAAAAAAAAAAAAAAAAAAATCAATTATATAGTTTAAAATGCTTTTTTGTTACTTTTAAAGCAAAATTCTGTAATTCGTCATTGCCGTTATTTCGTCACCCCCTCTCCCCCACTCATGACGAATTATCGAGTTTCTATACAGTATATGCATTCCATAGTAATGTATAGAGTATTTGTAGAATTAAGTTGGAAAAACTCAACGTTTGGTAAATCAAAGAGTAAAAGAACATAAGAGCATACAATAATAAGACCAAAAATTCCAATATCGCTATCAATCTAAATGAATATAACTATAAATCTAATAAAGCCTCGGGAGTTGAAAAATACGACAGCTAAAATATAGCCTTAAATTAAATATTTATGAATCATTAGAAATAATAAAATCGTTTAAAACCGATCCACATTTTTGTTTAAATGATAAACATTTCCAACAGCCCCATTTTAAATTTGTTTCGAAAGGACGGAAAAATGCAATGAGTCATAAGAGAAATTCCATAGTAAACCCCAAAAATTTAACCAACCTGTCCCCTTCCCCTTTCCGCAATGAATATATTTCAGATATTTGTTAGATCTCCTCAGGTGAGTACCAATGTTTGATTTCTTGTCTTACATTTTTGAAAACTTTATTATATATAATCCATGTAACATAGAGCTGACTTGTTGAAACTATTGTATGTTTTAGACATAACTATTGTAATTAATTCATCAATTCTAATTGTACTGACCCTTCTATATCATCATGCGTACCTCAAATAACTTCCATTTCTGCAGTTTTAACGTAAATTTTATTGTCCATTGTGTTATATTGATCTTTTATTATTTCTTCTTCAGATTAAGAAGAAATTCAGGGACTAACTTAATAACAATTGGGTTCTTGAGAAGAAAAGGCCTTCGATTGAGATACGGATGAAAGAAGAAGTAAGAACACTTGGCTAACGAAGAATGAAGGATTTTCGAAGGAGGAGAAAGTGTGAATGGGTAAAGTAAGGAAATAAAAATAAAGTCTCTATCGTCCATGTTGACCAGTTTGCATTTTCAAAAGGTTCTTATCAACAATGTGTTAATTTGAGTATTTTGGGTTGGGAATCTCCAAAAATGACTGCCTTTAAAAATACGGCAGCTTTACAACTATACGTTCAACTATCAATCAACCATGCCTTCTATTTATTTATTTTTTTCATTTCATCATGTATTCTTATTCTTTTTCACAAAACATTAGACTGCCAAACAAGACATTAGGTTATATATTTGTACGAGTATTACTACGGTAAGACTGGTGGATGGGGAGGACGGTGCACAATGAAACGATTCCTCTTGAAGAAGGGTTCTGTGTGTTCGGTGTGGAGAAGGCACTTCAATATCTCGAAATCAGCAGTGATGGAATTTCGTTCGATTAAATGCTTTTTAGAAAATGAAGAGATCGCTAGGTGGCAGACAGAATGCCATTACTTAAACAAAAGAAAATTAGTGATTGTTTTCATGCTAGAAACCTTTTGATTCGCATATCGTACATGTATTTCTAAAGCGGCACAAATCAAAAAACTGCATCAAAAAATCCGAAATTTTTTCAGTTTTTTATTTATTTATCCATAAGCTCTACAGTCCCTATCGGACCTTGGGCTTCCAAAGTACTCCCTGTCTTATCTTTATCTTCCGCCTTCCTCCTCCAAACCATTCACACCCAGTTTTTTTTCGCAGGTAATCTTGTATGAAATATCGAAACTATACCTGTATTATCTTTTAATCCCAAACGAAAGTGATCATCAGGTGGGATTTTAAGTCAATTTCATACATTTTTGACATTTCACAGGAGACTATTGAACTTAAACAAGATAATAAATCAAAAATACTAAATTTTGAACTTGTCACTTTAGTGCAATATGCACTATTTACATGTGCAATATGTATTTATATTTTTATTATTCATATTTATGTATTTATGCTACTTATGTGTATTTCGATATTAAATAGATACATATACTACATAAATTGTTCTATGTTATTTTTTTTTGTTTACCCATTTTTTTTTTTTTCAATCTCGATTAACCGAGGATTTGGTTATCCGAGATCATCTCGGATCGAACCACGTCGAGTAATCGAGTTATAATATCTAGAAAAATAAGATCGGTGATTGAATTGAGTAGGAATATTACAGGATATTTTTATTTTTATTTTTGCAAGACTTCCATTATGACGTATGTAGTTCTAGTGTGGCTCTGTAAACTGAACCGTCCTTTGTAGGCTATCAGTCCGCCCTGTCCTCGTTAACAAGAAACAATTCATAAGCTTGTTGGAATTATTTTTATTTTGTTATATGGATCGCCGGTGCGAGAGCAAGCAGAAGACAGGACCCGGGGAACCTAGATAATGTTGGCACTAAGTGGGTTTTACTGTAGGGCCCGAGGTGATCGTGTATGTCAGTGGGTGGGCGGGGAATAATTCATTTCGAGCATAATGAGCTGCCTGGTCTGGGATCCCGGTGTAATTACCTCCCCCCCTCACCCCTCCCTATCGCACTGATAAAGGAGCAAAAAATATTATTATTAATTTATAGTATGTCTTCATTGTACTCCTTGTTCGGCTAGATCCGTATCTTTGTTTGTTCTTATATATTTTATCCTAGTCGAAGAAAAAAAAAAATAATCACATATCATTCCTATCAATCAAAAAATAACCAATAGGAGAAATTCAAATAGCAATGGTAAAGGTCATTTTTCTATTTCAGATTTATTGGCATGGGGCGCTGCTGTTAATCTCAAAAAAAAAGAAAAATCATAGATATGTCTATCCATAATCTACTGCTTCTGATAGGGAAACATCCCTGCAACGCCAACAGAACTAGAACGCTTCAAAAAATCCCTAATATTTAAAATATGTAGCTAGAACGCTACTTTTGTCATTCAAACCAATATAGCTCCTAAACGATAGATCCTAATGACAAATGTTATACAACAAAATATATTTTTGTTTCTTATTTGAGAGTAAAAGCAACAGTACACATTTTCAGGCAAATGTTCATGTTTCTGTCAAAAGCCATGTTCATTTAAAAATTTGTAACTTTTGTTTCTTGAAAACTAGTCGTCATTTTCTTCTATTTTCTTTATATTTATGTATTATAGATTACTACTTCTGGTAGTATAAAAATCAACATCCGTAGAGATTACTTCCTTGGTTCATTTTTCTTTCAAGTCATTAACACACATCACCCTCCATTTATTCACAATATCCTACATTTCAAGTCCTGAATCCAATCACTACATACAATATCCCGTCTCTTCGATCCCTACATACAAAATCCCGTCTCTCCGATCCCTACACCCCATCCTACAGAATTATTGCATTCCAACGTTCCTTTCTTTCCCGCTCCGCTGTTCTTTGGAATTCACTTCCTCCTTCTATTCGCAATGCACCTTCCTCAGAGCTTTTAAAACACTCCTCTTCCACCACCTTAGCTCCATCTTGACGGATGCTATCTAATTATATGAATGCTTTCTAACGAATTTCATACTAGCGTATCAGACATAAAACTTTAGCTGTTTCAACACTCTTCTACTGATAACGTTTTCACTTTTATTTAAATAATTTTCATTTTTAATTTTCATTGTTACTTTTTTTTTCTGTTCCCTTTCAACAAATATTATTTATCTTCATACTTTACTATTTGTAACTTTAGAAATTTATTGTCCAATCAACTTTGTATTCAGTATTCTTTCCTATACTGACTGTATATATAGTTTTAGTGTGTATATTTATATATATATATATATATATATATATATATATATATATATATATATATATATAAATTTATTGTAAACTTGTATTTACTTTATATTATCTTATTTTATTTAAAATATCTTGGTTAGATATGATATATTTTCTGTTTTCTAAATGCTATTCTTAAGGAACTTTGTCCCAGAATATTTTTTTTTTATTCTATAACCAGAAACTAAATTTCTTAGTTGACAACAATAACAAGATGAACCAAGAGTATGGTGAATGGCAACATTTGTTTAAAAAAAATTAAAATAAATAAACTAATCAAGTGTCATCTTTAAATTTTACCCGTCCTCATTTACAAAGTTCAAAAAAAGAACTTGAAAAATAGATTTATTTCACCTCAAAAAATTTTTAAAAAATTTTGTCCACAGCCAAACTACACATTTTGATTATATTTCTATGATTCGAATTCGGAGTTAGTTACACCCCTGGCCTGTACCCAGCCTCTATAAAGTCGGTATCTTAAATTAGGGGAACACTCTTGTTGATTGTAATCGCATCACTTGCTTGTACAAACTTTCTTGAAGAAATAATTCCAAGCCAAGTACTGTCATCTTAATCATCAAACAGCTATGAAGAGTTTGTGATTTTTCCTCCTAAAGTAGCTGTCATATTTCACTTTCCTTTCTTATTTTCCCTGCTTCAAATCGATTGCTTTGGGTGCTTGGTACGTGGGGTCCGTCTGGTGAGATTGAAGAGACTGATAAACGGTTTCATTAGATTCATCTTCGGGATCTCCAGGTGGTCTCACGTTACGTGATGGTATTCTGAGCTTAGGTGGCTTTTTACAAATTTCCGCCGCCAATACTTCCTTGGTACTTTCCTATTCCAGTCGTTAAAAACCAAAAAACTTCCTATATTCTTGACTTGATAACTCTTAGTTCTTCTATCCACCTCCTGAACACAAGGTCCTAACCTTTTAACCTGTATGAGCCCTTCCTTGGAACTGCTTCCTTTAAAAAAGCTACCTTCTTTTGGGATTCCCTTCCCATTCCTATTTCAAAAGAATCTTCCTTAACTTCTTTTCAACATAATTTATTTTCCCTTCTCCTTGATAATCAATGCTTCGCAAATATGTGAATAGATAGGAATATATTTAAATGTTTTATTTTTTCAGATATTTTTTTTTTACTGACAAAAATTACATATGTATTGAGTTGTAGGTAAACTAGCCAGACCTTGTAACTTCAATTGTGATTTATACTTATATGTAAACGACAGTATGTCTCAGAATAAAATTTATTTTTTATTTAATCTTTTCAATTACTGAACCCAAGACCGTGCATGGGTTTTAGCGGTATAGGAGTGATTAAAAAATAATGTGAAAGAATTAGAGCTACCAAAAAGATATTGACGTTAACAAATACAGGAATACAACAAAGAACTATTAACATTGATACCTACAGCAGATAGGATCAGACTAGGTTATTAGCACACCTGAGCTCCACAGGTAAAAGAATACAAAAGTAAAGATGAGATAACATTCAAACTGTTAAATGAGGGCAGTTTAAAAAAAAAACTTATACTGTATTTTAATTTGTATTTTTTATTTGATTTTTAATTTATGTCAATTTTTAATTAATTAATTTTTGTCATCCTTATATTGAAAGATCAGTGGTATAAATATATGGTTCTTGTTAATTAAATTGCTGTTGAATTTATTTTATTTGTTTCTATTATTTATTTTAATTCTTATCTTTTCGATAATTAGATATAATTTATTGAAGTTTCTAAAAGGCAAATATTGTAAGAATGGATTGATTGAGTTGTGCAGATTCTGTAGCTTTGTCAATTGTAAAAACAGTCCCTATAAAGTAGCTTTTTAAACTTTAAATTATTTAAATAGCGCATTCATAATAAGCTGACCTGTTTTGTTATATTAATATACAACGTTAGGCAAATTACATTCATTGGCTATTTTAAATATCGTTATAAATATAAAACATTCATAGAGATAGCACTCGGCAATAAATCCAAACATTTTTTATTTCAACTCTCGATTTTTTCTCATCGTTTTTTATATATGAAGTTGTTATTGTATCACATGTTTAGGCTTAACATCATGATTCACTCAGTCTTTTTTTAAGTATATTTTCCCTTTTTTTTTTTTTTTTTTTTTTTTTTTTTTTTTTCGTTCCGAAAAGGACTTTAATAGACATCACATAGTCTGGGACCATGTGTCAAGCCCTGTTAAGACAGCCCACATATTCCCCGCAGGCCCGTACAAAAGCTGGAACCGATAGAGAAATTAACAATTAAACTACAGGGGTAAAGTTATTGTCAATGGTCTCAGTGGTCACGAAATTGTTTATGTGAAGGTTTGACTATAAGCTGAACAGTTCATTATTAAGTAATTAGAAAAAATATATCATTACTCATAAAAAAATGATATGCTGATCATCTAAATGTGCAGACCAAATTAAAAAGAAATGAAGATTTCCTTCATAATTATCTTAAACGATTTTTAAATTCAGCCATTTAAATTTTTTTTTTTTTTGATGATGATCTCTTAGTCACGAAATCATAAAACAAATTTTCTGTGCAAAAATGTGATACCTGATTTGAATTGAGTCGGATATTTAAAACTAGTACCTATAATTTTAATTGACCTTAAAGACATTTTTTTAGGAATTAATGCCTTTACCTAGAACTTTGAGCACATAATTTTTACCGAACGACTACAAACTTCAATAAGCCAATTACTTCTTCTTCTTTTTTTAATTTATAAGAGGCATCTTGTAATATTTATTGAACAATACACTTTAATTAAATGAAAAAATATATATTTTGCCATGATTGATCATAAGTTATCAAAACAAAAGATATGACTAGGCCGAATTTAAAGTAACAAGAATGAGGTCATTTATGCAATTCGTTATTGTAACATATTTTTTTATAAAAGTATTTGTCATCCGCAGTCAAATTTCTTAATTTAATAATTTACTAGCAAAATATCCCTTAGATTCAAGTTTTTTATTATTTTTCTAAAATTTAAATAAATAGTTATTTATTTTTTTCTAAAAAATCAAAATTGTTACTTTTTGATCAATAGATCAATAAAAAAGTTCCCGTGAAAAGGATTTTACAGAGAAGACACGGAAAACCTCTTATAACGTCTTACATTTATGAGAATAAATCCTTAATTGGATGCGTATCGTCTTTTGAAAATGAAAACAAATGTAAACAAGACTTTGTCTGACTAATAATAGCTCATATTCCAAAAAAAGTACTGTAAAATATACCCTTCTCAGAGACTGACACCAAAAGGCTGAGACAAAGATAAACAAAACATTGAATATATCTTGACGTGTTGGAAGATATTTCTTCAATTGTTTTACAGGACGTTTTATATATTATTTGAAAATTTACCCAACCATGATGGAATGCGTTTAACCAAAACAAAAAAGTTCAAGATCTTCACCGAAAGTTTCAAAGGATTAAAGCAAAATTTTGTAGAAATAATCGAACTTATGAAAATTGATTTTAAATTTTAACACTTTTAATTTCTAAAATTTATTTAAAACAGGGAAAAATTAATTGCTCTAGCATTTTTATTTTAACTTATATAAAAATCCTTGCTTTCCCAAAATTTTTATAAATAGTGTCCCGATTTGAGAAATTATAATTAATTATTATCGGAAGTGTGGAATAGCTTGAAGGGTAGGGGGTAAGGAATCATTAATAGCTTCGTTGAACTCGAACTATTTTTACACTAAAATAAATCTTTACTATGAGCGAAAAGAGAGTGGGTATTCTTTGCAACAAGAAAGTTCTTGCGAGTTTTTTTCTATACTGTTTGTTTTGTTGACAAAAGAATATCTCGCTTCTCGACATACATGCTAGCAGAATAATAGCCCCCTAATTCCTTTGGGCAAGGTAATCAGAGGCAGCACCTCCATGCATAGCGGCACAAAGAAGGTAGCAATAGAAGAAGATTAAACATCGATCAAAATGCATTCAAATGAAAAAAAAAAATAGGAAAATTATGTAATAAACTTAATTTTTACAAAAAATGTAAAATAAGATTTATTTTGTTATTAATAGTGAAGTAATAAAAACTATACAATATTTTTATAATATTAATACAATATGAAATACGATTATATACAATAATCGGTCAATACAAACAGCCGCTTTTCAGTGATTGCAAATTAAAGGATTATACGAAAAGATTGAATGTCATAATGTTCCAAGTTAATGAACTTGAATTAAACTCCGAAATAGGATTACTTAGCTTAGGCATACAACTAACATTTCTGCAGTAGTTTTGGCTTTACTGTGTGTAGCACCCGTCTTCCAATTGAAACCATTTTTTAATAATGGTATGACAATCATTAATTAGTCGAAAAATGTCATATTAAGTATTTTATTTTTCATCGGTAATCTCATAGAATTAAGTTTAAAAATCTCAACCCCATGTGTGAATATAAATATAAACCCCCAAAAAGGGCATTTTGTCTTCTGATTTAGCTATGTGCTTCTACAACTTCTTTAAAATTATGATCAGAAAAGATATAAGAATCTTACCACTCAACCGAGTAATGACACTATAAATTCAATGTTAAAAAAGTTCTTTTTCCAATTTAGTATATGTACCGCCGAAGCGAGTACTGAGACCTGCCCTCCTGTACGGTGCCCCTCTTCTCACCCGCCTTTCAGACGGAACTAGACGGCACCTACAGCGGTTCCAGGACTCCATGCTCAAGGAGATGGCTAAGACTACATCGCTGAAGAAGAAGAAGCTAGAAGACCTCCACGAGATCTTCGATCTTCCGACCATCCCGGAGTTCATCCAGCGCCGGCACGTCAAGTTTCTGGACCCCCGGTCTGCTGGCAACTTTTTTTTTTTTTTTTTTTTTTTCCCTTCATAGCCCCTATGTAAAGAAAAACAGTGTGAGTGCTCTTTACGTTGCAAAGAGGTAGAAAGGTAAGTGCCTTTTACTGTAGCTGAGTTACATTTTAAGGCCTGTATGAGTGGGGTGAACTTGAGGTAGAGGGCGCTGTGTGTCTGAGGGGTGTTGGGGCACACCTTTTGTTGAAGTCCTCCTGAAAAAAACATCAATTCAAAAAAGTATTTAAAAAAATGAAAATTTTGAAATGAAGACAGTCAGACTGTCTTTTACCATCGTACAGGGGGTGGTGCTGGAGTTAAACAATTAAATAAATGGTTGTTGAGGTGTTGGAGGGAATCAAAAAATTTGATATGCCTCCGCTTTATATATTCCGGGACAGTAGGCAGTTCGAAAATTTTGTGCAGCTCCGGGGGCTTCTTCTTCCGCAGCGTCGTCGTTCTCACAATTCTTCGAAGGATGGTGTCTTGAAATCCCTGAAGACATCGTCGTGTGCCCTCGGAGAGATGTGTGAACAGCGGTGCGCCGTAGAGGAGTAATGGGCGGAGGATTAATTTATATATGGCTAGTTTTAGCCTGAGAGAGAGTGCTGGAGATGTGAGGAGGTGATGGAGTCTATAGGACTTTCTCCTAACTAGTTTGGTTTTTTGTAAATGTGGGCTGAAAATTTAAGATGGCGGTCCAGCTGAACGCCTAAATAAAGTATTTTGTTGGAGGGAGCTAGTTCTATGCCAGCCACGTGGAGCGCTCTCGGCAGTGTTGTTCTCTTCTTTGATTGGTGCGAGAACACTACGCAGTCCGTTTTGGCGGGATTTACCTTGATGTTAAGCAAGTCCAGCCGTTGAACAATCTCTGCAAAAGTTTGTTCGGCCTGACGTAGTGCTCTCGTGGCATTGAGACTGATGCTGTAGATGGCAATATCATCGGCATAGGCGGCTACAGCAGACTTGATGTAATTTTTGCCGACTATATCGGCAGTATAGATGGAGAATAAGACTGGCGATAGAACTGCTCCCTGCGGGACACTACACCTGAGGGGGATGGTACTAGAAAGTTCCCCACGAACCTTCACAGTGAGTTCTCTGCCACTCAGGAAAGAGACTATGATGTTATAGAGCTGTTCTGGGCAGTCGAGGTCCATGAGCTGACGACATAGAATGCCGTGAGACACAGAATCGAAAGCCTTTGTACAGTCTATGGAAATCATAGCCGTTGCCGTATTTCTGTTGAAGTTTCGGTTAACCTCAGTTTTTGAAGTTTCAGTAGATGGTGTTCTGTACTGAGGTGGGCTTCAAATCCAGCTTGCTCATACGGTATCAATGAGTGTTCTTCGCAGAAGTCTCTGTCATTGAGAATAATTTTCTCATAGACCTTTGCGAGATGAGGCAGTAGGCTGATGAATCTGTAATGTTCAGGTTTCTCACCGCTGCGACTCGGCTTGAGGAGTGGAAACAAGATGGCACGTTTCCATTGGTCCGGAAAGATTCTCAGTCTCAAGCACGAGTTGTAAAGGTTCGTGAGGTGGGCGATGCCTCTTCGAGGAAGCTGCTTGAGTAAGATGGTCTGTATCCCGTTGTGGTCAGGAGCCCAGTTTCCATTGGATCGCCTCAGGATGGCTTTGAGGCGTCTCGTGCTGACAAACATAAAATTGTTGTCCCTGGCCAATGCTGGATACGGAGGTGCATCGACAGTGCGGGATTGAATTTCTTCTTTGTAATATTCTACCAGCAGCTGGGCCTGTTCTGATGGCATCATCAATCTGTCACCATCGTGAAGGCGGACACTGGAGCTCTTCTTCGTTGCTGATTTGGTCAGCTTTCAGAGTTTCCTGTAATCCCCGTGGGTGGCCTGAAGTCGATCGTGCCATGTCGCTGTCTTCCATTGTCACAAGAGGTTTCTAATCTGGGTGGTGATCGAGTTCAGGGCTATCTTCACTGCTGGATCTCTGGTTCTGGGATGATGGTTCTTCAGAGTCCGCCTGCTCTTGATCAAGGCCATGATGTGGCAACTAACAACCGGACCGTAATGAAGATGTGAAAAAAAGAAAAAAAGAAAAAAAAAAACTTTTTCCTATTCTTTAGATGAAATAGCACAGTCGTCAGAACTATTTGAAAATTGACTCCGTTTTCAAGAGACAAATAACTATGCTTACTTAGGAACAATTATTAGCAAGGTGGGAAGTATAGACCAAGAAATATTAAATATAATAAAAAAAGAAAACCAGGTCTATTATCAGATTATTGTGAGCAAAGGAGAACTAAGCAACGAAGTCAGGCTGCATATAAAGTGTATAAGAGCTGGATCACACTAGACAAGAACAAAAGCCAAATTACCGCATTCAAAATGGAATAACTAAGCAGATTCGCTAATTAAATAAGAAGAAACATATTAAGGAATGTAGGAAAAATGGAATCCCTGTGCTGAAAGACTAAACGGTAACTGAGGTGGTTCGGACATGTTTGGAGAATATGTCAAGATCCAAACCTACTGAAGGTGTTCTAAGAAAAAAACCACAAGGAAGAAATAGAACCACGTATAGAGAGAGAATATGTTATTAAGTTGAGTGAGAAATGAGGCAAGAGTATGAAATAAATGACGAAGTTTGTTGGAAACCGTCAAGTCTGGCACAATTGGATTGCGGCTCCTCTACTCTACGAGTTATACAAATGAAGAGAAATAATATAAGTTTGTGATAAATTTGTTTTCATAGTTACAAATCTCGTGGCCAAAAGGCTTTGAGTACCTCTGTAATCGATAAGAACTCTAAGTTGAACTACGTTCAGGACAGTTCGCATCACTCATGAGTTATTTTGCCCAAATCATTTTTACACTTCGCTACCTCTTCAACTTATTTACGTATGTTGGTAACCGATAACAGTTTCTATAATATAATATACTATACCAATAAAACATGTGATCTGTCTTATCACTTACTTCACCACAAAATAATGCACAATATTTAGCTTTAATGTCTTCTGAAAAGGTAGTGCCCAAAAAAAGGAATTTCATAACAACGGGAGAACTTCTCCAAGCAGTCTTCAAGAACCTAGATGGCAAGGTCGCTAAAGAAAAAATTGAGAAAAAGATCATCGATTGTGGCCTGTCCCTAGAAGGAAAGTATCTTCTGGTAGATATTGTCGACAAGATATCTTCCCACTCTTCAGACGTACGTTTTCTTCTTATATATTAGAAATTATAAATAATATATGGGAATATTATAAAAACATTTGAACAATAAGTATTACTTAAGAAAGTTGTAACCAATTTTTAGAATGTTAATGGGATGCTATAATACAATATTATTAAATCTGACTTTGTTATTCTGGTATCGGCACCAAACGTATAAATTTTAATATAAATCAACAATCGATTCAGTTTTAATATAAATTAGCAATCGATTCTTGTAGAGGTTTTTTTCCTTGTAATGAAATAAACATGCATAGTTTCAATTTATTTTTATGAAAGTGTTTAGGTTAATTCATAATGCAGAACAAGGTGTAACTATTTATCTTAACAATACGGTGAAATCAAAGATGGTAATTTAAAAAAAAAAAAAAATAAAGAGAAGCAAATTTGCAATGCTAGAGGTCTACTGTTGAAAGGAACCAGGATAAATTTGTAAATAACTCTATATTTATATTTATTTTTTCCATGTACAGGCTATATTTGAATGGCGATATCAGTGTAATAAACTAGACAAATTCATTTTTGTTCCACTATGCCGACGATTAGTAATAAATTGATTTCACGGTAATTGAATTTTAAACTGAAATATTTATAATTTGAAATTCGAGTCATATCATGGACCAATCCTAACCTCTGCTATAACTATAAGTAAACAATTTTATTTTTTTATTCAGGGTTTTCCTTACATTTTCCTTCTTCATTTAAACAGAGCGAGGGTTTAGTTAGAGGATCCGGAAGACCAGAACGTGTCTTCCAGCCTTGTGGAATGTTTCTTTGGCTGCATCTTCTTGTGTGTTTTTGTGCCTTCTTTTAGGTATTCTTCTCTCTTCTCTTGCTTCATATGTGATTTTGGCTACCCTTTTCTTCGGCATTATTTTGACGTTTCAAACCATAGAAGCTTTTTTCTCCAGCCGATTAAACCCTAGGGTTCATATTGCAGAGTATCTGCTCTAGTTCGTTCTTGATTAATTTCACGATTAATTGATACCACCCTGCCACAGGGTTCGAACTTGTTCTCTTTATTCGGTTTCTGGGGTAAAATACTCTTTTCTCAAGTGTGCTACCGCTTGACTAATTACAATATACAAGCTACAATTGGACCTATTGGGGGATATGGACATGAACTTTAGGCCCCTACCAATCCAACCTATTCATTTCGTATCCAACTTACAACCTAAAATCCCTTCTAAAGTCATCATTTCTACATCATTTGAATTCAGAACTGTTATTAGCGTCTTACCTATCGTTTTCTTTAAGTGAAATTTGTGTGATTCATTGTTGATGACTTTTACTTGATATATTTTGTAATATATAATCTTCAATTTTAGTAAATAAATTAATTAAAAATAACCTGGATAAGAATAGAACCTAATTTTTTTTAAGAATTGTACATTTTTAGGTCTGTTATCGTCAACATTAGCAAAATACAGGCTAGTATAATAACATTGGAGTTATATCAATGTCTTGTTTCATCTCATAATAATCAGATTGAACAATTACTTGAGTTAATGCAAATTTTTATTGAATTTAAAAAAATCATGATAGGTTTTGTTACTAACATAAAAATATAGGAGATTCTTAATCATAGAACATATTAATTCTATTGAGTTCATAATATTCAAATCTTATGACCGCGGAAGGTTTCGTTTTTTGATTTAAGTAATTAATTCATTCCATTCTCGAGTCATAATGTTTCGAATTCATCTTTGGAGAGTTTGATAGATCTTGAGCATGTCACTACGACTAGAATATGTTGCTATATTATATTCCTCTCTTCCTGATCTAGTTAGAGTACGTTAAACTACAATTAAAAAACAAATAACCCACTGTATATTCTTATGCTCTATTTTGTTTGTTGCATGATAATGTAGAAAATGTGTTCGCAAGACGAGGATGATTATGAAGCTAACTGGGTTGAAGCTCTGCGTCAACTTGCAGTTGGACTCCACGACGACGAAGCGTTGCAGGTGATTGCGGCTGCGAAAAAATCGATGGAGGAGGCACACTCTAAGGTCAACATGAAAAATGAAAAAATCCATCCCAGGGATCTCAACAACAATCTCGTTCAAACCTCAGGAGGGTCGTTTGACTCAATAAGAAAAGCCGGTAAGTTAATCCTCAAGGTATTACAGGGGATGGCAGGTTCTAAATTTTAAATTTACATCTTACAAGAGCATCATTCTTCATTTTTCAACAATTTTGAACAGAATAAACTTAATGCTGAGGATTCATTACTATTTGTGTTTTCGAATTTCAAATTGACACCCCTATGGCAACATACCTGCTGCTTTCTATTTATAATTTATGAAATTTAAAAAATATTTATTATAATTATTTTTCCATTTTTTAAAATTAAACTATTCAGATTTTCATGTCATTTTTTTTATTAGGATTTTTCTCAATACAGCGGCTTTCCTTGACACAAGTTTTCAATACCCTTCCTCCATATTCTTCTGTCTAAGGCCCAATCTTTTCTTAGGCCACCTCCCATCATGTATTCTTCTATTTCCTTCTTCCATACTTTGCTTGGCCTACCTTGTTTCCTCTTTCATTCTTTCTCCATCCAGATTACTTCCCGTGGTAGACTTTTATCGAACATTTTTGTAAATGTCCGAACCAGTTATAAGATTTTATTCTCGATCATTAATAATATTTCTCGATAGATAGTTTAATAATTTTGTTATACTTACGTTGTTGTTTACTTAACTAATCTAAATATAATAACTAGCTTTGTAAATAAACAAAAACTCCTTGATGACAAACAGTGCTCCTTACTAATTCAAAGATGTTCAAATTTAAATAAAATTTCAAGACTAATGCATTGAAAACCTTCATAAATATCTGGGATTATACATTAACCGCAGACTAACTTGTAACATACATACAAAACTTAAACGATAAAAACTATAAATATGCTACATATTACTGATTCACTTTCTTGAACAAGGAGTTACCAAAAAACTTAAGAAACAAAAGACTAATTTATAACAAATAAATGAAACCTATTTGAACATATGGAATCACAGAATTTTGGGATTCTGTGAAATCTCCACGCATTTGAGTTGAGCATTTGTTATCGTTTACCAAAATCCTGTGATTTCTCTTTAAATACCATTTGCGTCAAAAAGATACTTTACGGCCTTTGATGAAATTCAATTCAATCAGTTATTCATAACGTAGACATTAAAAATCTTGCTTTAAACTCGTTTTCAAAGTGATTTGACCTATTCACTTCTTCACAACCAGCGATATATAATTTAAATAATACCTGTAATATTAATTAAATTAGTTATAATATATTTTTAAATGTTGTTTCACGCTTTCATCTCGTGCCGGTGATTTATGAGCGGCGCCAATGATAACATTTGTCGACAAATTGACGTCGCCTAGGTCGCTTCTATTTATGGACCCGAAAAAAAAATAGGTTAATATAACACGTAAATTACATGCCTTTAATAAAATATGATTACATCTGATTGTGTAAACATTAAAACAATGTTTGGATATCGAAGTCTTATAGAAATATAAGTATGATGTCTTTTTTAGAAAGAAAATTAAATAAAATCTCTAAATATCGTGAAAAAGTCAATATTGTGCACTTTAAATTAAGCAAATTTGAACTTTTTTTTCTATAATTTTAGTATGAATATTTCCTTAATGGTGTCAATAACTGTCTGGTTTACCCTATTTCCAAAATTGAGCTTGGAAGGTACAGCTAACCCGTTTCAAAGGTATTTTAACTTAATGACTGCTTCACGACAATCACCGAAATATGACCTCAAGTCAGATAAAACTAAGTAACTGAAATATCAACTTATCTATTTTAAATCTTATAATAGTCGCCTCTGATTACGAATTCGTTTACTATGTGTGGAATTAACCTGATGGGTCCAACACATTTTCTTGAATAGTTACAAGATTGAGGATAGGGTGGGGAGGGGGAGGGGTACTGAGTGTCTTTACTTTATAAAAAAAACTATTACGCGCCCAATTGTTGTTACCTATAGACCGAGACATGGGTCCAGACAAGAGTCATGGAAAGACGGCTATGCTCATGGGAAAGGAAAATATATGCACCGAACTACTCTGAGGGACAGTAGAGTAGGATCGGAAAGTGGACCGTTTAGGACAAACGATGAGCTAAAAGCATTCTATGACCATCCACATATTACGAAGTGAAAAAAAAAAAGAAAAAGTGAATCCCGAAATCCCCCAGCAGTCAGATCTTTTGATTTTTGGAATTGAATCTTCGATGCTAAATTTTGTACTAAATAAGTGATATTAGTAAACTATAAACTATTATAGCAAAAAAAAAAATGCACTTTGGAAGTAATGATCTAAAAATAAACGTTATTAAATTGTTGCTTCATTTCAACTAAATGATTATTCATGATCATGAACCCAGTATATGCGTTTGTTCACATCAGCACGGCCCTGCTAGGACCGGCTCACCGGTGTCCACTACTTTTTCAACGCTCTCTATGAAGTCATCTTTTTAATGTTATGCGTGATGAGACACACCATTTTAAAGCTAATTATATTATCTATAAGTTTTATTCTACACTTTTCTTCCCAAAACGTAATGATAAAAATCTATAACTTGTTGAAGTTACTTTTTGTTTTTTGTAGTGGCAGTTTTCTGTATATGATTAAGTATTACGGCGAAACTAAGCAATCTAAATAAAACGTGTTTATAACATAATTTGTTTGTAATGTTATTAGGAGTACAATAAAAAAAAGTACACTCCGATAGCATAATTAGGTTTCGAGCTGTTGGCATATAACCAAAGTTCTGTACTTGTAATGTTGCTGGAGAAGTGGGGGGGAAAGCAAGAGGAGTGGGAGTCGGGACTTTGTGTTTTCTTAGTGCATACTTTATGTACTTACACCCTGCAAAAATTCAACTTTCCACTAATTAGTTGCGACAAAGGATAATTTCTTGCTTTCATTGACTGGGCTATTAGGGAAGGTGAAGGTATCTCGGTCATGTGGAACGTATGGGAAGCGACCGTCTCCCAAGGAAACTGCTATTTAAAAAGCCAGGAGGTGCTCGAATCCGAGGTTTTCCTTGAATGAGATGTTTGGATGACGTAGAAGAAGGCTTTTGGCAGTTGGAGGTCAAATAGAGGTCTGTTAAAGCCGACAGACTAGCTTGGCAAATGATATATGATATGGTCTGTTCTTAGAGGGCAGTGGCGCCGAATATAATTTGAATAATGTAGAAGAAGATGATCAGGGATACAGTCAAAGAGGAACACCACATCTAAGTAGGAAATACTTTGATATGTGCCAACGTTTCGACCTGCCTCGCAGGTCTGCAGGGCCATCAAACCACACTGGTGAGGAGACGAACGATGACTCGATTATCATAATTTTAATAATAATAGTAATAAAAAGATTGAGGGACCTTTGAAATACCTCGTAATTTGAAGAATAAACAAAATCATTTTTATTCTATGATGAAAAACACTTAAGAAGGAAACATGATAAGAAATAACACCACTTTACTGCCATACAACTAAGAAGAGCTGAGGAGCGTATCAAAGGCAATGCCTGTCCTTTAAATGAAGGATGTTTTACCCACAGATTTTATTGAATTGGAAGTGACAAAAAATACTGAGTGTGGACTCTCGCAAAAGCAACAAGGTGCTACTTGTTACGAACTTCGGAATGTCGATAGTCAAATGAGAGGACTATGGTTTAAGTTCTTACCGATGTGTATGTTCTGGTTTAAGTTTAATATGTACGAGTATATTTCTACGTAATTCAATTCACTGTCTAGGTATAATTCCCAATTTTGAATGTTTTTAATAGGCACTGTCTTATTGCCGTTGATTTTACTTTGCGTTAGGGTTCGCCCTAATTTTTAATCTTTCTAATTATTAATTCATCATTAACTTTTAAATAACGATGTTTCTATTTGAAACTGCTGATTTAGAATAATTATGGCGGATCCAGGAATGAGTTGGTTTCATTACCCGAAGTTCGTTATCTCCTTCATACTTTTCTGTCCAGAATATATTCTTTAGATTAATTCTTCCCACAATCCATTTTATGACTATTTTACTGGACCAATTAATACTCAAACTGATTGGCATTAATAAAAACAAATGAAATTCTATCGACAGGTTTTTATACTGCCTTAACTACTCCCCCCCCTCTAAATATATCTCTGTTTCAGATAAAGACGAGCAAAAGAAAAGAGAATCGGAATTATTGAAAATTATAAACGACCTCAAAGTGCAAGCAGATCCTCTGACCCCGACCCCTTCACAAGACGAGCAAATTGATCATGAAACAAAAACATAAAGTCACAATAATCTAAATACACTAAAGTACTACCACAAGTTCATTATTTATTCTAATTTATCTTTAATTGTTTAAGTAAATTTATATAGACCTTGTTGATATTGGGACTTGACCTTGCTATGTTCTCCAACTATGGCAGAAATGACGGGTTATCCTACGGGTTACCAATATATTCTAGCCAGAGTGGGGATGTCAAGATTTATATGCTTGTCATAAAGATGACATATAGGCGATTTCACATGAACTCTGATCAACCTAAGATAACGCATCATGACTTTTTATACGTGCTTTAATGGCTAAACCGTATTTTTTAATTTGAAAATTACTATTGAAACGGCTTGCTTACCTTAAGATGTATGAAAAAGAATTTGTTGAAAATGTGTGTAGAGCACTTATAAAAAAGTACCTTGTCCTCAAAACAAGTACATACGTCTTTGTAAAGCATATGTATGTTTTAAATGTTTTAATACCTGTATAACATTCTGATATCTTAGAGAATCAATCTGAGGTATTTTAACCAAAAATCAACTGGTTGATGTATGGAAGATATGTCTAAATTATATGTATGGGTGTCAGTTGATTGTTGAAAGGCTTTAACTACAATGACAAGAGGTATTTAAATATTTTCTATAAAGTTACGGCCCCATATTAAACATATGGGAGTTTTAACCCGTATTAAACATCACCGAATCTCAGTGATCGAATAAAAACCTTAATTCAACCAAAAAAGTCAGTTAACCTTTTTTTATTGCCAAATACGGAATTATATATCACTGGTGTTTGGGCGAAAAAGCTAAAGTCATAATTTTTAAGAAAATGATTTCATGAAAACAAAAATTAATAAATGAAAAATATCTTGTTTAATTTTGCATTTTACTATAATGAATAGTTCCTTATGATAATATATAGTGTTTTATGAATAAAGGAAATACTTTGTGGGATTAAAAATAAGTTTTCAAACCTTTGGAAAATCTTTCTTGTAGATTTCATATTCCAAAACTTAAGCCCTTTTCACCAAACACCAGTGATATAATGGCTGTTTGAATTGTATTTATTTTTAAACGCGATATAATGAATTTGTTACCATCTGTAATAAGATTAACCTTATAGGAAGAATACGAGAAATACGCTTATTATAAAGAGCATCTTCAGACGACATAGACCCTCCGGGAATTTCAAAGAAGACAGATTTTCAAACATTGTCATTGTATGAATATCCATGTCAAGTAGTGAAGAAGTGTATTATTATCAAAATTATTTAACTGTTACTCTTCAAAGATAGGTTTTTAACACGTGTGTTGTGAAAAATAACTTCAGTGTTGCTTCTTCATATGGCTTCATGTACATATTTTATTTTTATTTTTATTTTGACTAATTCTCTTCTTCACGATAGCGAGAGATATAGCCCAATAAAGAAAAGAAAATTTGATTAAAATATCATCACAATTAAACTTTTTTTTGACTGTATTCATTCATTCACACAATAATAAAAGAATACTAAAAATTGACAATTCTTCCAAAAATATTTCCTGCGCGAGGGACCGTGTTTGACGTCTTTAATCAGATGTCATTGTGTCCAAAACTAACAACTTTCTTTACAGAGCTGGTAATTCATTCAGGTTTTAAAATTAGACAAGGGTTCGTTGACCCAAGGGTTCGGACCTGAATGTGGTACAGTACATTGATTAGTCGGATGTTTGCTCTCAGCATAGTTGGAATGAAGAACAGTGGCGCCTAGTGCAGGCTCCGCACGACGCTGTTGACACATCTACTTTTTGTTTTTTGTTTTGATCCGGTTGCTTCATTCATTTCAATGTATGTTATGAATAAAAAAAAAAAGGAAAAAGAAAAAAAAAACATTTATCTCGATCTAACGATAGAAAATACTTATGATTGAAGTGAAAAACCTCGTTTCAAATTCAAAACCTAAAACAATTTAAGATAAATCTGCACATACTAACAATATTTTTAATTGTCAGTGTTGTCCTAGACATATGGACAGAATCTGAATTTGATTATTTCAATGTTAATAAAAATTACGTTCTGCCACTATTATGGAACAATAACTTATACAGTTATAACTGTAGAGTATACATTTACCTCTTATTTATATGATGATTTATATGTCACTTCTACTAGACTTTTTTTTTTTTTTAATTTTTAAGAAAATTTTAAACATTTTCTATTAAGTTCTAACATTTTATTTTTGGAACAGGTTCACAACTCTAAAATAATGATTTTAAAATGCTGGGAATGAGAAGGAAAATAAGATAACTGAGTTGAAATATCTCCAGATGTAAAAGTATGCCGAATTCATTCAATTGATCTATCAAAAAGGAATTTGATAGTTTGATCCTAAGGAAGATAAAAGAGTGTTAGTGCATCTTTTTGGGAGGATTTTTCGTTTGCACAGCAACATGCAAATTCCGATATACTGGGATACGTTCCAAATGCCTGAAAGTTCAAGTTCAAGAATAGTTTAAATAGAAAATGATAGAAGCTAATAGCAGAAAGATAACAAATATAATCGCATTTTTATAAGAATTACGAAGATGTGTTGACATATTAGGTGCGAAGACCACAGGAGATGTTTCGGTATTTAAAATGGAATCCTGGAATAATGGGCACAGCTAACCTGATCACCTCCTCTAATATTATTCATTTATTCATAACTAAATGCGATCGATCATGGATCTTTGCACTCACGTAACGAGCCGTTCAAATTGACCGCTTATAATAACGTGTAATAGCATCCATTGGGCTTATTTATTACTCTAAATAAAATAACTTCAATTAGCTTCGGCGGATGGCTTTTGTTTATTTTCATCTAATTTTGATTCACCTTCTGTATTATATTTCAAATTAAAAAAAAAAAGATAAAAAAAAAAGATTGTTTAAGGTGTGTTTGCAGTTGTTTATATATATCTTCAGCAATCATGTATTTTATAACGATTTATCTATAATGAAAGAGTGATAACTCTAATACTGCACCATAGCTAGTAGGACTTGTATTAGATATAGACTACATGTCTTTTTAAATTTAGAAGCCAACTGAATTTGTCCTGCCACAACAATGCTTGCTTTTTTCTTACATAATTTTTTTACAATTCACAAAATTGCAAGCTGTACCAAGAAAAAATAAACCAGTCCCAAACTTAAAATAGAATACTATTACAACTTAACATAAATATATGTAGATGTAATCATAATTTATAATGAAAGAAAAAATTCCAAAAAAAAAAAAAAAAAAAAAAAAAAAAAAAAACTTTCAAAGATACAATACTTGCTAGATAATGCTGTATTAATTATTTTCCCCAATATTTGAAGAATGATTGCCAATATGAAAAAGGTCTAATTAAAATATAACAACTATTAGGTTTCGAATTGTGCCTCTTAGATATGAATAATAATCGGAATTATAAATAGGACAAGCTCTGAATATTAGAAATATTACATTTAGATTGATTTTAAAATATGGCTATTTTGATACGATAATTTGGTTTTGTTTTTATTTTTAATCATTTCTTTCATATCGTTCGATTTTTAAGTTTTACAAGTAGTTATCATATCATCCATCATGTATTGGCTACATTTTACCCCCTAAGACGTTTATCCCAGATTGAAGATTGATGCAACGATTGGCAATAAGTGAATCTAGATGAATCCACGTGACCTTTGCCCTCAGCTCAAATCCTGCCCTATTGTCAATGATTTTACTCTAACCATAGACGACACAATTACGGTAGCTTCCTTGTAGAAAAAACACTTACCTAGAATCCTCACATTATACTCCAAAGACTTGAACTTCAAAATATCGTATGAATACTAAATAGAACATCTCACCTTTTCAAAGGCCACAAAAGTCTCATATACAATATCATTCCGAAACTTTTTTAGTCCTATGGGTTTGAACAATGAGATACAGAGAAACAAACGGTATTAAATGTTTTCAGTCCTTTCGAGACCTATGAGCAATAGTAAATACTGCATATTATGTCTTCAACAAAACTCTACATAACAATCTATTTTTCTCCATACACCTTTTGTCCTTACCCTTATGTCCCTAAAATTGTCGACATTTGCGACCATTAATCATCATCTAGTTTCAAATATCCTAACACACTTCACAGATCTTTTGTAAATATATGTATTAATGTGAAAGGTCAAGTCATGGTCACCTTCTCGACTCAAGTCCTGAGCTTACTTTGACGCTATTGAAGTTTGACATTAATGACGCATCTGAGAGAGTTTCGCTAGGATCTCTTCTTGGTTCGGGAACCTCCATGCTTATAGTTTGTATACATAGCATGCCTCTTGTTTTAACCCCAGTGGAGCGGTTGGGAACGAAGTTTTGAAATCTGCTAGAATCTCTTATTTTTCTCCTTAGGTGGGGGCAGGCTTGGTACAAAGTTCCATAAGGGTAAATGGGGGCGTGAGTGTGTCTGTGGTGTATTATTTAATAAGGTTTAAGTTGATATACAACTGACTTATAAATATATCTTCAACATTACATTTTTATTGCACATAAATTCATTCCACACAACTAACTACTGAAAAGATAAATGTGACCTATGTTAAAGATAAAATAAATTATTAATTATCATATTCAACGTTACTGTTTAATATATTATCAAGTTTATTCAAATTTCATATTCACTTAAAATGCTTTCAGTTTATAAATAATGAAATAATAAACAAAAATAATAGGTTTGCAATGAAGATTTGAGTTTAATGATGGGCTATAAAAAATTTATGGTGTCAATTGGTGGTGATTATCCGCGAGTATCCTCCCCTGGCTATTTACTAAAATACCTGTCTTTAGTTAACTGCCTAATTCTGGCAGGCTTGAGGCTCCGGCCCACCATTAAGCGACCGCTAAACTCTCGACAAAAACTGTTATTGACATTTCTTCCCTGGTGAAAGACCAAGGAGAGATAAATTAGTAAGTCCAATAAAAAAAAAAAAAGTTTTAGTTTGACTATTTGAACACTACGTAAGAAAGCAATGAAGGTCATGGGAACGAACCAGAGTTGTTAAATCTAATCCATTTGAAGAAGAATTAAAATAAAATTAAGGTCACTTTGATTCATTTCTAAATGTGAAAAATAAATTAGTCAATTTCCATTATTAAATTGAAGAAAAGTATTTGAAAGTTCACTTGGAACTCGATTAATCGACGTGGTTGGGGCAGAATTAGGCTCGGATAACCAAATCCTCCGGTAATCGGGACTACCAAAAAGTAAAGAAAATGCATCAGAAAAAATAACGTAGTAGAAATATTAACGTAAAAACAATTAAGGTAATAAATATATCTATTTAATAATAAATTAATACTCATTATGTTTGCAATAAGAATATACAAATGTAAAATTATTTATTTGTAAATAAAAAAAAAAATTATAGGTTGAAAAGTCACTACTTTTCGATCCGAAATTTCATCTACCACCGTACGATCTCTCCATTGTCTAAAAAGCCTCAAATCGAACGATATTGTATCAGTTCTGTCTTCCAGATATTTATATACCTTCTCCATCCCAGCAAATCCTTCTTCATGAAAAATTGTTAGTGACGATTCGTTTTCTAGTAGACGGTCCTCCCCATACTGCAGCCTTCCCTTTAGTATTACTCGAACAAAGATTGCTTATGTTTTGTACGTAATAGAATGTTTTAAGAAAAAAAAAAAAAGCGGTAGATCGAGAATCGGTTAATCGATTCTGGAGTGAATATCCTTCTTTCGAAGCCAGAAAGTAATTAATGATATCCCAGAAAAATAAGGCTTCACCAACAGTTTATTTCCACTTATTTTTTTGTTTCTTTAATTGGGAGGGACAAAGGAATTACAATTAAAACAATTAAATTCATCTATCCCTCTTTGTCGTGAAGAAATGAATAATTTAAAAGAGATGCTTACACGCCTTCTTAAGAAGCACAAGTTAACCAATTCTTCACAACGCAGTTATTAAAAATCCTTTGAAGGGTAATAGTTGACTCATCCAATTCGTTACGACAAACACCGATATAATTCTTCATATTTTAATTTTGAATAACATGACATAATTGCAAGACTAGACTTGATACTGGCTGAAGCAGATACCTTTGTAGATTCTCATAAATTCTTTAACATTAAGAACTCGTTTCGTTTTTACACTTTTATTGTCAATTTGATGTGGAATTTCATTATGTTTACAAATTGTAACAAATACGACAAGAAATTGAAGATTCTATAGTTTATGATGGCAATACCCTAGATTACGGACAAAACTCAAAAAAGTTAATCATCGCTGAAGCAACATGAAACTTTTCTATGACGGCCGAAACTAGATGTGTGGATATTATTAGCTTATATCTTTTATCTTTGAATTTCCGATTCAAAAGTGATCTGGAGACGGGGGTATGATGGTGTTTACTCATATTTAGTCAGTCCAAAACCATACCTTTAATGCCAATTTCGAATAGTGAATATAAGATTGCTACAATTTAAGATAGTTTTTAAGAGGGCTGAAAGTCGTGGTTCCTGAGGGTGGAACAGACAAGAAGCGGTAACTGAACGCGGTCGTGATGTCGCTCAAACAAACGGGTATCGAACCTGCACAGTGTATCATTACCTCGACTCTGTCAGTCGTGGCTGACCTCACTGCTACTTCTCAATCACTTCCCACTGGCAGTCCATGAATGAACGGACAGCATTGCTTATTTTCTTTGATAGAGAAATCGTTGGGGTAGGTTTTCAGTTTTATGTTAACGAACACCTTATGTACAGGCTTTTATACATATATTGAATGTGTTCAATGCTCAATTTTAAAAAAAAAAAATTATATTAACTTGCTAACACAAATTGTTTTTGTTGAATATTAAATGTTTCATCATGTTTATTTTCTTAACCAGCAACGCATATTATTTTTTAAAAAAAATGTTTATAATTATATATAGAATACCTATGTATACTCTTTTGTTCAGATTTAAAAGATAGAATTATTTAAAAACTTTTTATACTATGTATAGGATAAGTCACACAGAATTAGGCTGCTATCTTGGGAATATCTATGTTTCATTTTTGTTCGCTTATAGAATTTAAAAAAATATATATATTTCAATTCTAGGTTTTTTTTTTTTTTTTTTTTTTTTTTTTTTTTTTTTTTCCACGTATATGCCCCGAGGACCACGCGAATATCACGGTTTAGGCTTCTTTGGGATTCTCGACTTTCTTTCCTCCCATCTTAGCTTCATTATTCTTGAATGTCTCTCCCTTCTTTCCCTGGACCACATTGTACTCCTCTTTTTCTCTCTGCTAATTATATAATTAGGTAGTGAGATTTTTTATTGTTTTTCGGAACACCTCTCTAGCCAGACTTATTTCGGTCTCCAGGTCTTTCAATTCTCTGTAGATCTCTTCGTTAGATCTTAGCCTGTAACCTTCCTGTGTTTTCCTGGGCCCATAGATCTTTCTCAGGATCCTCCTTTCTATTCTTAATATTCTTTCTAGGCTGGGTAAGCAAGTGGTCTCCATCCCATATAAAATCACAGGCCTTATCACAACATTGTAATGCCTTAATTTCGCATTGGAGGAGAGGTTCTTCTTATTGTATATTTTGCCTGTTTGGAAGCTCAAATGTTCCAATTTTTTTATTTTCTCCTGGATGACCTCCTTCTCCTTATTTTGCTTTATTTTATTCATTTCTAATATAATTTAAAAACAAAAAAAAATTTTAACTTCTCTCACAATGTGCTTATTTTGTATTCGAATAAATATTATATTTGGAATGTTACATAATTTGTATTTTTTTTTTATTTATCTTTTCTATTCTATTTAATTACGTTTCATTGATATGCAATCATGTTGGATTCGAGCCAACACCCTAATTGGCTTTCCCTCAATGACAAAAATATTAACATTAGTTAATGATTATTTTTAATAATTCTTATTTAATAGATTTAAGCTAAAAATAAACATTAATCATTCTTCCAGATCATTAAAAATAGTAATTAAAGTATAATTAAATCCAATCTTCATTATTTAAGCCATGAGATAAAATATTACACAATTATAAAATATTACAACTGTTAAGGCTTATTTTGGGATATTATAAGAGATCTCACACCCAGATCCTTTTCAGTCTCCATCTTGCGAAGTTCTATATGGCAATTATTGAATAATTGGCTGATTTACCTTTGTGATTTGAGCTAAAATTATTATTAGGGAATGAGTATGTACTCACTAATTATTGGTCTACGCAAGTCGATATTAAGTAGTGTTTATAACCTATGTAACTATGTGATAAATTTAACAATTGTAGGTTAAAATTCTGAATATTATTGTTAGAATAGGAAAGCTCTAATTTGAAATGCCTTCTGAGTAGTAAGTAAATCTATTTTAATTTGTAAAGATTATTAGCACATTTATATTGTTCACCTTGAGAAGCAAACTGACAGTAAGGGTTAAAACCTCAGATTACGTAGATTTCAACCATTGTGAGCTTAATAGGAACAGCGAATTTTTTATATCATGGATGTTTTAGTTAGTTCTTTTGCAATATAAAATAAACTTCATATACTGGATTGTATCTTAGACGTCGAGCTTGTCTACAATGTTCGTTTTTTGGGGGGGTTTTTTTCCGCCGTAACTATACATTTCCTGATAGTTAGCATAACCACACAACTAATGCCTTTACAGCTGCTAAGTACCCTAACGACTTTGAGAATTCTTTCCATCCATAAGAAACAATTGCGTGGCCTAGGTGCGTGTCGGTGTGAACCGGGATCCGCCCTTCGCTCGGAGCTAACCCTTAATGGCCGACCAACCCTTCTTTCAACAAATGTCTGTTTTTCCTCGCGCCCCGAACCCTCCCTCCCATCAAGTCCTTCGTGAAAAAACCCAATTCTCAGAAGGCTCTTCTGTGCGCCGTCCTATAGGCCGTTCCCAGCAGAACATGTGGGATGGATGGGCGTCTTCCGCGTCTCTACTGCATCCACGTCTAATGTGAAATGTGGAAAACAAGTGGGACTAAAAATTAAATAATGATTGGAAGATGACTTAATTACAATTCTAGACTATAGTAATAAAATAATTCATTTTACTTATTAGACTATAGCATAACTCGTATTTTACTAATATTTTTTTTAAATAGTTACAATCCATTGTATCGTTTAAATATAACATTCATAAGAGTAACTACAATGAACTGTCTCTCAGATAATTGGTAAATAAGATAATCTGTCATACAATTGAAATTTGTTTTTTCGCAACTCAAATTGTTTTATTGAATAAATATTTCAAGCAATGAATCCTTTCATGCAATATATGAGTACATTAAAGATAGCTAAAATAAATAAAAACTAAAATAAATAATACAATAAAAATAAATTGAAAAGGAAAACTAACAATATAAGATACAAAACATAGTATAATAATAATATAAAATACATTAAAAAATCGTAGTATAAGGAAATTAAAAAAATAAATAAATATGTACAACCACACTATATATACAATATATACAACAAACCCAGGAAAACCCCGGACCAAGCTTGACTCCAACCCTCTCCCCCACACTAAAGGAGTGTAAGCCAGTCCTGAAGTAATCCCAACGCTGTTCTTTCAGTCGCGTCACTAATACAGAATCTAGTGGATACTGAAAGAGAGCGCTATGTCGCAGTCATCCTGGACCGAAATCCGTAACACAGTTCGTGTCAATATGTTGAGAAAAATTGTTCATTGATAGCTGAACCATGGGATTTAGAAATTAGCAAGAAAAAATAAGGAATGGTAATAATAGTACTCGTAAAAGAAACTAAAAATAAATAATGAAGTGGAATGAAATCAAAATAGTATTTAAACGGTATAATACATATATACACACAGCATAGTACATAAACGGGAATTCCTTATTCAATCACAGTTGTTGACTTTCAGGGAGAATCGAGGAAGGGAGGGTTGGATAGAATAGAGGAAACATTTTGTAAAGTTTTATATCCTTTATAGGCTATCCCGAAACAAGTTGATTAGCGAAATCGTTGTCCGTTGGAAGGCCAACAAGACTATCTTCGTATAGTCATTACTAGGGCTGTGAAATATAAGCATTTGCATATTTCTCCTAACTAACTAAAACATCTAATATTATCAAAATATATATGTTTTAAGGCATTTGGAATAAATTTGAGCTATTTTTAATTTGCATATTTGTGCATATTTTGCCATAAATGCATATTTTTACATATTTTGAACTAGACTTGCATATTTATCTACATATCCGGCATATCAGCATCTATAACAAATAAAATATAGATAAAAAGCCGAAAAATAGCTATAAGAACTCCTCCCATTCCTTTTTTTTCACCTATTCAATGCGTTTGTATGTGTCAAAGTGCTAATTCTTTGGTTTCAGCGAAATAATCTATATTTTTAAGGCATTTGGAATAATTTGAGCTATTTTTAATTTGCATTTGTGCGATAAATGCATATTTTTACTTGCATTTTATCTACGGCATATCAGCATCTATAACAAATAAAATATAGATAAAAAGCCGAAAAATAGCTATAAGAACTCCTCCCATTCCTTTTTTTTCACCTAATCAATGCGTTTGTATGTGTCGAAGTGCTAATTCTTTGGTTTCAGCGAACTTTCGATCGTATTTGCTTCTCTTAGAATGGTTTAATCCGATTAATTTCTCGTTAATACTTCGCTCAAATACGTGGAATATTATGACCACTTTTAATCGCACTCTTCTTCCTTCTATCATTCCATTACACAGTCTCTCACACAGTGTTCACCGAGACATATTCATAAAGTGTTCTTTTGTGTTAATCTAAAATACCGAAAGTCACTCCCTCAAAGAAAAAAGATCTTGTTGGAAAGTACGTAGGTGAGCTTTCAAATGAGACTTTCAAGAGTGATGGAGACGTTTGATATTTATATGATGTAGGGCGGTCGTTTAGTGTAGAGCGTTTCAGATCTATTTTGAGGCCCATAGACGATCTATTTTGTTCGAAAACCTGAAAAAGTGGTTGTCTGCAATTCAAATCTACAACAGTGAATAAATGACATGAATAAGTCGGGAGAGTTTCTTTATGGTCGTTGCTTATTGTTCTGTTTTAAAGTAAAAGTATTTTGGTTGTGACTGTTGTTTAAGTTTTCTGGAAATTAATGTCATGATTTTTTTCGTTTTTAATGCCTTCTGTTTAATGTGTTTTATTTATCTTTAATGACGGTTTTTAACATTTGTTTTTGTTTTTTAATATTAGCTTTTAAATGTTTTTCTTCCTAATAATCCCCTTTTCAATACATTTAGTTATTTAAACTTGAGTTTGTACTTAAGTATAGGTATGTATTGCGAATTATTTATTTTTCTAATAATGCAGATAGTTTCATATTTTCAGTATTTAATTGCATATTTTACCCAATATCTCTGCATATAGATGTGCATATTTTTCAGTTTTTATTGCATATAATTCACAGCCCTAGTCATTACTGTTATGTTATAGTCTATTGACTTTATTAATGATATCTAGAATTGAGTTTCAGTAGTGGGGAAGCTATATTTTGAATCAGACTTATATTTTATCAATTATCCGAAAAAAAAATTAATAAATCATCAAGAAGAGCTTGTCGATATTTATAAGAACACTATTTGTTTAGTATTCATTATTATCCTAGTATCGAAATCCTTAATGCGAGAAGGGACGTATAAGGAGATCGTTTATTAATATCAAGTATAGATTTTTTTGTGTCCCATTTGAAAATACGAAGTAGTTTACGTATAAATATCTCTGTTCTCTCTCTCTCTCTATATATATATATACAATATGTCATACTTAAGAGCAATAAGTAAGTGATTTTTCTATTAGGTACACATTTATCCTATTTTTACCTAAAAATCAAACAAATCAAATGTTAAGACATATTTAAAAATTAAAATAAAGAATAAATAAATTAAATGGTTATAGAAAAAAAACAAACGAAAAAAACATTTAGGTCAAAACCCCTAACCAAGTTTTCCCCACCTCATGAAGGTTTAAGAAACATTTTAGGTTTCTTCCTCGCAAATAACTTTTGCGGCTAAATTTATGAGGAGATGCCGGTCAATGCCAGGACAAATTCTACAATTGAGTAATTATTTTTCTTTCTTTACATTTCTTTTTTATGCGGTTTTTTATCCTTATTTTTTACTATTCACAGGTAATCTTTAAAGTGTAAAACTTTTAACTAAACTATAAAACTATGTTAATCATGAAGAGGAATTTACACCGGCAGATATATACTAAATGATTTGTAATTGTATATATGTCAATAAAGCATTATTATTATTTTTTACAATTGATCTCAAAGCAACTGCTGTTAAACCTGCGAGGAGGATTATAGGGATGTGTTAAACTAGATAAGCGTTGGATGATCTAAAATGTTTTGATGAAAATTTGGAAATTCGACTTGCATAAAGTCGTGGATATATTTAATATCACGATAATGATGTTAAGTTCATCTATTTATTATCTCAGACAAATGGCTAACTTTATAAGATGTTTAATAATTTTTAAAAATTTGCCTTTTATCAATTAATATTAAATAATGTAATTTTCTTTTTTTGTAGGAAAATCCTACGATTTTGATTTTTTTTTTATTAATTATGTGAGATTTAGAACTATGTTGGTATTAAGTAATTATTTTATCTGTTTAAAACGCTATATAAAAAATATTTCATTCTCTAATACTTTTGTTCATCATTGCCTTATAACACTTATTTAAAGTTTTTTTAAGTTCTTTTGGCATAACATTATACAAAGTTTTTAAATACCAACTTCTGAAAAGAATATTTATTGGTGTATCGAGAAATATAGTACCAGTTATACAGGATAATATAAAATTATGGAGGAGAAATTAAGGACTTGTATGATTTATATTTAATGTGGGAAAAAAAAAGTATATATTTTGTACTTGTTTATTTGATATTTATACATTCTGTATTGTTCCGAAGACAATTAAACTTATTTAGTTGATGTATATTTATTTTAAATATCAACTTAAACATTAGGACAAATTTCGGCCTTAATTTTCCTCTAACGGAATGTCAGATAAAAATAAATCTTATTTTTACTTTCAATAAATTAATTTTCACGGTTTTGGTTAAACTTTTATTGGTGTGGCAATTTTTTTTTCCTAATTTCTAATTAGAATAAATTAATTATTAAAGATTACTTTTTTTTTATTTATTTATTTTTTTAAATCGAGGGCTTCTCTGCCAATTTTTAATTTTTAGTTTCTGCCGAACTTTAGCACTACTTTTAGAGTGTTTACTGTTTAGACGATTAAACAACCTTCCTTGTTAACTTATGTCGCGGCAAGAGAGAAGCACTGGAAGAGATGGTCTTTAGGCCCACTGCTTGATGGTAAATATTGTGATTATGTAAAAATGTATTTCAAAGTATTTTTCATCAATATGTTTCATTATAGAGAAAAATTTAAGCTAAAATAAATTAAAATCTTTCTAGTCAGTATCGAGCAGAATGAATCAGAATAAAATATTCTATATAATGTATGCTCTTTTTTGAAGTTGAAGGTAGCAATGTACATTGTTGAAACAAGCTGATTATAAGCATTTATATAATGAAGGATTTAAAGGGTGGATTTTCTAATAAGCTTTTCTGTGTCCTTTTTTTTCTCTTGAGATGGACATAAGTAAAACGTAAGGATAATCTGTAAAATTACAAAAAGTGAGTGGGCGGGGCGGGAGGTTGAGGCTCACAGGTGATTTTAATTTGTTTTAATTTTAGGGCGCTAAGATAGGGCTGTAAAAAATGGGGCCCTCGGGTCTCTGGAATTCCTCCAGCCTCTGCCTCATTACCATTCCACAGTGTCCGCCTCCCCTCTCACCGATTTAGTTTCACTTTTCTGCAATATGTGCCGGTGATAATACACGGTTTGAGGAGACCCCTCTATAGAGGACAGTCTATTTTATTTATATAATTTTTATAAAAGATGTCTTTAAGTGAAATTCACTCGTTGTTGCAGTAAACATATACTTAGTCCAAACAGCTTTACTTAATTACTTAGCCAACTGACATGCAAATAATTCCAGCCAATTGATTTTTTGTGTTATTTTGGCTAAAAGTTCCAATCTTCAAAGCAGTATTTTAATAAAAAAATTTAAAATAATATGATTTATTACAGTTTTGCATTAGGTAGGTTAAATCTCTGAAGAATTTTTCAAAATCACATTAGACCTGTAACCTATCAAATGCAAGACGTAATGAATGCTAGGGGCGGATATAAACCTTTTTAATTTAGAATTTCTTAAATTTGGAATTGCTTGGCAATATTTTTAAATACTGCTGTGTTTTATTTAATTAGTATTTTTAATAATCCTTACACGTTCTATAAGCCCTGATTAAACCATAAAGGGATGTTTTACTTAAAAAAATAGTGAAATTTGTTATTCAATGCTTAATAGAAGTAAATCCATTCATTGTATTTGTAGATTTTAAGTACATTTTAATACTACAGATTTAATCAAATAATAAGAATAAAGTTCCATTTTGTCAACTATCTTAAAGTTTTAGTTTAAAAAAAAAATAATACAGATTTTTTAAAAACATTTAATGGAAAATAACTCTTGTAGTGCGATATAGAAACAATGTTTACAATTTTTTTTTTTTGTGCCAAAATATCAACGAAATTAAACATTTTTAATAAATTATCTGAATGTAAATCATTAACGGCATATTTATCTCATTGGATTTCTATTTTAGAATTTAAAACATTTTAGCTCCTCACACATTTTTTTTCTTACATAAACGATTCTATTTTTTCCTGAAAATATAGAGACAGATTATTATTAAAAGTATATAATTGAAGAGCTGATTGTGAAAATATTATTAATTCAATCGTCTCCATTATTATTTCAACATGGTTGATAAAGAGGATCTTCATCTGTATGTAACGACTATTATTTACTTGGTTTTGTAGACTTTATTTTTATATAAATCCATTGTTTAAATATTTCTGGTTTCTATTTATTATCACAGATCTATACAATAAGTATTATATGAATAATAGTTTTAGGCGTAAATGCTCAATGAGAAAGATAAGGGATGTTAATCCAGTAAATGATATTATTGGTGTTAATGAAATTGGTCAGGGTTGGTGATGGACGTCCTTGGAGGGTTGGATCTGTAATAGGCCCAATTGTCTCAGGAAGGCTAAATCCAGGATATGAGGGCTCTTAACTGCACGACCAATTAGTGGTGGATTGGACACAATTCGGGGGTGAAACCACCACCACTAGTGCTGCCCCCTCCCCCCCGTCCTCAATCAATTTACACAGTGAATCACAACTCGAGCATAGCCTTCGTCTCTGGAACCGATTCAGAAAAAGCCATCGATTACATAAAAACAAGTTTCAGTTTCCAGTCGGGCCAGTCTCCCATTGAGCAAATAGAAAAGAAAACTCCGGTCTCGCTGTAATAAATTCTTATTTATTTCGCCGTTAACTGTCCGCTAAATCCACCGGGCTTTTTATGTTTTTATTATAAATTTTAATACGGTTCACATCACCAGTTAAAATACTGCTTGTAGGATTAGTATTTTATGTGATAAAAACAATTCTCCTTATTAATGTTTGAGAGGGAAAACGTGTCGGTTCACAGGACTAAAGAAAATAATTCTATAATTATGTTTAAATATGTATATATATTTTTTAATTTAATAGAGATATAATATGATTTAAACTATTCCGAACTTTAAAATTGAGTGATTAATATTGTCATGATTTAAAGAAAAGAAAAAAAGTTACGACGATCCAAAAAAAAAAAAAACCAGTCTTTTTTTGTAGTTGAATTTGGGAGTGAAATAATATGTCTTTGTTACGCTGAATTCGGAAATAAACTTATTATATTTGAAAAAAAAAATTACTTAAATACAAATAAAATATTTTATTCCTTTATTTATATTTGTTTACATTGTGATATGTCGTGTACTACAACAGAGTCAGATGCACTACAGTCGTCTAGTGCCAAACTATTAATTTAGTATTAAATAAGTAGGAAAACTAAGGTATTTCTTTTTAGAAATTTATGACATCACTGATATTTTAAAACTTTAACGGCTCAAAATTGATTACCTTTTTTTGGAATTCGGACACTATTTTGGAATTATGTGTTGAATCTCCCGCCATTCCGCCTTATGGAACTTTCTAAATTCGTTAGTGTTTTCATCAGTGTTACATTAATTAATATTCTACCCAGTTATAATTAATTAATTTTGCCTGATTATATTTGTTTTATTTAAAATACAATAAAAATACTTAGCTATCTTGTCAGTTTTCCTGTGACCTATCTCGGGTCTTTATAAGATCAGGGATACCAACCAATATTATCTTTGGTATAGGCGTGGGGAAAGTGTGCAGTAGAAAATGTTTTAGGTTCCATACAGTTATTCCGGTAGCCAAAAATTTAGATTTTAATTTAATTATTAATTGAACAATACATTACTGCTAGTTCTTGTGTCACCGTTAAAGTTCATAGAATTTATCAAGCTTTTTCTTGTAATAAAGATTCAATCCGTAATAGTCTCTAAAATTAAAAAATAAAACAGATCTGATTTTTCCTTCGCATGTAGCTAAATAATATATATATATATATATAAATAAAATATATATATATATATATATATATATATATATATATATATATATATATATATATATATAAAAAAACAGAAATGAAATATTTTTAAGTACCAAGCCTCACAATGATAGGTCTAAATAAACATAAAACCGGTCAAATACCAATAAAAACATTACATGAAAGGCTGCTAGAAGTTAAAAACATTAATTTAAACACATATTGAGTGTTTTAAATATTGATATTTTGATATTTAAATTTCCTAACGTCGGAAATTTATCACAAGTTAACAACATTAATTTCAACATTGAGTTTTTTCTATCTTGGTGAATTAAGGTATTTTGGGTGGGAGCAGTGGTTGGTTAAAAGTTGTTAATAATAGAAGCACAATTATAGGACGTAAATAGGAACACAGTTATTACAAATGTTTTAAATTTAAAAGTGTTTTTTTATGAATTAAAAATTAGGCGGTAGGCTTAGATATCAATATTATGAGTTTAACAATTTAATTTCCACATATCATCAATGGATCATAGGAAAAGTAGCTATTACAAAATTTGTCTCCTTAATTTATTCCTTGTAACTGTTATTTTTATTTTTATCATGATTGTTTGTTTTATTTTTATCTCTTATTATTATTCATTGTGTATATATAAGAACTTGTATATACAGTACGAATGAATTCATCATTAGCAATGTAGCCCTTAACTGAGGCAGATTGTACTTCTGTTTCAATAAAATTTAAGTTTTATTTCAATGCCGTATTTATTCCTTGTGGGTGAGGTGGTTCACCCTGTTCTCGAAAATAATCGCTCTGTTGACACTGAAGTGGAAACAGTAAATATTTAAACCTTTCTCTTATTTATATCAATTTAATTAGGTTTTGTTACTTTTTTTCTTTTAAATTTATATAGTTGTATTTTTATAATATAGAGAAAACGATATATCGTAAGGTACGTTTGACATCAAGCATCATAAGAAGATTTATCGATATAAAAATATCGATATTTTGTTATATCGTGCATCAATACCCCTATCCCTAGTGTATACCTTTACTTTCTTTTATAACGCATAATGTTAGCGTAGAATTTAATACGAAGCACCTAGATACATTCGGGCTAACTCTTGCAAGTTTATTCATCGGTTCATAATAACTCTATTAGTGAATGGATTGATGTGTAACCATTTTTCTTCTTCGAGTAAAATATTCTATAAAACACTTATTTTTTAGTTATCGTCTGCTCTTTCCATAAGATGAGCGATAATGTGCCTCATACATTAATCCTTAGCTGTCTTGATGAAGACATTAAGTCAAAATTATAAACTTTTCACAAGGCAATTTTTTTATTGTTTCCCAGAATCCTATTATTACGCAAAAATAGGTACTATGAAGCCTAATTAAAAAGCACCACATCTTCTTATAAGGTATTAAATAGATAAATATTCTAAGCAATAGATTATATGATTCTATCTTTAGCAACAGTAAAAGTGAATGGAGCATGGGGGAGTTGAAGCCTGGAAATGAGCTTAAAGTTTTGCTTCGGCTTTGAATTGAGTGTTATTTTATTGCCGAGGGCCGTGTCCACGCCCAGGTTCCGGCTATCCCAGCGCAGGTAGGTGCGATGGTGCGATGGCAGCCGATCAAACCAGAAAATTGCTTTACTGAGGGTGGCTTAACCGCACTTCCTCTAGTCGAATGGCTGGGGTCATTACATCCTATAATTGATAACATTGGAGGTCCTCAATCCACAATGAGAAACATAATTCCATTTTTAAGACTCATGAAGTCGTAAATGTAGCAATCATACGCCATTGTGTCAATTATACAACTGTGTTATTAAGAACATTGTCGAGGTGTTACTTACAAGGGGACGTTTGCAGTTGTAACTCACAGATTTGAATGCCGATTTTTGTGTGGGTAGTAGGGACCTATAATAGTGCAAAACTAGAGTTATAGCCGCCAATGGGCATTAGGAACCGAGAAAAAAAAAAAAATATGAAAATCACGTTTTATTTTTTTTCTTAGCTCTCAGTCAAGATAGAGAAATGATTCTTTCACGTTTAATTGAAGTTATGTAGGGTATTTGATACAAAAATACTTTCGTTATGCTCAAGACACCACCCGCCTTTAGGGTGCTCAAAAACTCTAAAAAAATGACAAAATTCCAAGGAAATCCGCTGTAAATCAGTGGAAACTTTTTTTATGAAAAACTGACCTCAAATCTCGATTTAACACACCATAAAACCCTTATATGTGTAATTTTATCAAAATCAAAAAATATTGATTTTTTACCCCTATCGAGGAGGTTAAAATTTTGAAGTTGAGATTTCACCAACATTTTCTACCGGCCATAACCGATTGCAATAGTAATAGCATCACTAGAATCAGCATACATTCTGCTTTTTATCCATGCCTATAACATTGGATTTACTCCCGAGTTTAGTGGACAAAAACTGATGTGAATGAAAAAATCCAAGGTCAGCTATAACTTGAGATATTTCAATAAGGGGAAATTCTACAACCTCCGAATTTGGGCTAAACTATGCAGTTTTAAGGCTTCTAGATGACCTTAAAATTTTGTCTTAATCAGTTGCGAAATATGTAAGATAGCGCAAATTATTTACATTTTTTCAGAAATTGACAGCCCCTTGCCTTCTAAAATCCTACAAAATTTTAAAGGTAAAAAAAAAATATTTTTGATTTCGAAAAAATTAAGTTTCTACATGTTTTTTGAGATGAGGAATCTGAAAATAATATCAGTTTTTAGTTAAAAAAAATTCCTCACCTATATTATATAAATAAGACTGATGTAAAATGATCTTTTTCTATTATTATTTTAGTTTTTACACAATAAATTTCAAATAAGACCATTTTAAAAATATATACATTTTTTTAAACCAAAACCTGATATTAATTTTAGATTATTCATCAATCTTTGGATTTCTATGCAATTTGAAATAAAAATATGTCATTTTAAAATCTTTTTTTTTATATAATATAGGTGAGGAAAATTTTTTAACTAAAAACTGATATTATTTTCAGATTCCTCATCTCAAAAAACATGTAGAAACTTAATTTTGTCGAAATCGAAAATAATATTTTTTTACCTTTAAAATTTTGTAGGATTTTAGAAGGCAAGGAAGGGGCTGTCAATTTCTGAAAAAATGTAAATAATTTGCGCTATCTCACATATTTCGCAACTGATTAAGACAAAATTTTAGGGACATCTAGAAGCCTTAAAACTGCATAGTTTAGCCCAAATTCGGAGGTTGTAGAATTTCCCCTTATTGAAATATCTCAAGTTATAGCTGACCTTGGATTTTTTCATTCACATCAGTTTTTGTCCACTAAACTCGGGAGTAAATCCAATGTTATAGGCATGGATAAAAAGCAGAATGTATGCTGATTCTAGTGATGCTATTACTATTGCAATCGGTTATGGCCGGTAGAAAATGTTGGTGAAATCTCAACTTCAAAATTTTAACCTCCTCGATAGGGGTAAAAAATCAATATTTTTTTGATTTTGATAAAATTACACATATAAGGGTTTTATGGTGTGTTAAATCGAGATTTGAGGTCAGTTTTTCATTAAAAAAGTTTCCACTGATTTACAGCGGATTTCCTTGGAATTTTGTCATTTTTTTAGAGTTTTTGAGCACCCTAAAGGCGGGTGGTGTCTTGAGCATAACGAAAGTATTTTTGTATCAAATACCCTACATAACTTCAATTAAACGTGAAAGAATCATTTCTCTATCTTGACTGAGAGCTAAGAAAAAAAATAAAACGTGATTTTCATATTTTATTTTTTTTTCAGTTCCTAATGCCCATTGGCGGCTATAACTCTAGTTTTGCACTATTATAGGTCCCTACTACCCACACAAAAATCGGCATTCAAATCTGTGAGTTACAACTGCAAACGTTAGATTTGTGGCAGGACTATCTGCTCGGGGTTGTGAAAACTCAACATCGAAACCCTTTAGAGTCCGTCCTTCTTTAATCTGTATTCTTTTCTTTCTAGTTTTGAGTATTTTTTTAAATTAATGGGGTGTATAAAAAAAAAATATACCGTTTCTAAAACAAATATTTTTATTAAAATTTCTTTGATATAAAATACAATTAATACTTGTATATACTTAATACTCATATTCCATTGTTATCTACCGCCATTACCCATCTGTTAGCCAATTGTTCGGTGCCACGCTGATACCATTCCTTGGGATAGCTGTCAAAGAACTCTTGACAGCATTTTCAACTTCCTCAAAATTATCAAGTTTTTTCCTTTGAAGGAAATGGGCCATGGATCGAAACAAGTATTAATCCGAAGATGCGAGGTCTGGACAATATGGAGGATGAGGCAGGAGTTCAAATCCATGAAGTTCTGTAAACTTTTCTGCTGATTGTTGATGAGTAAGTTCGTGAGGGACAAGTCTACAGGTCTTTTTCAACATCCCCATGGAGAGAAGATGGCGACTAACAGTATCTTTCGACACAACACACTCCCTGGTAAGTTTGCGACTTGTGGACAGATTTGACTCAACAGCTTCCTTCAGAACCTCATCAATATCCATTAATGGCCGCCCGGAGCCCTTCTTCGTTTCCAATGCCGTATCTCCACTTCTAAATTTTTCAAACCAACGCCGCGCAGTGCGCTCTTCAAGGATACCTCTCCCTTTATATTTAATAATTTCACGAGTTGATTCAGAGGCTGTGAAATTTTTTTCCCAGTAATGTCTTAAAATTCCGAGAATTTCGTAGGACACTGTGATGTTTCTTCTTTAAAATAAATAACTGAACTGAGGCTTTTTTTGAAGAAGTCCAGTGTTAGTAAACAAGCTTAGAAAATGCTCTAAAGGGATTATTAAGTATTGGTAAATAATAAATAGCATTAAGATATTTACAGATTTTTGAACTCTGGAATTGATAAAACGGTATTTTTTTTTTATATGCCCTATTATATTAATAAGGTTTTTTTTTTTATAAATGTGATAATCAGAAGAAAATTTATAAAAACAGATACTGGTGTAAATATGGGCAGCCCTCTCTACTGGCTAAGTTAAATATTGAAGAATGGCGGCGAGGACTATCTATGGAACCATTTGCTAATATAAAATAGCAAAGAGCTGTTGGAACCATTCCTTCAACTGGTGTAGATGCAGCTTGAGTTATTGTAAAAATTAGTGTTCATTCTAAACTGTAAACTTTTGAGAGACATGTAAAATCGTTTTCGTTCCCTGTTCTTATGTTTATTTCACAATGATATCCAAAAAATGAAGATCTTAAGCTACTTTTTGAAGCACGCATTTAGGTTACATGTGGTAGTGGCCATCTTTCTTAGGTGGAGTTGGTGTAATATATGGGCACCCTTTCATGGTGTAACTATAGAAATAGAAAAAAAAAGAAGCGGCCCGCCGATGTCATTACTCTAATCTAGCTCGATAAACGTTCCGACTTCACTACAAAAGTTAGATGACCATTATATCTTACTTGCTGTGAGGTTCCACCAAACCATCGAATCCTTCCCGTATTCAGCGTCTCCAATCCAATAGCCTTCGTTAAATTCTTAAGGTTCCTTAAAATCACAAATTAACCTATCCATAATGACCTTAATATCCCATATAAGTATTGCTATTTTTGCACGAACTAGATACCCCATCATAATAAAATTACACATACACTCCCAAATCTATTTATATCCCTACTTGCCTCCTAATCCATTCTCGAAAGTCATCCAAGATAATTTAAAAACGATTCAGCCAACACCTTTTTTTTATAGCTTATTCTAAACAGCAAATTTAGGAGACCAGGACCTCCTCAATAAGTTTTTTCCATCCATCTTTATACACACACACACACACACACACACACACACACACACACACACACACACACACATATAACCACATCAATATAAATATATTTCCTATAAATCAATTTAATTTGCTTCTGATTCTATGAGTCACTTTATATTTATCTACAGCAAAGCAGATACAATTCTACTAAAGTTTATTTCTGTTTTAAAAAATAGATTATTATTTAAACTTGATTGTATTGCACTTGTCTTAATATTTTTATCTAAAATATTTTTTTTAGTTATTTTATAAACTGTGTTAACACACAGACACACTATGAACTACTGAAAATGTTCCGACAATATCATTAATATTTCGTTTTAAAACCAAATAATACCATATAGAAGGAGAACACCTAAATAGGGCAGTGAACTTTTAGAGAGGTCGTTAACACGACGATGAAGAAGAGCAAACAAAAACAAAAATAAAAATGCTAAAAACTGTGTTCTGTCGCTACTTATTTGAAGAAGATGAAACAAAGCTAATTTACATACTAAAGGGTTACAGGTGCACCACTGTATCAAAGGCACTACCTCAGTCCAATGTTGTGCCTCTTTTGTGCCTCAGGATGATGGACTGTGAGCCTCAGATTGATTTGACGCTAGAATTTATTAACCATCTTGGTCACGATGTTCTAGACAAACTGTCAGAAGAAGAAATCAAAAGAAATGAAGATATGTCAGTTGAGAAGTCTCACTAAGAATACCTGTGCAGATACTGAATGAACCTAAAAGGAGATTAAAATAAACATAACTTGCCGTTTAGATTTTACTAAGTCCTGGTATAACTTAATTTCAGATTAAATATTTTAAACATTATTAACTATTCCTATTGTAAGACAAGTCAATTGCTTTCAATTTCTTTCGCTCATCTTTCTTGGATTAGATAACGGCACCATTTCTATAGTTTTGAGGTAAGAACTCTTGACATCCAAATTATACATCCTCGTGATTATCAAACATCAGACACTTTTTAAAATGAGGAACTGATCTTGCTATACGTAGAAACGTTTGCTCTCTGGGCTACTTTGCACCCAAAACTGCATTAACGTTTATTTGTTCACAGTAGAGGTTTGAGTCCACTGCCTGACCATCAGAAACAAGCCCAAAATGCAAAACGCTTTTAAAGTTTGACCAGTAGGTATCATTTGTTTCGTAAATCGATTCAATAGAACCAAAGATCGATAGACAACAGACATGCCTTTTATGTCACACAATTTATCGGCCTCCACTTTTGCGCTTAGCCCTTTTCTATTCTTTTAATTTTTCTTATAACATAAGACGTGTGTTTTAGAAATAATCTACATAAAAAATAAATAAAATTAAGAGTAGATTACCTCACAAAGCCAACATAAGTCTTAAAGAATTAGTAAAAGTAAACTTTGGCAAAAATAGCAGGAACAAAAACAATATTATAGGATTAATTATGAAAGTTGGAATTAAGGGTTGTTTCCATGCATAAGGACTTTAGTAACAATCTATTAGAGGTAGTTTGAATTTTAATGGTAATATTAGGTACTTTGATGGCAATGGTAATCTTAGCTTCTTTGGTGGTAATGGTAATATATATTACTTCTTATTGCTTTCCGAGAAGGGTTGATTTTTTTGAAGTATACATTGATTCTCCCCTCACACCATTCAATATCTTATCACTTCTAACTCCCATTGTTATCAAATTATTTCTTGTCCCCGAGATTAGTTTTGGAATAGTCCTCTTATCTTTTTAGAATTCTAAGATTTACATTGTAAGCCTGCCTTGATTCATTCTTATTTTATGACCGTAAAAACATGATCTTCTTTCCTTTATTCAGGTTGATAAAGGTTATATTTTTTTGGTAAAGTTTATTTTAGGTCTAGGATATTTCTACGGAGAGACCTTTCTACCTTATTATACTTATTAGCGCTGTATATAATACTTTATCTTGATGGAAGGTCTCACCTATGCATATACATATGAATATAATTTATGTTATTCATTTTTTTTTTTTTTTTTCATTTAACTGTACCTTATGTTTATGGAATTTCAGAATACAAATTTTAAAAAGTGATGTTGGTATATAAAACTAAAAATGTTTTATTAAATTGGATTAACTGTTGTGGGTCCAGTGAATTATATTGAGACAGATGAGAGAGCATATGTCACCGTGAAATGTGACTAAACAACTAGTGCTGAGGCTGAATCACCCCTTAAGGAGAATTAATTGCTGGCCACACCACCAATGGAATGGATGCCACACGCAGCGGGTTTTATATAAATTGATATTAACCCCTTATATAAATATTATATAAATAGTTAAACATATAAATAAATTATTGTAACTGAATAAAGAATTTTGGCTAGTAAATTAATCGGAAAGTATGGCTGTAAAATAATATAATATAATATAAATAATAAAAATTAAAACTGTAGATACTTTCAGCGGAGAAAGAAATGTTTTATTTATATATAAATCTGCTAGTTATAATATATCTCTGTGAAAAATATTAGTAAGTTAGTTGTACGTCAGGTGCCTGCCGTGTTGAGCAGAAATTTTCAACCAAACATGACTATTTTTAAAATAAAAAATAAAAAGAATGAATTATTATATTGGTTACATTTATTATGGGTAGTAGTTAAATATATATGTAAAAAAAAAAAAGTACTTAGTGGCTTTTTAAATAATGTTTTACTTGAGCAGGCGCGTTAGGTATACTATGCCGCATAACAAACTATTAATTTTAAGTTGATCTGGCTGTATTAAACAATCTTTACTATATTTATATTATATTTTATATCTTTATAACATTACATTGTTCATAATCTCACAAACATAATAAAATCTATTTAAATACCTCTTAAAATTTTATATTTTTAGAAGTGAGTAATGAATTGTTTTTTCCATCGAATACCATGCGTAGTTTCAACACTATGTACCAATAGGCTGAATTATTGTTATACGAATAATTGTAGTAAATTAATATAATGGTTAAAATCCAAGTAAAATAAGTGTTAGTGTTAGTGTCCATTAATATTTATTGTCATCCTGAGATCTGTAGTCTTGAAGTCAACAATCGGCAGTCACAAGAATCGCCTTCCACTTCTCTCTTTCTTGGGTGGTCAGAGTTCTTGCATTAGCAACCAACTTTATTAATTAATTTCTATTTTTAATTCGAGTATTAATAAGGGCACAGTAATAAGGCACAGGGATTAGTGCCATAGAAGAATAACAGAATCAGTTATACATCAAACTACTGCTATTCTTTCATTAAGATTGGTTTGGGAAAAATGTAATGCTTTGTGTTAGGTGGGACATGGAACATAGTAAGCGACCCTAAGGTTTGCGACACCTCTTTCTACAAATTATACGTCTTATGTATCCGTTTTCAAGCGAATCTTTCAAATATATAAAATAATTCAGCATAATTAAAAATATGACTGATTTTTTAAGAATATATTTTGTACTGTTTTCTAACATATTTCTATTTTTTTATTTTTTTATTCATGTCTCAGCCGTATTTTTGAATAGCATTAAATTCACTGATAATGAATTTAATGAAAAATTGAATTTACATCGCCTGATTAAGAAGTGTAAAATTAAATGTATTTTTTTGTTTATTGGTGCTTAACGTCCTTATGTACTCCAACTAGGGCAGGAAGGGCGGGTCATCCTAAAGGTTACCTTATCTATTGTAGTGTAGGGTGGGATGGTCAAGATTTATTCGTGGGTTCGCCACGAAATAAATTAAATATGTTTTTAATGTTCATAGGGTGGTTTTCATTTGAATTAACGTAGTATTTCCATCCAAGACAAGTCTACAACATCGAAGAGAAAAACTACAACCTCTAGTCCACTGCCGCGGAGAATGAACTTTATTCTGGGACTACTTGTCCCCTAAGAATAACATATGATTACAGTACATAGGACAATCATGGCTTTGATAATTAATTATAATAAAATAATAACAATACATAATAATAAAAATTGATAAAGAATTAAATTATATGTTACAAGATAACTGTGACATCTTGTAAAATGATACATCTTATGTATACTATTATAATGTATATTACATAAATGTTCACGTTTTACATTAGCTCGGAAGATTGAAGATCCAGGAGGTAAAGGACAAAATGATGTTTAAAGGAAGTAAGAGTGGATCGTGATGGGCAATGAATTCCATAACGAGGAAGCACGGATAATAAAGGATTTTTCGAAGGATGCAGTTCGATGCGCCGGAGTGTGTAGGTTGTTGGGTTGGGTTCTAGTATTTAAGAGGGGATGGAGGAGCGCAGAGTAAGGAGGTCATGGATATAGGTGGGTTTTTTGGTTTTCAAGGTTTGAAATATGAGAGCACCCAGGAAGTATTGACGTCAAAACCGGGGTACAGCCACCCCCATTTCAGAATACCTGTGAGATATGTGAGAACGTCTGGAGATCCCGAAAATAAATCTAATAAAACAGTTCATTACTCTTTTACATCTCATCTCGAGCTCATCAGACAGTCCTCCATATACTACGCATCCATAGTCAAAGTTAGGAAAAATAAGTGATGATACTAAAAGTTTTCGAGTACTTAATGGTAATGAATCACGGTAATGTGAAAGTTGCTTAAGAATAAAAATAGATTTTCTCGTGATTTGAGAGATATCTAGTCCATGCAAGATGCGAAAGTTATTCCAAAATGGAATTTTGGAAATGAATTGGAAATTTATAGTCAAATTTCCGAACAAAAGTATAACAATTATAAAAAGATCGTCTGACTTTCATGTTGTGTGCCAGTGACATAAATCAGATCCCCAAAAATATAATTTTTTTCTTTATGGTTCTCAAATATTTGTGAAAAATACAATAATTTGTCATTTTTTATGTTGTACATATTTCTTTCTTTACATCCAATAATTCGCCATTTTCGGTATTCCGGCACTCCCCTGGTCCCATTTGCGTCGGATTATCAATCAAGACTGTACTGAATTTATTTATTTAATTAATTTTTTTTTCGGGGGGGGGGAGTATTTAGAATTAAGGTACGGTCCAGATTACTGACATCCGGATTGCCGAGAATCTACTCTTTCTATTTGATTTAATGATGAAATATAAGAATTTTCCGTAATGCTTTTGATTATAAAGAAAGAGTAAGCTTGTTGAGACAAAGAGGACAGACAATATAGACTTTCTTGATGAAGATATAAGGGGCCCGCTGATGAAAGGTCGCAATGAATATTCAACGAAGCCGAAAAAACTTTTAATTACCACCATCAAGAGCCACTAAGGAACTGATAACTATCTTCTCGCTTGTCCTATTTAAAATAATTATCAACATTTATACCAACAAAATACCACCATCATGGAAATTGATTGAAAAACATAATAAAATTAATATATCCGTAACCACATAATCAACAATCAATCAATATTTTAGGTTATCAACATTTTAAACGTCTATAACTACTTTCATCAGTTGTTTACAAGATTGTTGCAAAAGTCCTTGTTTATAATAATAGCTTTATTTCAGATTACATACTATAAATGTTATTGAATATTACTTTTCAATTATATTTTATAAGTTAATTATATTTTATTACTTGCAACCATTTTACCTTCCTCTGTACAATCGTAACTGAAAGTTCTTTCACGACGAAGGGGAAAGGTTATTTGATCATATTTGTCCGGATTTATTTTAATTCTGCATTTTTGATATCATACATGAAGGTTTTTGATATGAAATTAGAGTGATTGAGAAGCAATGGAAGGATCATCATTCAATGATAACACGCATAGAAGTCATCAGCGTACTCGTTAAGGACTGTGGTAGGATGAGTCTTAATGCCAGCAGTATACACAGTGTAGGCGATGGTACCTAGGATACTACTACCTTGAGGAACACCTGCAGATTGGTTAAAGAGGGGATTTAAGGGATATTTATGATTAGCTTTGAAAGTTCTGTCACTGAGATAAGATCGGATAATAAAATAGTATGTAGGACATAGACATTTATAGAGCATTTAACACTAAATCTACTGACATTTCATGTATGCCTAATCGTACTTGTACCATAATTTCTCAGTAAAAACAATAGTAAGAGAGGAATGGATATTGAAAAAACTCTTTTGATATATTTTTTAATAAAAGTATGAAGAATACTAAGAAGAATTTACGAACCAAAGGAGACACAAGAAGGCTATACCATAGGTTGAGACTTAATAAGGAAATATATAAAGAAATAAATGATTTGGAAACGGACATGAGAATAAGAAGATTAAGGTGAGGATGCACCCAATGAGAAAAAATAGAGAAATCTTCAATAATATGAGAGGATACAAGAGTGCCGGAGGGGGGGGGCATATGAAACAGATGAAGGAAGAAACTGAGAGACTGAAAATATCAGACCAAGACTATTTCGATAGGGATGACAATAGGAAAAGACTAAAAGAAATTAAGGTCCTTGTGGGAAAGAGAGATGCGAGAAAAAGAATAGCGTGAACCGAGGAAAGAAGGAAGGCGCAATCGGAAAGAATGAGGAAAAGGTGAAAAGAGAGAAGGAAGGAGAGAAGAGGTATAAAAAGAAATTGAAAATAATAATATCCGCGTAGTCTCAAAGGCCGTTCCATGAAAAAAAAAGTAGGAAAGTAAAAAATAAAAGTAATGAATGTTGTTTTCAAAAACTTCAGCTAAATAGTCTGATAAAGCACATTTGACCCGTCATGGTAGGTTTAGTGTTCAAACAGTCCCTGGTGTCATTTATATAATGTAAAGTTCGAAATAACAAAATGTTATTAAAGCATTTTCAATAAATTTAAAACTATTAAATTCTATATTAAACATTACTAACAAGACATTAATTTAAAAGAAACCATATTAATTACTTTGTATTAGCACGGCAGCCAGCAACACTACCAAGCGGGACAAGACGGGTTGTATTAAATTGTACTGAAGAGTCTTTAACTCTTTAGCAAGCAGATATAAATGGTTTATTATGACAAAAACAGTAATCCATAGCAAATAAAAAAATTCAATTTAACAGTGGAGTCATTGAATTGAAATGAAAAAACAACAAAAAAAAAAACGAGAAACTAATAATCACGTGATTTAAACACCCGTTAAGATAGAGACCTATTGTTCAAAAGCACAATCATTCTTTGTCAATAATGCAGTTTTGTCTGATCTTCTGATAGTATTGTTTTTCATAGCACGATCTTCTAACCACTTCACAATCCACCACATCTTCATAATCCAGACTGTGCCGTCCTGAGATCAGTAGTCCATCAAAGCCTTCTAGAAGTGATTATAGCGACTACTTCAGACAGCAGCGACGCTGATGATGAGGCGCTCATCCATTAGCCCGCGGGAATAATACCCGCCGGCGGGAATAAAAAAGGCGGGTTTTCCCTCGAGTTGGTTCATCACTCTTCGTCAGCTGAGAGCTCTCCAAGCGCCGCCTCGACCAGTTTTTACACAGCGTTCAGGTAGTTGGGTAGTTGGCCATATTTTATTGTTATTGCCCCAGTCATCTCCCGCCGGCTTTATGTTAATTGGGCATCTATGGGTAGTCATCCCTTGGATGTTCCTTATGGTATGTGTGCATTGTAAATTGTATAAGTCAAACGTGATGTATTGTAGTCACACACTGTCCTGAAGTCGCAGGATAAATGTATTATCTTCGGTGCTACGGCGAAAGCCCCAGTTTTTAAGGTACCAACTATCTTAAAACAGGCAGTTTTGTTTAAACAAGCCTTATAGATACGACTTTTTGACTTGTCTAATTTTGCTACTTTTCTTATCATTTGACAGGTTGATAAAAACTACTGCCTAATTTCAGGTTTTTAGAAACATTCTCTTCCCTTACCTGAAATCAATCTCTTTCCCAACTAAGTAGGCTAGTGATAAACCGTAAGAATTTTAATGGGATTTTGATACACAACGTACTTATTAGATTATATCATTAAATCAGCTAATATTCACTAGGATAGAAGTTTTTTTTTTTTTATATTAGAAATCAATATTTGAAACTAAAGGCTACTTATTCTATTTATCAAAGGATGGTTATGGAGAAATATAAATAAATAAAAAAAACAGACGAAGCATATGACTTCCAAGTGTATTCATTTCTTAACAATGAAATTTAGATACGAAGCCATGATGGCCAAGTACGGCAGGTGCCTAAGAAATGGTATGGGTTCGAATCAGGCCTGAGATATTAGAACCATTGTTTAACACACGGAATAAATCTCGATCTTTTAAATCTGGTTAGAGTGTATATTGATAGCCTTCAGAGAAACCCGTCTCTTTTGCCATAATTTGAATAAATAAGTACTTATAACTCCAATAAATAAAGAAATATACGGATAAGTTAAATATGGACAGTATAACTAATTCTAAAAGTTTTAATTTTTTCCGAGCAAAATAAACAGTAATCACTATTTTTTTACTATAAAAATACAGAATAAGGCAATTTTTGATGAATTTATATTGAAGGAATGATCTTATTGGAATTAATTTGTAAAATGTAAATACTAGTTTTTTCTCATTCATTATAAGTACCTATTAAAATAATTAAATTTCATCAATTAGCTGATGATTTATTTTTAATGATTTCTTAATTCATTAGAATGAACCAAACGTCATATAATACCCTTTATATAGCTTTATAGCTCATAATAGATATCTCATTAAATAAAATAAATAAATAAATGTAAGGGGAATAATATTACCACAATGTTGACCTTTTTTTTTTTTTTTTTCTTCTTGGCCTTCTTTTCCCCACAAATTCTAACATTGAAGCCGTACCCCATTGCTAAATATCACGTTTGTAACCCTCAGCTATTCATGATTTTGACAAATATAAGTCAAGTCCTCCATATAATTCGAAAAAAATTATGTTTAAACCTCTGATCTAAATCAGAGAAAGAATCGGTAGAATTATATCGCATTGAGAAACTACAAGATTTCCTAATTTTTAAATAGCTCCATTGAAAGAAAATTTTTTTCACACGCAATTTAACTTTTCTTAATTTGGTTTGGTCAAGAACGATTACTGGCCAGTTACCTCTGCGGTTAATCCAAGGTTTCGGTGAAAATTCATTTTTCGTCCATAACGAGCCTATTTCAACACTTATCATGAATATAAAGTCAAAAAATTTCTTTAAGGTATTATCCTTCAAGTTTTATTAGCATTACAAACAAGGCCTTTAATTTCGTTTTCTTAATAACTCTTTTATATTTATGGTAAAAGTACAAAGTTATTAATAAAACTGAAAGGAATTCTAACACCCGACACTCCTTTCGTAACTTTAAAAACACTCATTGCAATGTAATTCAATTTAAACGGAGAAGCCCTTCAACCGATTCATAAGAAATTATTGGTTCGGAGCAGGTAATCTAACTCCTTCCCCCTTAACAAGATACATTGCACACCTAGCGTAGAACCATTCCGCTGTATATGGTATTTATGTATCTGTAATATCTATAATGCACTACATGTATCTAAAACTATAAATAGTTGCCATTTAACAAGACAGTAAAACAGATATTAATAAACATTTTATTACCTCTTCAGACGTCTGGCATGTATTGTTGATGATATAGAGTCAGGGTTATTGTTCTAGTTAACTATCACCTCACACATAACCCACAGCCAAAGGATGAGAATATGTTCACATTACTCACAGTTGATTAAAAACGATTTCAATAGTTAGTTATTAAACTAAAGTCGTTAATTTCAAATATTAGTTAGAAGAAACAGTTAACAATAACAGATTAACAATTTGCTATTTCAATTACTCAGCCTCCTCCAAATCACCTGTGAGCTGAAAAAAAGAAGTAGAACAAATAATTACAGTAAAAATAAATAAAAAAACTTTGATGAATGTAGCAATAGATGTACAACAATAAACGCAAAACGGTAGCAAGAAATTTAGTATCAGGCTTCCAGGAGAAGGATTGATTATTGGTGATTTTGTTCTAATATTAAAAACAAAAAATGATCTTATTACAAACAAAAGCTTCTATATATATATATATTACCATTACCATCAAAGAAGCTAAGATTATCATTACCATCGAAGTAGCTAATATTGCCATTAAAATTCAAACTACCTCTAATAGATTGTTATTAAAGTCCTTATGCATGGAAACAACCCTTAATTCCAACTTTCATAATTAAGCCTATAAGATTGTTTTTGTTCCTTATATTTTTGCCAAAGTTTACTTTTACTAATTCTTTAAGACTTATGTTGGCTTTGTGAGGTAATCTACTCTTAATTTTATTTATTTTTTATGTAGATTATTTTTAAAACACACGTCTTATGTTATAAGAAAAATTAAAGGAATAGAAAAGGGCTAAGCGCAAAAGTGGAGGCCGATAAATTGTGTGACATAAAAGGCGAGTCTGTTGTCTATCGATCTTTGGTTCTATTGAATCGATTTACGAAAAAAATTATACATTCTGGCCAAACTTTTAAAGCGTTTTGCATTTTTTGCTTGTTTCTGATGGTCTAGCCGTGGACTCAAACCTCTACTGTGAACAAATAAACGTTAAAGCAGTTTTGGCTGCAACGTAGTCCGGTTTGTTTTACAGAAAGCAAAGGTTTCTACGTAAAGCAAGATCAATGCCTCATTTTTATAAGTGTCTGATGTTTGATAATCACGAGGATGAAAAATTTGGATGTCAAGAGTTCTTACCTCAAAACTATAGAAATGGTGGTAATATATATATATTAAGTCAAATCGGGGTAGTTGAAAGACAAAGGAGTATAAAAAGTTTGGCTACTGAGTTTCAGAAGCTTCCAAGAGAAAAATTTACTATTCGTGACCTTGCTTCAATATTAGTTAAAAAAGGAACTATTTCCAGTCTATGGGAAATATTTCCAGCCTTAACCACTGGTTTTTGTTAGCAGCTCTTTGATCCGAACAACCAACGACACCTGAATATGACTCAAGTTAATTTTTATAATAGAAGTGTAAAACCATCATTGTAATCTTCAAAAATCCTGTTAAAACCTTTATACTTTGTAACTAGGAAATATTAAAACTAAGGATCAACATTTACTTTTTATGTTTATTTATGTTTAGAACATTATTAGCTCTTCGCTTCAAACTGATACCGAACATGCAACCGCTCGAAGATTAGGCCTTAATCAAACCCATTGAAGCAAAGATAGCGATGCAAACGAAGGACCTATTAGACCATACCCATAGGGGCAGTCCTCAAAGGACATCATTTGAATATCGTCCTGTCGAGGGAAAATATGTGGCTGACAATGGCAGTTAGAACAGCAACTTCCGTCGCGTTTTAAATATCTCTTTAAAAGGACACCGCTCTGTTCTGCTCAGCTGAGCACTGCTAGTTAAGTCATAAAACACCACTAACGAAGAGTATCTAATCTCCTGGCAGAGTAAGTCTGAATATTCCTCAAACCCAGGGTGTAATGACCCCCATGTATACTGAAATTTTCTAGGGCATTGGAAGTGGAAGAGAAGGACCTCCCTTAAGCAAAGGTGGTATTCCGAATCCTGTGTTCACTATTGCTTTGAGAGTTAAATATGGGTTTTTTGTCACAGTTGTGTTAGTCAACCTTAACAACAACAAGTGTTGTTAGAACTCTCGGAGATGTACTCGTTGGTTAAAGCTGCTTACCTATTATGAAATTCTTTCATAATCAAGTCCTAGAAGTATATAAATGCATTAATTAAAGCGTATTAACCAACACAAATCCACTAAGCTATTATCGGTAACACATCCAGATATTCTTTCCGGACGATTGAAGTGTAACTGATCGCGAAACTTATTGGCACCTTGTAAATCAATGTGTATGTAATAAACAAAGTTTCCAGAAACGCATATTGCAAATAAAATGTAAGCCAAAAAATGAATATTGATTCCCCATTTGGTTACCTTCTATATTCCCATTCATCTTTCTGTGGCTTGGTATCTAGCTAAATTTAATTCGAATACTTTTAAAATAATAACCGAGATTGCTAAAATAACCAAAATCGAGATTCTTCAGATCTTATGTAAAAAAAAAAAAATTAAAATTAAAAAAAAAAAAAAAAAAATTAGGAAATCAGCAATAGTGTATAAATAAACCTTGATGAGAACCAGAATTCACCATCTTAAATAGTGGAGCTGTCTGACTAAATCACAGGAAAACGCTTTGATAATAGCTTTTAACCTCTGAATGTCAATTCTATTTATCCAAAGAAGGATAGAGGTGATGAGGGTAAAATAATTAAGACTGTAGGAGATAGGTGATCATTTTAAGAAGTATAGTACGAAATATATAAAACCTCAAAATAAATGATCTGTCTGTTTATTAAAATATATCTAACTTTCAACTTTGGCCTATTCTGGTAGGACTTGCTATTATAATATATTTTAACTTGATCTAGCTTGATTAAATGTTTTTATGGTCTAATTAAGGAAAATCGCCAACAACTAAACAGACGATACCGCCTCTTGGCCTTACTATCCACTAACGACCAAATCACCCCTTTTGCAAACAACTATTAGCACCAATTTGAAGCTATGAATTCGAACTTTGAGGTGATGCCAAGAGGTCAACTATTCAGTTGATTCAATGTTTTCAATCAAACGTTTTAAGACGTATTGTAGATGCTTCACTGCATGTACTCCTATACCCAACCGTGCTTGATATAATGACTTAGAAATTGCATGACTTAGTTAGGATGACCATCCGTCTACTGAGAACCCGTCAAATGCCGAAAGGCAATCCAAGATCTTATTTCTTGTATGTTTGTAAATAAAAATAAATCGAGAATCAGAAAAAAAAAATAGATAGGATAAATAAACACGTATTTCTGTAAATAAATACTAAAACCACTGAATAATACTTGTTTCAGATCTGCTAGAATCTGACGATTTTCGAATGCCGAAGGATATCCTTGGCCACTCCTTCCCAACAAATTAATTTTCGTCCTTTTAGAAATCTATTAAATATTTTCGTTTTTTTTTTTAAGACTCTCTTTTTTCTCGCTTAATCCTTTCCACAGGACACTGAAGGATAGTAGTTTCAGATCTTCCTGGATCTAACGATGTTTGACAGCTGAAGGATATTCCGCCGTTGTCCTTTTAAAAAGTGAACTTTTTCGTTTTTTAAAAGGACACTTTTTCTTCCAATTCAAATTTTTGGTTTTGATATATATCATATACATTACATTACTATATTTATGTAAATTTCAATGAATATATTATAAAAATAATAAACCCTTTACTACAATAACACACTAATCATCAACAATCATTAATAATACGAGACTAATAAGAACGTAATCTGATACCTCCAGTAACCAAAGAAAAACATAAATAAAATAAAAACATAAACAATCCCCAAGAAAAAGTTATTGTTTTTCAATGTTTACAAACAGATAAATATTTGAGATAAAAAATGCAAATCTTAATTATATGTATAGAGTACGGCCCTGATTTGTTTTTAGTTGATTGTTTTTCATGTAGACTACCCTCGTAAATCTATCAAAATAAAAAAAAAAAAAAAGGCTGGAAAGAAGGAAGAAGAAAATTCATGTTTCTGGTTTGGGTGCCGGAAGCGATACGTACAAGGAGAATCCAAGGTAACCGTGTGTCATTATTGGTCTATATGCCTTTGTAATGAGCCGATCTTAACCGTTAAGGAAATTATATATATATTTTTCTCCGAATATATAAAAGGAGAAAGAAAATTATATATCATATAGTTAGGGCATTTCAATCGAGTAGGTTTCCTGAATCGAACATTGGTTAGGGTTGAAGGAACGAGAATTTTTTTGGTATAATTTATTTATTTTTTCTTTTATCTGACTTTTTTTTTTCTAATTTTTTTTCTTTTTGGTTGGCAAAAGTTCGGACAGAAGTTCCAGTTGAGAAGGAATGCGGGTCGGACGCGTGGATGGAATCCGATTATTTCGAGTTCTAAGACCTTTTGAGTTTAAATTGACATTGATAGAACATGAAAAAACTTTCCCGTCTGTTAAATGGTCTCATTACAGCAAACCAGACACACGTCGGTTTAAAAAATAAATAAATAGAAATTAGTAAAGAAAAAAAAAAGGTCTGACCAAATTGATGTAAAATTCATAGATAGTAATTTCGATGTGAGATTAAAGGAATATAATTAATTTATATCTCTAGCATGCTAAAGAAAACCTTCCTTTTGATTACTCTACCTCTAGCATTAGGCATTTAGAAGTAATAATTTAATTATTTTAACGAGTAAAAAATGTATTTAAGAATTAGATGGGACATCAGTGGACAAAAGTAATTTTTTTATGTAATCAAATAAATGTTCAATAGTATCTTTAAAAGCCACCTTTTATTTTATTTGTTTAAATATATATATATATATATATATATATATATATATATATATATATATATATATATATATATATATATATATATATATACCAGATTTGATATACTACTAGTGTTTGTCTTATTAAAAAGTAATTGTTTTTCTAAAAGGCATTTACTTTTATATGATTTTTTTTTTTAATATAAGAAAAATGTATTGAACACTTTTAAGAAAATTTGTTTACTTCTTTTTATTATACTGTATATTTTAGTGGAAAAGAAGATAATCAGGGATGCAGTCAAACAGAAACACCACGTCAAGTAGAAATACTTTAATGAATGCCGACCTTTTGACCTTTCTTGCAGGTCTTCTTCAGAGTCACCGAAACACACTGTTTTTTCTTTTTCATAAATAAATCAAAACTTAATGAAACTCAATTCATTGTACAATTCTTCAAAATTTATTTACGATCTGAGTTATCCTCTCAAAAATATAAATATTTTTCTCATTTATTGAAATTTACAACAAATATATACAATCTAGTACAAATATACACATCTAGTTAATATCTTGTTATTGATTACAATAACATGTCAAAACTTGAAAAGAACTACTCATCAGTATCACTTCAATAACTATTCTAAACTAGGTCTTTAGGTTATTTTTTTTTTTTATAAGCCTGAGAGGTTTAGCGGGAATAGAATGGGAAGCAAGTTGGGAGACTAATGAATCTGTGTTGTTATGGAGTTTACTATGAAAGGATAGGTTTCTGGTTTGGGCTAAATCAGCAACATATGGGACATTAAGATCTTTTTGGGTAAGTGTATTTGTAACAAAGTAGGGAGCATTTAGGATTTTTCGAAGGATTTTGGATTGTAAGGATTGGATACGGGAAGGATTAGAAGTTTTAGTTGATCCCCAAAGCTCAACTCTATATGTCCAAATAGGTGTGATAACTATCATGTAAATGTCTTTTGTATTAAATCGATAGGTTTGGATGTTTGTCTAGTAATTGTTGAAACGACGAGCAGTTTCCTGTCGTTTAAGGCTTGAATGTCGATTCCAAGTTAAACGTTTGTCCAGTTGGAGTCCTATATAGCGGATCTGTTCAACAGGGATCAGTGGGATATTATTAAAGGATACTGTAGGACAGGAAGACTTAGGTTTACGATGATGGGGGAAGGTTATTTGATGGGATTTGCTTGGATTGATTTTAATTTTCCAATTTCGACACCATTCTTGAACCCAAAAATATTAAACTTACATTTATCTCCTTAATGAAGTATAACATTTCCCAAGAACAAATACATCCTATACAATCACTAACTTGGGGGTACCCTAATTATGTTTGATTTCCATAAACTGCCTCTGCCCATCGACTAACTCCCTCATAACTCTTTTATTATTAAGATGTTCACTATATACACAGTGCCCACTACCAGCACGTTTAGCTAATATGTTTATAAACTAATCAGTTTGAATTTCATCACTAACATTCAGTTGTAAATAGATTATTAGACGGTAGGGTATCCCTCCTAGAAGAGATGAAAAATAACGTTGAGCCAAATAATTATGTCAAGGAATGCTTTAGTTCAAAATGTTGATTCCGGATCTCACTGATTCTAGAGAAAATAATTATTATCAAAATTCGAAGATCCAAAATCGATTCCTTGGAACTGATCAATAACGCTGACGTTGGGGATAATTTTGTGATACAATTTTATTCAACATTGATTCTTCTCCCTAATGATAAAAAAGGTGATATTTTTTTCATCATTAACAGCAAACCATTTTTCATTTACTGGATCAACACTGTTTGGAAAAGAATTTAAAAAGATTCTTTCCAAAAACCAAGTATTGCTAGAAATTAAAAATATGTATACGCTTTTAAAAAATTAAGAAATATAACTAAAGTTTCAAAAACTCCCTATGTTGAAACGAAAAGAAAATAAATGCAGCTAGACACTATCACCGTTTTATTATACAATTTTGCTATTCTTAGAATATTATCTTTTTTGTTAGAATAAAGATTATTGTTAATATGATTACATGCCCGTTCTAATACACTATTAAAACTGCATCTAGAGAAATATCAGCTCATTCTCCCAGTGTTACATGAATTAACATTAACATTTTAGATTCATAAATTAATAAATGAAACCCACAACCTTTGAAATGTTTATCTTCTTAAATAAGAATTCGTAAAATGGTTTTTTTCCCCGTACATTGTCTGCATTGTAATTAATTGACATATTATATGTCACAGATAATAAACATTTTTTCTCATTACAATTTTTTTTTTAATAATTGTTGTGTTTTAATAGCATTTGTTTGATTTTTCAGCTTTCGTATTGTTTAACCGTGACATCGGTACTGAAAATAGATATTTGATTTTTTGTTATTAAAATTACAGAAAGAAGTCATTATTACGATATTGGTTAACAATCATGGCGATCAAGTAGACGCTATTAGGAACTTCTAGGAAATGCATTTCAATACATAAAAGGGAGTTCTTAACAAACATAACAAAGAAATAAAAATCAGAAATTTACTTTATATAAATTGTTATGCCGTAGTATGCAACTTAAAAAAAAAAAAACGTAAAAAAAAGTAGATAATACTAATCAGCTATTTTTTTTTTTTTTTTTTTTTTTTTTTTTTTATATATACTTCATCGGATGACAAAAGGAAATTCTTTCGCGACTACAAACATGTGCATATTTAGATAGAGCATAATTCATTGCAGCGCTCCAGCGGAAACCAGTTGGTGGTGAGACAAATTAAAAAAAAAACATTAGCAAGGACATTAATGGCAATGCATCTCAACCTTTACAATGAAAAAAAATATTATTTATTTTTAAGTAGACGTTGAATAAATAATGATGTTTATGGAGTTTTTCAATTATTTAACTTGTAAACAGTATTAAACTAACTTCTATATTAGGATAGTAATAATAATTTCTATATATATAATACTTAATTCTAAGAAGACTTAATGAACCTAAACTAAATTCAATGATAGATTTCATAACTTAACAGCTAAAAATTTTAACAATTGGAGCTAAAGCTAAACATAAATTCAAAGACTTCATTATAAATATATATATATATATATATATATATATTTTTTTTTTTTTTTTTTTTTTTATTATATTTTTTTTTTTAATAATTTTATTTTATTTTATATAGGTACATATTTTTATTTTTTAAATCCACTCAAATAACTGTATAAAGAAAAGAGATCTCCAAACCTTTCTTCACAATATCAGTCAGTAATTAGAAGATAAACTCTTAATTAGAAAAAGTTTATAATATTCACTACTCTTTGCTCAATTTTATTTTAATTTCAAGAAATGACAGCTTCATATACCCCGAGGTATAGTCCATATAGCCCTAGGTATATAGATACATAGGTATAGTAATCAGGCTAGTGTAACCAGGTAGTTTTAAATTCCAGTTAAAAGCAATATTTTTCTCTATATATTTAGTAAAATTAAGTGCATTCTAGCCCCCACAAAATACAAAAAAATAAGGGAATTGCCGTTTTCTCATCATCAACCTCGTGAAAAACTTCTTCCCGACTAGGAATAAGAGTAGATCATGTATATGTCTATTTAATGCTTCTGATAAAGAAATTGTCGTCAAATGTTTGATCCGAGCAACACCAACCGAGTTAGAGAATGTTAAAAAAGCACATAAAAAATGTAGGCAAAACGTGACTTCATTTTTTCAGACTGAATGTTTCCTAAACGGTGGGTCTTAACGACAAATGTAATATAACATAAAATATGCTCCATTAAATCTGAAATTCGAAAATAATCATCAAATTTTCTATACAACACATATCCATATCAAAATTAAAAAAAAAAAAAAATTAATAAAACAATAAAATGTATTCAATTTCTCGCATTTTGTTTCACAAAGAATTCTTTTTTAATTTTTATTAATTAACTATTTGGGGGCTAGATTGCACTTAGGTTTACTAATATATAGAGAAAAATATTGCTTTTAAATGTAATTTTAAAAAACGAAATACTTTTGTATTGTATTCTATCTTAAGGAGTGTACTCTTTTTAAGACATCTTAATTAAAGTGTGTTATCTGATAATATTATTGATACTTTTATTTTGACTGAAAATGTAGTAAAATAAATCTGGCGATCAAATTAGAATTTCGAAAAGATTTAATCTCAGCCGTTAACGTAAAAAATTAACGTGCCCTAAAAATCCTCGGATTTCTTGGAAAGATTGAATATCAATGAATGCACAAAAGAGGACAATATTTTTTAACTCGATTATAAAGAAGACGGTGGATTTAAACGAGCCGGTTGATAAAGGTTTGTGGATATAAGGACCATAAAAAGTGCGATGATCCTCCGGAATTCCAGCAAATTTCCTCTCACTTCAAAGAACTGGCCGGCCCCACTGCCTCGGCAATCTTGGATTTATTGAGCAGGCCGTGGAAGGAGCACCTTCCATTTTATATAATTCCCATAAATTTAGCCGGTCCTTGGATCCCTATCCGACCATCTGATAGTAAAATTATCGTAGTTGACAGTTCTTTAAAAACTTTTATTGGACAATCCATAAGAACGAATGTTTATTTGTGATGAAGTACAATAGTGCCAATTGATTCATTACAATAGTATATTTAAAAGATCGATAAAAAGGCATAATCAGATAAAAACAGATATAGTAGTGTCTCAATAATCCGACATATATGGGACCAGGGGAGTGCCGGATTACCGAAAAAGGTGGATCACTGAATGTTAAGGAAAAAACCCATAATCGACAAATTATAACTTTTTTAACGAATATTTATAACTTTTTTAACGAAGACCCACTCTTGAATTTCTGAACCAAATACATCTTGGAAAGGTTTGACAGCTGAATGGTCTGAATAGATAGCTATTTCTCTTGTAATAGCCTAAAATCTAATCTCAATACGATCCTACTTTGCACAAAAGGATTGTACTTCAAAGTAAAATAAATAAATAATAATAAAGCAATCGAATACATGCATATTTTTTATTCTTGTGGATCTGTAACGAAGCTCGCCTTCACGTAAGGATCCCAAATCGATACACAAAAATCTAACATTCCAATTCCAAACTATATTAAACTAACTAACTCTTTGGCGCTATGGCCCATAAAGGACCCTGGCCTCCTCAACAATCCTCCTCCATTCAGAACGGTCTTCTGCAGCTCTTCTTCATCTTCTTACACCTAATTGCCTTAGGTCAGCTTCTACATCTTCCAACCACCGCAGCCTAGGCCTAACTCTTCTTCTTTTACCTTCCGGTCGCTCTTCCAACACTTTCTTTTGGAGCCTTTCCTGATTCATCCGGTGTACATGACCCAGCCATCTAATCCTTCCTTTCTTGATACAGGAAACCAAATCCGGGTCCCCATACAGGTCTCTCAGTTCACTGTGGGTTTTTATCCTGTATCCATTCTCAATTTTGGTTGGGCCATATATTTTTCTCAGGATTTTCCGCTCCCAAGTATTTAAATGATTTTCTTGTTGAAGTGTGAGGGTCCTTTCTGACTTTGATATCTCGAGACGCTTCTCGATTTAGAAAAATCTTTTCAAGTGACCAATAACATTTGTTGCCATTTTGGATCCTGGCTTTTATCTCCTCTCCAATATTGTTATTTTCAGTCACAATCGTGCCGAGATATTTGAATTTCTTCACTCTTTTAAATGTGCATCCACCATTTATTTGGAATCTGCCAGGCGTGTCTTTCTTGCATGATAACATATATTTTGTTTTATTTTCGTTAATTTTGAGCCCTATTCTATCTGCTGCCCCTTTTTTGTACGTCTCGGGAACTGCATCGATTGTTGTACCTGTTATGACCACATCGTCAGCATATGCAAGGGGTTGTGTGCTTGTGTTATAGATGCAACCATCAGTCCTTTTTTGCATAGCTCTTATAATTAATTATAGGGCCATATTAAATAAAACAGGGGATAAGGGGTCTCCCTGTTTTACTCCTTTTTTAATTGTGAAGTCTCCAGAAAAGTCTCCTTGGACCTTGACTATGCCTCTGCTATGCTGTAGGGTCATCCTTACCAACCTGATAAGTTTTAGAGAACAGCCTAGAGTCCTTAGATTTTCATAAAGCTCATTTATATAATGCTGTCATACGCCTGTTGGTAGTCTATGAAGAGGTGATGTAAGTCAACATTCCATTCATAGCATTTCTCGAGCATATTCCTGATGGTGAAGATATGATCAGTCGTAGATCGACCAGGCCTAAATCCGCACTGATAATCGCCAATTGCTTCCTCTGCTTTTACTATAACTCTTTTTAGCAGTAAAATGGCTAATACTTTGTATAAGGTACTCAATAGTGCTATACCGCGGTAATTATGGCAGTCCAATTTGTCACCCTTCTTATGTAGAGGTTTTATAATGGCTGTATACCATTCTTCGGGCATTTCTTCCTTGTTCTAAGATAAGTTCATATATCTCAGGATGCAACGAATCTCCTCCACATTTAAGCATCTCTGCGGTAATCCCATCGATTCCTGGAGCTTTGTTATTTTTTAAATTTAGAATAACCTCTTCAACCTCTTCTGGGTCTGGAGGTTCCAGATCGGTATTCACTTCTGATAAAGCAGGCTCATTGGCTATTGGGATTTCTTGAGACTGCTTCGTGGCAGGGTTAAATAATTCGCTAAAGTAATTTCTCCATCTTTCTGTTATTTCACTGAGGTTTCCCAATAGAGTGCCATCCTTATCTCTGCAGAAACTTACTAGGGGCTGATATCCTCTTCTCAATGATTTTATTTTACTGTAGAAGCCTCTACTGTTTTTGCCTTCAAAATCCTCAATCATTGCTTTTAAGTCTTCTTCTTCTTTTTTATTTTTTTTACTCCTGCAAAGTTTCTTGGTGGATCCTCTCTTTTGTCTATAGTTTTCAACTGTTTGCCTAGTTCTTCTCTGTATCATCAAACTATATTAATTAATGACAAAATTATGATAAATCAACTATAACTACTTAAAATGCTAGAAAGCAGTAAGAGGAGAATTTGAAAAACGTTACATAAGGTTATTACAAGAAAGGAAAAAAAGGGGCTATGGAAAAAAAAAACTGTTTAAAAGATATACAATAAGTTAATGTGCGGTAAAATGATTACAACGACTTGTCAACAACTTACAAAGAACTATCTATTAGTAGCACATCAATAAAAGTTGTACATTAGAAAGTCTCTTGCCTATCTTCTTTTCAGTCGCTTCGGAGGATTATCCAGAATCGAGTCAAAGCAAGTTGGGAGGCTAGTGGATTCGATTGAGTACTTAGCTTGTCATGAAATGATTAGTATGTTGTTTGGGCCAAATTGGCAACATATGGGGCATTGAGGTCGTGTAAAGATAATAAGAAACATTGAGAATTTTACGAAGGATTTATAATTGTAAAAATTGGATACCAGAAGAATTGGAAGTTCTAGTGGAGCCTTAAAGCTCAAATCCGTATGTCCAAAATGGTCTAATTACTGTCATGTAAATGAGTCTTTTGTAATCAATTGGGAGCTTTGAAATCTTGTCTAGTAAATTTTGGAGTAGTCGAAAACGAATACCGTAGCAGTTTCTCGTCGTTTAAGTCTTGAAATTTGAAGTTTAACATTATAATACTAAAGGTTTAATATGGTCTTAGGTTAGATGAAAATGAGTGAAATTTTGTAAATATTCCGTCCGATTTTAAAATTTAGCATTGCAATGATTTTACTAGTGGATAGCTTGAGTTTAGCTAGATATTGTTAACTCAGATTATTTATTTGTTTTGGGTAAACTATAGTTAGTGGTAGTTGACATTATTATTTATTAAGTAAAATATGAATGATTGGAGATTGAAGTAGTGAAAAAGAGCAAGATAATAACAATAAGCAATAACAAGACGGTATCAATAAGGACGTCGAGAATTCGAGCATGTAGAGTAGACATTTGAATTTATGAATAAAACAGCAACAGTTTTAAATACTTTAAATTAATCCCTAACAACAGATAAATGAAATATGAGCTGGTGGCAAAGTCAAAATAACAATATATTAATCTTTTAGCAAGAAGGTATCGACATACTGATAATTGCCCCGTTCTGCGTAAAACAGCGACTTACAAGACTGCGAGTTCCAAGTAAGACTTGGGAGAATGGTCCGGGGGAAATCTTATGGATTTGAAAAATGAACGTTGGAGATTAAAATAAAAATAGAGAGTTTAAACTATCTATATAATACTGTGTAGCTCTTTAGACAATAAATAAGACATAGTAAAAAGACAGCGGAGGATTGATCTAAGAAGATGATCAGCAAACCAAGGAAAGACATTTAGAGGTAGACCAAGGCTGAGGTGGTTAGATGACGCCGAGGATGACCTGCGGCGGTTGGAAGTTAAAAGTGTGCGTAGGAGGGTGGATGACAGACAAGAACGCCATCGATTTTAAACTAGACCAAGGTCAAATTATGACTGGAGTGCTAAATAAACAAAAGAGAAACTACAATGCCACGGAATAACATCTATTTTTATAATGACGAATCAAAAGTCTTTGATGGCTGAGCGAACTGGTACAAAAATCTTAACAAGTTAAGTACAGAAGGTCGTGGGTTAGAATCACACCTGGGAGTGTTAAAATTTATAATAAGGATCCACGAAATAATCTTGACCTTCCCACCATGTTTGGAACAGGTTGGTTGGAGTGCATGGGCGTTAAGCCCTGAAAATAATAAAAAAAGTGTGTCTGCTAATAATGTTTGATTTTGCGTATTGTTATTCCCAAATAATAGTATTATCTCAGAATACATGTTTAATCGTTTTATAACTTGGTAAAATTTGTTTTTGTTGTTACATATTTTTATTACACTTGTATTTTTAGTGTATGTACTATCCACCATGATCATATTGTATTTGTTACTAATTTGTTAGAGTAACTCTACCATAAAATAACAGAACCATTATAACTTGAGTGACTGGTGAGCCCTCTAATGTTTAGTATCAAACAGTATTTTAGTGAGCATTTAGGAACAACAGTATTGCCGAAAACATTATAACCAATAAAAGTAATGAGAATATAGATAGGCAGATATTATCCTTCAGAATACATTTGTTTATCTCTTATGAGGGGTTAGGAAACTGGAGGAGTCTTTTGAAAACATTATTATAATCATTCAGCTTGTAAATATTTCTTAAAACAAATAACAATAACAACAAATATAGGTGCTTTTGACAATTGGCATATTCGGTATTTTCGAGATATCAAGACATTGGATTCAGAAAACTCCAAGAAGAGCCCGTATAAAGAAGAAAACCGATAAAGTAACATAGGCCCACAACCAAGCTTAGTTATATTTTAATTTAAAGTACCAATTCTCTAGATTTCTGATCTAAAGTTCTAAAGTCATGAAGGACAACATTGGATGAAGATACTTCTTTGATGTTGTTTGGAATATAACTGTTCGAATAAGAAGGGAAACTATGTCAGAGCCCAATATCTAAAAACAAGTCTAGACCCAGATTCCAGGCCCAAATACCTATGGTTCGAGACCTCTGTTCTGAACTAAAGAATATAGTTAAGGTTGTTTTAATCATTAAACTACACCTGTTCTGCATCTCAATGGGACAGTTTTGACATTTTAAAAATGGTCGGGAGAGAGCTCCTTTTAAAAAAATCTATAACAAGGCATTGTGGTTCCCTTTGGAGGGATGTCACAACGGAAAGGTTTGTGCGTTGTTCGAAGACAATGGAGTCGGTCGCTTTGTGATGACCGCAGGCCGCCTGACAGTCCACCGCTCCTCCAATCAGTCCAATCAGGCCGGATTGAGTGTCGACTCGTCTGCATCTGGTCCATGAATAGTTATGCGTCGTCGGGGAGATTCGTCGGGGTAACGGAGGGCCCTTCCGGGATAACGGGAAGTAGTCTTACTGGGTTACTGCATAAGTTCTTGTGGATCATAATGATTGTTAGTACTAAAACTTTAGAATTATTTCTTATTCGATCTGTTGACAGTTTACCGGAAAATAATATGTTCTATTATCTTCAGGTCAGTTATATGAAATGAAATTTTAATTAAAAAATTCGGAAATGCACTATATGGCAAATGTTTCTCTATAATCTCTTAATTTAATGAGAATTTTAACCTTACCAAACGAGGATCAGATGCCCTGATAAACGCTCTGTAGAAACTTAAGAATGTTGGGCAAATTCTTTTTTTCTTCCGTAAATTATTTTGAGCTTATTATAAGACTTATAAACTGGTAGAATACATAACACAATGTAATCTAAGTAATCTGGAATATATTTCACATATCATGCCAGTTAACCATTTAAGACCAATCTTCAGAATTTTATCTAGTAAAGGTTTTTGAATATTGTGTACTTCTGCAGCTTAACATGTTATGATGTAGATAACGAAATCCTGTTGATTGGTTTGTCATTTTTCTTTCAAAGAATTTAGATTTACTAGTTTCATTAAATTTGATGATTTTCTAAATAATCTTATATTTTATAATATAATTTAGTATTATATTGAGGTACTAAGATGGTTAAGATGGCGAACTGTCGATAGGTTAGGAGTAAACTTGAAAATGATTTCAAGCAATAGCTTTAATAAATAACCAAACAGGTTTCTCTCCCTACTTATTTAACAAAAAAACTACATTAATAAAATTTAAAAACCCTTTCTTAGATAAATTATGTGGTCTCTCTAACAGATACAGAATATGGCAATTTAATAATTTCATGCAAAACAAATGCAGGCTGAAAAGAAGCCGGGTGAGGGATCTCCTTGTCTAATCCCTAAGGAAGTACCATGCCAGGAGATTGAACTAATAATTTCTGAATGTCTCATGGATAAAATTATAAATATTTACCTCATTATTCGTATTAAATTTTAATTGACGTTTCGAAGTTGGTTAGTAGTTCTCTATCATCGTTAACTTCGATTCTATACAGGTGGAATTTCGCTCAAAGGATTCTTCAGATTACTGTTGTTTTTATTGCTATTCATATTTGAAATAAATATTGAATGTTGAATTATTTCTTTTCGTATCAACTCAGCCCACGCAATGCATCTTGACCTCCCCATTAGGGCTAGAATAAGTTGATAAACTGTAGGATATGCCTTCATGCTCTAGTTAGAGTACATATGGACGTCATGCCTCAAGAAACAAAAACAACAAATTATTTTTAACTAACAATAAAATAAATGGCTTACGACGTGGTTACATCTATAATGAGTACCTTTAACTAAGAACATGAATGGATGCTGGATCTATGAATTAGATATGCAATATTCGTATCTGATAAAGATGTTATTCATTATTGTTTTATCGACTCGACACTCCATCTATTATATAGTAAACCTGTCATGTAATTCATACCGACACAGATCAACGCAGGTCAAGAAAGTGGCCATTACTGACCTGGTACTAACTGTCAAAGGCTACGGAAACAATAATAAATAATAAAATAAATGTAAAATAAAAAAAAAAAAAAAAAAAAAAAAAAAAAAAAAAAAAAAATAGGAAAAAAAAAAAAAGTAACAACATCCCGAAACCCTAGAAGAGTGATGTGCCGGTGAGTTGAAAGGGTCCAAGAGAAAGTTGTAAAAGGGGAGATCGTAAAAGTTCAAAGTGGACAACTGCCCCATTCACCTTCCCCACTCAATGGAGTTCGAGCTTCATTGCTGCGGCGCAGGCGCACCGTTAATTTATTTCTGACATTGTACATACATACATACATATATATATATATATATATATATATATATATATATATATATATATATATATATATATATATGTATGTATGTATGTATGTATATATACACACACATATGTACATATACATAATTGTGAAATAATTTAATTTTTTTCAGCTGATTTCCAAATTAGAGCATTCCTCCTATAACCAAAATATAATGTAATAATATAAATATAATAACTAAAACTAATGTATGTTTGTATTTATAATTATCCTTATTTGTTTCTATCACTTTATTGTAGAAAAATATAATTATCTAGCATCCCGCTTCCACCATCTCAAAGTGAAGAATTTACATACATGTAACTAATAATTGAAGTTTTATTATTATTTATTTATATGAATCTTGTATTGAAGTATGCAATTTGCATTATTTTTTCAATAATATTTTCACGCAAAGCAGCCACATTTAACCTGGTTAAAATACCACTGATTAGGTGTTTGAAGATTAAATACAAGTATAATTAGACATCCTATTTTTATTTATGAGTTGGTAATCCGGGTGGACAGAGACTATTAAGAAACTCTTGCGGAAATTGGACTGGATGATCAGTGCTTACAACTAAAGGCCTATGAACAGTGTGAACCATATATCCGCCAATTTTTAAGCTTCACTAGGATCCATATGTTACACCACATGTTTAAATCTTTTTAAATAATTCAATTAAATATAAATAAATTTTATTATCAATTCCATGCTCAATGTAACAGCGTACTTTTGTAACCTCTCATATAGAATGGCGATCTCCACCTATCGCTCATTTTTAAACTCGATTGAAATCCACATATTTATCGCTTTTTTAACAACAATTTACTTCAAAATTAGGAAAGTTTATTTTTGCCAAAACGTCTTAGAACTATAAAGTTTATGTGTTTAAAATTTGGTACAGATTGGTTCAGTAATTTTCGTGGTTAGTGATCAGAAACGAAAAATAGCTTGTTCTTTCATATAATAGTACAGATTAAATAATGTAAACCTAATTAAATATAATATCTTCATTATAATAAAAAGTATGATGATTTATGTATTGTTGGAGGATATTAGTGTTTTTATTCAAAATAAATTTAATATCAATTAGTAATTTATTTTTTTATATCTAATGAAATCACTGATATTTCTATGCAATGATTATTTTTGACTTTATAAAATATACATTATAATTATTGAAGTTTGTTTATTTCATTTAACGTCACTTCATGCAATTAATTAAGTATTTTTTTTAAATATTTCGCATATGCCTTAATATAAAATAAATTCAAAGTCTTAACAAGTTCTGGCACATTCTGTTTTAGATTATATAAAGTGCAATGAAAACTCAATATTTAATATTTTTCTTAAATAATTAAAGCTAATAGTTAATTTAATGTTCAGAAAATGTGCAGTTGATTTTACTATTTATTAATTGAGGTACGATTTTTTGTATAGAAGGATCAATACAAATTGGTTGATGAATTCATAAATGAATTTTTAATTTTGAATATGTAAATAAAGCATTATAACTATTTTTATTATTGAAAACAAAAGGTCTTAAAATAAAAAGTACCAATATAAGTGACAAATAATTCATCAATCATAATTGTTTGATTCTCCCTCAGAAATATCTCAATAAATCTTTATATTTTATACCGCTGCAAGTATCAATAAATAATTTTTTTTTTAAATACCGAACTTCACCTTGTTCTGTAAATATTTTATATTTAAAAAATGTCTATAATAACAATAAAATATTTTATGTAACGAAAAGAATTTGCTTTTTTAAAAGTTCTGAAGTTATTTCTTAAATCTTAAAATATAATATAGGCGCAATTGATGCTGGTTTTCTAGGGATATAACTACCCAGAATTTTTTTTTTATCTATACAATGGCCCTATTGTAAATATATTTTTAAAAAAATATGATTTTTTTGACGAAACTTATACTTTCAAAATGCTATTAAAATTTTCAGGAAATTATAGCGCCCCCTTCTTTATATACATTTTTAATTAAATTTGTTCTATATTTAAAATTTAACATTCCAAAATGTGCTGGCCCTCACGCAACTGAAGCATGTCAGAAATCAAAGGATACACCTGCGATATGCGCACTGTGTGGTCTAGACCATCCAACAAGTTACAGAGGCTGCTCAGTATATAAAAGTTTGTACAGTCAGAGAACCTCAAAGGCAACCTTCATACAAACAAGACAAGAACCTGAAATCGACAATCCACAACAATTACATAGAATTCAAGAAACCCAATCCAAGAGAATCGAACAGCTACAATCAACCTCAGCACCCAACCATCAGCAACGAAAGGAAGCATCATACTCGGATAAAATCAGGTATCAACCTCAACGACAGGCGCCTCGAATCTCCCAATCACATCCCCAGATCTCCCAATCCCATCCTCAACCCCCAAAACAGAACGCTCCTGTCCATAATTTACCCTTAGTAGTCAAATTACCGCCTCAGAAGCAACATCCAATTCCAATCCATCCAGCTATTCAAACCAACTCTTCATCCCAAATACCTTTACAGGTTGATTCTGCTCCTACTACCCTGCGAGGCGTCCAGCCCCTAACCACTACTCCTATTCAAACATATAATCCATACCAAGCTCCAGATTCATTTCCTCTTCCCCATCCAAATACCAATGATATAAACGCCATCCTTTCCTCATTCCTATCTGAACTAAAAGAAACTATCAAGCCCCTCATCACCCTTCTTACTAGAGCCCTTACAGAAATTCCATTTAATACCGCTAGATGAGCGCTAAGCCTCTGGCTGTCATTTTATGGAATGCAAACGGACTACAAAACCACCGAGACGAACTTGACATTTTTCTCCATGACAATGAAATAGATATTGCCCTGCTGACTGAAAATCACTTTACTCAACGTACATATTTTTACATACGAGACTATATCACTTATAGATCAGACCACCCAGACAACACCTCCCATGGCGGATCCTGCATCCTTATCCATAAATCAATACCTCATTCTGTTATCCCTTCCACTTCAATCGACACCATTCAATCCACCTCAGTATCCATTTCAGCTCGTCCTTTCCATGTAACATTTTCAGCTGTATACTGCCCTCCTGGTAATTTTCTTTCTCATAATCTCCTTGATTCCTTATTCCGATCCCTCGGACCGCGCTTTATAGCTGGAGGGGACTATAACGCCAAACACCAGCGATGGGGTTGTCGAACAACCAACACCCGTGGCAGTATCTTCTCCCGTATTTCATCCTCCAACTGTTACTCTGTCCTTTCACCCTTGAAACCGACCTATTGGCCTACATCCCTCAAAAAACGCCCTGATATCCTGGATATCTTCATATCTTCCCAAATTTCATCCTCCCAAACCATCATTAAATCCCTAGATGACCTTTCTTCTGATCATAGCCCTGTTCTGCTTCTACTACATTCAAATCCCGTTCCAAAACCCTTTCTTCCTAGACTGATCACAGGACGAGTAGACTGCGACGGATTTCGATTTGATATTAAAAACAAATTGGACTTACAAATTCCCCTTAAAACAAAAGAAGACATAAACTTAGCAGTTGACAAACTTACAACATCAATACGAATTAGTATACATGAAAATACCTCACACCGGAAAAATCATAGAACTCAACAGAATAATCTGCCACAGCATATACGCACCTTATTAAGTGAAAAACGCAGAGCAAGGGCGAAGTGGCACCGGACCAGATACCCATCCGACAAAAAACAATACAACAATTTAACTAACCAACTTAAGATAGAAATAAGAAAATTCAAAATTCAAAACCTCCAAAACCATACTGAAAGACTTAATACTTGTGACAAATCATTATGGATGACTACGAAAAAACTTCTAAAGTACAAGAACTTTAATCACCCTCTCCTTACAGGTTCTCAAACCTGGACAAGATCTGACGAAGAAAAATCCCAAATTTTCGGACAACACCTCTTTAAATCATTTAGCCCACACCCTGACATCTTCAATCCCAATCACCTTGAATGTATTGAAGCAGAACTAAATATTCCACTCCAACTGTCTCCTCCTCCTAAAGCATTTCATCCTTCCGAGATATCAAACATAATCCAACGATTACCTTCAAACAAAGCCCCAGGACACGACCTAATCACATCCCATATCCTAAAACTTCTTCCTCGAAAAGCCATCCTATTCCTAACATATATATATATAATGCTGTACTGCGTACTACACATTTTCCTGACTCCTGGAAATTATCTATAGTTAAAATGATTCCAAAACCCAAAAAGCCACCTGAGCTCCCATCCTCATACCGTCCTATTTCCCTTCTCCCGATCATGGGTAAAATCCTTGAAAAACTAATTTCAAAACGCTTGTATCCTATCCTAGATTCCCATCATGTAATCCCAGATCATCAGTTTGGATTCCGAACATCATACTCCACAATCCAGCAATGCCATCGTGTGGTGGACGTTGTCTCCTCTGCATTGGAGCGCGGAATGTACTGCACCGGAGCCTTTCTCGATGTGGAACAGGCGTTTGACCGAGTTTGGCACCCGGGACTGCTTTACAAACTCCGTAAATTCCTACCTTCTACATATTTCCTTATTATTCGATCCTATCTGACTGATAGAACCTTCAAAGTAAATCATAAATTTTCCAATTCGTCTCTCTTCACCCAATCCGCTGGCGTTCCTCAAGGTAGTATCCTTGGTCCCATCCTCTACACAGTTTATACAGCTGATATCCCGACTCATCCTACCACTGTCCTCACCACTTACGCTGATGACACATGCGTGTTATCAGTAAATAATGATTCTTTCATTGCATCCCAATCACTACAATCTCATATTACTAACATTCAAGAATGGTGTCGAAATTGGAGAATAAAAATAAATCCAAATAAATCCCAACAAATAACCTTTACCCTTCGTCGTAAACCTATGACTTCCTGTCATAGGTTCTGGTAGTCATAGGTATCCTGTATAGGTATCCTGTCCAACAGTATCCTTTAATGATATTCCATTAATCCCTGTTGAACAGATCCGCTACCTTGGACTCCACTTGGACAAACGTCTTACTTGGAATCCACATACAAGACTAAAACGACAAGAAACTGCTCGTCGTTACAGACTACTTCAACATTTACTAGACAAACGATCAAAGCTCCCAATTAATTACAAAAGACTCATTTACATGACTGTGATTAGACCTATTTGGACGTACGGAGTTGAGCTTTGGGGCTCTACTAAACCATCCAATTCATCTCGTATCCAATCCTTACAATCCAAAATCCTTCGAAAAATCCTCAATGCTCCTTACTTTGTGACCAATAAACTTATCCATAAAGATCTTAATGTTCCTTATGTTGCTGATATAGCCCGCAGGAGATACCTATCCTTCCATAGTAAGCTCCATATCCACTCCGATCCACTAGTCTCCCAACTTGCATCCCACTCCATTCCCGATAATCCTCCGAGGCGTCTGAAAAGAAGATGGCCTAGAGACCTTATAGTGTAGATTTTTATTGAAGTGCTACTACTGAGTTGTTCTTCACAAGTTATATACATGACATTGTATTCTCTATCAACACATTTACTTGATGTATATGTTTTTGTACAGTTGTAAATATCAATAAACGAGAAAAAAAAAAAAAAAAAACATTCCAAAAATTACTTTAACTTAAAATTAGTATAATTTGAAAATATAGTTTTTAAAATATTTTCAACTGTTTAAAAGAGCTTATTTAAACTGATTAAGAAAATAAATTAAATTAGCAATCATCAAAAGCTTTATTTGGTTTTTTGGTCTTCATTTCAGGTTATGAATGAACCAACTATTTAATAAAAAATACTAACAATAAGTTAGATTGCAAAGATATCAATTAAACATAAAAATATAAATCACCAATAGTAAAAATTAAAATAACCAATAGCATGCTCAAAGACACTGATAGAACAGAAGAGTTAATTAATTAATACGAACAATTAATTAAAAAAATTTATACGAAAATGTGTTTGTATTAATATTTACTACAAAATGCAAATTTAAATAACAATGCTATTATTAAAATGATAAATCATTGATATAGAGTAAATAATAATAAATAATAAATCATGATAAATATTATACATACAGGAATTAATATAAACAAAAAATTAATAACATAAATAATAACATAGATAATTGATTGAATAATGCAAATAAATAAATAATATTATTGTTATTATTACAAATGCAAAATATATATGGATTTTTATTTACTACAAAATTCAAAATTAAATAACAAAGATATTATTGAAATGATGATATAAGCAAAAAAAAGCCCCTGGTTAAAAAATAAATAAAAACCATTAATCAAAAAAATTAACTAGATACCTATAGGTAAAGAATATAAAGAAGAAACGTATGTTTTAAGTAACCTCTAGTCATTATTATTTTTTTTAATATACTATACGATATGCCATCATTTCCATTCAATATATATATAGAATTAAAGGCAATCCTTTCTCCTTAAGCAACACATTCCAGACGCAGACACGTGGTAAGCCTGTGAAGACAATAATTCAGTACAAGGATGGCTCGTATAAAAACTTTAAGATGCCTTCCAGCGAGCGGGCGGCTTCAATTGAAAGTTGTTAAGCAACTTGTCTTTTTTATTTTATTTTATTTTATTACCATTTTTTTAATTTCATTTTAACTGTAGTGGATCCACTTAGAGCTTCGAGGAGGGTTAATTTATTAGAATTTTAATGATTAATATTTCCTCTCTCACTGAGTAGATAAACTCTATCCGAACTCATCCATCTTCATAAACATAATTATAATTGTAATTAAATATATATATATTGATGCTATGATTTCAAGACTCATGGCAATATAAATATTTTTAATTAGGCAACATACTTGAGAGAAAAAAAAATTAACAAAACATTCATCTCTAGATAGGTATCTTCCTAAACACTGTGTATTTAAACTGGTAAGTTCAAGCCTGCGCGAAGACTATATACATATATATTTTTAATTTCCAGAAGTAAAACCACATTTCGGTAGTAAATTTGTATGATTTTTTTACGACTCTTATCTTAATGTTAAAATTAGGGGTGTGGCAATACCAAAAGTAGATTTTCGATTTCATTGAACGTTAAAATTCAGAGATTTCTAGTTCTAAAAAGTTTAACATTTTGTTCACTACTTCTAGGATAAATTTAGATATTATAGAATTAATCAATTAGAGAAGATCAAAACTTTAAACTTTTTAGACCTAGAAATCTTTATAAAAAATAAACAGTATAAATTTTGTTATATTTAGGAAACCTACACACACGAATGTAGTTTTACACAAAAATATCAAGAGATCACTAACACATTAACTCGCTGCTCTTAATAGCATGATTTACCGTCTTTTAAACATATCCTAAATGAGCAAAATTATAAAAAAAGAAATTCAAACCATATACACTATAGCCAGCAGTAACGTATACAGTAAAATTACGATCAACAATATTTAAAAGAAAAAAAAAAATCCATAAAAAAACTACGAATGATATATAGTAATTAACACCCAATGCAGAAGACAAATCTACTCCGAAGAAACATTTTTTAAACCCATATTACGGCCCAATATCCACCAAAGCAGGTAAGGAATTAAGAAAATTAATTTTAAATCTTGCATTTAATATAGATAAACCATTGTCATCATATTTCCGATCACCGAAAGACAAAATAGACCCTTTCCGAAAAAGCGGTGTATATGAACTAAAATGTAATGACTGTGAAGCTAAATATACGGAAAAAACTGGATGATGAGTAAATCAAAGATTAAAAGAACGTACAATAATAAGACCAAGAGGGTTTCCCCTGGCTTCGTCCTGGCCAGGCATAGTTCACCATCTTTCGGGTACCAGCGTGTGCGCTCCTGGTGCGTCTCCACTCGTGATGAGAACGAGACGCCCCGGGAGTGCGGGGCTCCGACGAGGTTATCGTGCGGCGGCCCATCCTCCCTGCGGGACGGCATCCGTAAAGGAGTCGCCCCTGACATTTTTATTGCGCCTTTAGATTTTACACCAAATGACTAGCGCACACGCTAGGCTCCTTGGTCCGTGTTTCAAGACGAGTCGGATAAGTTCCCGAATCTGAAACGCCGCCAACTGGCGGACTGGGCCTTACCGGAGTAAGGCACCCCCTGGTAAACGCCCGGTCTCGCAAGTGGAGCGGCCCAGCGCCGTAGTCTTTCGATACCGCCCGGACCGACGGCCGCGGTGCAGGAAAGCTGTTACGTGACCGCCACCGAAGTGGAGGCCCCGAGTCAGGCAATCTTCCAGACCTTAGACTGCCGCGGAGCGGGTCGCGACGTCCTACTGGGGGAGAAGTGCCACCCACCCCGTGGGGGGCGGCCCACCCACCTCCACGGACGAGCCGGACGGGGCGAGAGGCCATCCCCCCGATTGGGGTGCGGACCCAGCGAGAAGACGTGATTCTCCCTTTTCGGGGCTTCGGGTCTTTTCCGTTTACCCCTGAGCGATTTCACGTACTCTTGAACTCTCTCTTCAAAGTTCTTTTCAATTTTCCCTCACGGTACTTGTTCTCTATCGGTTGTATTTAGCCTTAGATGGAGTTTACCACCAGCTTAGGGCTGCACTCTCAAGCAGCCCGACTCTAAGGAGGCACCCACCCGGGACCGGCGCCGGTCACCTACGGGCCTGGCACCCTCTGCTGACCGTGGCCCAGTTCAAAATGGACTTGAACGCGGTGCACGGACCCCTGCGGTTGAACGGGCAATCCTAAACACTACATTTCCCTAAAGGCGAGGCCTTTGGGATTCAGTGCTGGGCTCATCCCTGTTCGCTCGGAGCTACTAGGGGAATCCTTGGTTAAATACTAATATGCTTAAATTCGGCGGGGAGTCCCACCTGATCTAGGGTCGACGAAAAAGATTTCATCGTGTGAGCCGACTCGGCGACGACGGGCGTATGTCGTCTCGACCGACGGCGCGGAGGCCTCCCGCTTCCTCCGCCCCACAAAAGCTAGTGGCTATGGAGGCGGGGGGACCCCTTGGCGCTGCTTTCCTCGGGCGCTCTGCTCCACTCCGGCAGTTCCGCTACGCTCTCTCGAACGGGGCAGGATGGAAAGAGAGTGGGCCTGGCGATCCGGGACGCAGGTGCCGGACCGGCCCAGGCGTCGAGCCAGGCAGGCTCCGACCCCGTGAGGCGGCGAGCTGAATGCGTTTCGGTGGGGAGTCGCTCGTTCGAGGCGTCACCTGCTCGGGATAGCTCCACGGGCGCGAAGAGTCCACACTTCAAGGGTCAGCGCAAAGGCGGGCTTCGTGCGACCGGGACACCGGGCTCGTGGTCCGTCAACGACACAAGCTTCGGGCGTGCTCTTTCGGATGCAGAGTCCGCAGAGGGGGCCCCGGCGCCGGTGGCGGCTGCGGTCTCTCCCGCGTCTCCGACCGCAGGCACTCGTCCGCCCCCGTAGGGGTGCGGGCACGGGTACGGAGAGAGGACCCGGTTGGTCGCGGCCGCCGCGGGAGGGCCCATCGAGCACCCGGCGGTCAACGCTGTCGGGCCAAGTGGTTATGGAAGACGCCTTCTGCAGTAATTTTTGAGGCGAAATGTCCCGGTTTGGTCCGGCTTTCATCGGGCCGCCACCACTCAGGGAGGGTTATGTGTATACCCATCGAGACCCGGGGGACCGGGCTGGCCCCAGGCCGCCGCTCAACGCTCCTTTATAAGGGGGGATCATTTGTGATCGAGACATCTTTAATGAGATCCTTCCACAGGTTCACCTACGGAAACCTTGTTTCTGCACGACTTTTACTTCCCGTCTAAGTGAAATCAAGTTCGGTTCACATCTTTTACGACAAAATGATCCGGTCATCTTTCCAGCAAAAAACGATACCGGTGCCGGTTAGCGCCGGTCCGAAGACCTCACTAAATCATTCAATCGGTAGTAGCGACGGGCGGTGTGTACAACGGGCAGGGACGTAATCAACGCGAGCTTATGACTCGCGCTTAAAGGGAATTCCTCGTTCATGGGGAACAATTGCAAGCCCCAATTCCTAGCACGAAGGAGGTTTAACGGGTTGCCCGAACCATTCGGACAGGGGAGAACACGCTGATTCCTTCAGTGTAGCGCGCGTGCGGCCCAGAACATGTAAGGGCATCACAGACCTGTTATTGCTCAATCTCGTGCGGCTGAGAGCCGCCTGTCCCCTTAAGAAGAATAATTGTCGCCGGTAGGCATGTATACCGGGAGCACCTAGTTAATAGGTCAGAGTGTCGTTCGTTATCGGAATTAACCAGACAATTTAGTCCACCAACTAAGAACGGCCATGCACCACTACCCACTGAATCGAGAAAGAGCTATCGATCTGTCAATCCTTCCAATGTCCGGGCCTGGTGAGGTTTCCCGTGTAGAGTCAAATTAAGCCGCACGCTCCACTCCTGGTGGTGCCCTTCAACTTGGCTATCCGTCAAACTGAAAATAACCATTAATTCAATGAACATATAGGAGCGAAACTAATACATCAAGAATAAAATTGCCTAAAATTGAATATTTATGAATCATTAAAAATAATAAAATCTCGTCGTTACTAGGCTACTTAAACATTTACTAGACAAACGTTCAAAGCTCCCAATTAATTACAAAAACTCATTTACATGACTGTGATTAGACCTATTTGGACGTATGGAGTTAAGCTTCGGGCCTTCTTCACTAAACCATTCAATTAATTTCGTATCCAATCCTTGCAATCCAAAATCCTTCGAAAAATCTTCAATTCTCTTTACTTTGTAACCAACAAACTTATCCATAAAGATCTTAATGTTCCTTATGTTGCTGATTTAGCCCAACACCAGAACCTATCCCTCCATAGTAACCTCCATAGCAACTCTAATCCACTAGTCTCCAAACATGCGTCCCATTCCATTTCCGATAATCCTCTGATGCGTCTGAAAAGAAGATGGCCTAGAGACCTTTTAGAATAGATTTTAATTGAAATGTTACTATTGAGTAGTTCTTCACACGTTGTTTACATGTGACCACATAAATATTTTCAACGGTCACATTTTAAATTCGTTTCCCATAGGAACGGAAAATAATCAGTATTAGGAAAAATCCAAGGGTTTAACCTAACTGGCCCTTCTTTCCCCCTTAAATATCTTTAAAAAATCCGGTTTACCTCTAAAGGTGAGTACCAATATGTTCAGTTTTTAGTCTGACAGTTTTTAAAAACTTTAATATATACAATCCATGTAACAAAGTGCTGATGTTTGTATGTTTTAAAACAGATGATGAATGTTACACATTCGAAACTAGTTTTAAAAAAAAAAATTCCAATAAGAGTAATTAAATAATTAATTCCAAGTAATTCATGCATCATAATTAAACACAGTGTTTAAAAATATAAAAAATATTTTGTTGGATGATGCAAGATGTAAGGTATGATGATCCTGCTGTTCGTGCCTTAATGATCCTATGCGGGACGTTGAAATTGCAGCTATGAAATGTCGCCTCTACGACAAAGGGCCCAGAACCGGTAGAATCGATAAATAATCGCTGTATGGGTCGATATGGTAAATAAAAATGAAATTTCATATTTCCAAGGTGAGGCCCGCATTGTAAAGCCTGCCGTAAATCCGTTGTTTAATCAAAGCCAGCGATTTTTTGCACTACCTGCCTTCGCTGTACCTGGATCGCTATAATTCCAACCAACTTAGCGGGAACGTTCTAACATCCAACCGGTCTATTTTTCATTTTGACTCATGTTGTTAGTCGCTCATGAATTCGATATTAAAATAAGTTCTTCTTCGTTAACTTGCGCATAACACAGATCATTAAACTTTGTTTGCTTCGTCGGAATTGGAATTTTTATTTTACTTCGTAAATCTTTTTTGAAATTTTAATTAGTTGATGTTATAAAACATATATTTAAATGGTATGAAAAAATGAATATGAAGTAATCACTGGATGTTGTAAAAAAAAACAACCAAACATTTATATTAATTTTCTTAGATACTGCCGTAGAATACTACTTAGCACACTTAAGATTAATGATTAAATACATTATCATGGTTATAATACATTATCATACAATATATACTAATAAAAAAATTAAAGAATGAAAAAAGTATACTTACAATTTTTTATGGAGAAGAATATAATCAGGGATGCAATCAAAGAGAAACACTACGTCTAAGTTGAAATACTTAAGTGCGAGCCAACGTTTCGACCAGCCTTATAGGTCTTCTTCAGGGCCACCGAACCACACCACTGGTTCTTCAGTCATCGTTCGTCTCCTTTCCAGTGTGTTTCGGTGGCCTGAGAGGACCTGCAAGACAGATCGAAACGTTGGCACACATTAAAGTATTTCTACTTGAGGTGGTGTTTCTATTTGACTGCATCCCTGATTATCTTCTTCTCTATTAATCCTAACAGTCAAATATACTTTTATCATTGTAATTTTTTATTAAGGTATTTATTGAAATTTACAACTACATACAATAAAATAAAAATATATCTAGTAAATGTGATAAAAACGCTCATAATGACATGCCAATTGCTGGTAAAGAAACTGCCCATTGGTAGCACTTTAATAAAAGTTCTATATTAGAAGGTACCGAGGCCATCTTCTTTTCAGACCCCTCAGAAGTTTATCTGGAATAGATTGTGAAGTTGGATTTGAGTAGCTATGGAGCATACTATAGCTATAGCGATAGATAACTGGTTTCGGCTAAATCATCAACATATGAAACAGTAAGACTATTATAGATGTTTATTCATGAAAAATTAAGAGCATTATGGTTTTTCGAAGGATTTTGGATTATAAAGATTGGATATGGGACGAATTGGATGGATTAGTGGAGTTTCAAAGCTTAACTCTGTATGTGCAATAGGTCTAATTTTTGTCATGTAAGAATTTTTTGTCCAGTAAACGTTGAAGAAGTCGGAAACGTTTCTAGACGTATTAGTCTGTTATTACTTATAATAATAAAATAAAAGGTTACAATAATAATGAGAATTGAAAAAAAATAAACAAAATGGAGACTGAAGACCACTGTGTACTCTTCACTTTCCCACCTGAATAGGAAAGCTGGAATTCAGATCAAGCAATAATTCTTTTTCGCACAGTCACATGTATTAAAAGCCAATGGAGGCAACGTAAAGAAGCTAAATCCGTAAGAACTCTAAAACAGTCAGGGTCCATTGCTATATTTTGGTTTCTACCAAAGATAGTGAGTGATTGAAAATGTTGGAATAAATTAATTAATTAATAGGTTTCGCTGATATTCGTTACATGTTTATTGTGTAACAAAGAAGATATGTAATTACATGGAAACTAAAAATCATATTTCTCTATTTGTTTTCATGATTGAAATAGAGACTAATGGAAAATTAAATTTGATTCTTATCTTTTTGTATTTCTCAGTTTTATATAATAGTTTCCACAGTAACTATTAGGTTTCCCGAAGGTCTTTGAGTGAGAGAACAGACAGCAGACAAAGAGAAGAATAAAGGACTGGAGAACAGAAAAAGCAGACTGGAAACAGTGACTGGACGGAATGCTGTGAGGGCAAATATTTTGGAAGGGGGCGCTGAGTCCCACGCCTCAGACCACACCGACACCTTCACTAACAGTTTTCAATCTCTATGTCGAACTGTATGTAACAGGGAGAAATCGCTATGGAACCCATCGTGCCTGCCTTATATCAATCTAAATAAATCGTTATAGAGAACTTCTTAGAATTGAGTCATGCAAATACAGACTTCTATTTAAATAGGTACCCTGAAACTTATTTCTTACAAATGGATTAATAATAATTACTGTCGATACATTAAAAACTTTTCATTATTCAATTACTCAATATTATGAACCTGTTCAAATGTTTTAACGGAATCATAATTTCATTTTTTTAAATTAGCAAAGGCTAACGTGAGATTATACGAGAGTAATCAAGAGTGCAAACGTTTAAACCTACCTTGGAGTTCTTTTTCAGGGCTAAAAATAACAACAACTGAATTTTAACAAATTATGACTAAAAATTAAAAAATAATAAATTAAATTACAGAAGATTATCAAAAGGTGTAATTATATAATCTATACTATTATGTAAAAGAACAAGCCATTTTTCGTTTCTGATTACTAACCACGAAAACTACTGAACCAATCTGAACCAAATTTTAACCACATCATCTTCATAGTTCAAGGAAGGTTTAGCAATTATAAAATTTAAAGATTTACAATTATATTGCCATAAAAAAGCGATAAATATGTGGTGCGAAGTAAAGTTTGATAATCGACCAATAGGTGGCGAGCACCATTCGAGAAAGATTACAGAGGCACGATGTTATATAAAGCTAGAAATTTATAATACGATTTACATATTTTCAATTCAATTGTTATTAACAAAACCTATAAACATATAGAGCGATATATGGATTTAAAAATCGGCTGATATTTGGCCATTCTCCAACAGAATTTGCAAATGTAAAACTAATAAACCCAACAGTAAAGATAATATTATTTCTGCCAAATTGGATGTCTAATTATGTTTTTACGAACTCTTCAAACAACTAATCTTAATTTTTAACCACGTTAAAAATTAATGCCGTGAGTGAAAATGTCATTGAAGAAATAATGCTAAATTTCTTTATATATAGAAATAATGCTACAATACACGATTTTTATCAATAAACAAATGGAATTCAATTCAAATTCCAATTCCACCCCGCGACGGGGTAAGCTAGTTAAGTATAATTTGATATCATGATCTAGTTGAATGATACATTTTTTAATTTAGAAAACTAATTGAATCTTATTTTAAATAACTGCTGTTTTTTTTTGTTTTGTTTTTAAATATATAAAGGTCCAAAAATGTTTTCTAATAATTATAATGAGAATATAAAGTAAGAGGAAGGGTGAGAAAGAAAGGTAAGAGAAAAAATTAAATTTAGCGTACTAATAAAGGAAATGAAAATTTAAGGAATAGGATTTTTTATTTTTCGATACATGGATAAATTAAAAGCTGCTTGATTGATGACAGATCTCATCAAAAAATAGATAAAATGTTATCCTAAACTTGGATACAATACAATTTTGTTTTATTTTATTTTATTTTTTTAATATTCAAAACAACAGAGAAATGAATCAATTCTAAAAAAATAATTTAAAATTTTGCTGCCATTCTACATAATAAAGCATATATTCAATGATTTCAGCAATACTAATAGATAGATAAATATGGTTATAACCTCAAAAAGAAATGACAGAGTTTTAATTTTCAGTTGAGCTGAGATTTCATCTTGAAGATAGGTAACCTGGTTTTGTAAGGAACCTTCACAACGGCCTAAAGGGATATTCTTGACCCAGATTCCGAGTCAAAGGTAAAGGGGTCACAACTCTAATGGATCTTATAAAATGAAAATAAAAAAAGTAATATTATTTATTACTGTCATTTATTTATAATTTATATTTTTAGCCTCACAGTTGACAGGTTTCACATAACGAATGAAGTATTCTATGCATATTATTTTCAAGGAAATCTGTTTATTTCATTCTGTTTAACCTGAAGAGGTACTCATAGGTACTGCATTACCATACATAGCCAATTACTTCCGTATTAGGTCACTACAATGCATATACAAGTATTTATAGTAGTTTCCTAATTTTGGCACCAGTATTTGATAATAAGTCGATCAAGGCTTTTTTTATTTTTAAAACACCGTGTACCGTTTGTATGTATTCTTCTCATTATTTATTTCTCCCAAATTCTTATTATTTATAACTTAAATTTGACTTTATCTTTAATTCAGAAGAGATTCCTGAAATAATTTATTTCTGCTACTCAACTAAAGCCGATGTTGATACTTGTGCCACACATACTCTTGTACAAGGAAGACAAACTGCTGGGCTCTTTAGACATTGCTGGAGTCAACTTGCCGATACTGTTAAAAATATCGAAAAATCCAAGAACAAATTAAAAAACGAAGAACCTTTATAAAAAAATCTAACTTGGAAAGTTGTGACCAAACACGTTACCATTTAAATAGTTCGAATTGACAATCTTCTCCCCGCTCTCTGGTGAGGCATGTCTTAAAAATTGAAACACTGCCAAAAGTATCATTGACTAAGGTAGAACATCCTGGAGATTTTTTTTCATGCGATCGGCAAAAGGATAGTGAAGTCCGCACAAAATGCATAAAGTGCCAAAAGTTTATTTGTTTGGACCATCATTTAAAAATATGTGTACATAGTTCAGTCAATAAACACATTGTAGAGTGCATGAAATACGCGACTTCATAGCTTCCTTAGGAGTAGTTAAAAGGTAACTCTACTAAAAGTCTCCGCCCCTGGGGGATGAGTTAGCGGTGGGGGGGGGGGGGAGAAGGTCCCATTTGTGGATTATTATTCAATTATATCTCGAAAACGGTGGTCTCTAGAAAAATATATTTCGGATCAAAATTAAAGCTAATTCAATTTCCTATAAAATTGATTCTAAATCAATTTGTTGAAATTTCAACGGTTTTCGAGATTTGTAGATTGAAGTTTTTATTTGGGCGATCAACTTCCAGTTTATTACGCCCTTTTCATTTAAATGTTGGAAATTTATTTTTCTTCGTCCTGTATCACGGTTTTCGAGATAAACGTTGAAAATAGGTGATTTTCGAGAAAAAAAAAATGTTTCCTCACTTTTTGTCAAACTTTTGCTTTTAGTACCTTTCACGAACGTTTCTCAGAAAAAATGTCTTAATCAAAATTTTATAGCATTAAATTTACTTTAATTTCATTTATACGTTTCTGTCATTTGAAGCAAATGCTTAACAGAAAGTTACGTAAACATTTTATTTATTTCTTAATTATCGATTTTTAATAACGCATATCTCGAAAACCGTTGAATTTTCAACTAATATGTATAAAGTTAATTTTATAGGAAATTTAAATAATTTTGATTCGGAACATATTTTTCTAGAGTCACCCGTTTTCTAGATATATGTGAAAAACAAAAAAAAAATAACTACTCCTCTCCCACCCACCGCTAGATCACTCCCCAGGGGCGAGGACTTCTAGTATATTTAACTTCTAACTACTCCTAACGAAGCTATGAAGTCAAAAATAATTACATATTCCATGCACTCTACGTCCCTCATTTCAGCACTCATTGACTGGACTAACGGAGCACAAATTCGTTATCAGTTCTCATTTTTATGTATATTAGCATATGTTAATAATTTATGCACTTTAAGTAATAACAAATACACATAACTATCAATAAAAATATTTTTTGTTGGGATACTCCTGTACCCCAATTTACCTTTTATATTTTTTAGTTGTACTTCTACAGGGTTAATTTTGTTTGTAATGTTGTTCTATCTAATTGCAACAGTTGTATATATATATGAGTTCTAAAGTAAATTGATCGCTTATTTTAGATTTCAAATTGTTAAAACTTATTGTCTGTGGACCGTCCTTCGACCGGCTAACGGTACTCAACCAGAAGCATAGAGGGCGAGGCACAAAGGAAAAAATGGATGAAAAACAGCTAACCAGGAAAGGAAGTCACCAATGAGATAGGAATATTTGTCTGGGCCAGGTTCAAAGGGGGCCGGTGGTGGCTTGGTTATTCTCACCCTCAGCCAAATAGCATAAATCCCATGGCGCCCCCTCACACTTTCTAGAAACCGAAAAATAAAACAAGTAAAATAAATAAAAAAAAAAATACATATTTCCCGGTTGGTAAACAGCTAGGACAACAAACAGGCTGCCAACAAACCGCTAGTCTTGTAAGACTCATTCACAAAATCTCTGTTTAAAATCGATGTTTGTTTGTAAACCTAACGGGCAGCAAAACATGGGACCCGTTTCATTAACTTGTCTTCACTAGGCGGAGGGTCGGGAGGGTTATACCGGGGGGATGAGATGTGTTATACCAGCGCGTGGACAGCTTTCAGCTACTGCTCCAATTGGGGGGCTAGTCACCTATACTGACTTTGTCATCCTCTGCCATAAGAAATTATAGTTGAAGCCAAACGATTCTAACACTCATATATTTCAAAATTATTTTTATTATAATTACGCTTTCTGAAAGATCAATGCTGGATCACCAAAAATGGCGGATTACTGGGTAAAAAAAAAAATAAATAAATAAAATAAAACAACAGATGACAAATCATTGCATTTTTAACGATATTAAAAATTATTCAAAAGAATAACATATCCTAGTACAAATCTAATTTATGGCACCAGCATTGGCCTGCGACAAGAAAGCTAGACGATCTATTATTTTTAATTACAGTTGTTTTGAAATTGTTTCAGTACCAACTTTTGGATTTCAGACACAAATTTATCTCGGAAAGGTTTGACAGCTATATGACCTTATGACAATTTTTTCTTCTCTAATAGCCAGAAACCTTATCACAATAAGACTTGTAAATTATCTGGACAACCACCCCTAGCCTTAAAATTCTTTTTTCCCGTAATTTTATTCCAAAACACTTTAGCTTTTTAATTTACACTATTCCGGAAAATATGTGATTCCGCCGTTCTTAATGGAGCCTTTCAAACAAGCACTTGCTAATAGTGACAACCCGAGGGAGGTTTTCGCGAGAGTGCCAGATTACTGGGGGTGTGAGACTATCGAAGGGCCAGATTAGCCAAGTTGTATTATTGGATATTAGATAAGATTCTGCTTTTTTTTAAAAAAAGTATAATTTTGTCCAATACCTAAATTATTGGTATACGCGTTAGGATTACCTCTCTGCGCTTAGTTAGCCAGGGACTGCTCCTTAGTTTGTGTTATATAGCATTTGTCGCTAGGACCTAACATTTAGGAGCTATATTGGTTTAAACGAAAAAAAGTCGTTTTAAACCGCTATATTCTCTCAACTTTGTTTCGTTCAAATAATTATTGATTGTTGATTTAATTTAATTAATTATTTAAGTAATTGGATTCTTTTAATTCTAAAATGTAAATTAGGAAAATCAGTAGGTTATAGATAGACATATTGATGATCTACTGTTTTTCCAGACAGGGGGAAGATGGGTTTTATTTTATAATATGATAAATTGAAATTACAATGAGGATACATACATTTTTTAAAAATCAGTATAGGAATCAGACATTGAAAAAAAAAATAGTATTGACTTCTCTATTTTCTTGACCTTAAAGGTCTCTTTTCTTTTCCGGTTTTTATTTTTATTTTTATTTTTTACCCAGCATTCTCCGGTAGTCCCTAGCGCCATAGAGAACATGAGTTCCTCCGCCTCCTCATATTCGACATCGGAATGTCTTTTTTCCTCATTTCTTCGGAAGATTTGTGAGGACAGGGCCATAAGGTTACCAGCAATCGTCAGCCAAGAGCCGACCCCGTTCTGAGAAGAGGTGCCATTCATAAGGAGACCATTGACTGGGGCCGCACATGTTGGGGAGGCCCTGGGAACTCGGGGGTGGATCCACCCCATCTTTTTTAGGGGCCCATGTGAGGGTAACAAGTGCACCTCCCTACGGATCATTGTTCTCATCTGTTCGGGGCTAATGTTTATCTTTTCCAGTCCTCGCCCCTTCCAGCTCCAGGGAGACCGCCCTGGAGCAGTGATTGTCATCATATGGACAGAGTAGTGTTATGTGTTACAGCCTGAAACAGCCCATATATGTATGATCTGATAAAAGATTAAAAGGTTGGGTGTAGTAAGAAAAATATCAATATTCTACATCCACGATTTTTCGAGCTCTGAATATCTATACAATATTGGTGACCAAAAATACCAATATAAGGTCCGGGGCAAAAATATAGCACACTCAGATTTTTTTTCGTTTATTAAACCTTAAGCATTGTATTTACTTTTGAATATATTTTACCTTATTTTTCTTAAATTTAACTGAACTTTGTCATAGTGGCCAATGTGAACAATAATTAATTAATAATAATAATTTCTAGTGGGGATGTATGGATTCCAAATGTCGATTCTCAATTCCATTGATTCTTGAGAAAAGGATCAGTATCGAGAATCGATGATACAAAGTCGATTCCTAGGAACCGATCAATATCGATACAATGACGATATTATACGAGGTCTGTTCAAAAGAAAATTTTGGCGGGCTGTGTATATTCGATTATCGAAAGTTTTTTTGTTATGTTGATACACATGTGTTAGTCATATATTGGCATTATCAGCCAATTTGGATTAGTAGTTTGTTGTTGACAACTGAAAAGGTTTGTCACGTTTGTGTGTCTTCTTCGATTTTTGACTTTCGCACGGTTAATAAGGAACACTACTAGGAAGTTATGCAACGTTTGCGTGAAGCAATACGGCTCAAACGATCGGAATTGTGTGAAAAAAAAATCATGGATTCCGCATCACGATAAAGCACCAGCTCACACATCAATGCTTGTTCGTGACTTTTTGGCCAAATACAACACCCTAATCATGCCTCAACCACCTTATTCACCAGATTAGACTCCCTGCGACTTTTTCCTATTCCCAAAACTGAAGGGACCAATGAAAGGAAATCGTTTTTCCCCAATTGATAAGATAAAGTCAGAATCGAAGAACACACACAAACGTGACTAACCTTTTCAGTTGTCAACAACAACCTACTTATCCAAATTGGCTGATAATGCCAACATATGCCTAACACATGTGTACCAACATAACACAAAAAATTTTCGATAATCGAATGTTACACAGCCCGCAAAATTCAAAATTCACCTTTTCTTTTGAACAGACCTCGTATAATAATCTTAAATCTATTTCTCTACGCAACGAGAAATACAAATCTATTACTTCATTTATTTTAACAGTGCAATTTTTCTTGTACTAGATCAACACTGCTTAATACATAATTTAAATCAATCATCTTTAAAAACATCAAGCATTATTACTATAATTGTCAAAGATATTTACTAACGGAAAATAGAAAAACGAAATAGAATAATAGAATTACGATTTTAAACTTCGGAAGCTGTAGCAAATAAGAGCAGAATGAAAATCGTTTTATTAAACTTGTTTTTTTGTTCCTAAGGGATTTCGTTGCCCCAGAATAAAGTTTTTTTTTATATAATATGAACTTATAATTAACTTATATATTGCACTTTTGTAAATAATAAACACTGTTTGTAGGTTACGAATATTTTTCATGAATAATTATTGCTATTTTCGTCCTCATATAGATTATTTTTTGTTATAACATTAATAAAAATCAATTCCAAGTTGTAATTAGATCCAATAAACCGGACAGCTTTGAAATAAGGCGTTAAGGTCTCCTAATATTTGTAGTATATTATTTTTCCTGTTCCAATTAATAATATATTCTTAATATTCAATATTTAAAAAAAACAAAATATTTTTTTGAGAATAAATGTAATTCTATGATGAAAACTAGTTCTAATGTCTTTTACATTTATTTATAAATACATTTATTAACATTTCATATGTTGTAATGAGATGGAGTATTGTTATTGTCATTAAAAAATAGATTACGGCTATTAGTAATAATTTGATGTAGTTACCTTAATTTATTTCAAAACTTAAATAGGAACGCAGTTAGTTCAAATGTTTAAAATTTAAATGTAGTTCGTTATGAATTAAATAGTAGGGGTATACTTAGTCAGATATCTATGATGTCAACAATTTAACTCCCACATATTGTTACTAATGGATTGTAGGAGAACTAACTATCCAAAAAATTAGCAAAACGATAGCTATTGAGATATTGCATCAAATATAAATTTCGCTTCTAATTTAAATTTAAGGTATTGCACATACTTATTGATAAAAATTTCCATTGGACAGGTTTTTTTAAAAATGTTTCCCTAGTTCAAAATACATAATATATAAGAATTCAAGTTAATTAATTATAATGATTATAAAAAATAAACAGTTTAATTAATTTAATAATATTCTTGTAGATTATTCTGAGGAATTAGACAAAGGGATAAAAAATAAGAATTGTTGATATTAACAATACGTTATTGTAATATGACAAAATTGTTAATAGGCCGTTATCAGAGGACTAAAAGCAAGAAAATGTCAAATACGGAATCAGAAAATATACTAAAAAGATATGATAGATAAAGAAGAAATAAGAAAAAACCAATAGTAAATGAAATGTAAGATAAGTTGGAAAACAAATTTATAAATAAAATATAATGAAAAATAGTGAAATTATATAAGAATTGTAATGCTTGTTCATATCAAAAGAATGCTAATTCAATCGACATAGAAAAATAAAAAATATGTATATTTTAAATATTTTCTTTCATATTTTAATTTTATTTTTTTTACAAAAGTTAAAAATCAAAAAACTATCAACAAATAAACAGAAAAATATAACATCCTAGTAATAAAATATACAAAAATTGTGACTATACATTCTTAAATATCTATATATATACATACTCACACACACACACATATATATATATATATATATATATATATATATATATATATATATATATATATATATATATATACACACATTCATGCATTACATATATATTCACACATACATACTCATACATACCTACATACATACATATTTACATACATATGCAATTCTTTATACATATACATACTATAAGCATATTTAAAATAACAATAAATAATTTAGACTGATACATTACAATAAATGCTTAGTTCTTTTATGTACATATCGCTTTGTACTATTTTTTGTGTAGTCCCCTATATTTTTTATAAGTGAGTTTTTATACTTAATAAAAAATTGTTTACATATTTTCTCAATGAACACTTTAATATAAGGTATACACAGTTCTTTGTGTAAAATCTCAATTTTTGTGTAGAATGCATAGTTTCCTGTGATTCTAAGGCATTCTTCTTTACTACATGAAGTTGAAAAAACATATATATGTATACATCATTGCCTACCAACCAAAACTTCTATAAACAGTAAAGACGAACAATATATTAAAATGATATCACGCGGATGTTATAAGAAGTTCGAATGTTCCGTTTGATCCAGATTGCCCTGGTTCCCTGTAACAGCAAAAGAATGCGGAAACATGTCCCGGTGTTCTGGTGAATTTGGCTGTTTCATCGTCTCGACATAATTTTTTTTTTTTTTTTTTTTTTACAAAATCAGCTGTTAATGAATCGGTATGTGTGTCAGAATTGTCAAGGTCTTACATCAATATGAAATAAAAAAATCGAAGTTTAAATATAAGTGATCGCGTTTTAAATTCTTTATAGCTCTAATAAACTATCATATTGGAGATCCTGGAATGCGTACGAGTATAAATTTGAGCTCAATAAGATACGATGAATATGATGAAGCTATTTAAACTTATCTTATATACTTTTCTAATTACTATGGTTGAAACATTAGAAATATATAGTCAATTTCTTTTTAAAATATAATGTATCTAACACTGATTTTTAATACATTTAAAAAAAATTGACTTCAGGAGAAAATGCCCCATTTCAAGAGTGTATGTTTCCAGCGCTAATATTTGTCCGTCTGCGTAACAGGAAAATAAATTACACTATAGACGTCAAGGGGCTTGATAGGTATGGCCATCTGAAGAAATTGCCGAAAGAATAATGGCCAAACATACTTCTTATCATTGCTCTGCAAAAGAACGTCTTTCAGAGAACTCTTAGTGGAAAATACCGAAAGAAGTGGCCAAAGATCCTATTTGGCTACAAATAAAACTAAAATTAATAAACAAATATTTTTTCTAACCTTTGTATTAAACAAAGTTTCTTCTTATAAGTTTTACATTTATTAATAATATTATTCAATGCTACCTCCATGATAAAAAATGACACAGAATTTCCTTGATATCAGACAGACGGTATAAAAAATGCAGCGTGTTCTCCGGCTGATTGAGAATTATATAATAATGATACTTTTATTTATTCATCTAAAATTGGTTATTTAAACTAAATAATTCTAATTTAAAAACTAATGTTGAATAGATAGCATAACCTAAGTGGGTTTCACCATTTATGCAAATTTCTCATTGAAAATACTGCTACTTACATCACTATCAAGCAAAGCAAGTAAATGGTAACAGTTGTAGTCGTTTGACTTATGACTAGTTACATCTTACAAAATAAAAGTTTTTAAAGAAATTTTCAGGACGTTAATGTCACAAAACCATAACACATAACAATTTTAACTTCCAATGAAGCATCAAAATCTCCGCATAGCGCTTTGCCCAGGAACTCAAGGAGGAAAGTTAGTGTAGTATTATAAATTAATTCACAACAGTTATAATGGCCTATATAATTGAGTTACGAGAAAGTCCAAATGCACGAAACAAAAGTTTGACGGTGGAATTGAGTTGTGTGAAAAGAATCCATTCATAAAATAATCTCTATATTAATATCTTATTTACAATCAATCTCAGAAGAGATCATCTCTTATCAATTTCAATGTGGATCAGAATAACTCATTCATTACAAAGGACTGGATGCTCCTTTTTGGCTACAACTAAGGTATAATAATATTGATAAAAATATTCTTTGTTTATTCAATTTATTAAACAAATTAATTTAAGGTGGCTTTCTGAATCTTAAAGTAAAGAAACAGTGAGATCTGATTTAAACAAAAAATAATTGAAATAGTATGAATAAACATTATTGAACGAGTAAAATTATCTAATGAACCTACTTTGAAAATCTAGATTGAGGGTACTTAGATTAATTATGAAACTGGATAGTAGGTAGTTGAAGAATTGGAATTTGAAAGAAGGATGAATAATTGAAGAAATGACGGAGAAATGAGAGTCCATGAGGACAAGTAAGGAATTATCTGCCGAAATCAGCGGGCTCCTGAGCGGTAGTAAACAATTCTGAAGGCTGGTAGCGGATGAATGAAAAAAACAGAACTGATTTGAACTGATGATATTCGAAAATACATTATTAATGTCGGGAATGAATGTATTGGGTAGAGAGGGAGAGAGAGTACCAGAAAATTCTCTTATACCGGAAGTACACACTCGCCGAGTCGCTCGTAGACGAGGGAAGGTGAGCTTTGTAAAACTTGAGTTGTTCAGTTTTATAAGCTAAAGCTAGTGTTTTATTGGAAGCTTATGAAGATGGATCTGAGGGTTCTGGTTACAGCAGTTGCATCTATTGCAGTCTATGCATGTTATAAGTATGTGTACATTGTAACTACGAAACAAAAAAAAAAAAAAAAAAAAAAAAAAACGGAGATGGATAACAACATTCATCGGAACAGGACTGAATAAGTCCAAATTTATTTGATATTTTCTGTTTGTTTTTTTATTTTAAGCGGATTTTCGAAGAAAATTTAGCTACTTTAATTAACTACTTAGAATTTCTCTAATTAGAAGATGTAAAAACCCACTTAAATAACTTTTTTAAGATTTCATGATTTTATTCATTGCTTTTATATATATATATATGTATATATATATATATATATATATATATATATATATATATATATATATATATATATATATATTTTTTTTTTTTTTTTTTTTAATATGAAAAATATATTGGCTAAATGAATAAAATAAATTGTCTAAATGGAATCTAGTAAATAAATAGCCATTAAGGAATCTTTTTTTATCTCTAGTTCTTAGTTAATCTTTTTTTTTTATTTAGTTCCTTAAATAGTAAGAAACTGCATATTGTATGAGAGAAGCGTTGAAATGTGATTAAAAGAAACTTACAATTAGATGTGAATAACAGAAGTGCCTTGCCATTCGCAGAAATCTGAATCCCGAGCTTAGGCGAGTGTGTACTGGGTCGGTTCGCCTCGCCACTCGTTTCCTCTCGGTACTTTGACTCGTGCCTAGAGACCGACTTTTTTCGGAGCGCTGCCGAGCCGAGCAGAGCTAGGCGAACTAACACGAGGTGACTCAGTACGCACTCGTGTTGGCCTGCATTCGTCTTGCCTCGGCGAGTGTGTACTGCCGGCATTAAGTGTAGGATACCAAGCTCTCCTCAGCATATAGACATTCAATTAATTCATTTAGATTCATTTTTCCATTTTTTTTCTTTATCTTCCTTCTTGTGTCATGACTGGCGTGGAACAGCCTCATTTTTATTATTACGAAGCTAAATATGGTTATTTGATTCTATTTTACTACTTAACGGATTAGCCCTGCAAAAGAGACGCCCCGTTACCTCCCGAGGTAACTGGTCCCGACAACTGGTGGTCAGGTTATATCCAGCTCACACTCAATGTAGGTGATATTGAGGTATATACAGTATGTGATATTAGCGTCAGTGTATGTGTGTAGTGAATGTTCGGTTGTGTACGCGCCCTGTACTCAATTCCTTCTAGCTGAGCACTTTAGCTTGGCCCATGTGAGCGCTTATACTTAACTTAAATGCTCTTACCCAACTATAAACCTTTGAGAAAAGAATCTTTTTTTAAGAATTTCAATACAATGGAAATTGAGAATCAGGGCTCACTACTGATCTCACTACATATCCTGGCTGATATCCCTTTTGAGATTATAGGTAATGCGACGAAGAGCGGTTCTTGCTCATAGATTGAGCAGGCTTCGACGAAGCGAAGTATAGAAAGCTCAAAACTTTATTTAAAATCGTGTTGAACATTGGGGAAAGATAAAGGGGGATTTTTTTTTCCAAAGCCACAGGATAAGTAAATGTTCATCTTGGTTTTTAAGTTTCGAGGAGGTAGCTTAGAATAATAGACATAAATTATCTCAGAACAGAGAAATAGAAGGAAAGATCCTGTTTAAACTATAGATGAGGACTATAGAACGCCTACATAGCAATAAAACAGTATATATAAGTATAAAAGCCATTGTCTCAGACTGACTCAGAATGAGTACAATATCAATTGAAACTCTTATTTTCATTTTAATGGTTTCTCGAATTATTTGTAATTTTAATTAGTCTGTTTTTCGTTAAGTCTTATCTTCTTTATGCTACAAATCCTCGATAACTATCGAGCAGTCAGATTTTTACGACTCCTTGCTGGCCGAGATAAATAATCCCCAAGAGCCAACAATAGAGTACCGAGAAGAGAGACTATCACAACTATGAGAAGGAGATGCCAGCCTGAAATTATTCAACGACGCTAATTCCGACAACAAAGTGACTGACCTTAGATAGGCCGCCAGTGTAGCCTCTTTCAGCAATAATCATTTCTTTTTTTTATTGGTCGCTATCTTCAACCTATGAACTGGTGACTGGCAACTCTGTTTATATTTAGAACACAGCTGTCCGCTATCAGCCTGATCATATCTTCACGATGCACTTGCTAATTTGCAACAACAATGTAAGCGAACTCAGTTTGGTGCATCAAAGCATAGTAAAGTTTCTATTACTGTGGAGTTTTTTTTTTTAATTTTCATCATAACTCCTGTGAATCTATGAAGAAAAGGAACAAGGTATAATAAACCCTTTATATAATATTTAAATAAATAGTTGCCTTCTTCTGTAAATGGACACACACTTTCGGTTATCAGCGGACAGGAGGGAATACACTCACAGTGGAGTTGGTTGAACACGATTAGAAATATTAATAGCAGTCATTAGTTACTGTTTGGTACTATATTTGAAGTTAATATTGAACAATTGTTAATTTATAAAAAAAAAAAATGAAAATAAACAAATTTATTTAGGTAATAAACAAACGGTAATAGGTGATTGATATATTGATATTTAAATGGATTTAATAAGAATAGACACTGATCTCCCTATCCCATGGCTGCCTTCAAAGACATAAAAAAAAAAGTTTTGTTCTTAAAATATACTGTCCAAGTCCATTGGATTTTCTAATTCTTATAAGTTAAAGTTTTCTTAACAAGCCTGTTTTAATCAACATTCCTTCTTTTTTTCTTGATTCTAATAGAGGCATAATGCCGCTCTACTAACCATGTTCAAGTTATACTGGACAAGCTAGACTGGATAGAGAAGGAAATTTTAGAAATTTTATACATCATTTTTCGGCTCTACAGAATTTCAACGAAGTTTTTTATAAATGGTTTTCAGAAATAAGTAGCATTGAAGTCTGGATTTATTCTTCTCGTAATGAAACATTGGTTTCGGTGATGCAGCAACATAATGCCAGTGCACTTGTGTGGACTCATACAACATACTACAGAGAAGTATGTGCAAAAACTCGAGTTAAAGGACAACTAAAAATCGGTATAGATTCATGACTTATGGTTATTCAGGATCAGGAGGCAGAATTGGACTTGTAAATCTTTCTCCAAAAGAGACCGTCCATGGATCTAATTTCCAGAAGACTACTTTACAACCTGGAAAATATCATGATAACAGATTAAGATAAACAACATATTGTCATTACTCCCAATCGGTGTGAGTTGTCTCCAGTAGTTTGACGGTTTTCACTAACACTTGACAAATGAGTTCATGTAATCAGTTCCCAACGCTGCTGCTCTCTTCCAAGAAGTTGTTAACACGTGGTTCTAATTCATGCTACATCAGTCATATTCAAATCAATAAAATTTGTTTATAAGTGCCAAATTTACATAAACAACTCAAAATCATAAAAGGTTTTGACATGAAAAGTATGGTTATATGCATAACGACTTAGATGTAAAAATGTCTGAAATTGTATTCTGCCCAAGACCATTAAAATTCACGGTTTAAGTTTAAAAGCAATAACTGATATCTTTTAATTAACAATTAACCACTGATGATATTGTCAACTATGGCAGCCTTCCCACTTAGATTCAGAAGGCTCAAGTTAAAACAAAAAAAGAGTTTTTTTATTGACCTATTTTATGAAACCTTTGTTCCGCATTATTGACGTTATCATTTTTAAATCACAAAAACTGACATAAAAAAACTTGCCAAAAAAACATAGTGTTGCCACCCAATGTTATCTTGTTTAAGGAAACATTTAACTGTTCAAAGAATCTATCTGAAACAAATATTGCCGTGATAAAAAAATAATTAAAGATAAGAACACTGTTAGCGGTGTTTTAATTGAATTGGAATGGAGTTATGAAAAAATAAACATATGAATTTTTTTTTTCTTATTATATGGTTTTTAACTAATGAAATGCTAAAATATTAAATACAAATTACATCTTCAAACAAGAATAAGAGGTTAAATTAGAGAGAGGTAGAGGTAAGAACTTTTATTTCATTGTTTACTTCTAACTTTGTTTCGTAATTATCATGATTTTTTTTTATTGTTTTTTTTATTTTAGATCCATTTTTTACATTACTACACTATTCCCTATATAGAGCTACGATTATTTTCCAACTGATGTACGTTTAGTTCCTCATATCCTAAAACATTCCTCTGATTTCTATCGAAACAACACATTTTTCGAAATATTTATAATATACCATATCATGTCACTCTCAAGGGCAATAATTTACGATAAAAAAGGACTGAGTTCTTTGTTTTTCCTCGAGGTTCATTTCTACTAATTTCGAAACTAGAACTCCCTTACGAATAGGAATAGCAGAAAATGAGTAAAAGGAAGCCTAGGAACTTTTAGAAAGTTGTTAAGTCTTGATTGGCATCAAAGCAGAAGCATAGATATGGTCTTGAAAAATCTCAAAAATGGATACATGACATCTCCCAAAGATACCTTTAGTGTGACAATAACTTAAGAAATAGCCTCACCTAAAATTAAAATAAAATATGGATAAAGAGAAATGAAGAACACCATTTAATATGTAATCTAATAACATGTAGGAACACAATAGAGAAAATAATTAGAAAGAAAACTATTAGAAAAAAAAATAAAGGGAAGTAAAGAACAAAGATGGATTTCTGGAAAACTTTGCTGCTCTCAGTGCGTTATTGGTTTCAGACATGAGGTGAAAAATATTAGTGAATCATTTTGTAAAGTTGATTATTTGTTTATTTATTTTTTTTTTATAGTTTAGGATTAATTCTTATTCTTTTATCAGAATTTATTTTTACCTTATTTATAATATTCAATTAGTATTCTATTGTAAATAAGGTGTATTGTACCGTCCTGAGCCTAAGTGTTCAAATATAAGAAAAACAAAATAAAAAATAAAGTTAGTTCATAGCACCCAATCACAACAATGTATTGCTGTATTATTTAGTTAACAATACTTAAGTGATGTATTGGAGCTGGGTAGCTTGGATAAGGTGCTGAACTCCCAGTTCTCTAGACTGAGTTCGAATCTGGCTGTGGGCAGAAAATTTGACTTACTAGCTGTTAATCCGAGGATGACAAAAACATCACCTCCTTGTATTACTGTTGGTTTTGAAATATTAACGATTTTCATTTTTTGAATTAAATTTTTCGTATACATATTGTTATACATCATATGAAATAAAAGAAGAAGAAGACACAAGGATGTTTCTAATCTATTTTGTTTTTAAGAAGTAGATAGCTTTTTTTCTAGGATGAAGTGATAATAAAAAATAAATAAATATATTCTTTAATAAGACCACCTTTTTTTTCATTAGAAATAAAACCACAGATTTAAGATAGATTTAATTATTTAAATACATTTATTTCTCACAAAAGTATTAAACTTTTATCTTTAAGCATTTTCGCTCAGAGCAAGCAAATTCACAGTGTGTGTATTTTAGCTTCTACCGATACTTTTCATATTTCTTAAATATAAATTATAAGTGTTAATGTGGGATTGCACTGTTATTAGCCCTCACAAGCAGCTTACACATATAACATTCAGGATAGTATATACTATATATACTTTTTTTTTAAAATAACATAATCTTTATTTTTAGTACATGGATATAAATAAATATTTTTAATATTTAGATAAAGCAATATTAGCCATAATAGTGTAATTATTACTATTATTGAAGATTTCGCTTCCTAAAATACATTACAGCAATCATTACCCTCTGTTATTGCTATCAGTTTCTTTATTATCAACGACAAAATAATTTCGTTCCTATCAGTGACCAGCTGGTTCTAACAGGACGGCTAAAGATAAGGCTGAATGACGTGTTATCAGGAATGATAAGGATATTGCGAAAGAAGTGGATAGCTATACCATTCAGATTTTGGCGGAGCTAGAAGTCTTAATGAATTGTCTTATATCGTAAAGGAGATAGAAATATGAATGGGCTAAACGGACATAGAATACGTTTTAAATCCTGGGTTAATCTCAAAAAGTTAAAAAAATCACAATTATAATTTCTATTTTTATTTTTTAGTAATATAATAATATTTGAGAGTGGGAAGGTGAGGATAATATATTGAAAATTAGCTGTGAAAATACAACTAGTATATATCGTAGCAGCAACGTATTCAATTAAATAAAAGTTTTGTTAGGAACAGTAGGTTTATTATATGTATTATATGCTATCCTTTTTTTCAGATTCGGATCAAATGTGTTTATATATTTATTATTTATTTATATTATTTTCTCCATTCATTCATGAAAAGTTAAGTTAAGAACTTCAGTGATGTACAACTATCCATTCAAGGTCATTTATGCTAACAAACCTGATATACGTTTATGACAGATTATTATGACATTGTTTCAGAAGATATTAAATAAATAGTTAATGATTCAATGTTTATCAAGCCTTACTTTCAAGATAATATCATTATATTTTTTTTTTTATATCCATTTATTGAAATTTACAACTGTACAAAATATATACATCAAGTAAATGTGTTCATATTGATCACGATAGCATGTCAAAACTGGAAAGGGGCTACTCATTAGTAGCACTTCATTAAAAATTATACACTAGAAAGTCTCTAGGCCATCTTCGTTTCAGACGCCTCGGAGGAATATCAGGAATGGAGTAGGAAGCAAGCTGAAAAACTAACGGATTTGAGTGGTTATGGAACTTACTAGGGAAGGATAGGTATCTGCTGTTTTGGGCTAAATCAGCAACATATGGAACATTAAGATCTTTATTGATAGGTTTATTGGTGACAAATTAAGGAGCCTTGAGGAATTTTCGAAGGATTTTGGATTGTAAGGATTGAATTGGATGGTTCAGTGGAGGCCCAAAGTTCAACTCCATACGTCCGAATTGGTCCAACCACAGTCATGTATATGAGTCTTTTGTAATTAATTGGGAGCTTTGAATGTTTGTCTGATAAATGTTGAAGTAGTCTTTAACGATGGGCAGTTACTTGTCGTTTTAGTCTTGTATGTGGATAATATTAAAATTTAATATTATTTTAGAAGTCCTCTTTCACAATTGAACATTTTTTTTTTTCAGATAATGCCTTGCGAGCTGCACACACTGCTATATTTTTTTCTTTTTTTATTATACATCTATCAACGATTTAAAAATTTATAATTCTTTGGATTTAACAGCATACCCCCAGTGTAGTAACAGCATAACCAGTGGGTGGGGGTGTAGGGGAGGGGGGTTGGAGTAGGTTTATTTGCTTTTTTATAAGCATTTTCTGAAGTAGACAAGTTCAGTTTAGAATTTTAAAAAATAATTTTTCATTCATATCGACAACTGTATATCTCAAATATATATGTAAAAAAATGTTTACAATAACATGATTAAAACTTGTAAATCAACTACCCATTGGTAGCATGTTGTAATAAAAGTTGTGTATTACAAGGTCCCAAGACTTGTTTTCAGATTCCTCGGAGGATCATTAGAAATCGAATGGGAAGGAAGTTGGAAGACTAGTCGATGCGAGTGAATATGGAGCTTATCATAGAAAGGTAGATATCAGGTTTGAGTCAATTCCGCAAGATTTGGGACAGATCATCATAATCAGGGATAAATTTATTTGTGACATAAATAGGAGCATTGAGGATTTTGGATTGTAAAGAAAGAATATTAGAAGAATTGGTTGGTTTTATGGAGCTCCAAATATCAATTTAGTATGTCCAAATAGGGCTAATTACTGTCATGTAAATGAGTCTTATGTTATATAAATGTTTTTTGAAATCTTTACTTACATATAAAAAGGTAAGCCATTTTTCATTTGTAATCACTAACCACGAAAACTAGTGAACCAAATTTTAGCACCATCTTTATAGTTCTAGTAAGGTTTAACAATAATAAAATTCACTTATTTTAAATTAAAATATTCTTTAAAAAGGAGAAAATATGTGGATTCCAGGGATGTTTAAAGTTTTACCTGTAGGTGTCGAGCGCCATTCTTCAGAAGAAGAGATAGAAAAAAGTGTTATATAGAGCTTGAAAATGATAGTACAAATTTACATATATTCAGTGAAATTGTCATTTAAAAAAAAACAATAAGTATGTAGTGCGATATATGGATCCAAGTGAAGTTTGAAAATAAATTGAAGGAATCGTATTTATTTATTCACACAACCGTTGGCTGAGAAACAGTACAGCCTACCTAAGTACTGAACCCGAGACCCTTTCATGGGTTGTAAGTGGTACAGGTTTTTTTTTTTACATATAAGAACAGGGGAGCCGCGACGGAGATGCTAGTATTAGAATATAAATATATATTATATTTATTTTTTTATTCAATTCATAGAAGTTAAAGCATAATCTTCGGTTTGGCGACTACCTAGCATACAGCGTTTTGACTTCTATAACTCGAATGGGCTGCATTTGAAGACCTTCATAATTTGAGAATGGCAAGGATAAATTGCCGCTTGACAAATACAAAGCAATCTATCCCCACTACTGGAGGTTCTGCTAAAAGCTGCTCGCAACTCAGTAATCGCCAATTGGCTAATGTCTGAACTTCTTAAGTCAATGAACACCTCGCATTAGAAAGCTCAGAGACTAAGAAAGGTTTCATCTCCGAAGATATTCGCTCGAAATCGTTAGATATACATCGGTCATTAGTTAACTCACCAGTAGGCGTTTTTTTCATCCGGCGTTGTCAAAACTATATCCGCCGAGATCTATAGGCCGACCTCCGGGGAATAATTTTCTTGAATGATGATGTCCCTGATGAATGTCGTGGACCATTAATGTTTGTTTCTGTTTACTTATTTATAGGATGATTGATTGTGGCAATTTATCTGCCGAAGCTTTACAACATTACAGAATGCTAATGTGTTTTTTTTCCCTGTGAATAGCTAGATCAGATCAGTGAAGGTAAGACGCCAAAGCTTCCTAATCTTTAATTATTTATGCTTTATCTTTACGTTCTCCATTACGATTTAACTTATTCATGGGACTCAATGGGATATGGTGCCGCTAAAAGTTATCCTTAATGATACAAACTGACAGATGAATGGTGGAACAATACTATCGAGAATTTAATGTGTTGGTGGTAGCAGCAGCTCGGCAGAAGGCTTACTTGCGAGGCCCCCCCATGAGAATTTAATGTGTTGGTGGTAGAGAATCTTCGGCAGAAGGATTACTTGAGGCCAAAATTTCAAACCTTACGTTTGAAACCTAAGAGTCTGAATTGATTACTGTATCCTCGTTTTATTTCAAGTTTCTTACTTTAAGTTTAACACTTCACAACTAATAATCAGAAACTAAATAATAAGGATTGATCCTTCTATACTGTCATCCGTACCTCAAGGGAAACTAAATACAGTAAAATATCGATAATCCGGTCCTTCCATAGTCCAACACCTTTAGTAATTCGGCAAACCTACGAGAAACTCCTCGACCCTGCCGACGAGTGCTTGTTTGAATGGTTCATTTTAGAACGGCTGTGGTGAACACGATTGTCCGGAGAAAAAGCTAAAGTGTTCTACATTAAATTCACTGGAAAGACTATTTTAAGGCTGGTGATGGCTAGACAAATTTAAAAGTCTTAACGGGATTAGGTCTCTGGCGATTACAGGAAAAAAATAGCTGTTTCCGATCATTCATCTGTTTAACTTTTCCAAGATAAATTTGCTTCAAAAATTTAAAAGTTGAGATCAAAACAAGTCTACAACGCTGACGAGAAAATCTACTACCTCCGGACAACTAGTGACAGAATACTTTAAATATTTTTTTAAAAATGCAATGATTTGTAATTTTTTTTCTTTACATCCACTACACCGCGTTTGATCTAATATGCGTCGAATTATTGAGATGTAGTGTACTCAGATAATCTGGTATTTACTGATGTCCATACACTGCAGGCCAAAATTCGGGTACACTTGCTCACAATTAATTCACTTATATTCAGCTAGATACTGATTTCTTTAGAATAAGGTTTTTTTCATTATTTTAGTAGCTAATATTGATGGAAGAGTTTATATAAAAGAAAAATAACATAATTCCATGTTATTTATAAAATAATGTATATTATTGATAAAATAACAAATGCATTTTGCATCCTGGTATAACAGGTTAATAGTTCTAAAGTATAATAAAATAAAATAAAAGTGGATAAAGTATGATCCTGTATAACAGGAAGCCTAGTCTTGAATAATGGTATTGAAAATGAATTTTCGAAATTGTTAATAATATGTCGTTTGGAACTGCATAGAAACCTTGAAGTAACTTTTCAGAAATTTATAAACTCGGAGTGAAAATAACAAAGCCCCTATTAATAAACAAACTAGTGACTTGACATTCCCACAAACAGCGGCTATTTTTCATTACTTGTCACCCTTACAAACGTTTACTTCGTTTTTAATAACGTCATGTTGTGTTTTCGCTCTGCCCAAACGGCCTACCTGTAATAAGATCTATTAGGGAAAAGCGGATTTTTAAGTTTTTATTTTTTGATAATTGTCAATTACCTGATGCAAAGCGAAACCATTAATTAATTTGTTTTATTTTCTAGATCGATATATCTTCTATCGAATGAAATTAAATATGTTATAATGCTGAATTAAAAAAAAAAAAAAAAAAAAAAAAGAGAACGTGATGAAACGTTAATTTACTAACTATATACCACCTCTCCATATATCCCATTAACCCTTATTTTTGGGATAGGAGTAAATGAATAGCCAAGAAAAAAAAAACTGCTGATTAACTGTTGGAGCTGTCCCTATAAAAACTAAGGAATTTATGAATTTATAAAATTATATTATATTTTGAAACATATAACATCGTAAGACAAAAATGAAAGCGTCTCTACATTTGGTATGTATTTATATTAGAAAAAAGGGTTAATATTATTGAGTAAAATATTGCATATAAGTTAACAAACGCAACAAGAACCACAATATTTACAATGAAAATATTTCACCAAAGCTGTACCACTCAAAGATTCACCCCCACCACCGACGGGAGGAACACTGCAGTAGAGTGCAAAAACACTGGAGATATTTCCACCACTTGCCTAGGTCCGAACAGCAAAGGATTTTCCCACAATGAAAAAACTGGAATTCCAGGATCAAGCCTAAGCGATCCTGTCCACAGCTGAAGAATGTCCTCCACCTGGGGCTGACCATGGCCGGAAGCCGCTCTGACACGTGGGCCAATGTGGCGCCGACCAATTAGATCTTGTTTCAGCCTCTTCTCTAGCTCTTCGTCATAGAGATGTTCTGAGATATGAAGAAAAGATGTTGGAGATAAGTATGTTGGATATCTAGCTGATCAAATAATAATTGGCATTGTTTTTCTAGAAAATGTTCACTCAAAATCTCCGATTTAAACGAAAACAAATATTAAATGGCGGATAATAAAATAAAAATAAATAAAATAATAGAGTTACTGAGATGTGATGGAGAATATGGATACCGTAGTTTTGCAAATACAGCGATTCGTAGCAGGTATACTTAAAAGTGTCAAAGTTTAAATCAGTCATTAATCATAATTAAGAACTCCCTATTAGCTGTTCCCTGTTATTGAGACATTTTTACAAATCACAGTAATTTTATTAAATTATATTTAATTCAAAATTCTGAAAAGGATAGAATTAAAAAAAAAACTATTATCGGAGACAATATCCTTAAAAATAATATTAGAACCGAATGTAAATTCACATCTAGCCTAATGATTTTTAAATAAAAGTGAAGGCAGATTTACATTATAAGCATTATAAAACTGTAGAGAGAGAACAGAAAAAATGATAATGAAAAAGAAAACAAAAGATTATTTCAAATAAAAACATTATCATAAGAACACTATAAATATAGAAGAAGTGTTTTTAATGTTTCGAAGTAAGAACATCACGAATACAAGGAGGGAGAGAATTCCAGATATAGAGGATCGGGCAAAGAAGGAATGTTGGAATACAGTAGTTCTGTAATTTAAATGAAAGTTGATGCATAATTATGCATATTGTTTTTCTATTTTATCATATTGGATTTTTTTTTTAACTGTTTTTAAGAATATACATTACAATAATAAAGTCTGTCACACTAAATGGAAATGAGTTATATGAATGTTAATGAATCCATTTATACAATTTGTGCAATAAAAATAAACTCTAAATATTTAATATGTAAAATAAAACAAAAAATATTATTTAAAAATAATAAAAGAATGTTAACATAAAATGTCACTGAATAAACAATAGATTCCAACACTCAACCTGGGAAACTCCGAACCACACTTGTGAGGGAGGGACAAACTAGATCCAAAGATATCTCAGCATTGTTCACTCAGCTGCCTCACATACCCAGTGAATTTGATATCCAGTGGAGGCTGAGAGAGAGCGCTAAATATAGCCGCACACACTCAGGACTGAGTGTGTAATCCTGATTAGAGAATCTTGTCATCACATGAGCTCTGGCATGAATACATATTTATAAAAGGTATGGGAATCACAACATTAATTTTAATAACCTATCCTTTTATTTTTGTTAACTTGATAGTTTTATTATTTCTTAACAAATGTTCGCAGAAAAGAGATTTATTCCTTTGTTATATAATTTATTGTATACATTTTTAATCAATTCGTTTTAGGTAATTTGTTGTTGAATAAAATTCTTTTAGCTTCTGCAGGCGCGTCAAGTATACTATACTGCATAACAAAGTATCCCATGTTGTACCGAAAAGACTATAGAGGCTAAATATAACCTGCAGTTAAACGAATTCAGTGTTGATTCAACAATAAACGTTAATTAGGTTTATATTATTATTGTTATCATTTTGACCTCTGAGATATCTAGAATCGACTATGAAAGGGATTAGAAAGAAGGGAAAATTCTAGCGACTATGCCTAATTATGATCTTCATATTAACGACTAACCCATCAACATCTGAGCTAAAATGAAATTAAGGATGTATCGATTCTTGAGTACTGATATCGAGAACTGATGATCACAAGTCAATACGGATTATCACTGTTTCGTTCAGGGTATAAAGATAATTACCCAATACGAACTATTAAATTGCCTATACGATGAACGATATTTTGGTGACATCTAACCATCTAATCCTAATGTACTCGTACATTTCCTTAATACGTATTTTTTATTTATCAATTAAAATTTACAAATAAGTAAAAAAAAGAAAAAAAAAATCTTGAAGATGTGAAGATAAACATTATGAAGATAACTAGTCGATTGCTTATGAAATAACTAACCACTGGCAGCACTTCAATAAAATTTCTATCTCGAGGCCTTCATAAATGGAATAAAAATAAATTTTCATTCTAGGGCCAATGCCCCTTAAGATTAATTATAATGAACAATATAATAGCGATCCAGCTGCCGTATATAAAATTAAGGACATAATACAAGCAAGAAAAATATATTAGAATAGTAAAATCAGATTATGGAAAAAAGTAATATTTATCTATGTGTTATAAGTATTGCCCGAAAAACAAAATTAATCTTAGAGAAAAAAAATTCAAAATAAAGTAGGAAAAAAAAAATCAATGAAAAATACAGTAAACAAAGTAAAAAATACATTTTATCTGGAAGAAATAAATGTATGTTATCTCGTGAATGATATAATTTATGACAAAACATTAATACAAAACAAAATCAAAATTATATTGAGAATATTCATATTTCATTGTAATAAATATTTTCTTCTTCAATATCACTGTTGGATTAATTACCTAATATTTAAAGGAAGAGTCAGGATTTAAAGGTATTGAGAGGTAGGAGGTATGGCGAGGAATGGCAAATGTTAGAATGGAGGGTGTGAAAGAAATTAGATGCTCTGGAAATAAAGAAGCGTTTGAAGTATGCTGTGTTGAAGGGAGTTGGGTAAAAATCCGAGGGACGGGATCATAGTTTTGCGGGGACTCACTGCTGACTTAATATTAATGGTTTGAAAATGTAGGAAGGTGACAGTGGAAAGTGATTTGCAATGGAACGAACCAAGAAAGTATAATTTGGTAAGTATTGCGGTAAATGAACTGAGAGACCAGAGGATTGAATGGTTATGGAGCTTACAATGAAAAGATAGGTATCTGGTTTGGGCTAAATCATTAGCACAAGGAACATAAAGGTCTTTATGTATAATTTTTTTTTGACAAATTAAAAAGCATTGAAGATTTTTTGAAGGATTTTGGATCGCAAGGATTGGTAACAAGACGAATTGAATCGGGAGACCCTCCTGGGGCATACCCAGCCTCCTAAAAAAGTTTGAATGAAATTTTTCACAACCGTAGAGCCCAAGATCTTTTTTTTTTTTTTTTTTTTTTTTTGAATGAAATTTTAGTAGAAATTTTTTTTTTTTTAATGACAACCTAAACGTCATTTTTTTTAACGTAGTATCATTATTGGTAGCGATAGTAAAAGAAATTAGCCATCGGAACATAAAAATAATATTAGATTATTTAAAATATACAAAAATCAAAATAAAATATAGAACAAATGAAAAGTGGGTAAAATGCTAGAAACTTAACAGCAATTTTAAATTAATGAAACATTACCCTATTCCGAAAATTCGTATTTAATTTTTCTATATATGAATACTACAACTCGTTTTTAATAGATAAATCTGGACATTAAGCGATAGAAAAAAACCGTCATTGTTAGCTATATTATATATATTAAAAAAATAATTGAACCGAAAGATATAAGATATGCTCAAAAGCATTAAGAAACGTGACAAGGCATTTATACACGCCCTCACTAAATCAAAGGGCAGGGCTTGGTTCTAATTAGAGTTTCTAGTTTTTAGCTGACCTCAGATGAAATATCTACTGCGCAGGCTCTCATAAATTACACAAATACGTTTGCCTTCTTTCGTAAAAAGAGGATTAAGAGAGTATTTCGGTCCATTTACCACGTTATAAATAAATAACAATGAAGTATGTATGAGGTATGGTGATGTGGCTATATAAAGAGTATATAATAATAGTTAATTAAGCTAATTATTTAAATACTGGTGTAACTTTCAATGGAAAAACCATATAAATGGATAATGTAAATACATCTATTTTATTGGAATTCTAACTTTGTTCATAGGAATTGTCTAGAAAATATAAACTGAAATTACAAATTAATAAGTCTTTGTGTGGAGGTATAAAGCGTAATGTATAAATATTTAAAAAGTATACAAACAAACACCCTGTGCGCTAGAGTCCTTCGTTTGTCCTGGTCTCTCATCAAAAATCGCCTCCCCCTTAGATCTCTGCAGCCATTGCCACATCTATGTCCCAAAGCCATCTTCTTTTGAGACGCCTCGGAGGATTGCCAGGAATGAAATGGGAAGCAAATTGTGCAACAAGTGGATTTAGATGAGGAGTAAGTTTATTATGAAAGGAAGGGTATCTGGTTCGTGCCAAATCAGCAACACATGAGATACTAAGGTCATTGTGGATCAGTTTATTTGTGACAAAGTAAGGAGTATCGAGGATTTTTGATTGAAGTGATTGGATTCAGGAAGAATTCAATGGTTTGGTGGATCCCCATAACTCTATACTGTAAGTCCAAATAGGTCTGATAATCGTCATATAGATGAGTTTTTTGTCGTGAATGATGTTTGTCAAGTAAGTGTTGTAGCAGTCGAAATCGACGTGCAGCTTCTTGTCTTTTCAATCTTGTATGAGGGTTCCAGGTAAGTCTCTTGTCCAGATAAAATCCAAGGTATCGTATTTGTTCCACATTATTAAAGGATTCAGGAGGACAGGATGGGGTAGGTTTTCGACGCACAGTGAAGGTTATTTGCAGATATTCCAGAATTTTTAAAACTATTTATTGATATTTACATCTGTATACATTATATGCGACAGGTTAATCCATGGAGGAAAATTATTATAATGGAATGTCAATAACATGTAAATAACTACTCACTATTAATAAAAATATTGACTTCAATAAGAAATCTAAGAAACCTTAGAAACCTTCTAACGAGCTCAAAGCCGTATATCCAAATTGGTCTAATTACTGTCATGTAAATAGGTCTTTGGTAATTTATTAGGAACTGTATTAGGACGCTAGTCTAGTAAATATTAGAGTAGTCAGAAACGGCATGCAGTTTTTTATTTTTTAGATCTGGTGTTTCTCCAGAAATTTGAAAATTAGATTAGACCATTATTCTCACAATTTGTGAATGTGTAACGTGGCCGCCGAAGTTAATGGAAGAACGGCGCATTAAAATTTTTGATACCAAAGAATATTTGCTACAAAAAATAATTAACATTTGGGAGGATTTAGAGAGCTCCAGAATGCGGAATTACATAAATGAGAGCTAAAAGATTTTGAATTTGAAAAATTACTAATTCTACCATTTACATAAAGGTTTGAAGTAACTAGCGCATAGATACTGGTAGCTTTCTCGCTTACTCTAACCTAACAAAAAAAAATGCAAAATTTTTGGACTTGACATCAAAAATTACATCATTAAAACAAGGGATCCCAATTGCCTGTTTTAAGATGAGGTTTTCACACAGTGAAGCTTTTTTTTGGAAAACTCATTAGTAATCAGGAATTATTTGTATTATGGTATGCAAAGTATTTCTTAACAATTGAAAGTATCATAGATATGATGTTTTTTGTACCTCTTGAAAATATTTACGATTTGCGTTTATACTAGTTTGAAAGTCAACACCTTATTTGTAAGATTCTTAGAGGTATCTAAATATTATAATAATGATCTAAATGGTATATGAGCACTTATTTGTTTTCTGGATTCCCGAGTATATTCATGAAGAAGTCTAAAGTACTAGGTTTCTACTGTAACTACAAATAGAGATGTGGGAATCTATAAGCTGTCTACTTAACGATAACTTTGGCCAATTACCCAGTTTAATTATCTCAGCTGGTCTAAGCTCCACTTGCCGGGCAGAAAGGCAGCCCTGTTTTTCTCAAGGAAACTGTCAAATTAGAGACTGTTTGGCTTTTGTTTTTCACAGGCTAAACGGTCCGGGACCTGGTGTTTTTTGTCCGGAACGATGGCCAGGTCAGGCCGGACACTTGTTTTGTCCTTCCCCTACAATTATACAGTTAATATTCCTTCGCGGGGTGTTAATTGTAGTAAATCAGTCAAATTAGAGCCTTGTCAATGTCTCATTAAAAATTTTAACGATTCTCAACAGTCTCCTAACTGTTTATTTGCAGTTTTATAAATAATATCGTACTTTCTCATAGGTTTTCTTTGAAACAGATTTTTTTGAACAAAAAATTGTTGTTAAGGATTAAAATTCATCCCAAATAAACAAAAAAAAAAAATCACAGTATAATAATATTTTTTTGTTTGATTTGCCTCTACCCATAAGGGTCATTGGCAGCTTGTCTTAAAATTGTGTTCCTATATTCGTCCATAAAACATTCCCATAAGATTTACCGTCCTGTAGAACTTCATTCAGTGTTTTGGAATTTTTGTAAATAAAGTTATTCTTAATTCTCTTTAAATAATTATTGCTGATAAATTAACAAATATGGTATTTATTAAAAGTTGTAATACATACCATATTTGTTAATTTATTTGATTTAATTTAAAACTGTCAGAAAAAATTATCAACAGCAAATAATATTATCGTAGCTGTCGAATAAGTTTTAAATATTCGATTTATTTTTATTAATAAAATTTTTATTATATGAAAAGTATATAATTTTGTTTGTTTTTTTGTTTATGTATATTCAATTTTTCTCCTTAGCTCTTAGTATATTTCTATGTAAGGTAGAAATTATTATTTATCACCTTTGCACCGTACAGGGATTCCTTTGTATAAGTACCCCGACTAACTACTATTGTAGTAATCTTTACAATTAATTATAATACAGGTGTATACACAACAAGTATACAAGGAGTGGAACATGATATATTTTAATGGTGGTAAGATAAGTATTATATTCCAAGTTACAAGAGTACAGCGAGCCCTCGGAAGGTATGGTTGGTGCCTGCCATGTAAATGAAGAATCGTACCCGCATTCCGTCACGACCCGGGCACAACCAGCCCACAGACCCAGTTCGGGGGACCTCCTTTCATCTGGAAGAAGAACTACGAAGCCAGAGGGTGCTAACTTCCAGTAAACAGTCGTGTGAAGGTCGTTCGTAAGCATCCATCATCGCGCAAAATACAGGTTTCGGCAAGTCGTGATCTGTTATCGAGTGGCTGGGTGGGCAGGCCGAGAGCTGTGGGAAAACTAGTTTAAATTCAAGTATGAACCTATTAACAATTCAATGAGACAATTTAATTTGTAAATTTATTCTTCGGTTTACTCTTAAATTATTAGATACGAATCTTATTGATAATGTTCATCCAATATTAAATACTAGCTGAAAGTACTCTGCTCCGCTACGGTTTAATATCATTAGGATTAAGGACAACTTAAATTAGTAAAAGTTAAGCTTAACGTTGATAATTATTATTACTTAAATAAACCCAAAGAATTCCATTCTTAGAATAATTTCAATAAGTAAATTTGACAATTTGCAAAAGTTAATTTTATATTATTTTGATAGTTCTCCAGTGAAGTTTCAAGGCTGCACTACCATCTTATTACCCAGCTTTTCTTATGGCATACTTTAAGTGAATATAGTCTCAACTTTTTTGATTTTTTCGAATAAAGTTTAGTCTTTCTGTTTCTATTTTTGCGCACATATCGAGCATAAATTGGTTGAGGTGATTACGAAATTAAAGTAAATAAGGTTCTTTATCTCCTCGCTCCATCAACATTTAGGCGTAAAAATCAGCTGCAGACACAGTTTTCTTAAGTGGAGTATTGGTATTAGGGTTACGCTGAGAGATTCTACTCCTTGGTAGAACATGAGACGACACTGAAGAGAATCATACACTTGATAGAACTCGCCGATTCTCCCAGATCTTTGGGAACAGACTCAACAGCAGCTCTGAAGTCCTTGATATACTCGTTATGTTCATGAAGAATTTTCTGGAGTTGGCCTACGAATGCAGGCTTGACATTTTGAAAGTGACCACAGCGAATGCCTCTTTCATGGTTGTCATCACCAACAAAATTTAACTGAATAAAAGATGGTTGCTGTTTTGTTCCAGGCATCAAACTCCCTATTCTGTGATATATAACTGTCTTCGCACCTTAAATGTTGGCATTATATCTCCCTCTTTTATCTCTTTTGCTCCAAATGACGTGATTTGGAAATAACCGTTCTTTTTCCAAATATTATTTAGAAAATGCTCAGCCTCAGGATGTTCGTAAGTAAGGAGGCTGTGCAAGTGTTCAGGATATTCTTTAACGGGAGGAAGTTAGACTTTCCTGTTAATGCAGCACATGGCAGGGCTCTTCCTTCCACTTTCCATCATAACACCAATTTCAAGTAGACCGTGATCTAATATCGACGGTTTTGTCTTTTACATATTCAGTTTTTGGGTCATACTGGCTGTAACCTTTTCATTGAACATCTTTCTTCGTGTTTTGTTACAGCTACACGTTTAACATGAGGATTATTTTCTGATGATTTTTTTTTAAGACTTTCTATGGATTTCAGGATGGGTTTTCTTATACTTCTGTACAGTCCCTCTAAGTATATTTGGGTGATTCTCAGAATATGTGTATACAGCATATCCTTTAACTTTGGGTTGGCTTTCTTTATGTTTGTTAACCACATTTCTGCTAATTTCAGGATGATTTGCCATGTATTTTTTAACAGCTTTCCTGTTGACCTCTACATGTGCTAGAATATATTTTGCAGCCGAGTTCCTTAGTTGTTTGCTTCGAACTGAATCTGTGAATCATTTCCTACGTTATTTACTTTTAGATTGATGGGTTTACTTCAATGTTGCAATCGACTCATCTGAACTAAGATAAATGTATATTCTAGGTTCAAGGAATGAAATTCAGAAATGCTAGGTACAACTTGGGCCTGGTTAAGAAAAGCCGATTATCTTGTCACCGGAAAACTAAAGGAAGAGTAGTTGGGGACGAAGCTACTGGTGAAGCAATGTTGGTTGGTTGCTCTTAAGGAATATGAAAATCGTACTGCCTTACATGTATCACCAGAGAACATAAGTCTTTTAACCTCCTCTTTAACATAAGTCTTTTAATAGCTTCTCGTCACGAAACAAATCAAAATTTGTTTCCAATTCCACCGCTGCAGCCACCATGAGTTCACAGAAAGTGCCATATTATAAGGATGCGACATCGATCGTATTTTTGTTTGTTTACAACTATAAGGAACTTAATTTGTGGTCAAGGGTGCGGCTTAAATATCTAACCTATTTTTTAACATAGCTTACTTCCAAATACCATATGACAATTATTCTATTATTATTCACCCAATAAAAATTGTAATCGCATTTTTCGCGAATTAGCCGCGATCCAAGCCGATTTTTTTAAATTCCTTTCTTAGCGAGCACCTACGGCCCTAAAGGAAGCTACATATCGACTTTCATTCCAATCCGTTCGGTGGTTTCTGAGATTTCGTGTTAAATGAGTGAGTGGTATTTGACAAATATATAATAGATGTGAACCGCAGGACTATTGATAAATAATGCAACTGCTTCGTTGTACTTAACCATGATGAAGAAACACCCATAACTCTATTCGTAAACCTTCACTATATTATTTACATCCTAACACTCAGCTCTCTTTTCAATAATTCAAAATTTTATTTTTACTTTAAAAGAATAAATTAATAAAAAAAAATATACAAGCTCATTAATTTAAAAAACTACAAAAGACGTTCCTATCTCCCAATGCATTACAAAAGACTCGTTTCCATGATCTTATTTGGCTTACTTCCACACTAAACCATCGAATTTTTCTCGTGTCCAGTCTCTCCAATCTAAAATCTTTCGTGACCTCTTTAATTCTCCTATGTTCCCTATTAACTAACCAGTCCTATGAAACCTTATGATTCACATGGGTCATTCCGTAAGAAATCAATGCACTAAAATAAAAATTATTACTTGCCCACCTTAGAATTTGAGGAAATTTGGTATGGAGGTTGTCCTCATAGAGATTAAGAAAACAGCCAAAACTACGACCCAGTAGCCTCCTACTTTGGAATTTTAAGAATCATTTACCAAAAGTGTGAACTATTAACAGGAATTAAAATTTTAAAAAATGTCAAAAAAGCACTTTTTGAGATAATTAAAATCTAAATTTTGAATTAAGTAAAAAAAAAATCTTTTTATAATTATTTTGTGTTGTTTATCCCAAGAAAGAAAGTACATTTAAAACTGAGTAAAATGACTTCTACTTCCACCTCTCTAGCTCAATTAGGAATAAACCTATAGTGATTTTTAAAATATTTTTTCCGTGGATTTTCTGAATTCTTTACGAAGCCCTATTTTTTAATAATTTGAGATAATTGATAAAATGATTGGGCTTTTTCCTAATCTGTATGAAGACAACCTTCAACCAAATTTCATCAAATTCTGAGAAGGTCAGGTTTATACCCTATGTTGATTTCATATGAAATGACCCACACGTTGTTTATTAGGTACGAGCCGGATCCACCTATATCTCAACTTGTTTCAAATAACGATAATCCTCTGATTTGTCAACTGAGAACATGGCCTATTGACCTTCTAAAATAGAACTAATGATTTGAAAATAGAACTAATACCACTAATGAAATCCTTACTAATAAAAAAATCTTAAACAAAACAAAATTTCATTAATTTATGTTTGTATAATTGTAAAATTCGATTGCTAAATTTAAAAAAAATTTGGTACATGAAAAACGTTTATTCAATATCTCAATTCACATTATGTTTGCCCATTCAAAATTAAATTACGTATATAGACAATAATAGTAACGAGTGAAGAAAAAAAAAATACACTTTTTTATTTAATGACAAGAAACGGGACGTATACGGTTAAGATTTATTATTCGAAATAATTTTAATGGTATCTAATATTTAATAAAAATGAAATTTCCATTTTATTTAAGTAGCATGAAAACATTTTAAAACTAAAAAAAATATATCCTTGTTATATTTAATAGTGTACATTAACCAATATTACTAATTAAAAAAAAAAAAAAAAAAAGTTATTCTTGGATGAAAAAACCAATAGATTCTGGATATATGTGTAATCTTCTGCTTTAGAATTAAAATAATAAAATTACTTAAATTAATAATTAAATTAAATTAACAATCAATAATTATCTGAAAGAAGCAAAGTTGAGATAAAATAGTGGTTTCAAATGTGACTTTGTTCATTCGAACCAATATAGCTACTAAACGGTAGGTCCTAGCGACAAATGTTATATAACAACAAATATATTCTATTAAATTTTTGACAGGTAAGATGTCGTTTAATTTCGATACGAGCAACACCGACAGAGCTAGAGCGTGTCAAAATCTTACATTTTTGAATGTGAAAAAAACAATACAGCAAAAAATTATAGACCCCCAGCAGAAAGACATATACACTTTGAAAATTTTACATACCACATACCGCTAAAATATGTTTTTGAAACTTAACAGCAATGTACATTTCAATTCAAGACGAAACTTTAAATATTTTATGTGATAAGAAAACTATTAACGCTATTCCCTTGAAAGCAAAAAGTGTATAGAAATTAACAGGCAATGTAATAATTATATTAAAATTATTATCCAAGAGAATGTAATAATTTTATTTATCAAATTGTAAGAAAATACATTGTATTTATTTATTTAAATAATACATAGTTCATGACAGTATCCATCGTGAATCATTACTGGAAATCCTTAAAGAATTTGGTATACACCAAAAACTTGTCAACCTAATTAGTATGACCTTTAAAAATACAAAAGCAAAAGTAAAATTTAGAGGTGAATTATCAGAATCATTCACTATAAGAACTGGACTCCGACAAGGAGACGGACTTTCACCTTTGTTGTTTAATTGCGTATTAGAGAAGGTTATGCGTGAATGGAACAAGAAATGCCAACCAACCATCAGGATCGGTAGAAATATTAAACTCAACTGCCTTGCTTTTGCAGACGATTTGGCATTACTTGCTAACACAATTGAAGAGGCTAAATTTCAAATTGAGCAACTAGAAATTATAGCAAAAAAGTGGGATTACAAATTTCATTTGAAAAAACAGAAATGATGCCAACTTTTGTTGTTGATTTACCAGTCATTCAACTGAACAATAAGAAACAGATTAAAATAGTTAAGAAGTTCAAATACCTTGGGGAAATAATAACATGGAACACAAATGAAAAAGCAGCAATAGAACAAAAATCAACTAAATTGAAGCAAGCACAAAGACTTACCTGGCCAACTTATAAAAAGAAATCTCTTTCGATAAATGCTAAGTTGAAACACTATAATTCCACAGTTAAACCAGAGGCAACTTATGCTAGTGAAACGTTATTCAAATTAAATGTTAAATCTACAACAGACAAAGTACAGAAAACTGATAGAAGAATTATCAGAACAATTATTAACAAAAAACACCAAGTTGATGGACAGTGGAGATTGTTGCCTAACAACATAGTCTACAGTGAATGTGAGTCAATAATAACTACAATGCGTAAAAGAAGAATTTCCTTTTTTTTTCATATATCAAGACTACCGGAAACCAGGATATTGAAACAACTATTTAAATACTTTTTGAAAAATAAAATAAATAATAATTGGTTTAAAGAAGTTCAGGATGATTTGAAAGAATTAGATATAACTCAACAACAAATCAAAGACAGAGAAGAGAAGAGGATTTTGAAGAATAAAAGTATAAGTCTCAAACTAAAAACAGTTAAACGGAAACAATATACTATAACGGACACACAAAGGACAGCCAGGTCGGAGAGGATGAGAAATTTCTGGGAGCAGAAGAAGAAGAAGAAGTCTAAGTAGAATACTAAGTAAATGTATTGATTTAAGTGCTCCAATGTGGGCGTAAAATATATATTAAAAAAAAAAAAAAAAAAATACATAGTTCAAAATATGGAGCTCCACTAAAACAGCTTGTTCATCTCGTATCCCAATCCTTCGAAAGTTCCCAAATGAACGTATCCCTAAAGACCTTAATGTTCCATGTTTTGCTGATTCAGCCCAAACCAGAAATCTATTCTTCAACTTGAGTTAAACCAGTAAACACTTTTTCATTCTATAATCGTAATTTTGATTAATTAAAAAAAAAATAATAAGAAATCAAACATGAAAATACTCGAATATTTGAAATATAATTAAACTATAAAAAAGAAATTAGGAAAACTTTTCGTTGACTCATTTTTATTATTTAAATATATTAGACTAATAAGAACTGAACTAATTAAAATCATTCTCTTAGTATTTTTTCGATACTAACATTTTTAAAATAAACCAAACGATAGCAATTAAATTGATAAAGAGTAGAGATAAATTCTAAATATTTTTTTTCGAGGGACAGCTGCAGCAGCTCATAGGGAAGTTGTAAATTCTTAAGATATTTTAATAGTAACTTGTCGTGACAGAACTGAATTCTATTCCGCCAATCAAAACCATCTGGAACTTTCTATACTATCATTGCTTTATCGGATTAATTATCGGGATCTCCAGGCGTTCCCACATCTCTTGCTGTTGCCCAGAAATCAGAGCTCTGACAATACTTCCTAAGCACGACTAAACTCCAACTATTAAAACCATAAAAAAAACATGTTCATGACGTCCTTACTCTGTGTTATTTCATCCACTTCTTAAATATTACGCTAAAAAAACAGCAGTTCGAATTGTTGATATAAAATAACATTTAGGGAAATTAGACGAAAGAATGCCCAAACCTTGAACTCCAAAAATAAAACGATTTGAATGCTGTAAATTGTTCACCACCAATATCTCTCTGGTAAAATGTCTTCGTCCAAGTAGCGACGAGTTTTGGCGGGGGAAGGAGAGGAAGGTTTGAAATTCTAAAGGGTATGTTCTTAGCTGTATATTTCCCGCTAAAACTCGAGAACTATTAGTCCGTTCCAAAATTTCTTGTTTTCATCTAAAAGCTGGTTAAATTTACTATCAAACCTCATATATGAAATTTTTATTAAATCCCGTGAAACACCCGAGCCAGCACGCTAAATGTGTATATTTTGGCAAAATATGACGATTTTGTCAAATTCATAAGGCTAGTATGGGTATTTCATGGAATTTAATCAAAATGTCACATATATGGTCTGATAGTAAATTAAATCAACTTCCAGATGAAAACAAAAATTTTGAATCGGACATTGGATAGTGATAGCGAGAAACGTGGAGAAAAAAACGTGGATTTCACAACAGTACGGAGTTTTGAATGCTTTTTTTTGATAAAAATTTCATAACTGAGATCTAAAGCAAATTTAATGTGGTTTTAGATGAATAAAATAAATATTATCGGAGTTATAGCCAAAAGAGTACAGACTTCGTGTTTTGCGTGAAGCGCGCGACTTACCTCACGTTAGACCATCAACCGCTCTAAAACTAATGATCTGAGAGAAAAAACTGAATAGAACTAAATTTGTTGAAAATTTTATTTGCTTAAAAAATGTATAAACACAAAATGTGCTAAAAGTAACGGTTTCCGAGTTATTTGGTCCCCCCCCCCCCCCCCCCCCGCTATTTCGAGGAAGATTGTTTACCACATTTAGAGCTAAGGGTGGTGAGTAATTTCCAGCAGTCAGACCTGTTTATTTTTGAATTTCAAGGTTCGACGCTAATTCCTCTATACTATAAATCCAGGAAAAGACTGTTGGTCCTATGTGTACATAACTACATTGTTAAATAATTAGTTTCACGGAATTTCGTTGTCATTAATTACATGATTGTCCCTGAAGATGGTAGTTTGATGCCTAGAAAGTTTACAATTTAAGGGCGCGCCTCAACTAGTTGTAAATGATCCCATCCATCTCCATCCCCGCCGGCATCATTGTAAATTACTGTCTTTGGAACCATATAAGCCTTCTTCAAATATTTTACTGATGACTGTAAACAATTTGATGATCAGTTTTTTTTTCTAAAATATATATCTTTGAGAGGTAGTTTTATAAGGCGAAATGTTATTCTGGGGTAGATAGCATCGATTAGTAACATATTTGGACACATTACAAAGAAAGATACTTTCCCAGAACAGAGGTGTTAATATGAAGTGGAAGATGATCAAGGATACAGTCAAACAGAAACAACACGTGCTACTATAATTGTGTGCCAACGTTTCGACCTGCCTTGCAGGTCTTCTTCAGGACTAAAATGAACAAATAACTATATATGATAAAAATAATATACAAATAAACAAATGACAAATGGATAAATCATAAATTACATAATACATTTTTATTTTATATTCTAATCTTATATTATACTAGCTGAAAGTACCCTGCTCCGCTACGGTTTAATACCATTAGGATTATATAGTAAAAGTTAAGCTTAACGTTGATAATTATTATTACTTAAATAAACCTAAAGAATTCCATTCTTAGAATAATTTCAATAAGTAAATTTGACAATTTGCAAAGTGATTTGAGAAAAACAACTTGGGCCTGGTTGAGAAAAGCCGATTTGAAGAGGGCCAATTATAGTTCAGCACAATTATCTTGTGACCGGAAGGCTGAAGGAAGAGTAGTTGGGGACGAAGCTACTGGTGAAGCAATGTTGGTGGGTTGCTTGTAAGGAATATGTACATCGAACTGGCCTTACATGTCATCACCAGAGAACGTAAGTCATTTAACATCCTCTTTTACATAAGTCTTTTAATAGCTTCTCGTCACGAAACAACTCAAACTTTTAAGGGTACACATCTGCAGCCACCATGAGTTCACAGAGAGTACCAATTATAAGGTTTCGACATCGATCCTATTTTGTTTGTTTACTACTATAAGGAATTTAATTTGTGGTCAAAGTGGGCGGCTTAAGCATCTAACCTATTTTTTAACTTAGCTTATCTTCATATACCATATGACAATTATTCTATTATTATTCACCCAATAAAAGTTGTAATCGCATTTTTCGTGAATTAGCAGCGATCCAGGCCGATTTTTTTAAATTCCGTTCTTAGCGAGCACCTACGGCCCTAGAGGAAACTACATTTCGAATTTCATTCCAATGCGTTCGGTGGTTTCTGAGATTTCGTGTTAAATGAGTGAGTGGTATTTGACAAATATATATTAGATTGTTTAATATAATATCAATAAAAATTATTATTAAATCATTTTATTTGTTTTGATTTTAAAAACATATTTACTTATTTTTGTTTGTGAATATTGTAATAATGTGATCATTGTCATCTTTATTATCTAATGTTTTCGAGTGAGACATATTGTAATCGTCTCACAAAAAAAGCTCTTTTCTTAAAAAAGATGGTCTTTAATAGCATCACATCAAAAAATGGGTAAACAAAATAGAGAAAACAATTAGTTATGAGTATTTTTTCTTTTAAGGGAAGAAAAGGTTAGTTCGTCGAAAGTGATGCAGGATTGCAAAATATCAGGTAATATACACTATATACACAATGTTCATAACCAATATTATTTTTTCAATTTCACTGAACATATTGAACTATCATTCATAATTGATTCGAAAGTTCTTCACACTAGAACTTTTCAAAACAAACTGGTATAATACTAAATTTGAATGCTAGTGACTGTCAATTGCGAGGAGTACGCTACTCAACTTAGAGTCAACGAGATGATACCGGCTTTTTATATTCCTATTAACGTCAATTGGACATTTTGATAAATCCTCCATAAAACTGACTACATTGTGGCCTGGCAATCCGCTGACACTAAACTGGCTAAATGAAGCCGCATTGGCTTGGACTCAGTTGAGCGGCTTGACAGCGTATGACTGGATAAGGTTCGGGATATTTTTCTCTTATCTAATTTATACATCCTGTCTTCCTCGCTTGCTCTGATAGAGCTTTGAAAACGCTTTGACATTCGTCCATTTTTTTTCCTGTTTATACATCTTTTCTATGCGATATTCTTCGAATCGGAACAAAATGCATGAATTTATATAAACTCCAGCTCATAAAATGCAAACTTAACCTCCATCATCTCTCATAAGGAAGTAGAAGCCAAAATATAAGGATATCTCCAAATATATAAAAAAACAAAACAATTATTATTCATTTTGTACCCCAAGATTGGATACTGTGATTTCACCAAACATTCTCGCCATAACTGAACACCACGAAAATTTAAATATACAATATGATATATGTTTACCGATTATGTTGTATGTTTACCGGACCTACGACCGGTAACTAACAACTGAGCTAAGCAACTTTGTGCAGTGATCATCAGCCAGAGTGTTTCTTGTAACGTATGAATGAGTATTCAATTGTTTGTACTTATATATTCTTTACATACAGAACTGCCTGGAATTGGCAACACTCAGACTGCCAGATTACATATATGATGCATACTTTATCTTAAAATCATATTGGGGTATGTTGGTTATTCGTGTATGAATAGTTGAGAAGATGTGTTGGAAGATTTAGTTCAAAATGTGGTCAACAAAAACACTAAGTACATTTCTGTACCATTTGGAAAAAAATCCGTGATCCAAAGTCAAAAATCACATATTTTTAAGGTAGCTCTTTAAAGTTTTCTGTTTTCAGTGTAAATCTAATATTTTAAAAATGAAATATTACCAACTGCCATAGTTCTTATTAATGCTGTATATTTTATTATGATTGACAATATATGCAAATACCTATTCATACATATTGGAATTCTTATTTGTGTTTAGAAATGTCTAATGCGGTATAAATAATAACGTTTACATTATGAATTGCCTACTTTAACACAATATGTATGAACACTAGTATGAATTTTCTAGAGTACTTATCTCATTTTCGATAAAAATCGGCTAATCCAGTTATTGCCAATTGGAGAATTATTCTTATATTTTGATAAGGTTTGGGGTTAATTTGCAAGCCTTTATCATGGTATTCAAAGGATCACTAAAAAAAAAAAATATGTAAAAGTATAATAGGGTAAACCAAACAGTTTACAAAAAAAAAAAAAAAAAAAAAAAAAAAAAAAAAAAAAATCCTTTTAAATTCAACAACTCAACTGTGTAAAAGAACTTTGAATTCTGCCCGTATTTTAAAATATATCCATAGGGTGTCAATAACTGATTATACCTTATTTTTTTTGTCACTTTCTTAAAATAAATTCCAGGAATAACTTTTGGTTAAACATTCTTGCTTAGCTTAAAGTATAATAATTAAGGAAACATTTAAACTTATATGTTAAATTTCTAGTATAAATATTTCCTTAAGGGTGTCATAACTCTCTGGATTAGCCTATACTTAAATAGAGTAAAATCTATACTTAAAGATTAAAGCATATCATGAATTGCTCCATTTTCCTCGGATCCTCAAGACGCTCTCATGTGTCCCATCTTTAAACCGAGTTAAATTGGCTTTCCCCTTCCTTCCGTAGAGATTACTTCCTTGGTATATTCCTCTTCCAAGCTATCAACACACACCACCCTCCTTTTATCCATAAGATCCTACATTTCAAGTCCTCAATCCAAACACAACATAAAAGATCCGGTCTCTACGATCTCTATACCCCATCCTACAGAACGACTGCAATCTGTGGTTCCTTTCTTGCCCATTCCGCTATTCTTTGGATTCTCTTCCCCCCTCCATTCGCAATGCATCTTCACTCGGAATTTTTAAAGCACACCTCTTCCACCACCTTATCTCCCTCCTGACGGATGCTATTTAATCATATGGATGCTTTATAACGAATGTCATACCATCATATTAAATAAAAAACTTTTTCAATTCTTCTTATGATAATGTTTTGACTGTTACTCAAATATTTTTTCATTTTTATTTTTTCTATATCAATTTTGTCTGTTCCCTCTCAACAAATATTATTTTTCTTCATACTGCATTAGGTGTAAATCCAGAAATTTCATGTTTCAATCAACTTTGTATATTGGATTTTTTTCCTTTACCGAATGTATATATGGTTTTGTGTGTATATAAGTATGTTTGTTTATATATTTGTTTATATATCTATCTACATAAGTGTTTCTATTGTCCGCACTTTGAACTATCTTCTCCAGCGCATTAAAATTAGAATTTAGAATCTTAGATATTATTTACAATATATTATTAAAGAATTATATGATAAATTATGAACCAAATATTACATTTCGAAAAAATTTAAATTTCAGGAATCTTCTCTCCTGAACCTTGAAATCCTCAAGAAATGAACAAGTTGAAGATTAAATAATATAGCTTTATGCCATTTACATAACAATCTGTAGCTTTTTCAGAATGTCGAACTTTTCATACATCTGTAGAGAAAGAGAATACACATTACCTAATCATGTTATGAAGGACAGTAATCCGTATCTGTTATTAAAATGCTATGGAAATCTAATATAATGTATTTTCCTAAATCTTCATTATATTCTTGTAAATGTTATTCCTGAGCAGGCAGAGAGAGACAAGGTAAGGGGGAGCTAAACGAAGAGGTTAGATAGGGCCGGAGATTGTGGCCTACCTGTTCTCTAATAACTGACCTTCTTGGCAGCCTCTCAGTCCCGACCCTCAGTTCTTGAGGATAATGAATCAGGGAATGGTCCATTCATCCAAGGTCTGGGAACAGGTCTTCGGGACCACAGGAGAGGTTCGAGTTCAGTCGAAAGGCGGAGTTATTTGGAAGGATGGTAATAAAAACAAGATATATTAATAGAGGATTGAATTATATCTTGAATATGTAATACGGACAAACAACACGGTGAATGACCTGTAATAGCCAACTAAATGAGTTGTAAAGTAACTTCTCATTGGTAGCACTACAATAAAATTTTAGTATTGAAAGTCCAGAGGAAAAAAAGAAAAGAAAAAAACATTATTCTCGGACATTTTGAATTTAATCCAGAGTACCGGCACCAGTAATTAGACTGGTCCAAGAGATATTTTTTTAGCATATCGCTCATCCGATGGAACAACGACATAACTGCGAAATTGATTGTAAAGATTAATGCATCAGAAATGGTCCCAAAACCTTAATAAGTTGGTAGAAACATCGTTTTTTACAGTTGCATCTTCCACTGGATAAGCGGTATTTGATAACCTACAGTTTAAAACAGACTGGTAATTTGTTTTGATACCAAATATTATAATATGTATGGCGTATCAAAAAATATGACCGTTTTATCAAATTCCAGAGTTCAAAAGTCTGTAAATATCTTAATGCTATTTACCAATACTTAATAATCCCTTTAGAACATTCTCTAAGCTTGTTTACTAACACTGGACTTCTTAAAAACAAGCCTCAATTCAGTTATTTATTTCAAATAAGAAACATGACAGCGTCCTACGAAATTCTCGTAATTTTAAGACATTACTGGAAAAAAAATTTCAGAGCCACTGAAATTATTAAATATGAAGGGGAAGGTGTCCTTGAAGAGCGCACTGCGCCGCGTTGGTTTGAAAAATGTAGAAGTAGAGATACGACGTTGGAAAGGAAGAAGGGCTCCGGGCGGCCATTAATGGATATTGATGAGGTTCTGAAGGAAGCTGTTGAGTCAAATCCGTCCACAAGTACTCGCGAACTTGCCAGTGAGTGTTGTGTGTCGAAAGATACTGTTAGTCGCCATCTTCTCTCCATGGGGAAAGTGAAAAAGACTTGTAGACTGGTCCCTCCCGAACTTACTCCTCAACAATCAGCAGTCGAACCAAAGAAAAGTTCACAGAACTTCATGGGTTTGGGCTCCTGCCTCATATACCATATAGTCCAGACCTCGCACCTTCGGATTACTACTTGTTTCGATCCATGGCCCATTTTCTTCAAGGGAAAAAAATTGATAATTTTGCGGAAGTTGAAAATGCTGTCGAAGAGTTCTTTGACAGCCATCCCAAGGAATAGTATCAGCGTGGCATCGATCAATTGGCTAGAAGATGGGTAATGACGGCAGATAACAATGGACTATACTTTGAGTATTAATTGTATTTTATATCAAAGAAATAATAATACAAATATTTGTTTAAGAAACGGTCATTTTTTTTTTTTTTTTTTACATCCCATTATTTATCTTAGAATAAATAGCCACTAAAGGATATTACTTTCAGATCAGTTCGACCTAACGAAATATTTTTGAGATCCTCGGCCACTCCTTCCCGACTAACTAATTGTTGTCCTTTTGATAATTCATTAAATTATCCCTTTCCAAAATTGGATAATTTAAAATTTAGGAAAAAAATTAAAATGCATTTTTAAGGAAATAGTAACAGCTGTAATAATACTGCATGGTTTATTTAGTCAATTAATAAGGATTAAATAATTCACTGTACAAAGCTTTTAGTGCTCCATTAGGCACTTAACTATAGTTGCTAATATTAATAGGTTATGAACATCATAGTAGCTGTATTGTAAAAATAACTACTAAATCAATGGTACCGGTATTGTGAATAGGAGCCGACATTTTCTCTAAAATGCTACTAGATTATATACAAAGCAAAAATATAAAATATATTTAAAAAATACAAAACATGGTTCTGCTACGCCTTGTATACAGACGGCCTAACCATAAATTTATCTGATTGATAAAAACCAGCAGTCTATTGTCTAGGGAAGGTTATTATTATTATTGTTGGAATAATTCTTAATATTAAAAGTTGTTACCGATTCAGATCTCTGATACCATCTCTTATTAAAGAAGGCAAGCCTTGCCAGCGATATTTGAAATTATTCTCGTTTTTATCTTTTTTAATATATCCTTTAATTTTTTAATATTTTCAGAATATATTCTCCTTCCTGCTGAGGAATATATTCTCCTTCCAGCTGAGGAATATATTCTCCTTCCAGCTGAGGAATATATTCTCCTTCCAGCTGAGGAGGATATATTCTCCTTCCAGCTGAGGAATATATTCTCCTTCCAGCTGAGGAATATATTCTCCTTCCAGCTGAGGAATATATTCTCCTTCCAGCTGAGGAATATATTCTCCTTCCAGCTGAGGAATATATTCTCCTTCCAGCTGAGGAATATATAGGAATATATTCTCTCCTTCCAGCTGAGGAATATATTCTCCTTCCAGCTGAGGAATATATTCTCCTTCCAGCTGAGGAATATATTCTCCTTCCAGCTGAGGAATATATTCTCCTTCCAGCTGAGGAATATCTCCGAACGTTTTCAGTGACAAGGATTATACATTATATAAACACTGCATTTGTTTCTCCATTTCTTTTTAAAAATATAAAAATAGGAACCTACTTAAATATGAATATTAAGAATTATAATAAATCTCAATATAAACCAACCCACAATCGAAAATTAAAGATCATATTCAACGGTTTTATTTCGATATGCACCAAATATTGAAAAGATTATTTTATTATTATATTGAAAATTTCTAATATATATATATATATATATATTTATATTTTAGAAATTTTCAATATAATAATAAAATAATCTTTTCAATATTTGGTGCATATCGAAATAAAACCATTGAATATGATCTTTAATTTTCGATTGTGGGTTGGTTTATATTGAGATTTATTATAATTCTTAATATTCATATTTAAGTAGGTTCCTATTTTTATATTTTTAAAAAGAAATGGAGAAACAAATGCAGTGTTTATATAATGTATAATCCTTGTCACTGAAAACGTTCGGAGATATTCCTCAGCTGGAAGGAGAATATATTCCTCAGCTGGAAGGAGAATATATTCCTCAGCTGGAAGGAGAATATATTCCTCAGCTGGAAGGAGAATATATTCCTCAGCTGGAAGGAGAATATATTCCTCAGCTGGAAGGAGAATATATTCCTCAGCTGGAAGGAGAATATATTCCTCAGCTGGAAGGAGAATATATTCCTCAGCTGGAAGGAGAATATATTCCTCAGCTGGAAGGAGAATATATTCCTCAGCTGGAAGGAGAATATATTCCTCAGCTGGAAGGAGAATATATTCCTCAGCTGGAAGGAGAATATATTCTGAAAATATTAAAAAATTAAAGGATATATTAAAAAAGATAAAAACGAGAATAATTTCAAATATCGCTGGCAAGGCTTGCCTTCTTTAATAAGAGATGGTATCAGAGATCTGAATCGGTAACAACTTTTAATATTAAGAATTATTCAAACAATCATAATAATAACCTTCCCTAGACAATAGACTGCTGGTTCTTATCAATCAGATAAATTTATGGTTAGGCCGTCTGTATACAAGGCGTAGCAGAACCATGTTTTGTATTTTTTAAATATATTTTATATTTTTGCTTTGTATATAATCTAGTAGCATTTTAGAGAAAATGTCGGCTCCTATTCACAATACCGGTACCATTGATTTAGTAGTTATTTTTACAATACAGCTACTATGATGTTCATAACCTATTAATATTAGCAACTATAGTTAAGTGCCTAATGGAGCACTAAAAGCTTTGTACAGTGAATTATTTAATCCTTATTAATTGACTAAATAAACCATGCAGTATTATTACAGCTGTTACTATTTCCTTAAAAATGCATTTTAATTTTTTTCCTAAATTTTAAATTATCCAATTTTGGAAAGGTATAATTTAATGAATTATCAAAAGGACAACAATTAGTTAGTCGGGAAGGAGTGGCCGAGGATCTCAAAAATATTTCGTTAGGTCGAACTGATCTGAAAGTAATATCCTTTAGTGGCTATTTATTCTAAGATAAATAATGGGATGTATAAAAAAAAAATGACCGTTTCTTAAACAAATATTTGTATTATTATTTCTTTGATATAAAATACAATTAATACTCAAAGTATAGTCCATTGTTATCTGCCGTCATTACCCATCTTCTAGCCAATTGATCGATGCCACGCTGATACTATTCCTTGGGATGGCTGTCAAAGAACTCTTCGACAGCATTTTCAACTTCCGCAAAATTATCAATTTTTTTCCCTTGAAGAAAATGGGCCATGGATCGAAACAAGTAGTAATCCGAAGGTGCGAGGTCTGGACTATTTGGTATATGAGGCAGGAGCCCAAACCCATGAAGTTCTGTGAACTTTTCTTTGGTTCGACTGCTGATTGTTGAGGAGTAAGTTCGGGAGGGACCAGTCTACAGGTCTTTTTCACTTTTCCCATGGAGAGAAGATGGCGACTAACAGTATCTTTCGACACACAACACTCACTGGCAAGTTCGCGAGTACTTGTGGACGGATTTGACTCAACAGCTTCCTTCAGAACCTCATCAATATATATCAATATAAATTTAGGAAAAAAATTAAAATGCATTTTCAAGGAAATAGTAACAGCTGTAATAATACTGCATGGTTTATTTAGTCAATTAATAAGGATTAAATAATTCACTGTACAAAGCTTTTAGTGCTCCATTAGGCACTTAACTATAGTTGCTAATATTAATAGGTTATGAACATCATAGTAGCTGTATTGTAAAAATAACTACTAAATCAATGGTACCGGTATTGTGAATAGGAGCCGACATTTTCTCTAAAATGCTACTAGATTATATACAAAGCAAAAATATAAAATATATTTTAAAAAAATACAAAACATGGTTCTGCTACGCCTTGTATACAGACGGCCTAACCATAAATTTATCTGATTGATAAAAACCAGCAGTCTATTGTCTAGGGAAGGTTATTATTATTATTGTTGGAATAATTCTTAATATTAAAAGTTGTTACCGATTCAGATCTCTGATACCATCTCTTATTAAAGAAGGCAAGCCTTGCCAGCGATATTTGAAATTATTCTCGTTTTTATCATTTTTAATATATCCTTTAATTTTTTTATATTTTCAGAATACATTCTCCTTCCAGCTAAGGAATATATTCTCCTTCCAGCTGAGGAATATATTCTCCTTCCAGCTGAGATATATATTCTCCTTCCAGCTGAGGAATATATTCTCCTTCCAGCTGAGGAATATATTCTCCTTCCAGCTGAGGAATATATTCTCCTTCCAGCTGAGGAATATATTCTCCTTCCAGCTGAGGAATATATTCTCCTTCCAGCTGAGGAATATATTCTCCTTCCAGCTGAGGAATATATTCTCCTTCCAGCTGAGGAATATATTCTCCTTCCAGCTGAGGAATATATTCTCCTTCCAGCTGAGGAATATATTCTCCTTCCAGCTAAGGAATATATATCTCCGAACGTTTTCAGTGACAAGGATTATACGTTATATAAACACTGCATTTGTATCTCCATTTCTTTTTAAAAATATAAAAATAGAAACCTACTTAAATATGAATATTAAGAATTATAATAAATCTCAATATAAACCAACCCACAATCGAAAATTAAAGATCATATTCAATGGTTTTATTTCGATATGCACCAAATATTGAAAAGATTATTTTATTATTATATTGAAAATTTCTAAAATATAAATATATATATATATATATATATATATATATATATATATATATATATATATATATATATAGTTATGGAAACCCAATGGTATTAAGGGATAATAAATAAATGTACACTATCCCCTCTCCTAGATAATTGTATAAAAGGGGCACCTCCACCTTCGTCCGGTGACACTCTGCCTCTACACGTTGTGATGACAGTTTGTTCCACGAAGTTTTGTAATAGGCTTTAAGTTTGTGCTTTTTCTTGTATAATGTATGTACTTCAATAAAATCCTCTTTTTAAAAACTCAGCCCCGCGAACATTCTATTTAGCTGGCGCCCGAACGGAGGGACATTTGGAAGCGTTAACGTAACTTCGCGGCAGTTCTATCTTATTTCGGGTACAGAACAGCAAGACCTCTTTCCACTGGCATGAGAAGATTGGGAGCTGAGTACTAATACATCAGCAGATCTTCAAGTCTTTGGGAGCGCTTTGGTATTCCAATACCTTAACCAGAAGGACCTTCAACCTCTTTGCTAAGGAATCGACGGGAAGGAGCTAAAGGAGGAAGTCATCGAGAAGACATCGAAGACAACGAAGACATCGTTGTATCAAGAAAAAGTATAATTAATTTTATTTTTATTTTTTTTTATTTTTAAGTAATTTTGTAATTTAAATATAAGTTAGTAATAAGTATAATAATTTAAATTTAGCATTTATCTTTATGAATGGTTTGGAAGAAAAATTAAGTAACTTAAAAATAACAGGTTCAACGTTAATTAAAAAAGAAGATATTAATATGGCTCTTGAAATTAAAAATCACGATTTAGCATTAATCCCGGAATACGACGGAAATCCGTTACAACTAGTTGATTTTATCAGAAATAGCGAATTTTTATATAATTTATATTGTAAAGAGGACAATACTCATAAAAATACAAATCAAGCAAAATTAGTTTTAACAATTTTAAATAAATTAACAGGTAAAGCTAAAGTCGCCGTATATGACAAAGAATTTAATACCGTCAAAGAAATAATAAAATTCTTAAAAAGAAAATATCAGGACACGAGAACTAGGGAACAATTAATTTCAGAAAATTTAAATACGCGGACTTATCATAACGAGAACCCACTCGATTTCTTGGAACGACTGGGCCAAAAAAGATGCGATTTATACGCACGTATTTATTCAGACAATGAGATACTAAACAAACAGGACGAAATGTATAGGTATGACAAACAGATATCCCATCACGCAGTACATAGCTTACATCCGGCATTAACAGATTTTATTTATCACATTAAATTTGACTCGTTAGAAGACCTAGAAGAAATATTAAGAAATAGCGCGGCCCACATTGTTCACAGAATTTATGGGGATAAAAAACACTCTAAAAACAGTCCGGTACAAAATAATTATAAAAAGAAAAATTTCGAAAATAATTTTAAAAAACAAAGAGTACCGACCAAATTTTAACAACCACCATGATTATCAAAATTACAACCGACCCCATCAGTATCACCGCGAGCAATATGCGTCGTACAATAACCCTCAACAATACCGACCGTATCAGCATGAACAAAGTCCAACCTTTAATTCTTATAACAATAACAATCAACATAACTTCCGGCCACAACAGCGAGCAATAGAATATCAAACACCAATTTATAACCAACAATGGGACCCCCAGTCACAGTATAAATTTTTTAATAAACCGCCCTCCAGAAATTTTAGGCAACAAAATTATCAGCAACCCCAAATAGACTCCAACACTGTTTCAATGAGAACCGTTTCTAATAGAGTACACGCGATAGAAGAGGAAAAGGATAAACAGATAAAATTATTACAAGAGCGTATAGAATCATTAGAACAAAGACAGAATCATTTTTTAGAATTAGGCCCGAGCACAAGCAGACCTCCGGACCGGATATAAACAATTTAAATTCTAAACCGGATAAACAAATAGATAACCAGGATAAACAAATAGAAATTCATGACTTAAACTTAAATAACGATTTACCGAACTTAATTGACAGTATGGGAAATAAATGGCTAATTGATACGGGTGCCACAAAAAACTATATACACCCCGATCACATTCCACGTTTCTCGGAAATTTCTAAAGAGGATTTTGCGATTCGAACACCTACCGGAACGGCGGAAGGATCACAAAGCGTGATAATTGACCTAATGCCCCTGATAGGAATTAATCAAAAAGTCAAATTTTTAATATTTCCGTTTAGCGAAAGGTTTAATATTTTATTGGGCTACGAGACAATGAAAAAACTAAAATTAAAAATTAATTTAGAAAAAAATGAATTAAAATTTAAAAAGAAAAAATTCAAATTAGAAAATGACTTATTTTTTATTAATGATAAAAACGAAATTAACTTAATTCGCCACGAACATATTAGTTCGGAAATAAAGGAAGAATTAATCGAAATTATTAGCCAACATGGCGAAGTATTAAAAAGGGACGACGAGAATTTAAAATCTACAGGATTAATAAAACATAAAATAATAACAACAAATGAAAATCCAATTTATACGCGTAATTACCGTTACCCGGAACAATTTAAAAAACAAATTAATGATGAAGTTCAAAAACTATTAAAAAGTAATATCATAAGACCTAGCAAATCGCCGTATAATTCTCCGCTTTGGATCGTACCGAAAAAATCAGACGCGTCGGGACAGAAAAAAATTAGAATGGTGATCGATTACAGGAAACTAAATCAGGCTACAGTAAAAGACAAATTTCCCCACCGAATATCGAAGATTTATTAAATAGACTAAAGGGACCGAAAATATTTTCCACCATAGACCTCGCGTCGGGATTTCACCAAATCGAAATGGATAAAGATTCAATAGCTAAAACCGCGTTTTCCACCGAAAATGGGCATTTTGAGTTTCTACGTATGCCTTTTGGCTTGTGTAATGCACCCCCAACCTTTCAGAGAGCGATGACGATGATGATACAAAATATCCCCAATTCTATGATTTACATCGACGACATAATAGTCTACTCAAAAAACGAAAAAGAACATTTAAAAGATTTAAAAAGAGTATTTGAAGCCCTAAAAGAACATAACCTATCAATACAACTAGATAAAACCGAATTTTTTAAAACCGAATTGAACTTTTTAGGCTATATCGTAACCCCAGACGGATTAAAAACAGACGAGAAAAAGATAGAAGCAATTTTAAATTTCCCCATTCCGCGTAATGAAAAGACGACGAGACAATTTTTGGGCATGACGGGATACTATAGAAAGTTTATTAAAAATTACGCAAAAATTACCAGACCGATTTCTAATTCATTAAAAACAAAAATTTATGGCACAAAGGAAATTAAAGAAGCATGTCAAACCCTAACGGAAATGATGAGTAACACACCAATTTTAAATTATCCGGATTGGGAACGGCCATTTATATTAACTACAGACGCCAGTAATAAAGCCATCGGTGCCGTGCTCTCACAAAAAGACGAAAATGAAATAGAACACCCAGTAGCATTCGCGTCCCGAGTATTACAAAATGCGGAATTAAATTATAGTTCAATAGAGAAAGAATTACTAGCGGTAGTTTGGGCAACCCAACACTTTAAGCCTTATTTATACGGTACAAAATTTCTTTTATGCACGGACCATAAACCTTTAACGTGGATTTTTTCAATGAAAAATGGTAACACGCGCATAATGAAGTGGGTTTGGAAATTACAAGAATTTGAATTCGAAGTTAAACACATTCAGGGAAAAACAAATTACGTGGCCGATGCACTTTCCAGGGGAAGCGACGAATTGAATCATAATAGCGACGTGGAGGAAATGGACGTCGAAGAATTATTAAACCAGGAAATAGCGGACGAAAACAATTCCGAGTATGACGCGATAATAGAGGACTTAGAAGTACCGCCGGAAGATGATTTAGAGACAATCCATTCCCAGGAATCTAGTAACGAACAAGTACGAATTTGTGAACCCGAAAAAAATGTATAAACATAGAAAAAAATCAAATAATTATAAAAAGGGGAAATACAAAAATTAATTTCACTAAACCATTTGGGAAACGCCGATACGAATTAAACATTTATGCTAAATCAGATATCGCTTCATTATTAGAACAAATACTCGAACCTAATAAAACATACGGGATAATTTGTAAATCACCTAACGAAATAACCGAAAATTTATATAACGATTATTTTAGAACAATACAGCAAATAATAGAAACGGAATATCCATCGGTTAAATTGAAAAAATATAAACAAATTGTAAATGATGTCGAAAATCCGAATGAACAAATAGAAATTATAGATAATTATCATTTAGGCAAAACAAAGCATAGGGGTATAAACGAAACATTCGAAAAACTTAAAAAAGAATATTATTTTCCAGGGATGCAAAATAAAATAGCGGAGTATATTAATAAATGCGAAACTTGTAAAGTTACGAAATATGACCGAAAACCTATAAAGACCAAATTTCAAATTACACCTACACCAGAAAGACCGTTTCAGGAATTAATGATTGACATTTTTAATTTTAACAACGCAATAATTTTCACAGCAGTAGACACATTTTCGAAACATTTATTTGCTCAAACCCTACAATCAAAGAACGCAATTAATATTTGTAACGCACTGACTAACTATATGACATACTTTCCCACACCTCTACAAATATCATTAGACCAAGGGACGGAAATGAAAAATAATTTAGTAAAACAGTTTTGTGAAGAAAATAATATTATCTTACATTACACCTCAGCCAGCCACTCAAACTCTTTGGGATTATTGAACAGAGTCCACTCTACCCTAAACGAATTATTGAGAATAATAGGAAAAGAAAAAGATAAATGTTCGATGCAACAAAAATTAAGATTAGCGGTAATAGCGTATAATAATACCTTAAACAATAAATTAAAATTAACTCCTAATGAAATTACTTTTGGAACCTCCAGATTAGAATCAAACGAAAACATCGACCTAACAGAACAATATGTATTAAAATATCATAAGGACCAACAATTATTACATAAACTAATTAGATCTAAAATAAATGACGAAAAAGAGACAAGGACAGAAAAATTAAATAAAAGTAGAGAAGACCCTGTGGATATTCAACGACAATTAGGAGATGTAGAATATTTAAAAAATACGCAAGCGAAAATAAAAAGTAGGGACAAATTTAAAAAAGTAAATGTAGTAGTAAAAGATAAAAGACCAATCAAAACTCATATCGATAATATTAAAAGGCCACTAGAAAAAAGAGAAAAAAGAAACAATATATTTCAGACGACGATAATGAATCCATTCGCGTAAATATTTCGGATGTCTCGGATAACTATGACTCAGATAATGATTCTGATTAAAAATATTTAATTTTATTTAAACAATATTAAAAATGTCTTAAAAATCTTTTATTTTAAATATAATAAATATAATGGTATTAGGAGTAATGTTTATGTTATATTGAAAAGAATTATCTGTATTAAACTGACAATGCTGTAGTTTATTTTAATAAAATCGGACTTTTGTATTTTGCTGTGAAATATTATATTCCATGTTAATATTGTAAAAGATCATTCAAAGCATTATTTTATTTCACGATAATATTCTGTTTGATTTATTTTGTAATTAATATTTTGGAGAACTATAATAAATATTAAGATACTATTATTTTGTCTTGAAATATTATTTTGATTGATCATTGAGAAAGGTATATTTTATTTTAAAAATTATTATTAATTGTAATTAGAAGAGTGTTTGAATTATTATTTTGATTTAAAATATTTTAATTTAATTGTGTAATTTTGAATTTAAAAGTAGTATTTGTAATAGAAGAAAGTAATTCAAAGACTCTTATTTTATTTTCCTTTTGTTTAAATAATGTATTGATATTAAAGTGTATTGTTTAGTATTAAGAAATATTCTGTTATCTTTTAGTTGTTAGGAAAATTGTACTTTAGCATGTAAGTGACCTATGTATAAACATTTTAATTTTATAGATAGTTTAAGCTTATTGTTAATATTAAGAAATGGACAAGGTTTAATCTTTTTATTTTTCAAGTATACAGATCCTGACTTAGTAAACAGGAAGTTCAAAGTATAATCCTTTTGTTTATTGGAAGTTGATAATTGTATTTCAGAGTTTAAACTTTTTGTTTTCAAATGTTCTAATTCTAATTTAGTAAACAAGGTCTAATCCTTCTATGCTTGTATAAACTTAGAGAATAAGGTCCAATCCCTTTTGTTTATAAAATGTTATCTTTTGCAATATTATGACTTAGTGTAAAAGGTATTGAGAAATGTATAAGGTCCAAACCTTTTATTTTTATAGAATCTTACCTATTTACACTAAGATAGTTGTTCCATCGGAGACCTCGGAACTTGGGGGGGGGGGAGAAGTTATGGAAACCCAATGGTATTAAGGGATAATAAATAAATGTACACTATCCCCTCTCCTAGATAATTGTATAAAAGGGGCACCCCCACCTTCGTCCGGTGACACTCTGCCTCTACACGTTGTGATGACAGTTTGTTCCACGAAGTTTTTAAGTTTGTGCTTTTTCTTGTATAATGTATGTACTTCAATAAAATCCTCTTTTTAAAAACTCAGCCCCGCGAACATTTTATTTAGCTATATATATATATATATATATATATATATATATATATATATATATATATATATATATATATATATATATATATATAGATATTTTTTTTTTTTTTTTTAATTAATCATAATAGATGGAATCAAAATTAAATTTCATCACAGATATACGTTATGAGCACACGTACTTTGGGTATGTTTATTGTAATGACTGGAAATAATTCGTTTGATTTAAAACTTTGTATTTCTCGTCTAATAAGAGTAAAAAAAAAAGTAGTGTATTATCTTCTTCTTCATCTAACCCTTACACCTCACGGTGTCGGGGCAGCCAGCAACCATGCTCTAAACACCTCTCTATCCGCAGTCAATCTCCTAATCTCTCCCATAGTGAGTCCTCTTCTCGCCAGATGCGATATGAGGTCCCTCCCATTTACTTCTTGGTCGTCCTCTGGGTCGTTTTCCCACTGCTTTTGCTTCCCATACTTTTTTTGGCAACGTATTGATTGGCATTCTTAGTAAATGGCCAAAGCACTTTAATTCTCTTCTGTGAATATAGTCTATCAGCGGTTCCTGCTCCGTATTCTCTCTTATTCTTTTGTTTCGGATTCGGTCCAACCTTGTCTTACCAAGAGCCTTCCTCAGGATTTTTTTTTGTGTGGCTTGTATTCGGCTTTCAAACATCTTGATGCCAGGCCAGCTTTCAGCTGCATAGGTCAGCGTAGGGATGAATACTTGCTTATATACTACCATTTCGGTTTTCATCTCTACTTCCCTTTTTCCAATTATAACATTGCGAAGCTGGTAATAGATGTTGGTCGATTTTCTTATGCGCTGATTTATTTCAGAATCAAGCCTGTATTCATTACTAATTTTAACGCCTAGGTATTAATAGACTTTAACCTGTTCCAAGTCCAAACCTCCACAAGCCACAGTTCCTTGTTCCAAGCAACCACTTTTAGACACGACCATATGCTTTGATTTGTTGGGGTTGATCGTCATCCCTTTTCGGCTCAGTGCTTCTTCCCACACTTCCAGCGCTTCCTGCAGGGCCACTCTGCTCTCTGTAATCAAAAGAATGTCATCGGCAAATACCAAATTCTGGATGTATATGGGATGCATTCTCCAGTTTCCTACTTTGAATTTGGGGCTTCTTTGTTAAGCTTCCCATATTATCCTTTCCATGTATATTATAAAGAGCAATGGACTTAAGCTATCCCCTTGCTTTACCCCTCTTACCATTTGGAATCTGTCCGATTTATTTCCATTGAGCCTGACCGTCCCATATGTTTTCTGGTATAGGCTAAGGATTGCCTGTATTAAGTTACTAGGCACTCCTTTGTCCTCAAGCTCCCGTTTGAGTTCCACTCGTGGTACATTATCAAATGCCCCAGAGAGATCTAAGAAGGCTAGGTGAATCTTTTTGTCCCTTTCAATAAACTTCTCGATTACACTTCGAATTATGAAAATATTATCTTGGGTTTGTCGACCAGGTCTGAAGGCTGCTTGTTCTTCCTGAAGTTCATTTTCTACAATTCTTCTGGGCCTCCTCTCTAGTATTCTGGAATACAACTTAGGGGATACAGATGACAAACATATGAGCCGATAGTTTTCACAATCTGTCGTGGAGCCTTTCTTGTGGCTGGGAACTATGACATTATTTTCAGTGGGAATTTCTTTCTTTTGGAATGCTTTATTGAAAATATTTAGTGAATTATAATTGAAAAAAAAAATCAACAAAAAATGCAAATGTACACCAACTAAATAAAACCCGAAACGTCTGAAAAATCAACATATTCTAGAAATTTCGGTCAAAGTTTTCTCCATATGTCAGGTTTAAAACACCACAACCGCAACATTCCAATTATATAGTCGTAAATAAACTAAATCCATCCATATACTACGCTAGGGGAAAATGGAAAGAAAAACTAACCTTAATAAAGAACATGCTAACAACGGAAATTACTCACAATTATTAGCAAACGGACAGAAAGAACTGGATTAAAGACTTTTCGTCTCTTTTGTTAGATGTTAAAAATGTCAAGTCTAGGAGAGTCGTCTCATAGGACTTTCCTCCGCTTTGCCTTTCAAGCAACATATTTCAACAATTTCAAATCAACACATCTCCTATTTGAAACAGGATTGGATTAAATAATAAAGAGGAAAAATAATATTTAAAACTGTTTTTTATTTAATGATAAAAAGCTAATATTTTAATTTAAAGAAGAATTATTACACAACTATTGAAATTATGGTAATTGAAATGGGCGTGTAAAGATGTTTGGCAAGATGAAGAATGAGCCGATAGAAAGATTATCATCCCAGAGCCAAAGTGTATGCGCCTCAGGGTGAGATCTGAGAACAGTGTTAACTCTTATAATTTAGATTACGGTGAAGATGAAGCCTAGCTATGTAGGCTATTTGGTGATATCGGCGTCGAACCTCTGGGTTAGCTAAGCCTAATTATTAATATTCAGTGAAAAAAAAATATCAATATATTAATACTGTTATCGATGGAAGTCTAAACTATTTTCTGCTTTCCAAAGTTATTTTTATTTCTCATTCAACGTATTACTTTATCCAGTTATAACAGCACAATCATACAGAATATTTATTTATATATATGTGTGTGTGTGTGTGTGGAAATTTTTTGAAATTTTTTTAATGCCCTTGAGCTCTTTTTCCTCATTCAAAATAGTGCTCAAACAGAAAATAATGCTAGAATATGTAATTGTTTTAAATAAACTTGATACTTTAAGTTAGCTTCTAGAGTCGAATCATGAAAGGTTTGTTAATTGTGATTTTATAGTATTTTGACTGACAACTAATATTAAGTCGCTGTTAAGTGGATGAAGAAATTTGTTTTATACCATGATGATGAACTTAATTCGGAGAACATTTAAGATCCCAACTGAGACGATACATGCAAGTCTAAAGTTTTTAATTGGCTACAATAAAAGAACTGACCCTCCCTTCATCAAAACACCGCTGAGCAGGAGGTAAGGCTCCGTTCACGATTCTGTAAATGAGCTGACTGACCAAGAAGATGAGCATTCTAATTGCTCACTCCAGGAATGCCTCTCATCTCCACTGGATAACAATCTCATTATATAATAAGCTATATGTGATGTGAATAAATATTATATGTAAGTCCTTTTTCTCTAATTTTCTTCAATCAGTTCAAGTGGTATTTATGTAATTTTGTTTATTGTAAATGTATTAATAAATACTAAACAGTTAGACCAAAACAACAGCGTTATCCATTATAAAACGATCGATTTAACAAGTATAAGGTATACTCATATTTCTACGGGAAGCAGATTTTTAGAAAAAAATGGAAATCAAACGATAAACCGGGAGAGGATGGAGGATGGAGGGAGAGCTCCGAAGGTTCTTCCTGGATCATATTTTGGAAAATAGGAGCGAAATGGTGAGTTTTTAAAAAACATTTGTTAGATTGAAATTTATTATTTTATTTTAATTTTAAAATTAAATAATAATTTTTACTTGAATCTGTTAAGGGTGGAGCACTAGATTACTGCAAACCTTCTTATTTAAAAAATTGGGTCAAAAATGTTTTGCGAAACAATTTGAAAACGATAACAATCAAATAGATATATCTCACACTATTTAAAATTAGAGATGTTCTGACTAGTCGTATATTTTATTAATTTATATTTCTACGCTGAAAAATAGATTGATTGATATGAAAACACAGCCTTAATCATTGTGATTTTTATTTTAAATTTATCTTCACAGTGTGTTAATTATTGCAGGAATAGGAACTCTTTTTTACTATCAATTATCGAACTTTTAAAAAAATCATTATATGAAGAAAAAATAAATTCCATAACTACCTACTACAATGGTGAATAATGAACTTAAATAACCTATTTTTTTATTTTTTTACAAAATTATTGTTTTTGTAAAAATTGTAAATTTATAAATAAAAAATTCCTCACTATAAAATACTTCAATTTTATTTTAAAATACCTGTCCAATATTGCACATTGTTATATTTTTCAAAAAATTATATTAAAAAACATAAATAAAAAAAAACAAAAACAAGAAAATGTCTGTTACGGGATTTGTATCATATTCTAAAGCGTGTATGAAGGTGTGAAAGAGTTAAAAGAAGAAAAAACTAAAATAATAATAACCTTGGAAATACGTGACCGATAAAGAGAACAGGTAACTGACCTAGAGGCACAAGAAGAGACTAGATGAACCCCTTGGGACCTAAATTGTAGTGCCGTCTGTCGGGAAGGAAACCACAGACATCTGGATAAAGGATGAGGGGCGTCTGGAACAAGATGATTGTTGTATGGTAAGTATATGTTTATAGATGTTTGTAGCAAATAGCAAAAATATAAATTCAGATTCTTATTAACTATTGAATAAAAATATGGAAATAATTGTTAGATTCAAAGAAATTTAAAAATATTGGGTAACAAAAAAAAATAAATTACTTAAAAATCAGAACCTGGTAATAAATCAGTGTAAGTTGGTACAATTGAAAATTCCTAGAAGCTTCTAATGGGCTTTTAGTGGGAGAGACTATGAAAGTCAAACCGAACTTAGAGACCACTAATTGCAGTTGGCGCCGACTACAATTTCGAAAAATGCAGTCCTATTTTTGCCAAACATATGCATAAATGTACAAAAATAAATATTAAGTATGCTTATGTGTGAATGTAAGTCTAGATGTTTTTATTACATATCAAGTCCACTCTGAACATCAGTAATTAGTTTATCAATATGAAAGCACAATAATTTAGTATTACAAGTACCTACTATATACATATTGAGAATAATTGTTGAAATGTAATGAATGTTTTAATGAAAGGCATAGAAGTATAAATAAGAGAATATTAAAATTAAAAGGCACTAAACCGATGTTGAATGTAATGTTAAATTCCGATAAACCTTATTACTGACGTAAAAATAATATAATATTGAACTTGTTATATCTACGTATACTATTATATAAATGGACAAGCCATTTTTCGTTTGTGATCACTAACCGTGAAAACTAGTAATCCAATCTGCACCAAATTTTAACCACAATATCTGTAGAACTCAAGGAAAGTTTAACAATTATAAAATTTTATGTTTTTTTAAAATTATATAGCCATAAAAAAGCGATAAATAAATAGGGCGCAGCGAAGTTTGATAATCGACCGATAGGCAGCGAGTACCATTAGTGAGATGTTACAATTGTACAGTCTTATGTAGAACTAGAAATTTATGATAATTTTTTCTTATTTTCAATTCAATTGTTATTAAAAAATAAATAAATATAAGGAGCGACAAGTGGATTCCACTGCAGTTTAAAAAACGACCGATATTTGGCCATTCTGCAACAGAGTTAGCAATGATAAAACTACTAAACTCGACTATACCAAATTTGAACTACAACATCTTCATAGTTCTTGGAAGGTTTATAATAATAATTAAAATGTATAGTATTGAGTACCAGAAACGAGGTTTGCCAAACTGTCATATACTTTAATGGTTAGAAATCCAACCAGATGGATCGATAAAATGATTTCGGCCAAATTATGTCTAATTTTGGTTTTACGTACACTTCAAACACCTCATCAATGTAATTTTAACCAGGTTAAAAATTACTGCCCTGTGTGAAAATATCATTGAAGAAATCATGCTAAATTCCATACTTCAATACAAGATTTTTATCGATAAACAACTGAAATTCAATTACTAGTTAAAATAATCCAAGTTCTTTATTTATGAGATCTGGCGAAGTTGCGATGGAGTATGCTAATAAATTATAAAAACATAAAACACAGCGTTGAAAGTTATAAAGTTAACTTTTGTTGATCCTTTTTATATTTCAGAAAATGGAATAAGACAATATCAAAATCGCACACTAAACAATACAGTAAAAGATGGAACTATAGAAATGGAAGTTTTCTGATTATATCATGGGGAAGAGCCATTTATAAATGTGAAACTCGAAGTGAAGCATCGGAATCGATGTGCAAGAGTGTGATTTTGACGAAGACGGTGGAGCAGTGTTTCCAAAGTGTCAAATTTCAAATGTCGATTACTTAGAATAGATCGATTCTATGAAATTGAAGATAGTAATGGTATAAATATAATTTCCATTTTTCATCTTTTTTAATAAAGCTGACAATTTTATATAAAAAGTAGCCAGGAAATAGAGACATTTTATTTTACTTTTTTTCCTGCAATGTCTGAATTGTAGAACTTATAAATTATATGTTAAAGATGTATGATTTTATAAATTATAAAATGTTATATGCTGTTTAATATTTATTTATTGAAAAATTATTCTTTTTGATTGATTTGATTTACTTTTTCAACTTTCATAGGAATTATTTTTGTAACAGCAATTGAAGTTTTACACCGAGAATCCAGAAATTGTACTGACTCATCACTAATTTAAACTAATATTTAAAGAAATTCTAAAATTAAAATGTTAAAAAACTTACATCCGCTCCTGGTGTCATAGGTCTTGCCACCCGATTCACAACATTCTTATTCAAAACGAATCACAAGAGGAAATATTAAATTAAATTAATATACAATAAAAAACACTATAACACAACTAAACCACACAGCTAAACATTAATAAAAACTTTGAACTGTATTATTAAGTAATTGTTATTATCATTAACAATAAACATTTTTACTAAAACAATTAACTTTACCGGAAACCGCACCACGCGACCGTTAAAAGATAATAACATATTGAGATCATAAATGAAACTGACCAAAATAATTCCTAACAGTAGCCGGAGGAATCAGGTGATTTAATTATAAATAATGGAATCTGATTGGCTGAGCCGCATCCTACTACCCTCTGTATATTTCCTTTATCCCTTACTTATTAGTTTTTCTACTGTCCGAGTAAAAAACATCAAACATTTCCAGTGCTGACCAGATTTGATGTATAGTCTCAGACAACTTTTTTCCGATTGCTGGAGATTAATATAATATTTTAAATTGTTAAAATTTTAACGCTTATGAAAGCAAGGCATTTTCAAAAGTAATTTTGAAAAAATTTTGGTATGGTTCTCTAAATCCCTGTTCAAATTAATATTAACTTCTGTTTACCTACTGATATTAAAATGAGAAATAAGGAAATATTAAAGTGGAAATAAGGAAATATCGAAATATAAGACACCAAATCAATTTTTAATTAATATTAATTTAATCAACAATTAATATACTACTGAACCACCAGTAAAGTTAATTCCTGATGAACTTTCTCTCAGAGAAGTGAAAATAACAAATTATAAATATAAAAAAGACAGAATCCTTAAGTATTTATTTGGCATAACTCCTATTTATTTAACATTTGTAGCTACATGTTTCGGAGATAATGTTTCATCATCAGGCTTCTAATTTTTTTAAAAAACACATTAATCTATAACATTATACCAATAGTTCTACAATTATATAGTGATGTGTTATTTACCTCTTAATCTGTGATTATTTTCACATTGTCAATTCTCCATGTTATAAGCCATTATATAATATAAGACAGAATCCTAGTTGAAAGTGAAGATGTTAATTTCTGCTATGTTTTCTCATGGGAAGTGGAAATAAGAAAACAATTTTTCTGAACTTCTGTTTCACTTATTTACATTTAAGAAGTCTAAATATCAATATAACAAACTAAACAACACAATCCAAGTGAAACTGTAGAAGTTATTGTTTACATGTGAGGTTATAGGAATGAACTATCGAAAAATGTAAACATGAAGTGAAGCGTAAGGATCGAACTGGTCGGTGTAGCGCGGGTCAACCTAGTTTGGTGGTGTCGCCGATCCGCCGATCCGAACCGTTACCATAATTTTCTCTATTTAAAGGACTATCTGTATCATCTAATAAATAAATTCACTTAAAAACAATTAATTATTTTTAATACATTAAATAAAAAATAGTTCTTCAGTGTATAGAGATTTTATTTATATTATCTTACACTTTTAAAAACATTGCTTTTTAGACTTTACTCTTTAGTTCATCTATGTCTTTGGACTGAAGGTAATCAGTAAATTCACGGAAATTATAAAATAAGACTGTGTTATTAAGTCTTGAGAGAGATTTTTACACACTGGTTTCTGAATTTATTTCAGGTTATTTGCTTAAGAACATGTATTGTTTAAAATGTTTATTGCTTTCATGTTTTGTATAAATCTTTTTAGATGCTTTGTTGTACAATTTCCTGAATTTAGTTTTAATATCTAGAATGATAATTAAAATAAATAAGTAAAAACTAGATAAATAAATAAATAGAAACTTATTTTATTATACATTACGAGAGTGCTAAAATCATCTTGCATTTAAATACATTTCTTCAAACACTTCAAAAGCAATATTTTATAATAGGAATGTAACTCCAGATGTCGATTTTAGATCCCACAGATTACTGAAAAAGAATTGGTATAGAGAATCGATGATCCAAATTCGAATCATAGAAGGCTATTATCATTATTATCGTAATAAATGCAGCCAGATTATAGCTTTATTTTATTATATATATATAAATATATATATAAAGGTTCGGATAGCTGAAATCAACACTTACGCGCGCCCAGAATACCTTTTATCGATTCTAATCTTGTTCCGATTTTTGTTGATGTTCCAGTCGCTAATTTTTTAGAGGGGAAAGGTTATTTACTTTCATTTATGGTGAAACTCTAAATCCCTGTTCAAAGTAATATTAACTTCTGTTTACCTTCTAATATTATAATGAGAAATAAGGAAATAATGAAATGGAAATAAGAAAATATCAAAATATAAGACACTAAATCAATTTTGAATTGATATTAATTAAATCAAGAATTAATATAATGCTAAACCACCAGTAATGTTAATTCCTGATAAACTTTCTATCAGGGAAGTGAAAATAACAAATTATAAATATATAAAAGACAGAATCCTTAAGTATTTATTTGGCATAACTCCTATTTATTTCACATTTAGCTACATGTTTCGAAGACAATGCTCCATCATCAGGCTTCTAAAAATTTTTAAAAAAACATTAATCTATAACATAGTACCAATAGTTTTACAATTATATAATAATGTGTCATTTCCCTCTTAATCTGTGATTATTTTCACATTGTCTATTCTCCATGTTATAAGCCATTATATAATATAAGACAGAAGTCTAGTTGAAAGTGATGGTGTTAGTTTCTGATATATTTTCTCAAGGGAAGTGGAAATAAGAAAACATGAAACCTGTGATATACTTTCTCACATTTATTTTTAGATTGTTATGTTTTATTGAATTAATTATACAATCTGTCTCACTTTAGAGCAATAAGTAATGTGGATGACAAAGAATCCATTCACAAAATATGTAAACTTAAATTTTATCACTTATATTGAAACAACAAATAAATCTATAAAACACCAAACCCATGTACAAATAAAACTTCTTAAGTTTTGAAACACTTTTACACATTAGATAAGATGAACTAAGAAAACATGAATTGATAAAACACTTAATCCTCGTGTTGTTAACTTCTGTTTCACCTATTTACATACATAGAAGACTAGATATCAATATAACAACACAAACACTAACACAATAAACAACACAATCCAAATTGAAACTGTAGAAGTGATTGTTTACATGTGAGGTTATAGGAAAGAACTATCGATAAATGTTAACAGCGTAAGGATCGAACTGGTGGGTGTAGCGCGGGTGAGGCCAGTTTGGTGGTGTCAGCCATCCGAACCTTTACCAATCACACAATAATAATAGAAGCTATAATAAAACGATAATGTATTTACAAACAGTCCCCGTCAATGAATGCTGAAATGAGGGTGGTAGAGTGCATGAAATATATTATTTTTTACCTCAGGGATTCGTTAGGAGTAGTTAAAAGATAAATATTTATGAAAATAGGAAACGTAGTGAAAAGTAGTACATTTTATATAAGGAGTATGTACTGATCTAATGTGTTTATTTCTGTTCCTATTATTTTTTGCCCTTGAGTGAGGCAGATTATAATAATTGTTCATTTAAAACAGTTTTACTGCATGTTTTATATTTGATTTCAGATTTCAATAAAATATTTTATTCTCATATGGTTGCTTAAGCCGTGAGAACAAGTAACTCGAAAATGACAGAATTAAAAAAAAAAATGTATTAAAAATTCATTTTCTTGTGGAATGTATTTTTTGAATGATTTATATTGAAAATAAACGTACTAAAAGCCCTGAGGGGAGGGGGAGGTGAACTAATCGTGAAAGGAGGGGAGAAGGTCCAATTTTTGGGTTTTTCGATCGTATCACACAAACAGTGGACTCTTGAAAAATATGTTTAAATAAAAATTAAATTTAATTACATTTCCTATAAAATTGTATGTAAACATATTTGCCAAACTTCTAAGCGTTTTCGAGATATACATTATTGAAAATCGATAATCTTCGCAACTAAACAATTTTTACATCACTTTTTGTCAAACTTTTGCTTCTAATACCTTCCACAATCGTTTCTCAGAAAAAATGAGAGAACTAAAATTGTAGAAAATTAAATTTACTTTAATTTCATATATACGTTTACGGTACTTGAAGCAAATGTTTGACAAAAAGTGATGTAAACATTATTTTGTTTTTTGAAAATTATCGAGTTTTAATAACATATATCTCGAAAACGCTTGAAAGTTCGACAAATATTTATATAAATTTTTTTTCATATAGTGCAACCGTTTTCGAGGTATAATCGAAGAACCCGAAAATGGGACCTTCTCCTCCACCTCCCCCCCCCCCCCCCCACAGCTAGGCAACTGTAAGCATTGAGGAAAAACGTTATCGCATATTTCATGCACTCTACAATTCGTTCATTGACTGGACTATTAACCATTGTTCAGGGTTGTTATACATATATTCCACAAAAAACGAATTTTTAGAACTCCTGTAATGTTTTCATTTTTGAGTAACTAGTTCTCACGGTCTAAGCTACGATATATGATTCTATGACATATAGGCTCCGTTAATGATTCTAGATACTTTATCCTCAATTATTTTCCCTGTCATCTATTTCAGAACAGAGACTGCCCCGGAGGATAGAAGTTATATCGACACGAGGAAACTTTATAATTTAATAGGACTCCTAATGGGATATCGATGGCTCTATTCAAATGCTCTCGGTCGGGGATCGGCCCTGGACGGAGCGATTCGCCGCGGCTTTATGGCCTCAGCCGGTCGTAACTCGAGGGAGGCAATTACAACAAGATATTCCTCTTCAATAATTAAGTCATCTGTTTCAAAAGATCGGCTGGATCTCGTTCTCTGTTTTGATCCCGCTCATTCTTATTGCTCATGTCAACAAAGCTATTGTAATCTGAACTATATTCATTTGTTTTATTTATGCATCTAATCCCCTTATTCATATAACCATATTTTGTGACTCATTATAGAGAACCTATTTGGATCAATGCTCTGTTATGAAGTTATAAAATTAATTTTTATATTTGTTTCAACCGGCTTGTAAATTGTTGTAATAAATGGTGTGGAAGAAAACAACCTAGGGTTTTAGAATTTCCAGGCGTTATTTTTGGATACATATTGCATACTATAGTATATTTGTATAAGTGCATTGTAGTATGAGAGTGTATTATTTTAAAAACTTTATTTTATTTTGTCTTTTGATTATATTGATATATTTCAATAATAATAATAATAAGTTTCTTAAAAGGTCCAATGTTTGGGTTTTTCGATTATATCTCGAAAACGGTTAACTCTAGAAAAATGTATTTCAAATAAAAATTAAAGCTAATTAAATATCCTAGAAAATTGTTTGTATACATATTTGTCGAACTTCAGTTGCTTTTCAATATAGACGTCATTAAAAATCGATAATTTTCGCAACAAAATAAGTTTTACCTCACTTTTGTCAAACATTTGGTTTTAATACCTTCCACTATCGTTTCTAAAAAAAAAGTCATAATCAAATTTTTAGAGCATCAAATTTACTTTAATTGCATTTATACGTTTCTGGTACTTAAAGCAAATGTTTGACAAAAACTGAGGTAAAAAAATTTATCGTTTTTCAATAACATATATCTCGAAAACCGATGGATGCTCGACAAATATGTATAGAAAAAAATTTGTAGAAAATTTAATTGGCTTTAATTTTTATTTATGCATATTTTTCTACAGTCTACCGTTTTCGAGCTATGATCAAAAACCCCAAAATTGGACCTCCTCCCCTCCTGCATCGTTACCTCTTCCTCGGGGGAGGGGGCTACTTTTAGTATGTTCATCTTCTAACTACTCCTAATAAAGCCCTGAGGTAAAATATAATCGCACATTTCAAGCACTCTACACCCCTCATCTCAGCACGCATTGGCTGGACTACAGGGTGTCTTCTTCCAATTTTTGTTCATTCTAACTATTATTTATTAAATAAATTGCGATTTTTTTGTGATAATCAATTAAACCACTTGTTTACCGAAATCGTGGTATTTTACTTAATTGATTATATAAATTAATATATTTCAATAATATACTATTATTATGATTATTGTGATTGTTATTTTTAATATTATTGACATACTTATATCGGTATCTCCTTAAGTAGGACATACTTAAGGATATATAATACTCCATAAACAATATGGTAATATGAACTACAGCAATAGCTCAATTAAAGTTATATAATAACAATAGGTGAGGTATAGTAATGCCAGACGTGGCGAAAGTTTCCTGCCCTAAGAGGTGTTACGCCACTGTTATATCGGTGGCACTGCTTTGTGTATTCAGTAACGACTCCTTTGGGAACGATACGGATCCATACAGAATACTGGCTTGTCCTCGATAAAGCTGGCAGTGGCACGTGTGTTCAATGGCAACCGATGTCCCCGAAAAAACACCACCTTGCTTATCAATCGTAGTCTATCTTACTTGATGGGACTGGTCTTATAGAATGACTAACATATATGAAATTCTAGGGGTACCTATCGCAACAAAATATAAATATTCCATATCAACGATTTTTTGAGGTCTGAATATCGATACGCGATATATCGGTGACCAAAAATATCAAAATATAGTGATTTTTTTAATAAAACGCCATTTTAAATAGTCCTATCACGTGACAATGACATTCCTGTTTGTTTTATCGTTTTAGTTAATTCAGATAACTGTTATATTAAATTCGTCAAACCTGCATCACTCATGCATATCGACTCCAATGCTTCACTCCAAATTTCACATTTATCGATAGCTGTTTTGTTGTCCCCTGCCTCTAACATTAAAAACTTAAGGGCGAGATCTTAAACCAACTTAATATAGAGAAACCGATATATCGTAACGTACTTATCGATATAACAAATATTTTAAAGGGAAAATATCGATCTAATAAGGAGACATATCGATACTTCGATATATTGTGTATACCTTGTTGACTGCACTTAAAAACTGGATAATTTATACCGCAATCATTTTAGTTAAATGCGTCAAAAGCGAGAGAGAGGTGGCCTATAGCAGGTAAGCAAACGATAGAGGTCGACATTTTTGTTGAATCATGATAAGAATTAATCTGTGGAACGAAATAAAAAATTATCATACCTCTTAATGGAAAGCAATATAGACTTGAAGAACGGAATTCTGATATTACGAACTGCACTGTCCAAAAGCAATCAGTTCTACACAGGCAAAATCAATTTCAAATTACACAACACACAATGGCTCACTCATACAACGTGTTCATTTAATATAAAAAGATTAATAAATATCAGAAAAATAAAATAAAACCTGTATCAAGCAACCATTCATGGGTTTTGGGAGCAGTACTTCGGTAAAGATTTATTGTTACTAGGCAAAAGTAAAAGGAAGGGATTTTGCCGAAATCACGCCCAATCGCCTAGTTTTCCATGGCTGAATAAACTGAAAATAAATTTTCTACCTTCAGTCGGACTCGAATTCATGACGTGGAACTTTTTAGTCATGTGCTTGCCCTCTGAGACTACAGCGCCTCTGAATGTAAACAAATACCAACTACAATTTTCACTTATGGGTGTATAATCTATCTAATCCATAATCTACTTCTATAGACAGTTCACATCCTTATCCTATTAGACAACATAAATGTACCTGGCTAAGATATCTCATTAATTTAGTCATTAACTAAATATAACTAACTAGTATCCCCAGTAGCGACTATACCCGCTCTCATAACTAAAGAACCTAAATAACGTAAACTGATTTAGGTTTTATTTTTTTATCGATAAAAATCTTGTATTGTATTGCATTGTAGTATGCAAATAAGAATTATTTTCTCAATGATATTGGACCAGTTCTTACAAGTAAAGGCACATGAATCATATTCGTACACTCAGTATCGAGAAGGAAAGGATCAACATTTTGATTTGGCAATAATTTATATTCGGCAGAAATAATTTTATGGATTTCATATGGTCGGATTTTAATTTCTAACCATAGAAGTAAGTATATTATGTAGTTATCTAACCACATATTTATATCTATTGAAATAATTTAATTGAATACAACTAAATATCATTACCAATTACAAGTTCTATAAAACACCTATAGGTCAACTTGGAAACTTCAATGCTATCCACATATTAACGCTTTTTTTAGTAAAAAGTTAATTCGAAACCAGCATATTTTATTATTGTAAAACCTTCCTGATTTAATTTAATTAATTATTATTGTTAAACTATAAAGTAGTTATAGTTCAACATTGATTCAGTAGTTTTTGTGATAAATGGTTTGTCCCTTTAAATAGTAGTATATTACTCAAACATAAAACCAATTTAATTTCAATAAACATTTTACTTTACCCTTTGCTTGTGAAACTCCTAATATTCTTCAGAGTCTAATTAATGGGTTGAGGATCAAGTTCAATCTTGCACACTTGAAGTTTCCTTCTATTTGCCTTGTAGATCCGAGGAAGATCTATAATAACAGCCGTCGCCCTCAACCTTCGAGTAACTTACTGGACCTCTCCAGCCGCTAATCTAACTTTTTTCTTCTCAAGACCGTGCAATAAGGCGTTTTCGATCCAAAAATTTATCGATTCCCGGTCCGGAGGCACGAACGGCTAATATCATCTTCGTGCCAGGTGATTCGCGTGCTTCCTTTTTGGAACTGGAGCCTGGAATGAGGCCAAGTCACGAGCCAGCGCTAAGCAGCTCGGGTCCTCAGTATCCGGCTTTGTGAGGCTGCTAAGTACTTGTGTATTTTGTGAGGCTGCTAAGTACTTGTGTATTTTGTTTCTGCTAAGCTGCTGTTTGAGTCGGTTCCTTGTTCTTACAAAATGTCGTAAAACGTTTTGAGGTAGGTTGAAATTCATTGAAACAACTATACATAGTGGATTATCTGAAGCTCGTGGGTATCTCTCAGTTATGTGTTGAATTTAAAAAACAGAAGAAAGGCGTTCTTCTTTCATGTATTATTTCCTTTCTTAGCCCGATTCCTTCTCGTTTGTCAAACCTGCCCGACCACGTTACATCTGAGCCATTTCACGTGATTTTAAATAAGGATACACCACGACCAATCGTGTAAGTAATATTAACACTCCATTTTGTTTTCGATTAATCCATTGTTGTATTATCCTTTATGAAAGAGACTTTCTGTATAAACTTTAACGCCAGTTTTCCTTTTCAAACATGGAAACATTGAATTGTATCTGAGAAATACCGCTACTATTCTCGTAAATATTTATTTTTATTGCATGCGAATTGTCATTATTATTTAACTGATGTTGTGAAGTTTTTTTTTGTTTTTTTTTTATGTAAGTATTATAACTTCATTTGCCAGTATTATACCCAAGTATTGGCAATATTATTATATAATTTTGTTATTAAATATTTTTAGTTTAGTGATTGTTAGTGTTTGAGTATTGTATTTATAACTATAACATTGATTTGCAAATTAAACTACAAGACTAAAGATTTGGTACACATAATACAATTATTTCTTCATTACATTGCGTTTCTCTTTTCAAAGGACTTGTCATTTTCCTAGAATTTATTTTTTTTTTCTTTTCCCGGTTATGTTATTCCTTTTATCATTAAAATAAAATTTTGTTCGTTTTCAAAATTTATACTTAATCCATGAGAAGTTGGTTGTAAGAAATATACAAAAACAGTATAAATTTTGGATATTATCCTTATTGATAAGGATAAAAATACAATAGTGTACCTCGCAAATACACCACGACTCGTTGGATAATCATGAGACCGCAAGTTTAAATTGTTTAATTTTGTTTATTGAAAGACTTTGTGAATATGTTCATATGAATATGAAGATGACTCGCGAAAAAACTACATAGGCTTAAAATTAACGACTTTACGTCAGAGGCTTCTTTTTCTTTCTTTTTTTTCTGATAAATGAATTAAAATTAAATCTTATTTTCTGGAATATACGAGTAGCTTATTACCAATAAGATAAGAAACTGTTAGGTTTGCTTCAGTATAGACTTAGTTGAATCGTGCTAGTCCACAACATTTATTAATTTACTCGTCAATAATATTTTTTATTTTTTATTTTTTTCAAATTATAACTAGATTGTTTTGTTTTTTAAATTTTAATCACTTAAAATATTTTTTAAATTTGTAAAAAGAAATAAATAACAATAAAATTGTAAATTTCAATAAATACCTAGCTATATTAAAAAAAATGTAATCCAAATTTTTTGTAAAATATTTTAACTATTTTTAGTACATTAAGATACGTAATAGAGAGTTATCTGGAATGTATTAGATTAAAGAAACGGTCCTTTCAAAGTAAGAAAGGAAAAAAAGAAGAAAAAAAAACAATTTTATTGTAATTCACAACACTGATGCATTCGCATAATGGTCATATTCCGAAAGGTAATTTTTTTTATTTATTCATATAAAGCTCACTTCATTATTGTATATTCTGAGTAAGATTTCAAAATGTTTTTTAAGTATCAATAAATAAATTCCTCATCAACTAAACTCCTGCTGTTTTTTTTAAATTAAACCAATGTGATTATTTATACAAATTGTTTGTGCAATTATACTTCTGTGATTCCCTTTTTGTTTCAGGAAGTGCGATAAGTTATCTGAGCAAGATGCAAGATGCCTGATGCTATAATTAGGGTCCTTGATAAAAATAGGAAAATGTCTTATAATTTTACAAGATCATGGAAAATTTTTCTTTATATGGATTAAGAGTGGAATTTCACAACAGACGACAGTCATGATGACCTATTGTTCAGGGAAATTGTACTTAATGATGAACTTTTGTGACTTCATCAACATTTAACAGGCAAACACTCTAAGACGCCGATTAATAACAAAACAGTATGAAAGTAATGACCTATTTGGATATACGGAGTTGACCTTTAGGACTCCCCTATATCATCAAATCCGACTTGTATCCAATCCTTACAACCCAAAATCCTTCGAAAAATTCTTAATGCTGTTTACTATGCCACATACTTATCCATCTAGACTTTCATTTTCAAAAAAGTTGCAGATTTAGCCTAAACCAGATAACTACCCTTTCACAGTTACTCTATGCCATTGAAATTCACGCGTCTATCAACTTAATTTCATTGTATTTTCGAAAACCTTATGAAAAGAAGATGGCCTGGAGACCTTCTCTTATAGAACGTTAAGTGATATGGTACCAGTGGGTAGCTACTTTTCAAGCAATCGCCATCTCATCATGAACGTTATAATCACATTTACAAGATGTAATATTTTTTTTTTTATGCAGTTATAAATTTTAATAAATACCGTAAAATGGGGTCACATTAGTACGGTGGGGTAAAATTGGTACACAATTATTTCTGTGGTGATTTCCATCTGACAGGTTGTTGTGTCCACTTTTACCAAATGAGAGCACACGAAACGACTCATTCATGCGCTCTCATTTGGTAAAAGTCGACACAGTAACCTGCCAGAAGAAAATCACCTCAGAAATAATTGTGTACCAATTTTACCCCACCGTACTAATGTGACCCAATTTTACGGTAGGTAAATAAAAAATAAATAAACAAAAACAATAATTATCATGATTTGTCCTCCTTTATTTTATTTTTAAAATATTTCTAGTTTCTGACTACTCCAACATGTATTATATAAGTTTTCAAAGCAATTACAAAGGCTTATTTACATGACAGTAATTAGACCAATTTGGACATACGGAGTTGAGCTTTAGGGCTCCATTAAACCATCCAATTCTTCTCGTATCCAATCCATGCAATCCAAAATCCTTAGAGCTCCTTATTATGTCACAAATATATCCATAAAGATCATAATGTTCCATATGTTGCTGATTTGGTACTAAACATAAATCTATCTTTTCATAGTAAATTCTATACCCACTCGAACTCACTAGTCTCCCAACTTGCCTCCCAATAATCTCCGAGGCGTTTGAAAATAAGATGGCTAAGATACCTTCTAATGTAGGTTTTTTTTTTAAGTGCTTCTAGTGAATGGCTGTTTACATTCTATTGACCAGTCATTGTCATAATTTTCTGAAATTTACTTTTTGTATACATTTTTAAATATGAATAAAGAAAAATAAAATCTGTAAATCAAATTAACTTTTATAGAAGATAATCATCTCTTTATGATAATTAATAAGCAATTTTTATTATTATGGGGGTACTTCATGAGGCAAATACTAAATCGAACTATCATACTGGTCAAATGATCGCTCCTTTTTTTAATTTAAAGTCAAAGGATCTGAGTCATTCAAGGTTTAAAGTTTCCATGAAAATCCGTTTCAAGAAAAGCACAAATTTGTGACTCTGACCCATTGAACCTGTTGAAGGGGCGCCTGAAGAAGAAAAGAAAGTGGACTCACTGAAGCGTCACTTTTGACACAAAGGCGTACGGTCTGAGATCCAAGACGACACAAAGAGCGAAGAGTACCCGGCGCCACAAGATTTCACAGGCAGGTACAACGTCAGAATATGCCGGCTCTTCGACTTTAATGACCAGTTTATTCCTTTATTGTCCTAGTCCTCGGGATCCTGGGTCAAGAGAACTGTCGGGAGGAGACTAGGCCAAAGCGGCAGGTGTTGTGCTAAATCGGAACCACCAGCAGAGTTTTATGTCACCATTGCATAATACATAAAGCAGGGTATACAGTTGTAATACATATTATATACATATTACATAATACAAAAACAACATTATGTGTTTTTGTTTTTATCTTTCAATTAGAATAACTTCTTTTTTTAAATTATCATTATATCAATCGTAAAAAGGATAATTATGTAATAAAGTAAATATATGGACGTAGATCTCCTTACAAAATAAATAAAAATCTTCTACCTATGGAAAAGGAGGATTCATTATTTTCGTCCATATAAATTGAAAACAAATTAATGAAAAAATCTCACATAATTTTAACATTTAAATATATAAAAAAATGAGTGTTTCGTAATATTTTCAATCAATGTTAGGGAAAAAAACTAATCAAACAGGTAGTAGTTATAGTAGGTCAATTTAGAACAGAATAGAATAGAAAAAAAAATTTTATTCTGGGACAAAGTCCCTTAAGAATATACTTAACAGATAAGTACAGGTATAAATAAAATTAAATCTTGTCAGAGACATAATGAGATAAAAAAATAAAGAAAAACAATAATACTATAATGGCACTATATACATAGATGATAGTCAAATATATAAAAAAGAAAATATGATAACATCCTACAAATGAGAGAAAATAAAATGAAATAAGAAAGAAAAAAAATCTATTGTTACAATGATTAGATTTATATGTACAATAGAAGTAACCAAATGTTATATTCATAGAAAGTGAAATTTATATTAAATGGAATCTTACTTATGCATGAACTGAATCCAGCAATGCAAGAACAATATTTGGACTGAGTAGGTAGATAGTTAACATGCGTCAGCTTGGATGAGATGGAGGTATTGAAAATAGAAGTATTTGAATGTTTTCAGGGATTTACATTGTCTGATATGAGGAGGAATAGAGTTCCAGAGGATGGTTGAGCGGAAGAGAGAGGAGCGTTAGAATGTTGAAGTTCTATGGAATGGGGTATACAGATCAGAAAAACGGGATCTTGAATATATTGAATTGACGGCAGATCTGAATTAAAGCATATTGTAGATATAAAAAGGTTGAAAGGTATTGATAATTTGGTAAAGGAATGTTCCATGGAATGTGTAAAGTGTATGGGATAAAGCCAATTTAGTTGGGAATAGGGGTGGGATACATGGGAGCGCCTCGGACTACCGCATGTATGATGTAGTCATAATAAAGTATGGTGTTCGATGACACTTAATTACTTCTCATGTTCCACAACAACAAAATACAATTCAAGTAAACTCCTGTAACTCCCAAGTAATAGTAGAGGGGGAAGGATTCACTTTAATATTATCATCTTCTTCTTTTACTCCCTCCTTTGTGCCTCTCAGCGTGGGGGCGCCTCGACCCAAATCGACCAAGCATCAAGGTCTCTTGCCAACGTCTTCAAGGCTTCCAGCCGTCTTCCCCTCTCTTCTCTCCCACCTGGTCCATTCGGTCCATCCATGTCTTCCGTGGTCTGCCTCTAGGTCTTTTGCCTGTAGGCCTAGCTTCAAGAAACTTGCGTGGTTCTCGGTTTTCACTCATTCGGCAAACATGGCCAAACCACTTTAACTTTAACTTTAATACTATTCCGACCAATATCCATAATAGTCAGTAAACATGTTTCTGAGAGACCTATTAACAATTCAGTGGATCGTTTTTGAACGAATCGATACAATTTATACGCAATTTATTTAAATTCCGTTTTAAGATTATTCTAGGCATGTTGTTTTTAAGGAATAACTATTTTGTATGAATAAAACTAGTGTCATTGCGCATATACAATCCTGTGGCACAATCTGGTTTTAAATTAAATAAAATAAGAAAAATAGAATCTTTTGGTACAATGATTAGAGTTGTATGTATAATAGAGGTATTCGGAGGGAGTTAATTAATATTAAGAGTAATCTTAATCATAGAACTGTACCTGAATCTGACTTGCATCAGCATATTAAACATACATACATGTTTAATGACAAACTTTACAATCAACCTAGATGATATTAGAGACATTAGAACAATAAATGTGTCGGCCAAGACGGACCAAAAGCTAAAAAGAAGTTGAATATGGATTCTTTATGATTAAACAAAATGAAATAAAATCATTAGGAGATAGATATCTAGATGAATTGTGTAGTCAGTTCATGACTTAATTACAGTGTTTTAAAAAAATATCTGTTTTTGTAAGATTTGTCCTTAAAAAAGTTTTAGTCTTTCAGTCATTTTTTAGGCAACTAAGGAAACCTCCAAAGTTTGGGCGGCGTCTATCGAACCCAGTCAACCCTTAAATATCTCTATAAGGAATCCATAGAGGCATAAAGACGTCCATTATATCAAGATAATTCGACCTGCCACGAGGGCTCGGCATCCTGAATAGAAATTAACACGTTTCCGATTACATTGAGTGGTTTACTCTTCTCTCTGGTGGCACTAAAAAAGAAGACTTAGGAAACTAGTTGGTATTCATATTGGAAGGGGGTATGCCGGGGGTCCTAATCGTTAAACATTATGTACATCTCGTAATATTGCCTCCCTATACATATGTATAGCCGTTGACGTCATATATATAAAACACCTTCCGAGCTATCGGTTTCATCCAAGGACAATCCGTCGACCTAGAAATCGACTATCGAACTTTAGCAAGCTCGAGTTCTTAATGTTTTGTATATAAAATGAAATGATTAAGGTGTCATTTATTTTTTGTTTCAATATTTCTTCATTGACACCTCTCTTAAGGAAATTGACACCAAGGAATGCCCTTGGTTATTCATACATAAAACCAAACGTCACACCGAGAACACTAGTCATCTAGATATCTATCTCCTAATGATTTTATTTCAGTTTATTTAATCATAAAGAATGTTCAACTTCTTTTTAGCTTTTGGTCCGTCCTAGCCAACGGATTTATTGTACTAATGTCTCTAATATCATCTAGGTTGATTGTAAAGTTTGTCATTAAACATGTATGTATGTTTAATATGCTTATGTAGGTTAGATTCAGGTACAGTTCTCCTATGATTAAGATTATTCTTAATATAAATTTACTCTCTCTCTGAATACCTCTATTGTATATACAACTCTGATCAAACGTGCAATAGGAAACAGTTTATATATACAATTGCGATGCGAATAACCGATTTGGTTGGTCACGAGATAGACTCGCATAACGAAATTCTCTGTTAATCGTGATTCCGAAAAAAGTAAGGGAAATTTGTAAGAAAAATAACGTAGAAATATTTAAATAATTCGTATAAATATCTATTTAATCACAAAATAATACGTATTATGTGATGTGTATTATTAGTATTTAAATAATAAACCTAAGTGAAAACTTTTATTTATTATCCTCATTTAAGAATGAAACGACGAACATTCCCTGGTTTCACACTTGGTGTTTAAAATAATTATAAATGACAAATTGTTTCATTCGACTATAAGGAGTTATGCTTAGTGATTTCACTATAATATCTAATGTTTCTTGAATCAAATCCTTCAATACTAGGTAAAATTCCCATATTATTGCACCATTCTCTAGTAAACTTATCAAACATGGCCTTTATACATTTGTTATTGATATGGGCGACATAACGTTCACTATAATTAAATATTAAACTTATTATTATTCATTTGTCCGTACTTGCTTTCCATTCGATTCCATTTTTTTTTCGGAAGCACCTGCAAACAAGATTGCTTCATAATCTTCTGAATCTTCTGAAGTGAAGAACTTATTGTTAGTAGAGTGTTATGTTAGTTTTATCAAAAGCCATTGCCACATCAATAGGTTCATAATTATCTCGTTTACTTCATGTACTTATTTTAGTTTACACTTTTTAAATTGATTCAATTCATTTTTATTGATGGAAGTACACTGTCCATAGAATATTTGCATTGTATTTAGAAATATAATTAGTTATATTTTTTAATGTACATAACATTGTTTGTACATATTATTGTACGTAAAGTTAGTGTCTTCCCTACCGCGAGTATGGACGACAACACTGCCTTGGTATTTTTCCATTCCAATCTTAAAATACCCAAAAACCTTCATATATCACTCTTCCGTTCTTCCATTCATCTGTTGAATACCAAATCTCAGCCCATTGATTTGTATATCCCTTCTCATCAAACTGCCTTCTTAAAAAAACCTTTTATTATTCGTAAATTGTTTACCCATTTTATTCTCATTGCTGCATATCTCACTTCCTTTAAACATATTTTATTCATCTTCTCGATTATCAATATTCCGAAATTATGTAATAATATATAATTAAATGATTTATATAATTAAAAGTTTTGGATATAAATTCGAAGATTAGGTTTTAATTTTAATCTCTACTTCATATATTATCTAACTTAAAATCTTTAGAAGTTACTGCCTGATATGTGTGCAGCCAGACAAGAATACATTTTGATTGCAGTTTTATGTTCTTCGGGGACAAGGAGTTCCATAATATAGATTATTATTATTTTTTTTTTCTTTCTTAGTAAAATTTTTTAATGATATTGTTTGTTTGTTTTTGGTCCAGGTTTCCGTGACAAAGCACAACTAAGGTAGTTAGCCTTAGGGGGTTTCGTTTTAGTTCCTCTATTCCTAGCCTTTCATCGGAATAGAGTCATCCAACCGCACCACGAGGTGGAGGCACGCATTTCTTAGGAGTTTTATATGGAAAGAAAAAGCGCTCCTAAGGATCCCGAAACATTACTGGCCAAAGAGAGAAAGAAATAGAGAAGAGGTATGAAAATAAGGATATTCGCGTGGTATCTTAGGCCGTTCCGTGAAAAAAAAAATTGTTAATAGTACATATTATTTCATTCACTTAATTTTTAAATATTATAAGCTGAAAACTGTCAGACCAGGTGCACCTCTCATCGACTCTTCGTCCTGACTGTAAATTAATTAATAACCCCTTGCATAGGTCACGCCTGTACGCACACGCTTGTTTCGTGTTGACGCACAACCCGTATCGAAAGCCATTCCACATCTAAAGAAGGGTTCCTCACCCCTAATTGATATCCCTTACGACGGCGAAGTGTGGCAGCCCTTGGAATAGACCGGGATAATGGAAGTAGGAAGCGCGTGCAGCGTGAAGCCGAGGAAACGCCACTTGTGCTCAAGGCCTTGGGGCCAACTGTTGCTCGGTGTTTATATCTTGCTCCAGATGTCTCGGCCGTTATCTTCTTCACTTGTCCGTTGTCTTCTAACGTTCCTTCAACGACCGTCTCCTGTGGCCGTTCTAGGTGGAGGAGTACGGCGAACAAACGGCATCTCTGCGCCTTATGGTATCTGGGGGCAAGCAACCGAGACTTGGTTCAATATGGTATTCGTCATGTTATGGTGTGAAGAAAATTAACATTAATAAAACTTTCAGCACTTTTTTCTTTTCAATCTAAAAATATTTTAAAATTAATTCAATTGTGCTTTAGGTTTTCTTTATTTAATATCGTTTTCATCTCTGTTACAAAAACAGGTACATGCAAATTTGCTAAAAATCGTTCTAATCTGCCCTGTGAAATCAGACTTCTCATTATAAACTAAAGATCTAGGAATAAAACAGAAAAAAAAAAAAAAAAAAAAAAAAAAAAAAAAAAACTACTTGAGCTAAGGTATTTTCAGCCTTCTAATAGTATTTTGGGTCGTGTATATGACTTGTCGCTTAAGTCATATACAAGTATGTTTTGTCCATGAAATAAAGTGTATATATGATCGTTAGTTGTAGCCTCTATTCCGATTATAATGAGTAGTGTTTAGTTTGTGGTGAAACAAAGTGATTTTGTGGTAATTAGCAACTTGAAATGGTATTTTTTTATTTTTACGTTGGGCTGTTTTCGTTAATCTGCATATGCCTACAATGAAAAATCTGTATGATTTTTGTCATGTTTTTAATTTCCGACCGTTTTTGGAGAATTGGATATAAAATCCAGCCAATTTAAATTACATAAATATAATATGCAGTAAACTCTCAATTATCCGCTTATAAGTAAGCTGATTTGCGGATTATCCGCTGCCTTTCCAGAAATATAAAACCTACAGTAATAGACATTTTATTTATTTTCTTTTTATATTTTTTTTTTCTCAACGGAGAAATATGTTAAGGAACTAAGACTTTAAAAAAAAACATCTTCGAAACTAGTGCAAAGTATCCAATGTGATAATAACAAATTTCGAGAAGAGCGAAAAAATTGTTTCAGGGTTCTTTGAAAGTCACTTTTACTGGATTATTCCTCCTGTCAATGAGGAGTATTGAGGTTAATTACGTTGTGAATTCATATTCGAGAGTTTGTTACATCGATCATAAGTCCTAATACAACCGCTGAAGAACGAAAAACAAAAACTTCGATTTATTTAATATTTTGCCATTATATTCACGAATACACACCTTGAGTTCCTAGAATGCATTCAGTATTATATCATAGTTACTTTTTCTAATTTTAATATGAATATTAATCTTAACATTTATTATTTTATTTCTATTGATTCTTTTTAATGAAATCTTGTTTTGTTTAAAATATATCATTATATCAAATTTTAAGAAAAAAAAAAATCATATTTTTTAAGTACTGTAAAAAACGTAGAAATCTGCGGCAGTCATCATTTATAGCTCGGTTTTACAGAAGATTTACAGCCATTTGTTTTTTAATAGAAAAACAATGAAGTAAGCTTAGACCATCTTGAAACTTATATGGACATTCGGACAAGAAAGAGGGAGTGGAATACCTGAATAAAAAAATTATATAAACTAACGATTATTGCTAATTATTGCTAATAATAATAGGTTTGACTCCATGGTAGCCAAAGTTTCAAGTCTAAATAGTTAATGTCAAGTGAGAATATACCCTGCTAAGATTACGAATTCTTTCTCTCAAACGTCCCAACAACGATGTTAGCTCAGCGATCGTACCAAATAATCATATGGGAAAAAATATAGTCCTGCAAAAAAGGACAAATTTAATAAATCTTCAAAGGACAATAACTTTGCTGGGAAGAGGATGCCGAAATAGTAGGCTATTCAACCGTCAAAAATTGTCAGATCGCACAGATCTGAAAGGAGTATCCTTCAGTTGCTATAGATACTCTGTTTAACAGAACTTGAAATAGCTGGAATACATTAGTCAATCAATGAGATAGATAGACTAGGAATAGTCAAATCTCTGTGGATAATCAAGAATTCTTAACAAATCTGTTAGTTCAAATGAATAGAAAAGATGAAGGATAATTGCAGAACGTAACTAGTGTATGCCCTTCTTATTGAACACGTAGAGTAATACCTTTCACTCTGTGCTGTACGCCTCAGGGGTTGGAACCCTATTGACCTATAAATTTTCTAGAATTTAAATTCATTTAGCGTTCAACTAAAATTAAAAAGCTATTATACAACAATAACCCTACGTGGTAGTTAAGTTATAATTATAAGGTGTTAAGTATTCATTAAAAACAATTAATGATAACGCCCACATGCAGTCACTTCCCGATCCCACGAAATGTGGTGCGCATCTCATTGGATCCGCTCCCTGAGTAATGGGAAATTGATCCAGATAAGGGTACATTAATACTGAACAAAGTTTGTTTTTCGTTTAAGGGCACGAATAATAGGCATTTGTGAATATTAGGGGTGATAATTGAACAAATATCCACAGACAGCAAACACACAGAGAATAATTCAACAGGGAAAGTTCTAATTTTAAAATCTCTAGTTAATGTTTTCTGTATAACTGTAGTACTTTTTGCCTATATAGTTTTCAATAGATTTGTTTAAAAAACATTTAAAAACAAAATAAATTACGATACCATGGTTTGCTTGTTATGGCTTGATTATGCCATTGTTATTACAGATTTAAATATCTTCCCAAGTAGTATAAGATCCTAATAAATATAAACGTTTAGCAAAGAGATTAGGAGAGTGTGCAATTGAAAAAAACTTCAACGAAATACCTGTACATCTCATAATATCGATGATATTTGAAGCTCCAGGCTATAGGTAGAAAATTAAATTTATGTTATTTCAGCCGTGGATCGACTTCGAGGACTGGAGAATCTCCTGGGTCGCACCCAGTCAAGACGAACTACAGTTCCCTACAATTTCGGCCAAAATATATGAAGTGACTAGCTGGATGGGGACCTCTCAAACAGTGTTTTACTTTGTAAAAGTCCCTTCTCATCAAGATGGCTGCCCTATACAAGGTGGAAAAAACGCAATAGGCTCTCTGATATTCGCGGTCAAGTTGTCTTGGGCAGACATAAGTTGACTTATATGATAGCTTGGAGAGACAGAGGTGTTTAAACCAATATTTTGTTAGTTGTTTGTTACATTGCATTTTCTCTAAGCCTCCAGTGGATTCTGCTAGTGAAGAAGCCAGGAGCGTAAAGCTGGGATCTCTTTGAGCCTTTCTTACCCTCCTCAGGGACATGCTTGGTTCAGGGTTTCCCCGGAAAGCTTGCCAACATTGAATATATTGTATTAAAGTTAACATAATGGTATTGAAGGTTTTTTTCTACTCCTTGCTCTATTTTAGTTTATTTGTTTCTTATTATTATTCTAATTTATTGTACATTATTATTAATTACATTTTTGTAGTTGTATAGATTTCAGGATCATTTGTAATGATGAGATCCTTGAGCATGTTTACTCATACGCTATCTGAAAGCAATTATATGTGGGAATCTCAGAATAGACCCTAAGTTAATGAATAGATTTGAGGAACCATGTTTCCCTACCAGTGTTCTACGGATCTGCAAGCTGAATGCTTCTCGTCGGACAGGTTAACAGAATAACTGCCTCTGAAATGAGTTTTCCTCGCCAAATATTAAGGGAAACCTGATGAGATCGAATAACGAATGATATGATAAGGCTGGAGCTGGGTATCAGAGCTTTTCGAAAGATATTTAAGGAAAAGCAACTGAAATAGTAAGGACAAGTTAATAAAATAGGAAACAACATAAGGTTCAACGCGTGGTAGTATGGCAGCCTTTGAGTATGGCAGCTTGTAAACTTTTTTCCAATAAAAGAAAAAAAAAAGATTATTTGTTGTTTTCCAGAACTGTAATATGGTGATTCGTATATATTGAGTTGTTATCTAAAGCAAACAAATAAAAATTAGTAAAATTTTATTCAAATTTGATAATCACAGAAATTGAAAAGTGAACCTCAATTCCTGTTTTTGCAAGTTTTCTGTTTTTGCTTGGGAAAAGGGTTAAAGCACTTAAAATATAATGGCAGCCTCAAATCTTAGAAACGTTTCGGAAAAATAGATTTCAAATTCCGATTATAATAATTATTGTTTAATTTTTTTTTTTTCAAAATTAATTTAAAATATATATTAATTGCCACGGAAGCAGTTATAGAGCAAGATGATGTAAGAACGCTGACCCATAGGGATGACTAGGTTATTGAATAATAAACTCTATTTTTCCATCGTTAAACAGCTCAGTTAAATATTCATAGCCTACTGAAATATGTAACGGTGGCCCCGGCAGGCTACCGCCACATGTGGAAGTCCCTTGTACATCTGTCTCCCTGTACATCGTACATCTCACTATCCTCATGGCATTGGACTCCTGAGGTCAAATTATGGCAGTTAACCATCTCATATAATTTTAATACGCTAGGAATAAACAGGAATCGCGTTCTCTACCTACGTTTTATTGATAGATGATGTGCTGTATGCAGTGGATTTTATAGGCCTCATCTATATCTATAATATTATATAAAAGGACAAACCATTTTTCGTTTGTGATCACTTACCGCAAAAATTACAAAACCAATCTCTACCAAATTTCGACCACAACATCTTTATAGGTCCAGAATGGTTTAGAAATAAAAAAATCTACTGAATTAGCTTTTTAAAAAGCGATAGTAAGCGGATAAATGAAAAGTTCGAAAATCGACCGATAGGTTGTGATCGCTATTCTACATAAGAGGTTACAAAGTTGCAGTGTTATATTGAGCTTGACGTTGATTATAATATTTGCTTATGTTCAATTAAAATGTTATTAAAAACTATAAATATTTTGTTTGGCATTGAGTGATCCCAATGAAGTTTAAAACTCATTAGAGGCTAACGCTATTCTGCAATATCATTTGCAATGTTAAAACTATTGAACCCATCTTTGCTAAATTTTAACTATATCATCTTAATATTTTTAGAAAGGCTTACAATAATAAAGATTACAATAATAATAATTTAAATGTACAGTTTTGAGGCAGAAACGATGTTTGCCACACTGTCGCAAACTTTTACGGTTAGAATGAATTCAATAAAATTATATGTGGCGAATAAACAGTATTAACAAATCAAAATGTTGATCCTTTGCTCTTTAATATTGTGTGTAATAATATTCGTAGACCTTATTTTATAATCACTGATAATTCAGTTCATTTAGAGTTTCTAATTAGTCTCTATCCATCTGGATTACTAACTCTTACATTAAAATCAAAAATTGGATGTCCAGTTATGCTTTTACGTAATCTTCAAAAAATTAATCAGTGCAAATTTTAACCAGGTTAAAAATTAATGCTATGGGTGAAAAAGTCATTGAAGAAATAATGTTCATATTAGATATTTCCTTACAAGATTTCTATCGATAAACAAAAACATAAGTTTAGAAAATCTAAGTTCTATGCTTCTGAGAGCGAGCGAATCGGTGACTGGGGGGATGCTAGTAGTATATAAAGAAACTACACCTTGATAGGAATTACTTTATTAAATTATTAATTAATTAAATTATTTAAAACTTTTATAGACTCATAAAAACATAAAATAAATACAATAGAAACAGGATACAAACAGAACACTGGGAGGTTAATTGGTTAAGTCCAAATAATGTTTTAAGAATGAACTTTTTGTAATTAATGGGATATTTAACGTGTTTTCTAGAGCGAGTTATAGAATTTTTAAGGAGTTACGTCAAACAGTTTTTTTTTCTTAATGATATATAAAGGTTTCTTATAAAATGATCGTCAAAATTCTACATTTACCTTATAAATTAAAATAAATCATAAATATTTTGGAGGTTTATTTATTTAGCTACATAATAAGTTATTTATTATGTGAGGTCAATGATAATTCCTTATTCCAAGTAAGGTATATTTATACTAATATATATGATTAATGTTCCAAGTTCATTAATTATAGATCTTGAAACACAGTGATGTTCTCAGCTTATATATTACGCAGTTGTTTTATAACCTCACCTAAAAAATATTGATTATGCAAGCGTTGGGTTTGAACTGTTTAGCTTTGACCATCGATCATTAAATTATTCTTTCTAATTATTTCCCTGCATTCAATAATAAAAACAATGTTACTAAACCAGTAAAGAGGGAGGCAACTTAGAGAAGTCAGCTCATTGTCCTCAAACTGGGAGCCGGGTGATTTGTTGGGGCATTTCGGGCAAAAAGAAATATGAAACTGGAGCTTCCAACAAAAGACTGGTTCCTGGGCCTTATCAGATCTGAAACTGTAGACATCTTAGCCTCTTGGGTTACCCTGTTCTCACTGACTCTCCGCTTCTAGGGCATAAACTGGCCGGGGTTCTATCGTAAACAGTGATAATCTTACATCAGTTGGGAATATCCAAAGGTTGGATAATATATTACGATATGGCATAATAATATTGCGATGACTTGCACCTTAAGGACATATTTATAATCGTGACCTATTGTCTGCCGCTAAAGAAAACATAACAAAAACCTACTAAAAACAAAATACTCAATAAGTGACTAAGTTTAGGTCTTCACACAAGACAATACGATAAAAAATGCTCGTGTTTCTGAGAACATCACCAAATAGGTGATCCCCCTCAACTAGCAAATGTTTCCTAAAAAACAAACAAACAAAACAATCACACCTATATGACTAAACTCATCTGTTTCGTTGTCGCGGTCCCAGATTTGGAGTAGTAGGGTAGTGGGTTAAATCCTCTATCCCCCTCGGAACACTAAAATATTACGATATTACATAATCCGTGACTGTTCTAATCCTTAGATATAAATAAAGTTTAATAATATTTCTAGGTCAACTTCACACAGTTCTAGAAAATTCATTAGTCTAGCTAAAGATAATTTCGTTAAAGAGTTTATATGTCTATTTAATTTTTCAGTATCAACCAATTATTGTTAGTATTTAATTGATTTTGTGTCTCCTTCATAAAATCAGTAATAGTATTGGCAAGTACAATGTCAACTACAATCAATAGTGAATAAGAAAACTTCTTAATCAGTTAGCTTCTTCCAATATACTTTTTCATTAAAGATGCGTCTTTAATTGTTCCGTTGTATGTACAATCAGAAACTTGTTGATAATATTTTAACTGTGATAAAATAAAAACACTGCCAATGCTCGTATTACTGATCACCATCCTCGTTGCAGATAAAAATGGAATTGAAAAATTAACAATTTCATCGAAACCTTTGAAACGATTCCAACACTCTGACTCATTCATTATCTATACAGTTACACACATCTCTCGTCAAGCTTCTCCTCACCATGTAATATCAGGAATATCTGTTGTCGCTATATTTTAATCAAGTCTGTTTACATTTCCATTCAATTTTCCATAACATTTATAGGCTATTTACTTTCTTAGTTCTTCTAAATGTGGTTCCTGATAGTCGCGATACGTGGTTCTGTATGGTGTAGTTAGAAACACAGGAGGCCGAATCAGCAATAATTTGAACTGTTGATGAGAGATGTTCTGTTTCTGTTTGGGTAGTCTGCATCATCATGCTGGTGTGAGGATTGTAGCGTAGTGTGCATCGAAGTGGATTAGTAAAATAGATGCGTTGATCAAGAAGGCCTTTATATTTTTCTATTTCATGCAAAAAACTTCCTAACAAGACTCCTCAATGAAGTGGCCCAAGCTACATTGCTGCTGATTACTTATGTAATATTATTTTCGTAAATCTTTGATCTCCATTTTTCATAAATAATTTAAATTTAATTTCTGTGTGTTTATGAAAAGGACTTTAAACCCAGTAGAGATAAGGCTACAATATATTGTGTGAGCAGAGAGATTAAGAAGTAAATCGATATCCGACTGGTCCAGCGAGGTTCTTGCTCTAAGTAGTGAGTGAGCCAAGTGCCATGTTACACTGGGACTAATTGTTTCCCGTACATTAGTCAGTACAGCTGCTTCCTCGCAAGGTGTTCTCCCTCTGCTACCTTGTAGGGTTCACCTACCCCAGGGCCAGTAGGAAACATCCACTATATTCAAATAGACCAGGTAAAGTTGATGAAGTTAATAATTGTCGATCAATCCAATGACAATAGAACACATATTTTTTACCAAGTGGTACTATACGTCAAAAAAAAAACTTTAAAAGTACCTGCTAACCTGGGTCCCTATAGTATTGCTAGGATAGGCTTTAAGATATGTTTATTCAATTTTTTTGGGTGAAAATACCTTTTGTAAAAACAAAAATGGATCTTAACTCAACTGATTTTTATTATTACATAGGGGTTGGCACCCCTGAATGAATTATTAGTAGTCAAATTTAAGAGCGATCAACCAATGAGTGCAAATGAATAATCAGTTTCACAAAACTTTAATTTTATGTCCAATGCCATTAATCAATCTTGATGACTATGATGGCCATTATTAGAGCCCCAATTAACCTCCAAACTGAGACAGATAAAATACAAAAATACCGAAAATGGTGTAAAAAAAAAAACAATATTAATTTCTTTATGTAAATAAACATTATAGAAATTCAGATGAACCACAGAAAATGAATATTATGTAGAGCATTAAAAAAAAAAATTAATATAAAATACAGTTTTATATAATAAAACAGGTTATTATTGGCTATATCGCAATTTGGTTTTAATCTTAATTATTTTTTATAATAGTTTTTAATTTCAAAACCCTTTATTTTACATTTATTAACTTCTATTTTTATATCGTATTCACTGATTTTTTTTTTTTTTTTTAACATGAATTTTAGATTTTTTTTTCTTTTTCTATAGTTTTTTTTATCTTCCATATCTCTTCTTCATCTGCTATCATTCTCATCACAGAAACGTTGGTATTAAAATCATATTTTGTTAAATTAGCAATTCATCTCTACTCAATTACAGACAGCTATTAAATTCCACACATCTGTCGATTAATATGCAGTCAAAATTCAACATAATGTAGCATTTAACACAAAAATATATTTATATTATTTGCTTATCAACATTTCACAGCTAATTTCGACCTTTTTTTAATTTTAAAAATTTATAGTTTCTTGCATTTAATAAATGTAAAAAGGTACCAACAGAGGAGCTTAAATAAATATCGAATAATTGACTAAAATTATATTACAAAAGTGAAAAAAATATTCCTGCAAGTCCGAGGTACAATTTCTTCATTTGAGCCTATTAGAAATATATAGAAGAGTGTAAAAAAAACAAAAAAAAAACTACTTTTTATCCTTTATTGTCAATTCTCAGCGAACAACAGGCTTCTGTTATAGTCTACAATTGGAGCTCTTCATTTATAACCAAAGAATTTTTCTTCTCAAGTTTATTTTTCTAATTACTCCATTTTGAATGGATTCTAATCGTTTAACCACTCTTTTTGAAAGGTTTAGGAACATCAGTGCTCCATAGAGTGAGTAATGCCAGAATTTTGTTATATGATTTAATAAATATTTTTGTATACGGATAAGTTCTTCAAGATACTATACAAACAAATTAGCAGGTGCCTTAGCAAAATCAGCATCAAAAAAATAATTTTATGCCATTTGAAGACTCTTTGATACTATTGACTCACATAAAAAAGTTATTTAAAACTGATATAATTAGGAACTGTAACTAATATTGACAACAAACAACAAAGGGCCGACCTTTAAATAAATTTATCGCAAACATCACATAAACAAACCACGCCAAACTCAAAAGCTTACGTTAAAAACTAACGCAATGCCTTACTGACCATGGACCAAGTAAACATTTTCATCTCACTTAAAACGACACAAACATTTAGCCACATACTGTAGAATTTGCCCTCAATATGCAAACGACAGATATGGTTTGATCAGCGGCACATGCCCACTTCAAGAAAATGAAATATATAAAAATTACCAAACAGGATTCAAAAAATTCGTCACAAACATTTATTTCCAATTGATAGACCTGAAGAAGAAATTGTTAATTTTGTGTTTACACACAATTGAATTACTGATTCGAGATACAACATAAGTCAATATGTTTATACTATGACTATATGCATGTTGTTTCTCCGATCACCCATTCAACTATCTTAAGTATTAATTTTTTTCCTTGGACGAATTTATTTTGTATCGTATATACATTTTCCATTTATTATATTTTTCTTTTAAATATGTTACTCCATACATAGCATTTCCAAGTCTATTTAAACCTTTTCCAAATCAACTGTAACCTTTCACATATCAAATGGCACCATTTCCAAGTCTCGAGCAGCCCTTACCAACTCAAATGTAACCGTTTCTAAATGAGATGAAAACCCGTTCCTTAGGAAATCTGTCTCCTTGCTGCTCAATAGTCACCCTTTGTTTCAATTTTAACCGTTTCTATTTATATTGTCGCCCTTGAAAACGTTTTCAAACTGCAAAATACTATAGAATAGAATACAGCATTGAATGGAATGGAACATGGAATGGGCATAGTTATGACCTTAGAATTCACAGGAATAAATCATGACAGTATTCTTTATTTCTTATTTCAAAATTTAAGGTCTTGTTGATTGGGTGAAGTTCGGGTCTCTAAACCAGTCAGGATAAATCATTACAACTTTTCTTTCGCGACTTTTGTCAGCAAAAATATTTAGGAAAAAATTGAAAAAAATAAATAGTCTTTTTTTTTCTTAGCATGTTTATTTATAAAAGATGAAAAAAATGTAATCTGAAAATAACTCAGTATCTTCATAGTTCTTGAAATAAAACAATAAACATAATAATATTCTTAAATTGCTAACCTTAAAAATATTTTCGAAATGAAACGTACTGGGGGAATAGGGAAAGGCCTTTCAAAACTATTATTCGCACAAATATTTTACATAGCATTAAACTAATATGCATTTTTTTTTCTGAGAAAGTATATCAACTGAAGTTATCAATAGATTGTTTCATAGATTTTCCAAAGATATAAACTCCCAAATATATATATATGTAACTATTACTCCATGAACATATTACGCTTGAACCAGCAATTTACATATTATGTAAATACATATTATGCATAGAAAGCGATTTATTATTATTAAATGCACGCACCTACGATATGGGTTTTATGGAAAGCAAAAAATTACTATATAATACGAGAAAGAGCGAATTTCATAAAACAACATTAAAACTATTCTTAAATACGTGCACAATTGCCCATTCATTATCTTGATTGCACCTATTTTTGTTCTCACAAGTCCACAGAGGTAACTCGTAGCGTTCATTGAAGTAGCAAACTTGGCCACTCCTGCCACTAATGGGATCCCTCCCGGCTTGTTGCACAGGTTACTCGAGCGTGCGATCGCTTTACAAGAACAATTAGGACTGAGACGTAGAAGTGTCCTATTTCCCGAAGCAAGTAGCCTACTGCTTCAATTATACGCGGATGGTCTCCGATCTGGAACGAACCCTTGGCCCCGTATGGCGTATTTAAAAGTTTAATGCGGAGCCTCGCCGCCCAGTTCCCACGGAATAAAAGATGAAGCCGCGGCTCACCTTCTGTTTACAGCCCACCATTGAGGGCGCTATGGGTTCGGGATCCTCTGTCGGCTTCCATCCCACTTTGTCTCGGGCTATCTTATCTTCTTCTCGCGTCTATCCGAAGTTTTATATAGGATCCCAATTGTTTTGATCCCCTTTACAAAGTAACAAATTCCATTGAACATGCAAATGAAGAACATATTGATTAGATAAGAATAATATGAGGAGTTGTCTTTCAAAACTAAACATTTCTACTTCAGAAAATATTTCAAAAAGAGCAAAAAATCTACACCAGTGCTCAATCTACTGTTAAATCCAAAACAATTGTATTACTTATAGTTCAGTCAATAAGCATATTGTAGAGTGCATGGAATATGCGATAATTTTTGACTTCATAGCTTCGTTTGGAATAGTTAGAAGGTAAACCTACTCAAAGTCCCCGCCCCTGGGGGGTGGGGAGTAGGAGAGAAGTTTAATTTTTTTGGTCTTTCAATAATATCTCGAAAACGGTTGACTCTAGAAAAATATATTTCAAATAAACATAAAAGCTAATTAAATTTACTGTAAAGTTTATAATATATAAATATGTCGTAATTCTAACCGCTTAGGAGATATAGGCATTTGAAATAGATGATTTTCGGGAAAAAACAAATGTCACCTCACTTTTTGTCAAACTTTTACTTCTATTACGATCCACAATCGTTTCTCAGAAAAAGCGAATTAAAATTGTAGAGCATTAAATTTACTTTAATTTCGTATATACGCTTCTGGTATTTGTTTAAAATGTTTAACAAAAAGTGAGGTAAACGTTTTTTTTATTTCTAAAATTGTCGATTTTTAATAACGTATATCTCGAAAACCGTTGGAATTTCCTCGAATACGTATATAACCAATTTTATAGGAAATTTAATGAGCTTTAATTTTGATCTGCTACATATTTTTTTAGAGTCCACCGTTTTTAATATGTTTACCTTCTAACTACTCCTAACAAAGCTGTGAAGTCAAAAATTATCGCATATTTCTTGCAATCTACACTGTCATTTCAGCACTCTTTATCTAGTGTCACACGTCTCTGAAAAAACACCTTTATTTATACTCATTCCGAAACTAATTGTTCGATCCAAAATTTCTATTTTTTATCTGAAAGCCCCTTAAATTTACTATAAGAACCGTTTTGCCATGCGACTTTTAGGATAAATAAGTGCTGCGCAATTAGAGGTAATACAAACCAGCAGATTCCATGAATCACCAGAGAGGGTATCAAAACGATGTAATGCCATCTTGAGGAGCCAAAGAGAAACAGTGGAAAAAATATCTTTGCTGTTTTAAAAAAAAAAAATCGTCACATCCAGAAACCAAAGGATGTTGACTTTTAACAAAAACATTGTTAATGAGTAACAAAAAAATGAATATATTGAACATCTCTGCCGGTATTTTGTCAAAAACTCGGAACTTTGGACATTTATTTCAAAGGAAATTCGACATTTTTAAAGGAAAGATGTATATGGTATTAGTGTAAGCTCGCAAGGCTTTAACAGAAAATGTGACGGAAAATGGAAATTTTCTGTTTTTAAAGACAACTCCTCATATGTAAACAAAGTAAATCTCACATCCACAATGAATGAGGTGTTTCACTACTCAAAAAATGTTTTAGTTTGGCATGATATTTGAGATACAATATGATCTACAAATTCATAGCCTACGAATGTTTCTGCTGTCAAATCAAATCATTTTCAGCTAAACAACTATTATTTACTTCTATGGTCATAATAATACTAATACTAATAAAGCGAACAATAATACTATCAATAAAAAGGCTTGCTTGTCAATAAGGTAAATACAATATTTTAAAAAAAACGAAGGAGTTATAAAAAATATGCGATGAAGGAATGTTGTCTTGGCTGTTTCATTAAGGATGTGAGATATCTTTTCCTGGTTTTGTTTATTAGGTTTCGGGAATTTCGAGTACCATTCATTAAGATTGAATGAAATTTGGTCTTCTTAAGAAGTTGATATTCTTAGGAAGTTGGTAAAACCAATAGACCCAATGAATGCCATCACGAGGGATGGGTATCGGTACACAATATATCGAAATATCGATAGTTTTCCTTGACTCTAGCGATATTTTTATATCGATATTTCTTCTTTTAAATATCAGTCATATCGATAGTTACAATATATCGTTTTCTCTATATTATAAAAGTACCGCATACAACTATATATATTTAAAAACCTTATAAAATTAGTATAAGTAAGGGAAAGTTTTTAATGTTAACGGTAGGAGACAGTTTGGTAAAATTGGTATTAGTTGTATCGTTACTGTATTGCTTGTGGTTCAGTTGCTTTTGAGTTGATTGTCTTGTGTTAATTTTGTTACTTATTCAACCAATATATAAAATGAAAATTTCTCACATTAGGGAAACGTTATTTCCACATATTTCTATATGAATATATAAAACACTAAATCATTTAAAAGTAATGTTGTTAACTTGTGTTTCACATTCTCAGGTTAGGGATGAGGAAATAAGAAAATATCAATATAACACTCTAAACAATAAAATCCGACTTAAAACTATAAAAATGGAACTTTACTGGTAAAAACATAGGAAAGAGCTATCAATAAACGTGAAACTCGAAGTGAATCATCGGAATCGATCTGCAAGGGTGATGCGGGTTTGACGGATTTGGTGGAACTGTGGTTAGATGTCGATACCTAAATTGACAAAAAAGATCGAATAAACAGGAATAATAATAAGCACAATATATCTAATATATATTTATTATACGATAGTTTTGATCACGGATACATCGTCAGATATATATTCAGAGCTCAAAAAATCGTTGAAATGGAATGTCGATATTTTCTTGCGGTACCCCTCCCTACTCTCCAGTATATAATCAAATATTTTCTTATTTCCATCGTTTCATTTAAAATTTAATTTGCAGCATTTTTGTAGATCCCAGATGCTTAAAGATGAATCGTATACTTAATCACAAAAGTATTTTTTAGGATTCTAGAAAGTTGCGAAAGTGTGAATCGGAGGGCTCTGGTATAATCTTACGAAAATCACAATCAAACTCTTAATATCCAGGCATTGATTCAGACTAGAAAGTTACACAATTTCACAAATGTATTAAAGAGCAGTACTATTATGATAGTTTTTTTTTCCGAATTATTAGAATGAAATAATTTTTAAGCTAACATAAAATTAATAACAATTAATTAAGTAAAAGAAAGGGAAATCGCTATAATGTAAAAATAAGTTTGATTTTGTAACCGAGTATCAGTAGCGCTATCTAGCGTTATCACTGAGAAACCTATTTAACCTTTTAGAAAGATGCTCTAATAATGAAATATTATTGTAATTTTATGTTTAAAAGAAATTATATTGTTTTATTTCAACAGAAATCGGTGGTTGTCGTGAAGAAGTTGGTCAAATAATGTTGAAATCGAATCAACTATTAACCATCAAAGCAGGATTTTTAATATACGCGTTATGAAAAAATTGATAAGTTGTAAGTGGCCTTGAAGTATCTATTCCAGTACAAATAGTATTTTTAGAGTAATTACAGTAATTAGGAAAACGATTAAGGAAGCCACGTTGAAAAGTGTACAATTTGGACTTATTGACTACTTCACGCAGCCCGGGAAATAACAATTTCTGATTGTCATAAAAATAATCCAGGTATACCAATGGATTCTCTAAGGTTTCTTATAACCCTAAGGTTTCTTATAAATACTTTCAGGTATTTCTCTTGAATATAAAATCTATATTTAGCTCCCACAGTTATATTCTCCTACAACAACACAAAATTTAATAGATTCCCCTGAAGGTTCGGTAATGGACAGTAATTCCTCCTTTGGAGTCTACAGGACTAGGAAGGGCACGGCTCCTGTGATAATATCAATAGCCGACGGGGCGGTGGGAGGGGGCCCGATTGGGCGAAATAGTGGGAGGTAAAAAGTGTCTGAGGCATTCTACCTGGGGCCGGCCATCTTACGGGGCCCAGCAAGGTCAACAAGCTGCCACGAAGGATAACCTCCAAGGATACCCGACTTCCAAATTAGGAAGGAATCTCGACTAGGGAGAGTGTTCTGTCGCTCTAGTCCAAATTGGACAGTCCTCAGGCTCTTTACAGGTTGATTATTCGATGGCCTTTGATCTCTATTGGTACTTATAGCGGTTGGGGTTTGGTCTTCGTTAAGAAAGAATTTTCGAAATTTAATGTTTTCGATCGTAAAATATATTTTCTAACGTAAATGCATATATTAAAAAAAGAATAATCATTTTCTTTATAATATGAAAAGAAAGATTGGTTTTAAAAAGAGAGGAACTGCAATTCTATCTCTCTCCCTTAACATTAAAAATTATTATATTGATAAAATTAAATCACTGGCCGTAGTTTATAAACCATTTCTCAGTAAAAAACGGATTACTTATACGAGTCTCGTATATATACAACTTAACCTAAAAATGATAAATTGTTTTGCAATGCTCAGAGTAATATTTAGTTAGTTAATTATAAGCAATTCTTATTATTTCGAATAAATTTCGACACATTGCACATATCAACTTCCTGCTCAACATATCAACTTCCTGCTCAACATATCAATGCTATAAGTCCCTTTTTGGCCAAAATTTATTAGAGCTTATCCTTAACGAAAAAAGTTCACGCTGGATCCATTCTCGAGTCCAGATTAAAAAAAAAACCTAAGGTTACACTAGTATAGCCAGTTTACCTGCCATAAATGGAATAGCTTTCTTCACATGATACATCTAAGCTGTTTTCCATGTGATACAAGACGAATCAGAGACACTCGTAGTTTCTCATTTTTTTTCTCATATAATTAAAGCAACAAACCGGTTTTTTTTTCTTTATTTCAATAATAATATAGACAGATCACTTTTATGTGTATCCTGTAAAGTATGGAAAACGGCGTAAGGCATATTGCTTAGCACTAAAACTACCGACATTTCGTTTATACTTTTTTCTACCATATTATCTCGGTAAAAAACAAAAATAAGACAGGTTTTTTTCAACAACAAAATGGAAAAAACACATTTGATATATTTATTTAATCAAAGTAGTAAAGTCAAAAAGCAAAATAATGAATGACGAACTGCTATCATTAAGTCCAAAAAGTTATCAGTTTTTTTAAACTACCCATCATGGTAGTTTTAGTGTTAAACGACGATATTTCGCAAAACAATAAAAAATCAGAATGTCTTTGAACATTATAGAGATACATCTTAAAGATTTCTAGAATATTTTAAATCACAAGTTCAAATTTTACGTACTTTAATTAGATCAATATATTAATTTTTGAACTACCACCTCTTTAAATGGACACTAGAGTAATGGAACCAGCAAACGAGTAAATGATAGGTTTACAAAATGTGAATTAATACGCATGTCACCTCGTGGAGATATTTCTTCACTTTATAGATATTCCGTAATGAAAAATAAATAAATAACAAAATATGAAAAGTACCTCATCCAGATACTTCCGAATTTTGGTCGAGGATTGTGGGAGAATATCTGGGCATCAACGTACTGTATGATTGGGTTTGTTTTATCGGGCAAGTCATTAACATTTGTTTATGGACGAATCGATTGGCCTAGTGTTGAGAAAGTATTCTGACTCTAAGACAGGAAGGTGAATTAATACAAAAATAACAAGCAAAAGTTTTTTTAAAAAATCACAAATGATGTTTTTATGGATTTCTTCTAGCGTCCATATAAATTAAAAAAAAAACTGCATCTTAGTACCTTCCATCGCAATAAAAAAAATAATCAGCATGAGACCTGTAAATATATATATATATATGTATATATATATATATATATATATATATATATATATATATATATATATTATTTTGATTTAAATTAACATAGATATTATGAAACTTATTTAATATAACAATATAAGACTCTTGCTCTTAATCTAATAGGTCTCTTCCTCCCCACCCAAAGATAAATCATTTATACATTCTTGTATCACAAAATGTTATCAGTAACAAAATAGTGACAACAAAATTTTAAACACGTTAAAAGTGACATAACAGAGACACGTTAAAATAATGTAAAATTCTCACATTCGGTATGAAATATCGAAAGTTTTTTTGTTGTTTGCACTTCAAAACTTGTTATTTTAATATTAAAAAAAAAAAAAAAAAAAAAAAAAAAAAAAAAAAAAAAAAAAAAAAAAAAAAAAAAAAAAAAAAAAAAAAAAAAAAAAAAAAAAAAAAAAAAAAAAAAAAATTACATGGATATATTTATCATTAAAATATAATGTATCTAAATATAGTTTTGCAAAATACCGTCCTTTTGGATTGTTTAATGTTTTTGAGTAAAATTAGTAAAACAACAAATTTAGTGTAACAACTAAAGAGCCACGATGTAAACATCAAAAATGGACATGAATCTTTTAATCCAAACCCCAAGTAAGATGTATCAGGTGGGATTTGAAATAAATTCGAAACATTTTTGATATTTCACAAAAGACTATTGAACTTTAAATATGACGATAAATCAAAAATACAGATTTTTATGTTGTCCCTTTTGAAATACATGTGTGATATGTCAGCCGACATTAAATATGTAGGAAATAGTCAAAGGTATAGGTCTCTATGGCAGTTTTGAATGTAATTTTTAATCGAATAAAATAATAGCTGTTGAGAATAATATGATTTTAATTTTTTTGTATGTGTTATTTGCAGATTCATTATACAACGATATTTACGAGTATATATTTTTAAAAATAATTGTAGCGTCAATAATTTTTATCTACTTGAATTGCTCCTTCAATGCGTTTTCGATGGGTTTAAATTCAAAGATAATCTTTGAATTGAAACCCATCGAAAATAAGATTAAATATTCATTCGATACAACTATCGATGTTGTATGAAATGTCAATAATTAACTTTCAATGCGATACTTCAATACTAATTCTTAGTTAGAAATTGTTATAATTAGTTAATTTCAGGTCTATATCACATTATTACCTAATTGTTTATTCTCTTCTTACTTTTAAAATAATATTTTGATATTTTACTATGTATCCGAAATATTTTTTTACTATATCTAAACAATCTATATTACTGATTTTAAAATACGGGGTGTTAAATATCAAGGCATTTTAAGCAATATCCTATATTACTACGAAACGAAAATTTGATACATTTAAATGAATATTTTATAAATAAATATAGTCTCTCTTTTGAGACTTTAATAAATAATTTTTAGCTGATTCCATACACTAACAAGATCAATGCTAAAATAATATTTCAGAATTATTCGAGATATGTTTTATCCGCATTTTAAAAATAAAATAAACAGCAATTTATAATATGAAAAGAAATGTAAAAACCAAAAAAAAATTTGAATACCTTAGAGAAAAGTAATAGTTTTATAATTATTACAGGAAACTAAATATAATTGATTATAAGAAAACAGCACAATTATATCATTAAAGCAATATACAGAACTAAATAAACCTCAGTTAAATAGAACAGTTAAACCTAACAGCCGTTATAATATGATTAAACTGAGATAAACTTCATTCTACAATTTTTAAAATAAGATGTAAACCTTCCAGTTTTAATTCCAAAGCAGGGTTTAAGGATATCATGTACACTCTTTCGTGTAGTATTTGAACGAGGAAGATACGTTCAGCATTAAAGATATTTAGATATTTCGATAGGAGTGAGATAAATAAAAAAGATACGGTAGACTATTTAAATTGTCCAAAATAGAAAAAAAAAAATATGTTTATAACATATGCGTTAAAATACGTAACATTTTTAGTAAATTAATTTAATTATAATTGATCAATGCATGTTAGATATATTTAATTTATTTTTTGCATATAATGTACCTATATACGTTTCGTTTGTAATCAGTATTAAAGTTTGTAATCGTTAATTATCAGAGTTAATTTGTAAATATTTATATTGTAATACTTTTTTTTTGTTTATTAATGTTTATAGTGCTCTTATTCTTTATGTTTAGTCGTTTTTTATAGTTGCTCACCATGAGTCATTGCACAGTTTTTGAATCCAACAAATAATCGTGACAGGTCTATTCTTGTCATTGTGAAAAATTAAAAAAAATGTAATTATTACAATTTTTAATAAGCATGCTGACCTTCTACTTTTTTTCTTCTATAAAACTCAATAACAAAAGTTATAACGACTATAGAACAATAATAATAAAAGTGAAAAAGTAAAAAACCATTACTTTTAAGTAAACTTACGAAACATTTGCCAACTGATTGTTTGGTCACCCATCATTACGTAGTGAAAAACTGTTGAGATATTCATAGTTAAAAGATTCTAAAGTAAATGATAGTAAATATTTCTCAGGGGAGAAGAATCTTGAAGTGGCTGTAAATTATGTTGCTGTGCTAACCAATGACATCAATTTTATAAAATTACATGGCAATGATAGAGGATCTCGCTAGTCTTAATATATAAGAAATATATTTTAATGATTCCAAATATAACATGACTATTTATATTTATAACACATGTATTTTCATCATAGGTTCTTTACTCATATTCAGTATTATTTTATTCTTTAATTTTTTTATTATCAAATTTATGTCATTTATTTATTCTTGTATTTTTGTAATCTAAATTTTCCAGATTTATTTTATGTTCCTATCCATCATAGTCTTGAATGCAAGTGAAGTTATTTTCTTTCTAGAAATGTTAAATATGGAAACTGATATTTTTTATTATATTTTTTCATTTTGTTTTTATACAATATGTAAATCCATCCTTTATGCCAGAACACTTGACTCCTAAGAAGCCTGGGATGGTGTCAGGCAACCCCTACTCATGGAACTCTATTAATAGACAGATATACCCTGGCCTGAGACAGCAAAAACCCCTCAACAAGGGACGGGAGCAGGTGCACAACAGAGTTAAAGGTCCTCAAGCCCTTACCTGTCAGTTTTAAAGTTCCTTAAAGAAGTGCAACTGCAGCGGTGCAGGTCCGCCATCGCAGGTGAGCCAGCTTGGCTGCTATTGGTGGAGAGGGGAGCTGGCTTGGCTCTGGTTGGTCCTCGCCCTCGACCAATCCGCTCTCAGCGTCCCCTCCTGTATTATCTATCTACCTGCTAATTACCATCCGCTAAGTCCTCAGCTGACCTTGGCTACAAGGCAACGTTTCGCAGTTTCAAACTTATTTTTTCATATTTAATTTCTTATTTATTCAATTAATTACTATAATTATTGAATTTTATTTAATTATACAGTTTACTAGTAATTATACATTAACCTGATATTTATTTGTACCTAAAAATTCACATTATAAAAATTTAATCAGGTTTTCCCTATAGGTTAAGTTTACTATTAAAAACCATATATACAAATCCTTTTTTTTATAATTTAGGAACAGTATATACAGCAGTGATATGTTAATTAACATAATCTTAAGTAATGATTCTAAAATGTCTTGTCTTCCGAAAGAAATACTCCTTTATCATTCCTATCAGTCCATTTTAACGTATATTGATTTGAATATTCTAAAACATCATATTCCTTTTCTCTTCTCAATTGTTCAATAACAAATAAAAAAAATTACACAAAAAATTAAAATGCTGTATAACAGCTCTAAAATTATGGATTTTTTGGGCTACTTATGTATCAAAAGTGTTTAGATAACTTAAGTTTTTTAATTTGCCGTCTGTAGCAATGTACAAAGTCGTTAATAGATTAAATGCTTCAATTTTTGACAAATATTATAATTTATCGCAAACATGAGCAATAGTACAGAGGAGAGGTCGATTTTCAAAATGGGATAATTATTTGTCAAAAAAAACAAAAATTCTCTTAATTTTTTAAGTTTTTCTCTTCTATCGCTTGGTATAATTGTTTTATTCATAACAAATTAAATATAATAATGTCAGTTATTGAAACCCATTAGGTTATAAAAGCTAAAATATTTATTTTGAACAAAATAATTCGAATTCTACCATTTATATAAAGGTTACATAGCTATAGTATAGTAACATAAAGAAACTAGAGCTTGGCCACAGGTTGCTTCTTCCCAATGACAAAGAATATTTCGAAAATTTTGGTTGACATCAAAATTCCATACATAAATTCAAGAGTCCCAGTTTCCCTTTTGAAGATAATGTTCAAACAGAATTTTTTTTTTTTTTTTTTTTTTTTTTTTTTTTTTTTTTTTAATTTATGAAAAATCATGAACGACAAGGAAATCATTTTTATTATGGTCTTCAAAGCAAAATCTCCAGAAAATGTTTACGATATGAACATATCCCGTTTGCTAAGTCCCTCAAATAATGTATAAAAATCATATTTATATAAACAAAGGAAATTTATGATTCTATTTTTAAAAAAGGAATATAATTAATCAAATAGAGGATATTATAGATGGAAAATATGACTTTTTGTTTTTTAGAAATATAAATAAATTCTCCTTAAAAGCAATGACTATATTTAGAAAACATATTAAAAAAATGGATATGCGAAATAATTAGAATTAATTATGAATGTTAAAAACAGAAGAATAGAACAGAAGGCTTAGTTAAATTAAAATGTTCACTCGTTGAAAGGATAGTATAATAAACTCTTACAATGTTCTTATTAAAAAAAATTATAACAAAGGTGAAACCAATGCTATATTTTCTAATCAAGTTTAAATAAAACCTATTAAGCATTTAAATAAGTTTGAATAGTTTAATAATCGATAAATTACTTTTATATATTGCTTTTTGATCTTAAAATTGTTTAATTGACCAATCAAAAAGAAGAACTTTTCATAATTAACTTATTTACTAAAAGTAATATTAATATAAGCATCACATAAAATTTATGTTAGATGATTTCAGGAACTTAAAATTACTAATTTACTCCCACCCATGAGAGAAATGTTCCTTTAAATGGATGCCATTAGATTTAAGATTTACTCCCAAAGATATTAATCTCGACGAAGGAAAGGGTAAAAAATATGAGTAAGAGCCACCGGAGCAGATATATGGCACAGTAGGGAAGAATCTAAAATATTTTCCTAAATAATTTTATTTATTTTGGTTCAGGACCATTTAAAAATGTTAAAGAGACTGTTAGGGATCGTATGTGGTTAGTGAGAGGCATTTATCGCGTGGCCTGTGGCTAGATGGATGGGCCTACCTGTGGTAGATAAGTCAGGTGAGCCTTTGTAGCTGCCGGTTGGGTATTATCGCTCCTATCCCACGGTGGTAACCCAATTGTACCCTGGTATTCGGGTTCCCAATTGGGTACTGACTCGGTACTCTCGTCGGAATTAGTGTCAACGGAGTAGCCAACCTGCTATTAAACAGGTACCAATACAGTACCCACTACCCTGTCATTGGCAGGGTTCAATCTGTAGTCGACACTTACTGCTCTGGTAAGTACAGCCTCTTTTTTTTTTTTTTTTTTTTTTTTTTTTTTTTTTTTTTTTTTTTTTAAAAAACAAAACATAAAGCCTCACAATTTGTTTACAACACCATGAAATAACAGTTAATTGTTATTAATTATATTATTATATGTAAGTTTACCCCACCATCCTCTAAAGAGCTCCATTTTAGGCTACTAAGTAATGGAGAAACATATGCCAGAGATGACATTTCTTGAAGAAGATCGTCTGGTGAAATGAAACATTTAGTTGAATCCAAATTCTTATGCTTTTATTTTTACTGGTAAAATCATTTCAAACAAATCCAACTACATTTAACTCGAAACACACATAATTAACTGAGTCAGTTTCAAACCTGCTCTGAAAGATTCCCACCTGTAACATTACGAGCAATAAAAGGTTGTGCATATAGACTTCATAACAAATTTGTAAAAATACAGCTTTTTAATTTCGTCTCATCGTTAATAGTACATGAATATTAAGCAAAATTATACTTGTACATAAGCGCAACACATATACAAATACATTTAATTGTTCTCGAAGCTTTAAAATTGAGATTTTTATCGAGGAAAAGCATATTTTTAAAAAAAATTGAAATAATATAAAAAAGTGCCAGTGTGTGAGTACATTATTTAAAAACCCCTTTCCTAACTTTTATGGACAGCCAAGAAAATTAGTTAAAATGGACTTGGACGATTTGGGAACTGAACGTATTAATTCATTTCTTAAGAAGAATGTTTTTGCTAGATTCACTTATTTTAATTTTTTATCTATTATTTATTTTTCAACAACGATGTTTTATACATACTAATTTGTGCAGTTTCAGAAGATTCGATATTAGCCTCAAGCTCAAAAGTGTATCTACAAAACAGTGTCATTACAAAACATTCCACAAATGAAAAAATTTTCAAGAAATAAATTTATTTTTAATTTATAGTAAAGATTTATTTGTATAGTTTTGTTTTGTCTGTATTGAAAGTATTGATTCGTCAGTTTTCTAAATCCACCTGATAGATAACATAATTTTCTTAATGTAAACAAAAACCCATTAAGGATTATAATTTACATAACTGTTCGAAAAACATGTACTGTGTATTCTTGTTTTGATCCTTGATCTAAACTGAGATTATCCAGGTGTCTGAGGTAACCCAGAAGTCATAAGACAAGGCATGTACCATATGAAAAACACAGACTGCAATTTTTTTTTTTTTATTCGCAGAAAAGATGAATCAGTCACACATACTTTGAAATTAATTAGCTAAAATAGAACTATTATAACAATATTTTTTTTTTTTACTTTAAGGTTTATAATATTTATTACTTTTTTAGTGAAAAAAGAATAACCAAAATTGTAAAACTATAAGACATATAACAATTCCATTGGTTCGTGGCACAACTCCAGATAGTGATTTATATTAATCAATAATCGAACAACGCATATAGAATATTTATTGTTTCTATTTATTATCGTTAGAAATAGAAACCTGGGACCTTTCTATGCAGAACTTTCATTGCAGAGCTATTATTGGGTAGTTTTTTAAATATTTATTTACATGTTATTATAATTATTTTTCCTTACATTTAATGAATGAATATACTGCATACAGTCGTAAATACAAATAAATAAAATATAAAGAATATATTTTTTTTCACTGACTCAGTGAGATTTGTAACGCACGCGAGTTTCATTTCCGGCCATGATATAAATTTATTTGGGTTAAAAACAATAACGAAATTTTTAAAACATCAGCACTATGTTACATGGATTATATATACTAAAGTTTTCAAAAATGTAAGACAAGAAATCAAATATTGGTACTCACCTGAGGAGATCTAACAGATATCTGAAATATATCCATCGTGAAAGGGGAAAGGGGGCTGGTGGGTTAATAATTTAACTAACCATAAATTCAACAAAAACTAGGAAGTAAAAATTATACGTAAAGTAGAAAATAGCCTAAAATTAAATATTTGTGAACCATTAGAAATAACAAAATCGTTTAAAATCGATCTAGAAATTTTGTTTAAATGACCAGATAAACGTTTCCAATAGCCCCATTTTAAATTTGTTTCCAATAAGAACTAAAAATCCAATGAGGCATAGGAGAAATCTCAAGGTAAATCCCAAAAATTAACCTACCTGCCCCCTTTCCTCTTCCACCTTCCACGATGGATATATTTCATATATCCGTCGTGGAAGGGTGAGTACCAATATTTGATTTCTTGTCGTACATTTTTGATAACTTTAGTACATATAATCTATGTATAACAGTGCTGATATATTGAATATGTTGTATGTTTTAGAACTGAAGATGAATGTTTAGCATTCGAAACTAGTTTTTTAATAAAATAATTCCAGTAGAAGTGGAATTAACTCATCAATCCTAATGAAGGTAGAAATAGAAATAGAAATAGAAATAGAAAATATACTTTATTCTGGGACGATGTCCCCTAAGAATAATATAATGTACATAAATAAATACAATGAGGTAAGGATAGAAATCTGACGATTGGGAATCCTGCCTCTCCTCTTTACTAAAAAGTTGGTTAAATACCGTATTTTCAAATCGATCACAAAAAATAAAGTCCTTAACCGATTATAATAATACAAAAAATAGAAATACAGTATAATTTTTTTTTTGTATATCCAACTAAAACACTGTAAATATTTTGTAGCTCTATATTTACAAAATCAACATATCCTTCATGTGTATAAATAAGGACTAATAACAGAAAAGGTAGAAAAACACAAAATTTGATAAAAGTAAATTCAATATTATTTAATGTTTCCAAAAAAACAAAAAAATACGAAAAAATTAAAATTAACTAAAAAAAAAAAAAATGTAAATTAAAGTAAAACATTCGATGGCGGAACATTTTAAACTTGTAATAGTATTTAAATCGCCTAAAGTTTTTACACGAGGCAAGATCAATGTTCTCTGTTGAGTTAAAGTACGAATGACGCAGTTGTGTTGTGAAGGCCAAGGTCTCTCCGGCCCGTCACCATCGGCCAGTACAGTACTACTTCCACTGCTCTTTCTTATAGTCTGTTGTTAGTATCAATAATATAATTTAAAGTAATATACTAATGTAACATTTAGTATACATAAATATCTATTAATAGATTTTATGGTAAAGATATCAAAGTACAACTCCAACCAAACCATCAAACCCGCACAGCACAAATATCGATTTCACTGATTCACATCGAGCTTCAAATAAGTCTTTCCCCTTAGGATCTTACGTTGGAAATTATTGTGAGTGTAGTTAAAGTAAGTGATGTTGTTACCCATGCATCGTAATTGATACTAATATATACTAATATGTTACTAAGCGGAATATTAAGTAAAATAATAAGACACGAGTGTAATAAATAATTTGATGATTGTAGAAATGATAAGGAGTAAGAAATTATTACTATACTCAGAATAATGATATAAACCACAAGGGGGCATTTTCAACGAAACGTAAGACAGTAAGACTTGTGTGTAATGAATATTATGATGATGGGTTATTGTTAGCATCACGTTAAAATAAAAATAACTGTGAACAAGTCGAATGATTCTGTAACGTCTTATTTATTATTACTTTTTAATCAATTTGAACCCCCTTTTTTAAAAATTAATTTCCTAAAAACCAATTTACAACAATGTTAATTATGAATTATATTTCGGTATGCTGGGCTATTGAAAATTTGTATGTAGATTCCATCCATTTATCTTTCTTTAAATCGAACGCTGAATTTCGCCTAATTACTTTTCAAAATGACCGAAATAGTTGATAAAGCATGAATGTTACATGGACTAATGCCTAATTAAATATTCAAAATTTAGAACGTTTATTAGCACAATGTTCTGTAATCTATAACAAAGATGGAAGGGACTGTTAAGAAGTTTATTTTAATGTTTTGAAGGAGTTTCAGACGCAATAAGAACAGGCTTATAAATGCAAATGAGACTAAAACATTAGAACAGGTGTTAAGGAAGTGTCCACACAACGCACAGCGATACGGGTCAACGCTTGCTCCCATCCAAGAGCCTATCCACTATTATTAAACAACTAATAAATTGATAATAAATATTCATATTTGCGAATATCAATAAATACTTATTAAAATGCCAGTGTGGTTTATAAAATAAATTAACTATTGGGAAATATATTATTTTGAATTAAAACAAGAGGCAGGCTATTTCACAAAACGAAATGAAGATGTGTGTTGTACCTTTGCCCGGACTCCCAGGGCGACCTTCTGGACCAAGGATAGTGAATGCCCGCCATCCTCTTATAATCCTAGTCCGTTTAACAACGCAAATATTGCCGCTTAAAAAAAATCCTTCGAGTGAAAATAAAATCATTATATTAAATAAAGTTAGATATTAAAAATTGTTAAAAAATGAATTAAGGATGATCGCTGCTAATGTAAAAAAAAAACAAACATATTTTTTACGATATAGTTTTTGATTTATTATACTGCAAGAAGAAAAGAGGAATAAGATCAATAAATCCATACATATTACTAATTGCCCTTAATTCAGACAGATTTTATTATTTAATCAATAAAAGTTTTAAAAAAAATATATCCATATATCCATATATTGGAAAGATAGTTAGAAGGGTGGTATTTAAGCAATAGGTCTGATTTAATATACCATTTCGAAAATACGTTAACAAGGCTAACCAGCTACAATACAATCAGATCTACCTGTATTTTAGGAATTAAGTTTTTTTATATCAGAATTAGATAACAAGAAACTGCTCGTCGTTTCTGACCACTCCAACATTAACATTTACAAGACAAGCGTTCAAAGCTCCCAATAAATTCCAAAGACTTATATAATTTCACCCATTTGGACATACGGTGTTGAGCTTTGCGGCTCCACTAAACCTAACAATTCTTTTCGTATCCAACCCTTACAACCCAAAATCCTTCGTAAAATATTCAATGCTCCTTATTATGTCACAAACAAACATACCTATAAAGATCTTAATGTTCCATGTTGCTGGTCTTGTCTGAACCAGATACCTATTCTTTCATAGTAAACTTCATACCAACTCGAATCCACTTGTCTCCCAACTCACCCCACACTCCATTCTCAATTATCCTCCGAGGCGTCTGAAAAGAAGATGGTCAAGAGATCTTCTGATGTAAAACTATTGAAGTACTACTTAGCATGTTATTGACACATCATTGTAATCATTTTCCCAATATTTACTTGTAGTGCAGTCAATAAATATATTGTTTTGTGCATGAAATATACGATAATATTTGACTTCATAGCTTCTTTAGAAGTAGTTAGAAGATAAACATACTATAAGTCCCCGCCCCTTGGGAATGAGCTTACGTGGGGGGGGGGGGGAGAGTGTCCCATTTTGGGGTTTTTCGATTTTATCTCGAAAACGGTGGACTCTAGGAAAATATGTTTCAAATAAAAATTAAAGCAAACTAATGCTTCTATAAAATTAATTCCACACATATTTGTTGACCATTTGCTTCTAGTGCCTTCCACGATCGTTTCTCGGAAAAAAATTCAGGATCAATGTTGTAGCGTATTGAATTTACTTTAATTTTATGTACAGGGTGAGTATCTTTTAGTGTAAAAAAAAAAAATGGGTGAAACTAGATCAAAAATGTAGCAAAATGCCGCAGACCTCACCTTTCTATTCCAATCCGTTGCAGATATACGATAAATAAAAGACTTTTAAGGAAACCACGTTTTTTTTTTTTTCATAAAAGCTGTAATATCTTTTTGTTTAAATATTTTTCAAATTTCATTTTCGGATTTAGCATTAAATTTTCTATAATAGCTGAGTACCTGTAACCTTGAATTTTACAAACTTGGTATCCAAAGAACAGCTTGATCCTCACATTATTTGGGGAAGTCACAGTGCCTTATATTACTTCAACGCTAACCGTTTTTCGAAAAAACTACCAATAAAACGTCAAATCTCACAAAAACTTGCAAATTTAATCAGCTTTCGAATGATATGTTAAACGTATTGCTTTTGTTTCAATTTCATGGAGAAATTCACTTTTGAAACCGAAAAAACATAGTGTTCTTATTTGGCATACAAATCAGTTACTTGTGTAAATAAAACATTATGACAATCCCTTAATGAAAATGTGCATTTTAAACATAATAAACTCTTCATTGGAATAAAAAGCAAAGAGAAAAATTATTGTTTAATAGAAAATAAAAAAGAACTGTCAATAAAAAAGACACCAGATCAGAGGATCTTATGTCCACTCCCCCCCTCCTTAAGGTGACTACAATATTTTCCAAGGGACGGGGACTTTTAATATGTTTACCTTCTAACTATTCCTAACGAAGCTATGAAGTAAAAAATTATGGCATATTACATGCAATCTACACCCCTCATTTCAGCACCCACTGACTGGACTATTGTTGTATTTAATGTATACAGTTGTAAATATAAAAAAGTAGTTTAAAAAAATATATTTATTTTATTCTAGTCCGGATAACAGCCAACGACTGTAAAATCATTCAATAGCTTCTTCATACCTTATACTACTGTAATCGTGAAGGGAATTGGCAGAGTAACCTTTATCTGAACTCAAGATCTGTGGGGGTTGGAAAGGAGGGAACAGGTACTCCTGCGGCATCCCCCAACAGGTCTAATCGCCCAACTTTCGCCTTCTATCTACCTCGAAAGATAAACACTAACACTAGATAGCTATGAACAATACATCTCTCAGTTAAAATGTGTTTTACTTATTTTAAAAGCTGTTTAGAACAAAAAAAATATCTCCTGATAGCAAAATTTACCCTTCTAGTAAGAAAATGTGACAAGATTAAAAAAAGCCTTTTATAGTAAGCTTAGAATAAATATTCCAATACGCCTCAATTGAGAACAATAGGGATGGCTTTATGGATCTATTCATACAATATGTATAATAAGAAATAAACAATTTTTTCCTAAATATTTATTGTTATTTACAACTGTATACATTATATAAAATAAGTAATTAGGATTGATGGAATAATTGCCCCTTCTATTGGAATTATTTTATTAGAAAACTAGTTTCGAATGCTAAACATTCATCTTCAGTTCTAAATCATACAAAAAATGTTTAAACACATCAGTACTAACTTATGTTTTATCATGTAACTATTATTCTTAAGGGACTTTGTCCCAGAATAAACTTTGTTTTCTATTCTATTCTATTCTACTATGTAACATAGATTATATATACTAAAGTTTTTAAAAAGGTAAGACAAGAAATCAAACATGAGCACTGAATTTGTGAGTCTATTTCTGTCTTAGTTACCTCTAAAGTGAGTTCCCATGTTTGATTTCTTGTCGTACCTTTTTAAAAACTTTAATATATATAATCTATGTAACATAGTACTGATATGGATATATTTCAGATATCTGTTAGATCTCCTCAGGTGAGTACCAGTGTTTGATTCCTTATCTTACATTTCTGAAAACTTTAGTATATATAATCCATGTAACATGGTGCTGATTTGTTGAAAATTTTGTATGTTTTAGAACTGAAGGTGAAAGTTTAGCATTTGAAACTAGTTTTTTAATAAAATAATTCCAATAGAACTGGCAATTAATCCATCAATCCTAATTGTATCGATCCTTTTATACCATCATGCGTACCTCAAGTTTAATTTGTAAATTTGAGAATAATGATTACAACGACATGTCAATAACATGTTAAGAACTACTCACAAGTAGCACTTTTAAGTTCTACATTAGAAGGTCTCTTAGCCATCATTTTTCAGATGCCTCGGAGTATTATCGGGATTTGAGTGTGAAGCAAGTTGGGAAGCTAGTGGATTTGACTTGATATGGAGTTTACTAGAAAAATATAGGTATCTGTTTTAGCCTATATCAGGAACATACGGTACTTAAAGATCTTTATGGATAAGTTTGTTTCTGACAAAGTAATAAAGCATTGATGATTTCTCGAAGGAATTTGGATTGTAAGGATTAGGATACGAGACGAATTAGATGGTTAAATGGAGCACCAAATCTCAACTCTGTATGTACAAATAGGTCTCATTACAGTCATTTGTCTCAATCTCTTATAATTAATTGGAAGATTTGAAGGTTAGTCTTGTAAATGTTGATGAAGTCGAAAACTACGGACAGGTTTTGTCGTTTTAATCTCATATATAAGGAATAAATATAAAAGACAAAGAACCTCTAATCATGCAATACATAAAATAAATAAATAACTTAAAAACAATAATAAAAGTGAAAACTAAATTAAAAATTAAAAATACAATAATTTTATAGCTGTATTATCATAAACTGTTATCTGGACAAGAATAAAAAACAAAATTTCTAAAATATATGTATCTGTTTGTATTGTAGTTACCGCATAACCTTTTTAATTGTTAATTAAATTTTAAATTAAAGATGTTTCTTGAATACCCCCTTCTAACCAAGTTCCTAAAATTCAAAAATGTTCTCTATTATTTCTTAAAAAAAAATCTTGATCATCTTTTACAAGATGTCTCTATTGAATGCAATAAGTAATATAGATGGTTTGAAGAATAAAGTCACATAATATGAAAAACAAGAAACAAATGAAAAAGAAGAAAACCTAAAACTACAACACATAGATATAAAATGAAGTTAATTAACTGAAACAACTATAATAGTAAAAATAAAAATTAAACGTTAAAACTGCACTCGTATTATATATTAAAAATTTACACCCAGTATAGAGATCCCTGAACCAAACCTGTCCCTCTACTTAAGGAGGGGGAAGCAATGTCCAACGAGATCCCAGCGTTACTCTATTAGGTGCGTCACTGGTGTGTAAACCCAGTGGAGGCTGAGTGAGGGCGCCAGAAACCAACCTCACTACTGAAACCTCAGGTATGAGGTTAGGATCGTAAGATGTGTTTAGATATGTATGTGTATGGTTTTGTTAAGGATGTAACAATCACAGCAGTTTTATGGATTTTGGATTGGAAGTCTTTAATGCGATTGATGTTGCACTTGTCCGCTGTACCCCACAGTTCAAGTCCATTGGTCCTAATAGGTTTAATGATGGTTTTGTATATGAGAAATTAATTTTCAACAAAAAAATGAGATGTTTAATATTATAGTCTATAAAATTGGCTGAAGTTTGTGGTATGTTCTTACCTTTTGTCTTGAGCGCGAGGGTACCACCTAAGTCTAAATAGAAACCAATATACTAAATATACTGTCAGCTATAGGGAGTGGAAGATCGTTGAAATTGACAGGAGTTGAGGATTTGCAGTCGAGGGTACAGGTTACCTGGGTACATTTACAGATTGGAAAAATAAACATATCTTAATTAACATGGTGAAATGGATCTTGAGAACCACAAGACACAGCATTATTCTATTTGAAGAAAACCTGTTGTTACACTGATATATTTCCTTTCATTCTATTATCGTTTGATTTAATAATTTAATGGAAAATAAATAAACAAGAAAAAATATATATATAAGCAAATGTAAGTGAAAGTGAAATACAAAGACAATGTGCAATTTTCATTTATTTATGTTGTATATATATTAACTTTTAGTTTCATTTACTTGTATTTCATACTTTATATCACATTCATAAACATTCCTAAAATTATATTTTTTGTTAATTTCCATCAAAGTTCTAACTGGGCGGGAGTTGATAACTGAGCTTGGAGCGAATGTATCGTGCTTGGTACAGAAGGTTCGAATCCCATTCTGGCGGATTAAAAAGCATTTTATGGTGAATCCACGGAATGAATTTTGACCTATCTACACAGGTTAGAAAAGGTTGTTAACCTGCTAGATAACCTTTCTACCCTAGATGGAGAACATCAGGACGTTAATCTCCAAGAATCAAACGTTCTGGCCGAGACAATGGGAAATGAATAAAGCTGTTTTTATTGGTATTTCTTTTATTTTTCAAATTTGGCTATTTTCTCAAAGTAAAAAAAAATATCATTGAATCCACAATCAAAAAAACAATCCACATAACAGTTGGAATTGTGGTGTTTTGATTACGGATATAAGTTCTCATTTGCATACAAATTACTTAAGGTATAATATTCTATTAGGGAATATATTCCATAATTTAAAAAAACCTCTGGAATAGATATTCTTGTTTCTATTACAAGTATGTTAGCAGTAAGACCATCCATCCAGCTCACATAAACTTTCATCTTCACAAGCTGACGGCGAGAAGAAGAGAAGAGAAACGTTTTTGAATAAAAGCCAACAAATCACCGCCAACAACCAAATCAAATCCCAATAGCGGCCATAGATTCTGCAGCATAATCCGGCAGTAACTTGTCAAAACTGGTGCGAAAACGACAGGACTCCATTGTGTGTGGGAGAAGGATTTTAATACAAGATGGGCAGGCCTGAGGTCGGTGGAATGCGGCGGTCTTATTTGTGGGCGCCTATTTTTTGCCCCGCGTGGAGAGCCACTTCCCAGAAGTCAGATAAAACGGGACCTCCCCTCCAGCCCCCGGGCCTCAGGTTGTGACTGCAGTTCGGTCGCAGTTTGTGATTCCCGGACCGACACATTAAGCAGGTATGCTTCCACTAGACAATAGGGTGCCACTTTCCCATATATCAATGGCTATCACTAGGGGGACTGTCCAGGCAGCGGATCCAGAAACGAACATCAAGGAGCTAGGATTCTGATCTGGAGAAGTTTACCTTTATAGTTAAACGTTAAAATAAAATAAATGGGTGAGGGCAAACTAATAGTGATCATAATCATCTCCAACTTCCCGTAGAATGCGTTAGCAAAGCGGAATATCCTTCCGCCAAACCTTTAAATCCTGGAATATTTCAAAACAGTGTCCTAAAGGACAACAATGGCGGAATGTCCTTCCGCCATCTTAAATTCGTTAAATATTCTAATATTTCAAAACAGTATCCTTAAGGACAACAATGGCAGAATATCCTTCCGCCATCTTAAAACCGTTAAATATTCTAACATTTCAACATATTATCCTTAAGGACGAAAAATAAAAGGACAACATGGCGGAATATCCTTCGGATAACTTAAAATCCGTTAAATCCTGGAATATTTCAACTTATTATCCTTAAGGACGAAAAAAAAAAATATGTGGCCCAAAGATGTCCTTCTGCTATCTTAAAACAGCATCATTAAGGACGGAAGCTAATTCTAAGTGGGAAAGGAGAGTGGCCATTGATGTCCTTCGTCAGCAATAAATCGGCAGATCTGAAAAACAGTATTCCAATTTCAAGTACTCCAATTAACGATCAGTAAAACCCCTTTTTACATACTCTGTCCAGTGGTATTCCGTTGTTTTTGCTTTTTGCATCTCGTTTTAAACGATTCAAATAAAATCAAATTATTTTCATGATTCATTCACATACTGCCGATGGAACTGTAGAACAAATATGGAGAGAAAAAAAAGCAATTATAGAAAAACAACACATCTCGAATTATTTGTTGAATGAACGATGATAAAAAATAGAAAAGACGACGGAAGAACAGAAAAGTTAAACACTTCAGGTAAGTATGATGTTATAAAAGGATCAACAATTAAAATTGATGAATTAATTGCCAATTCTATTGGAATTACCTTATTAGAAAACTAGTTTCGAATGCTAAACATTCATCTTAAGTTCTAAAACATATAGAATTTTCAACACATCAGCACTATGTTACAAGGATTATATATACTAAAGTTTTCAGAAATGTAAGACAAGAAATCAAATATTGGTACTCACCCGAGGAGATCTAAAAGATATCTGGAATATATCCATCGTTTAAAAGGGAAGGGGCAGGAAAGTTAAATTTTTGGGGTTTACTATGAGATTTCCCTTATGACTCATTAGATTTTTCCGTACTTATTGGAACCAAATTTAAAATGGGGCTATTGGAAATGTTTATCTGGTCATTTAAACAATAATCTTTGAAAAATATTTAGACAAAATGGAGATATTACAGTTTTTAACTATTTCACTTCGATTTCGTAATTCAACGGATAAATAGAAAGGTGAGATTTGCGGCATTTATTTTTTGATCTAGTTTAACCCAGGATACTCACCCTGTATGTTACAAGGATTATATACTAAAGTATGTAAGACAAAAATTTCAGGCTTTAATTCGTATAATTGTATGCTCTCATATGTTCTTTTATTTTTAGATTTACCGATCGTCCAGTTTTAGATTTACCGATCGTCCAGTTTTTCCCATGTACTTCTTTTTTTTTCAAAACAAGTTGTGAATGTCAAACATTTATCATCAGTTAAAAAATAAAAAAGTACAAAAATTTCAAAACATCAGCGAAATGCTACATAGATTATATGAATATTAATTTTTTTAAAAATTTAAGGTAAGAAATCTTCCCATCTTGATACTCATTTAAAGAGATGAAGTGAAAAGGCTTCTTAAAGCTATCTATTCTAAGAGAAAACAGGGATGTAAAAGAAATAAAGAAGAATAAGATATCTAAAAACTCAGGTAAATAGACAACCTTAAAATTATTCTCTATGGCTAACTGGTTTTTCTGTTCCTACTGGAAACAGTTTTAAAATTGGACTATACTCACCTAAGCAGACAAAATAACAGGATTTCTGAAAGAAATCAGGACTGAATGGGAAGATATGTGTAAAGGTCAGGTAAATGGTTTGTTTCCCTATGGCTGGTTTGTTTTTCCGTCCCTAAAAGAAATGTTTAACATTCGAAACTAGTTTTAAAATGAAAAGATGTCCAATAGAAGTGGCAAAAACTTTATCAATCCTTAGCAGGTTAAAGATTACGTAGTTGTCTAAGATATTTTAGAGCATTCAAGAATATCATGATCGTAGGTAATAACAGGATTTCTTGAATATAATTATAAAAGAAAACTTATTTTGACTCCTCGAAATGTTTTTCCTTCTCCTCCAGACTTTATCACCTCCAATACGACAAAGTCCTGGCATGGCCTATGTATTGCTATCCTGCTCAGCTACCTTCCGATTGTGCGTTCCCAAAAGGTTTGTAGATCTTCTGAGGCGGTATCTGCCCATCTCAACATTCTTCTTCCAGAAGTCTTCTTGGGACCATCCTGACTACAGGTCCCGCCGATCTCATTCTTCCAAGCATAATAATTTAGTTATTATTGAAACAGAATATAACTAAAAAAAAAAAAAAAAAAAAAAAAAAAAAAAAAAAAAAAAAAAAAAAAAAAAAAAAAAAAAAAAAAAAAAAAAAAAAAAAAAAAACTATATCTTTATTCAAATAACCATACATTTATAAGAGCTTATTTTTATTTTTATATTGGGCTTTACTAAGATGATTAACATGGAATAAGCTTCAGAACCTAGATCCTACATCATCTCAATACCTTTGGCTATCTCTTTAAAGAGACTTATAAACAAGAAAATTGGCATTTTGATTTTGATTTCAGATCAAACTACAGTTTTCATCTTTTGATGAAAGTATTTCTATTTATTTCCCTAAATACTTTAAATCAAGGGATTTTCTCAAACTTTTTATCAAAATCATTTGGTCTTCATCAAAGATTAACCCTTTGTCTTCAATCTTTAATTTATCAACAATCTTTAAGCTTGATACGGGGATATTAAAGACACACACTCATACATTATTTTTCTCTTTCTAAAAGATACTGGCGATGATGTGATGATGTCAACACTGGAACAATTAGCGAACAGCGGTGACGGGGACCTACCGCAGCCCGTTCCTCGGAGTCAGTAACTTTCGGTGTCAATGGACCCATGAAAGATGTCAAAGTAACGCCGGATAGTTTGAATATTTTTAGGAAACGTGGTGCCGCCCCTCTCTGGGACCTGTCCGACTGGTAATATAACATCAATGGAAAATTTACATATATTTTAGAACCTGATGATTTAATCAAAAGTGGAAACCGGTCCCTACATAACCAGGGAAAGCTGTTCTTGGGCAAAAGAATTCAAATTGACATGTATATGTCTTCGTCTCAATTCTTCACCTTTTAACATAAAATAAAATTTATTGATTAAATTTTTTTTTTGTTTTTTTAATCAATATAAATTCTGAAATCAGAAGAATGGGAAAAAAAGTACTTTTAATTACCATAAAGTTTCTTCAACTAACAAAACACAAAAAATATTTATTTAATATTAATAAGGCTGCAGACTAATACTGTTCAATATTTAGGACTTATTTTCGACAGACGGTTGAGGGGGGGGGCTCACATGTGAAACAGAAACGCCAAAGTCTTAGCAAAAGACTGCATAAACGATCTAAATTGAAAATTACGAAAATACTAAATACCTACACTTATTTATTAAAACTATTGTACGCCTAACAAATTTACTGAATAGTTTAAAAAAACATCTATTCAAAAAATACAGATTTTCCAGTCAAAAACATTAACTCATTGCAAAATCACCCTGGTCAATAACATACTTAAGCATACCCATGGTACAAAATCACATCCAGACTTCAAATGAAACATTTCACATCAAAATCTACGGTAATACTAACAATGACCTCGAGAAACATTCCAGAGAATACTCAAAGAAGACTAAGAAGGAGTTGTTTGAGGGATCTACTCGGTCAAAATTAATCAAATATCATGTTTGGAGTAAGTATCGCTTGGTTCTGACCTCCCTCATTGTCTGGCATGCATTTTTTTAATGCAATCTTGCATACAATTTTTGTTACTTGTTGTCACGGGATAAGTGATAGGTGTGAATTTTTAATTTAAAGAGAAAAAAATATATATTAATAAGACTAAATATTTATACTTACTTTTTTAAAACACTATGTATGTACGCCACGGAATATCTAACAAAAAATCTCACATCCACAAAATATCAAGTCAAAAGCAATAACTAATTACACAATTACCCTGGCACAACAATAACATTACACACATACCCATGGTACAAGATCACATCTAGACTTCATACAAAAGATTTTATTACAAACTCTAGAAACATATCAAAAATGGTTGATACCAAGCATGGTCATTGACAGAGACATTCGATGTTTTTATATTGTTTTTCTTCTAAAAAAAAAATTATTCTAATTAACAATTCATTCATGAAATGTAAATCGAAGGTTAGCCATGAAGTGACATGTTACGTTCACATTACGATACATTACCTGCTATCAATCGCTGCGATACTACAATTGAACATTACTTATCTGGACATATTATTGACAAGTGAATGACATTAGACTCGTAGAAGATTCATATTGTACTTCAAAAATATAAAGTAAAATACAATTATGTAGTATAAGGTATCTGAACTCGTATGCCAAATTTTTGGACCACCTAAAAAGATTCATACTTCGAAAACACATATGTTTCAATTTATACTGTTAAACCAAATCTTAGGTTTGCTCTCTTACGTTTATAACGAAACTTACATAAATTTATTTATGTATTATGCCATGAAACACATTCATAATTACAACAAACCAATTCAAATCAAAATAAAATGATCTTGTTACCATAAAATAAGGCAACAGACAGACATCCCTGATCAAGAATGCTAATTATGAATGTAGAAGAGGGGTGGAGAAGACGATAATCAGGGATGCAGTCAAAGAGAAACACCACGTCTAAGTAGAAATACTTTAATTGTGGGCCAATGTTTCGACCTGCCTTGAAGGTCTTCTTCAGGCTCACCGAACCAGAGAGGAGACGAACGATGACTCAGAAGGAAGTCATCGTTCGTCTACTATACTTTTATTAATAGAAGAGGAGAAGGATGAGAGATCTAGAAGATCTGTGTATAAGTCTAGAATTCTGAATTACTATCACATAGCATTACTAGTGGAACGTTATTATTGGTGGGTATGTATTATAAATAAATAAAACCTGAAACACTAACAGCCCATGAAGGGTCTTGGGTTCTGTAATTCAATAAGAATGTACTGATACTAGGCCAACGGTTGTGATAGGAGGAGATTTGGAATATAAATAAATAATGTAGATAAATAATAAACTATAGAGCTAAATAAAATATAATATTTCTCGTTTTTTAGATAACTATGAAGACGCTAAATGTATAGCGCCTGTTATTATTCAAGGAACCGAAGATAGGAAACAATAATTACTCTTCAACACGTTAGGAAGAGCTAACGGATGCCCAATGAGGTGTTGGCGATGGGAATACTCCGAGATAACCAATCAGTGACGTCAGGATATCTATGGCCGTGTCAAAGTATTTTGACAAGTCATTAATGTGATTAACTGCTGTCGTTGTACGCTAATGCCAATTCAGCACAACATCCTTTTATTGCCCAATTTAGTTTATTCACTTCGTGCTGATAGGATGCCAAATTATAAGCTATATAACAGTGTAATAAAAGTTATCATGTATTTAAAAGTAACATATAGAAACTTTGGAAACTCTCTTCAAATGTTCGGACCCGAAAAAATTTTCTTATCGAAGCGCCTTCATATTATAATTCATAAGTTCCTCCCATAAACCTACCAGTGCACTCATATTTACAATTGGATTATTTTCCGCTTGATGTTCATTAGTTTATAAAGATGTTGTGATACTACAACAAACCTCATTGCTCTAATTGTCGTCACTAAGGGCTGTACAAAATGTTTGCTATACCACTTTATTGATTTTTTTCAAAGCAATTTCCACAATATTCAATACACTTTTCCATTTCTTAAAATGTCATTCTGGAGTGAGAAACACTTGTTGGCCCAAGTCCTCAGAAGGTCTTAGACACTAGAAAAACGTTTTACTTTTAGTATTTCTTCGTCGTAAACCTACGACTTCCTCACCCACAGTATCCCTTAATAATATTACTCAGATCCTGATTTGAGTTGGATAAATCCGCTACCTAGGACTACATTTGTACAAATGACTGGCTTGGAATCCACCTACGAGACGTAAAAGACTAGAAACCGCTCGTATTTTACATGCTGCTACAGACAAAATACATATTTGATGAATTAATCAAAAGATATATTTAATGCAACTATGTGAGAGTTATTTTGGTAAGGATAGAGATCATTTCAGCCTCAACCTCACCTGCTTGTTATAATGGTTTGAATATTTTGGAATAGCTTTACGACAAATATACTCAGTCAATTTTGAAAATTCAAATAGCAACTATCGTGAAATATACAGGGTGTCCCGAATTTAAATGGCAAAACTTCAGGAACTTACAGGGGACCGAAAAACTAAGACAAAAAGTCCTTTAGAGATTTGCTCGTTTTTGTGCTTAGTTTTAGAGAAAATCGCAAAAAAAAAAAAAAAAAAAAAGAAACAAAACAAGTTTTCATTTTTATACTTATTTATTTACATTTATATTTATGTTATGTTCTTTTTAATGTAAATATAGCTCAAAATGTTGTTCTCTTGCACCAATGCAAGATTTACATCTAGCACTCACGCAGCTAAACATTGTTCTGATGATATTTGGTGCACTGCATCTATGATTCGGTCTCTTAATTGCTCTCTTGACCCAGTCTCTCGTAGTCTATTAAAAGTTAACAAAAAGACTCGTCGATTAGGCACTCTTCTATTTGAAAATCGGCGCGCATACTCCCACACCGCTTCTAAAGCATTACCGTTACAGAAACCATACACAAAAATCATATCAGCGTATTCAACATTAGAATATGTATGCGGCTTTGTGGCCGATGCTATTCTGAGTAACTGACTGAAGACTGATTTAGGAATTATAATCCTAGAAGGAAGCCAAAATGTAAACAAATAAAAGAATGCAAAGGATAACATTAAGTGTTTACATATCTCACTGCCTAGCCTGACGAACTTTGAAAGGTGATAATCGCTACCTGTAACATTTTTGTTTTGTTTCTTTTTTTGCGATTTTCTCTAAAACTAAGCAAAAACGAGCAAATCTCTAAAGGACTTTTTGTCCTAGTTTTTCGGTCCCCTATAAGTTCCTGAAGTTTTGCCATTTAAATTCGGGACACCCTGTATAGGAAAATATTTTGTATACCTAACTTTATTGATTGTTTTAATAAAATTTTAGAGGCAATATTTTGGCTATAACAATGTGTTGTTAGAAAAGTGTTCCACATGCTATCACAGGTTTCCTCCCTGAACACAATACAATTTTTATTTCGAAAATCCGATAGTTAGATTCCTAGAAAAACTAGGAAAACCTTTGAGCATTTTCGTTCTCTGTCGCACACTTGTAGTGCGGTTTTTCTGTCGCGCTGCTATTACCTGAATTATATCTATCGGATAAAGTTTCCGTAGTTTCGCTCTGTGAAGCCTTATAAATTCTCCCACACGTTTATCACTTTTTGGGCCAAATTTTTAACAGAGACCTTTATTTTCGAAAATTTTGAGGCGTCCTTCCCTTAGCGTATGCGGCGTTTTCACATCCATTGAGAACTGTTATTAGTGTGGTTTCATAGTGTTATATTTAAAGTGAGTGCAAAAGGAGTAGTTTTGTGACCGAGAAATAACATGTATTTCCAGATTTTAATGTTGCTTTAAATTTTCCTTGAATTTCATTTTTCCTTGATATGGTGGAGCTTAAATATTTAATACACAGAATACATTACAAAGATATTTAATACTCACAAGGAGACGTTTGGACTTGGAGCTCCCAGATTTGAATGCCGATTTTTTGAGAGTAGCATGGTCCAATAATAGTGCAAAACTAGATTTATATCCACCAATGAGCATTGGGAGCCCAGAAAAAAAAAAAAAAAAAAAAAAAAAAAAAATTAAATTTACGTTGTTTTTTTTAGCTCTCAGTTAAGGTAGAGTAATAATTTTTTCACGTAAAATTGAAGTTTTGTATGCTTTTTGAAATAAAAATACTTGTTTTTGTTTCAGGGTGCTCAAAAACTCCAACAAAATGACAAAATTCATTCAACTGATTAGGAAAAAAAATTCGCAGGTCAACTATAACTTGAGATATCTTAATAATAAGAAATCCTGTGACCTCCGCATTGGGGCTTAACTATGCAGTTTTACGGCTTCTAGAAGCCCTTAAAATTTGGTTTCAATCGGTGGCGAAATCTGTGAGGTACCGCAAATTATTTATTTTTTTCAACAAATTGACAGCCTCTTACCTTCTAAAATCCTACACAATCTTGGAGGTAAACAATTTGTAATTTTTGAATTTTGTCATTTTTTGGGGGGGAGGGGGAGTTTTTGAGCATACTGAAGTCGGGTAGAGTTTTGAGCATAACGAAAATATTTTTATTTCAAAAAGCATACAAAACAATAATTTTACGTGGAAAAATGATTTCTCTATCTTGACTGAGAGCTGAGAAAAAAAAATAAAACATAATTTGAATATATATTCACAAAAATCAGGATTAAAATCTGTGAGTTACAAGACAAAACGTCTGCTTCGTCAGATTAAATTTATAATGTAGATGTAAAAATGTTAAACATGTATCAAACGATGCTGGCACTCAAAATGATTCGCAATTTTATTATCAAAGCCGAAGGCTCTTTGCCTACAGCACCTTCCACCCCAATCCCATCGAAACCGAAATCCACAAGGCCAGCCCTTACACAATTCTCCCATCTAGGGTTTGGTCTACTCCTTAAGTTGACCTTTAGGTTCAAGGCTGATTTTTTGTTTTGACGGATTCGTTTATTACTTGAAAGATAACTTGTATTTTAAAACAAAGTTGTATTTATACGCCTAACGATATTAATATAAATTACAATTTTTTTTAAACAGGACGTTAGTGGATTCTAAAAAAAAAGAAGTTGATTTAACAACCTTCAAGATTCTTGTTATATTTACGTTACAAATTGAGTAATTGAACCTTATTGAAGAATAAATTCTTATAAATTTAATAAAAACTATATATTTTTATCACGTTAAGTTTTTTAAGCAATCTCTACAAGTTATTTGTTATATATTTTTCTCTGGACATATATTTAAAGGGAACAGTATAGTTTTAAATATATATAACGATACTTATTTAAATTACTAATACAAAACAGATTGGTGAAAAAAAAAAATTGAAAAAAATTGAGAAAAAAAATTATAGGTAAAGAAATTGAGCCATTGCTCCACCGATGCTCCTGCCTTATCACTTATCAATATTACCTCTTTTCGATTTATTTTGATTTTTCCGTAACCAATTTTTCGAATAGTTATTCTCTATTCCAATCCAAACACTAAGTCCGTGTTGAAACTAATAATACTTGACCTGGAAATAAGAAAATAGAAAAAAGTAAATCAATGTTAAAAGCAATGCTGTTTACTTATGATAAACTGGTTTACGTTAAAAAGTGGAAATGAGAATATATTAAACTTCTTATAAACTTTCTCAGATAAGGGAAAATAAAGAAGAAGGGAAGAGGAAAGAAAAAATACCAATATATAATCCTTAATCCATGCTGGAACTGATGTTTATAACTTCTATTAGTCCTTACATTTTAGAAGACGAAAAAAAGAACGTATCAATAAAACACAATAAACAACACAATCCAAGTTGAGACTAAAGAATTGGAAGTTTATAGGAAAGTCGGTAAGTGTAAAACATGGAAGTATACCATCGGAATCGATTTGTAAGTACAATGCGGGTTTGTAAAAAGTGGGATTTCAGTTTTGAAATGGTTCGATTCGGTTAGCAAATTATAAAATTACAAATTAATGAAATTCAAAAATTCAATAAAGATGATGAAGATTAATCAAAGTAAAACTATAAACACTGGCAATATTAAATAAAAGAAAATAGAGAATTCTAATCAAAGTTATATAGTAAATAAAAATTAAATTAAAAAGAATAAAGTTTAAAAAATAAACTGCTAATAAAAAGCCATTCAATCTTTCTCCAAATGTTATCAGTTCTATTATTTTAATACTTAATTATGGATTGAATAATTATAAACAACAACCTGAAACATTCAACATAACATTTATTTAATTAGAATTGATGAATTAAAAACTCCAATTGATAATTGATCTACTTCTATTGGAATTACCTTATTATAAAACTAGTTTCGAATGCTAAACATTCATCTTAAGTTCTAAAACATACAAATTTTTCATAATATCAGTACTATGTTACCTGGATTATATATACTAAAGTTATCAAGAATGTAAGACAAGAAATCAAATATTGGTACTCACCTAAGGAGATCTAACCGATGTCTGAAATATATCCATAGTGGAAGGAGGAAGAACCAACCAGATCAAACATTTACCTTGGTAAAAATCCAAAGTAAAATCCCAATACATTAACCTACCTGGCCCTTACCCCTTCCATGGTGGATATATTTCAGATGTGTTGAAAATTTTGTATGTTTTAGAACTGAAGATGAATGTTTAGCATTCGAAACTAGTTTTCTAATAAAATAATTCCCATAGAAGTGGCAATTAATTCATCAATCCTAATTGTATTAATCCTTCTATACCATCATGCGTACCTCAAGTAACATTTATTTGTTTCTTTCCAAATTATCAATATTTTAGAGAGTTCACCATTTCTTATCACTGTTCTTCTAAATTAAATGAATATTTTTTCTTTGTTTCATATAAACAGTTTTATATAAATATTACTGTGTACAAGAATTTTGAAATTATTCAGAGGATTGAAAACAAGACCATAGATGTTCAAAATAATTTTTAAATCTAATTATTACTTACTATTAGATTGGTTCCTTTATTATTTATTTACTACTGAATAATATAGCAAAATAAAGTGTAGAGATTGGCTTGACTGTAAGAGGAATCTTAAGGGTTTGAAGTGGGCGATGACAAACAAGGCGACATTAACTCTTAGCTATTACAAGGAGGGGCTGAGAGCGAAAATAGCCGCCAACAGACAAATTGACGGCGGAGGAATTTCTAATTGAGGGGGGCCGGAAGCCCTCGACTTCTTGCCAAGGTTACGATGAAGGCAGCCTATTCACCTGCCGCCGCGGTTCATTGAACGCGGTTGGCACGACTGGGTCCCTTTCCCTTTCCGCCGAAACGTTGCCAGCCTGGCTGAAGGACTCTCCTGGAGACCAGACAGTCCTTGGTCTGGCGGTCGTGTCGGGGCCTCTTCCCGCTATATAGGTCATCTTACATATAGGCCCAATTACAACGATTACATTAACATAACCACCATAAATATAACCACATTAAAGAAGAACCTTTGAATACAGGACATTTTTGGTCTTTCGACGAGAAAGGGTAACGACATCGAACCAGTGCTCCACCAAATCGGTCAAAACCGCATTACTCTTGCAGATTTATTCCATTTCAAATTTATCGATAGCTCTTTTCTATAACTCTGATTTTTATTTTTTCAACGAGGTTTCTACTGTTTAGTGTTTTAAATATTCATGTTTTCATATTTCCTCTTCCCTAATGTGAAAAACTATAAACCAAGTCAACTATGTATACCATTACTATCTACATGGATTTAGTGTCTTATAGAGAGTTAGTCATACTTTGCTATTTCTACTACCTTTGTGTGAGAAATTTTCATTGTACTTATTGTTTTAATGGAATCTTTATCATCCATATTATATATTCTGTCCTGCCATAGGAAAAAAGCAATTCTGAAATAATGACTTGTTGGTATCATTGGATTCATTGTAAAATTCTCGATTCGATACTCCATAGATAAGCAATAAAAAGTATAATTACTGCTTTTCTAAGGAGTATCGAATCGATAATTGCTCAACGATTCCAATGGTACCAATGAGTCGTTATATCATAATTTTTGAGATACTGCTTTTCTCCTTGGTGGGGCAATATTGCCATAAAGGGAGACTGATTGAGTTATAACAAGTAAATCTGTAAACGAAATAGCTATAGATTTGTGTTCTAAATAAAAGTAATTTAATTTGAATTTAGAATGATTTAATGATTATGAAATGGTTTAGGATGAATAAGAAAGTTATTTTAACAACTCATTTACTTTATTCGGGTGCGTTTTTGTTAAAACATTCAAATGAAGTAATCTATGAAAAATTCTAAAACATCTTCTAATCTTAAAATTTCTTCTAAAAACAATTGAAAATATACTTTAACAACTAAAAAAGAAAACAGTCAATTCTAAATGGCGTACACTGTAGAGACAGTACTTTGCCCATGTTTCACAGACGTCACCAAGCAAAAAACCTTGTGCTAAACGTGCAATAAAAAAAAACAAAAAAAATTATAGCACTAAAAAAAAGAATATATTATTTTTATTCGATGAAAAAAAAAATTACTCATGTAGTTTCTAAGTGATAAAGAAGAAAAGGGGAAAAAACTGGCAAAAAGTTCTGCAATAAAAGGAAAACGAGTAAGGAAAAGAAATATAATAAACTTGTTTCTAATCTAAACAGGAGACTAAACATTACATAATTTAGCAATTTATTTAAAAAAAGCAAGGAAATTAGTAAGAAGTAGCTAACTATGTTATATATATATATATATATATATATATAGCTAAATAAAAGGTTCGCGGGACTGAGTTTTTAAAAAGAGATTTTATTGAGAAGTACATACATTATATCAAGCAAAAGCACAATTTATAGCCTAGTACAAAACTTCGTGTTGAACATCTGTGAGTCCTACGAGTGACTATAGCAGAGTGTCGCCGAGGCCAGGTCTAGGAGAGGGGATATCGTACATTTGTTTATTATCCCTAATACCATTGGGTTTCCATAACTATGTATATATATTTTATTTATTAGGCCTGATTTAAACTTGAATTTTAAAAGTATCTTGCCATATTATTGACCATAAACATAAAAAAATTTGGAAAAACTTAATCATCATTTAATCATATAAAAAAGTAAAATATGAATAATTATCATTGATAACAAACAAAACATTGCGGATTTCTCATTTACCTCTAGGTAGTTACAAAAGGTCTTGTGTATAACTATAGCTTAATTTCAGATTACACATTCTAAACATTATTTAATACTACTCTTCGAAGTAAAGTCCATCAATTCAAATACTTGGCTAATCTTTCTGCCTGTATTTGGATTTGATACCGGAAAAGAATTCTTCACTAATAAATTTTGAAGTCCTCGTAATTATCAAAGAGATATTTCAAAAATGATCCATTTATCTAAACAAACCGTAATCTGATGGTGCAATATTTGGACTGTACGCAGGATGAGGACAAACCTTTACTCCTTGCAGTTTCGTTAATTTTTCCTTTGGTCAACCCATAACGATATGCTTGGGTATTGTCATGTTGCGAAACGGCTTGGTTCCTGTTGACCAAAGCGGAGTATTTGCCTTTCAAAACAGCATAAACTCTGGCTAACAGTTACAGGAGAGGATTGAGCGCACTGCCCCACCATCAAGAACAAGCTCAATATACAAAACACCATTGACATTCCACCTAACACAATTCATCACTTTTTTCTCAAAACGATCCAAAATAAAGGCTGAAATATTTCGGTGGATAACTGTTCCTTCTATTGCAAATATTACTTTGGCGGGCTTCAACATTAAGCATAAAAACAGAGATTTAATGAGAAACGCCCTACATCTCGTACCCTTATTGTGCAGCCTGACGTGAAAGATATAAATTCCCATATATTTAAAGAAGGCTTTAACCACCCCTACTGTCTCTTCCAAGCCAAATAAATTGGGCTGATGGCAGTGGAGGCTCTGTATGGGCATAAAAAATATCTTATTTGAGACACCATCACGCCAAATAAAAATATCTAAAAGGTAACCTCTATAACATACTATTGTAAACTCGAAGTCTAATAGTATCATTTCTGATATATGTTGTCTTTGAGATTTTAGATGATTCTTCTCAAAGAATTCATCTCCACAGCCAGTCATTTTTTGCCTATTTTTCTGAGGGTCGCTTCTGAGCTATAGAGAACTGCGCTTTCCACTAGGACCTTATATATCAATTTTTCAACATTGGTAAAAATGTTTCCACTCCAGATGATTGAATTTAGCATACCAATATCTTTCAGTGCTTCGGTTAGTCTGTTTCAGTTCTTTCAAGAATTGTGCCTAGAAAGCAGAACTGGATGATCCTACTTGTTTGTGTTAAAACTGGGTCATTCACCTCATCATTCTCTGTCGATATATATTTTTATTTCTCTTACTTGATTTTTAGGCTCCATCTCTCATATTTTTAGGTTAGTTTTCTGAACATATATCAAACATCAAATTTATCTTATCACTTGATGATCAGGAAATAGTAGATGAAAGAAATATCTGACAAATGAAAAAATCATTCATTAATGTACCCATTTTACAGCATCTTTGTGACTAATGTTTGGTCGTACCATATTACCATATTAAAAAATAAAAAAATATGAAACTGTCAGGTGGAACAATCAAGAACATATTGGATAACGAATTTGCCCAACCCGAAGAGCAATGCTATTTTACCTTGACATTTGAATTATTATAAGTTGACTTTATAATAATTTATTTATCGCAACAAATAATTAATGGTAGGGTCAGTTTGTTAGTGTTTTAGATGAATACATACCTCAATGTCTCCATGCAGTGTGATGGGGCAAAGATGAATGATTTGGAAAGAGATAAGTTTGGAATCGATCAATAACTAGTCTGAGAACTATTGTCAATAATCCTAAAAGAATCTACAATAGCAATATAAGGACAAAAGTCCCCAAGGGATGCGAAAGGTCGGCTATTGTCGAAAACAAAGGCTTTAGCGAAGTCTAAGCTGAAGATACAACAATGAGAGTAGGGAGTGGATATGGAATGCACGGAGGCACATTTACGAGGCAATAAAGGAGCGCACTACGTGTCCCCGCCTCACCGCCTCCTCCATTATAAACAATTATACTTCTAATCATCATCTTCAACATCTCCTCTGTCGGCTCCTCAATCGTCTCTGTCTACTCTGGAAGAGGTTGCCATCGGTCGTCGTGTGAGAGGATTCCAACTGGGTACAGGCTAGTGTTATCATCCAAGAATTAAGAAAACGCCTTTTGATTTGTGTGGAATGTTTTAAAAACAATCGTTCTCAACTCTGGTTTTGAAAAGGAAAGAACTGATTTTTAAAAGGTTTATTAAATCAATGACTTAATAATAATGACAGTAACTTTTAATAATATCCCTGTTGATCAGATCCGCTATCTAGGACTATAACTGGAAAAACGTTTGTCTTGGAAGCCATATAAAAGACTAAAACGACAGGAAACTGCTCGTCGTTTTCGACTTCTTCAACATTTACTAGACAAACGTTCAAACCTTTCGATTTATTACAAAAGATTCATTTACATGATAGTTACCAGACCTATTTAGACATATGGTGTTGAGCTTTGGAGCTCCACTAAACCATCCAATTCTTCCCGTAACTAATCCTTTAATCCAAAATCCTTAATGCTCCTTACTTTGTTATCCATAAAGATCTTAATGTCCCATACATTGCTGATTTAGCCCAAACCAGATAGCTATCCTTTCATAGTAATCTCCATAACAACACTAATCCACTATTCTCTCAACTTGCTTCCCACTCCATTCCCGATAATCCTTCGAGGCTTCTAAAAAGTAGATGGAATAGAGATCTTCTAGTGTAAACTTTTAATTGAAGTAATACTGATGAGTAGTTCTTTTCAAGTTTTGACATGTTATTGTAATCACTATCAACACATTTATTTTACGTATATATCAATACCATTTGGGAAAAACTAGATAAGTGCATTTTTGTACACAATAAGATAAATATTTTGAGTAACCCATATTGGAGTCCTACTCATCATGTATAAGTAGGCAAGTTGTAATGGCAATGGTATCCTTTTATATTATTGTTGTTGTTCATTAGAGTTTTAGAGCGTAAAACATCTAGGTCATCAACGCTCAGTAAGTATAAAAATATTATATAATGATTTGAAGGTCCTTCTGGGCAGAACCCGACTGAGCCGAAGGCATGAAGTCAAGGAGCCAGGAGCCCACAGGGGACGGCCAGGAGTATAGGAGACGCCCCAATCCCACATGTTTTTGTTTTATTTATATATTTTGAATTTTTCATCACGAAGATTGATCGGAGGATGTAGATAAAAACCATGTTTAAATCCTTACTACATCGGTACAATCCACCAATGTTTACAATATGTTATTCATGGAAAAGTCCACATCATCCCAATCCTCGGAGCTAAAACGCCCTGTGAGAAAGGTACGTCTCCCCACCCCCCCCCCACAGCCCCAGGAACCCCGGGACACCAATCTCCCATCCCTCCTGCCCTAGGTCCCTCCAGTAGGATCTATTCTGATCAGTTATTATTATGTTTTATATATAATTCCTAATATCCTTAGTGTCTTGCTTTTTCGAATGAATACAATGAAACACATCTACATATTAGTTTTATATGGGTATTCAATCTGTCATAATAAGGAATAATAGTTATAATATATTTTAGCAAAGTAATTAATTGGTGTGATCAGATCAGTATTTGTCTATCCAGGGATTATATTTCTCTATATATTTTAAGTTTTGTAAGACATGACATTACTAAATCAACCTTACGGTTATCATTCCCCAATGCTACCGTGATGTTGCTCGGTATTCCTAACAAGTTGAGTTTTTGAAGGTAAAAGGGGCATTCTTCAAAAATGTGGGCTATTGTTATTGTATTGTCGCAATGTTGACATCTTGTAGGTGGTTCTCTAGTGAAAAGGTGAGCATGTGTCAGTTTTGAGTGTCCGATTCTGAGCCGGGTCAGTACCACTTCCTCTCTACGGTTCTTGCGATATGAGGTCTGCCAGGGCCTTACATCTCTCTTAATTTTCTTAAGCTTACCCGGAGTACTACATTGCCATGCATCTTGCCATTTCTTATTTATACCATCTTTTAAGGGTTTTGCTAGCTCCGATGGTGTTAGTAGCACTCTACCAGGACCAGGAAGAGTTAGTGCTTCTTTTGCAGCTTTATCAGCCATTTCATTGCCTTTTATTCCGACATGTCCTGGCACCCATATATAATGAACCAATTTCCCGTCTTCGTTAAGATGTTTTCCAATTTCTAAAATTCGTTGAATTCCGGGATGGTTGGAATACATATTATCTAATGCTTTAAGAGTACTTAATGAATCGGTAGCAATGGTAATATTCCCTACACATGAAGTCTTGGCATGTTCTAGTGCCATTACTATCGAATTTACTTCCGCAGTATAAACACTACAATGCTGGTGCAGTTTTGATTTGAAAGTGTGATGGGAAGTAATGAAAGCCGATCCTGCTGCTGAATCTGATTTAGATCCATCTGTGAAAATCATTTCATGTTCTGGTAATGCCTTAATTATTTTCAAAAAACTTTCTTTGTAATCATTTGCAGGTGTATTTCCTTTTGAGAACTTCGAGAGTTCCAGGCGTAATTGAGGTTTTATGAACGTCCATGGTGGTGTATTATTTTCTGTTGTTTTTATATTGAATAATTTTAATTTGTTAATAACGGATGATAATCTTTCGGCTAATGGGAGCGTGGCGTTAGTCTTCGTTTGGAATTTTGCTGAGAATTTACTTCGAAAGATGTATCGGTGAGTAGGATGTGTGTTTTTTTGAATATAATTTGGTAATGTAATTTATTGCTAGTTTATCTCGTCGGTATGATAATGGAGGTAGTCCTGATTCAGCGCAAATAGATAACGAGGGGCTAGTTCTAAAAGCACCTGTTGCAATTCGTATTCCTGCATGGTGTACAGCATCGAGTTTGGCAAGATTCACCATTCTGGCAGAGCCATAGATGAAACTGCCGTAGTCCATCTTTGAGCATACCACTGATTGGTATATCTTAAGTAGTGTGGTTCGGTCGGCACCCCAGCTTGTTCCACTAAGAACCTTGAGTAGATTAAGTTTTGCGAGACATTTTTCCTTCAAAATTCTTAAGTGATTTTCCCAAGAAAGTTTTTTATCAAATACTAATCCTAAGAATCTCGAATTATTTGCATAGGGTAAGGCTACGTTGTTTAGCAGTAGGTCTGGTAATTGTGGGGTTTTTCTTTTCCTGCTAAAGTATAGGCAATTGGTTTTTTTCGGAAGAAAACTGAATTCCTGACGTCTGCGACCATTGGCTGATCCGATTTAGCGATGTTTGCAGTTTGTCTTTTATGGAGCTCAAGTCTTTGCAACGGCATAGAAGTGCAAAGTCGTCTGCAAAGAGCATTGTTTTGACACCACGAGGTAAGTTGGTACCCAGGTCACTGACAGCAATCATGAAGAGGGTTGGGCTTAGAGCACATCCTTGAGGGACACCATTGTTTTTTTCGCATCTCTTTGATAGGACATTTCCTATTCGAACACGAAAATGGCGACGATCCAGAAATTTTTGGATAAATATCAGCATATTACCTTGAAATCCTAAACTTGAAAGTTTTTTTAAAATTACTGTAGAGCTAGTTCTATCAAATGCCTTATACATATCGAAAAATATAGCCACTGCTTGTTCTTCTTGGATAAAGGCGTATTGAAGTTCAGCCTCCATTTGGACCAAGTGATCAATGGTTGACCTGTTTTTACGAAACCCACATTGAAAATTTTGGATATAATGGTACTTTTCTAATATCCACTTTAGTCTTTTATTGACCATTCGCTCCATAAGTTTGCATAAACAGCTGGTTAGAAAAATTGGTCTGTAGTTTGATGGGTGTCTTTTATCTTGGCCATTTTTCAAAATAGGAACTACCTCCGCCTGTAGCCAAGAGCTTGGAATATTACCATTGTTCCAGATATGATTATAATAATTTAGAAGCCAGTTTAATGTGTTTTTTGGTAAGTGTTGGAGCATTCCGTAATGGATATTATCAGGTCCTGGTGAAGAACCTTTGACTTCTTTTAAAACTGATTGTAGTTCCCACAATGTAAACGGAGTGTTATAACATAGTTGTGAACCATCATTTTCATAGTTAATATTTGTGATTTTTTCAGCTGAGGGTTCGCTATATAATTCTGAATAATATGTAGCAAACTGGTCCCCAACTAACTCAGGTTCGTCGTACAATTTGCCCTCTTTAAGTAACGTGTATCTAATCGAAGTACCAGTACCTTTAATTTTTCTAATTTTATCCCAAACAACATTAGCGGGTGTCGACGAATTTATAGAGTCCACAAACGACCTCCATGACTCCTGTTTACAGCAGTTCAATGTTCTTCTGCACAACGATCTTTGTTTTTTATATTCGATAAAATTATTTATATTCATATTTTTTTGAAATTTACGAAGGGCTTTTCTTCTATTTTTAATGGCTTCTTTGCATTGTGAGTTAAACCAAGGTACAGATTGTCTTCTGTAATTTCCTTTAGTTTGAGGAATAGAAGCTTCAGCTGCCGACAGAATTGCTTCAGTAATTACTTGGCATCCGTCATCAATATCTAACTCATTTACTGACGTTTGAGGAGGGTTTGCTAGAGCAGAAAAAGTGGCCAGTCTGCTTTTTCGATAAGCCATCTTGGTTTTCTATTGTACTTGTCAGTTGTATTTAGGAGTTTCAACTGAATGGGGAAATGGTCACTTCCATAGAGATCTGGGAGTATCGTCCAATTAATTTTGTGGAATAAGGAGGGGCTGCATAAGGAGAGGTCTATTGCAGAAAATGTGCCATATGTAGAACTTAAAAAAGTCGGTTCACCTGTATTTAATGTCAGAAGATTGGATTCTTCCATGAAATTTTCTATCAATCGCCCTCGCCTGTTTAGTGTCCTTACATCCCCAAATGGTATTATGTCCATTAAAGTCTCCGGTGTAAAGTACAGGCTTGGGTAATTGTTTATTTATGTGTTGTAGGTGTTCTAGCTGTATAGAATTATCCTGTGGTATGTATATGGAGCAAAGTGTGAGAGAAATTCCAAAATGGACCGTAACTGCGACAATTTGAAGGGGTGTATCTATTTCTATTTGTTTAGAATACAATGATTGTTTTACAGCTACTGCTACTCCTCCGCATGCACGATCATTGTTTGGACCGTCTTTCCTGAAGATGTCATAGCCTTTTAGTGTAAATTTATCAGACGGTTTAAGATGAGTTTCCTGGAGACTTATAAAAAACGGGTCTACATTTTTTATTAATATTTTTAAATCGCTAAAATGTGATTTGATTCCATTACAATTCCATTGAACTAGAGTCATATGGGGTTATAAAGAAGTACACTAACGATTTGTAGAACCCATAAAAATAATAAAATCAGATATACATGTATGTACACACATATATATACACATACACACACACACACACACACATATATATACATACATACATACATACATACATACATACATACATACATACATACATACATAACATACATACATGCAAAAGCATATATACATGTATCGCATAATAATATAATATAAAAGGTTTATTAAAGGAAATCTTATAGTGATAGTTTTTATTTACATTAATACTATTATTTATCCAGCTGGTTAATGCCATTTGTAATGTGTCGTCATTAATTGATATCATTTTCTTTAAATTTTAATTGATCCTTTTTGTTATTTTTTTTATAAGACACCGAAGTGAAACCTTCGTTGTCGACCATTTGCCCCGTATCATCAACAGCCATCAACAGACTGTTGGCAGGGTCAGAATTTTCTCTGTCAGTAGTAGTTGATGAAGTGGGAGGAAGAAGCTCAGGGGTTGGGGAAGCGGGTAACCTCTCCGATCTCGATGAGCTTCGTGTCCGCATAGGTAAAGGAGTAGGGGGTGGAAGGGAAGGAGGAAGTTGGAAGGGGATAGGGGGATTGGGTAAGGTAGGAGTGGGGGGAGTGGATTTTGTAGTAGGTTTATTATCAGGTTTTGCCACCGGTTCAATATTATCTCTGTTTGAGTTTTCTTTAATTTCTCCAAAAGTAAATACAAAATTAACTTGTGTTCCTGCATCTTTCTTTTCAATATTTTTGATATTTTGTTTTGCAACTTCTGCAAATGATTTGTTTAAGGAAACAGGATTTCTTTCTCGGTATATGTTTTTTTCGCTTCATTTAAGGAAACTTTATTATTTATTTGAATCGCCTTAATCTCCTTCTGAACTAGAAAAACGGGGCAATTACGATCTAATGCGTTGTGTGACCCGTCGCAATTTATGCATTTAGGGGCCAAATTGCATTTAACATTATCGCCGTGTCTTGCCTGCCCGCATTGGATGCATACAGATTTTTTTTTACACTGAGTCGTGGGGTGGTTGAAACCCAAACATTTAAAACAACGTAAGGGGTTAGGGATGTAGGGTTGTACTCTAACTGTTTCATAACCTATTTGAATACTGTCAGGTACCTTTGCGGTATGAAAGGTTAAGATATATGAATGTGTTAATATCTCGTTACCGCCCTTTTTAATTTTTATCCTTATAATATCTTTTATTATTGATGACATTTCGTTTTTTATCTCATCAATTTCCAGGTATTGGAAGTCATAATATCGAATTATGCCCTTACTATAGTTTAAAGTACTATGTGGGGATACTTGAATGGGATATTGACCTCCAAAGTCTTGGCAAGCTATTAGAGTATCGGATTGTTTTCCGTTCTTTGTTTCTACTAATAACGTACCGTCTCTAAGTTTTTTAATATTTTGTACATCTCCTACCAATCCTGTAATAAACTTATTGATAAAAAAGGGTGAAACTTTTTTAAAATCATCTTCGTCAGTTCTCTTTATTATTAGATAGTTGGGGCTTACTTTAGTGGTTGTTATATTTTTGTCCGGGGTCAGTTTAATTCGGCCCCGAGGTCTTTTTCTTTTAGCTATTGGGCTAGTGGGGTCCGAGGTGTGTCCCCCATTGTTTAAAGGTTAGATATAGGTTAGTTACTAATAAAGAAGTAATAATCACTAAAATAAATTAAAAATCACACAAACTCAAAAATAAATACAATATATCAAGTAAAGATTATAGAAATATATGAAACTAGACTAATTTAAAGAATTTAAAAGTCTTATCTGTCTACATTCCTCTAATGAGCTGAAGATAGAACTCCCCAGGCCGAAGCCTATACAAACACTAAATATTACTAGTTACCACTGTTCCTGCCAAAATATCAGTTATAATATCACTTAAATACGTTATAAATTAATAAAAAACCAAAAAAAAGGTATCAGTTATAATATACTTAAATACGTTATAAATTAATAAAAATTAACAATTTATCAAGACACAAAAAAAGGTAAACTTTTTGGAGGTAAACCCAAATTATATTGGTGAATACATATCAATAGGAGAGTACACGTTTCCTACCTGTAGAGAATTTAGGTACCTGGGAGGCATAGTAACGGTTAATATAGATGTAGGAGCTGACATTAAAGCCAGAATAAAAGCGGGAACAAGGTGTTATGCGATGGAGAAAGCTCTACGGCTTAAAAGCCTTTCCAGGCGGGCAAAAGTAACCATATACAAAACTGTAATAAGACCAATAGCGACATATGGTAGAGAAACATGGACTCTAAAAAAAAAATTTCAAAAGTGTCTACAAGTTTCGGAGAGAAGAGTTCTTCGAAAGATATATGGCCCATTCAAAGAGCAACAAAGGTGGCCTTTCGCATCAGAAGTAATGCAGAGCTTAGAGAACTCTTAGGATATTGTCAATGTTGTGATAAAAGCGAGGTTGCGATGACTAGATCATTTAGAGAAAAGAAACGGCTGCCAAGAAAAATGTGGAAGAGAGCGACAGGAGGAACAAGAAGAAGAGGCAGGCCCAGATAAAGATGAATGAATGATGTGGAAGGGAACATGCAGCTAAATATACAGCGGCTAAATATCCAGAATTCGAGGAAGGTGGCCGCTGACAGAGAGGAGTGAAGAAAACTGTCTGCAGAGGCCCAGGTCCTTCATGGACTGTAGGTGCCCGGCATAGATAGAAATATAATAACTTCCGACGTAAAAAAATATCAGTAAAATTTATCACACTCTTGTGTTTCCAAAAAAAAAAATATTGCACGTTTATACAATTTGGCAATATACTTTATAAATGAAGAAGTTGTACTAGATAAAAGTTCTAAACTCAATGGGATTTGACTCTAACAATTAACTAAACTATAAAAATGATTTTTCATTAGATTACAGTCAACAATAATTGTGTGAAAAGCGGTGGTTGTGAAGAAGTAGATTATTGTAATCAATTAATGGTTAAGTTGTGAATCTTAATAACGCTTTAAAGTATCTATTCTAGCACAATTGGTGATTTTAAAGTAATTACAGGAGAGTAATTGTGGAAAGCGGTCAAAATTAGCTTAATGGAAAGAGCAAAGTTTTAGCTTATCTACTTATTCAAGATAGTCAGGAAAAATAAAATCAACATTTAATAATTTAAATACTTTTTGATAAACCATAACTGAAGGGGTTATGTTACTTTTTTTTAAAAATTCAATCTAGTTCTTTGGATGAAGAATTTATGAACAAAAGTGTTAAGTAGCTAAATCTGAATATTTCAAAACAGCTAGAAAAATAGATATGACGAAGAAAAAGGAGCTATGTAACAGTTTCCTGCTAAAAGTAAAGAACTAATTGTTCTTTAGTTGCTATATATAATTCCACATTCTGCATTCTTCAACGCGCATTAGTACCTAAATAGTAGGTTAAGCTGCTACTTATACTTGTATGACAAATTAGAGGAAACAGGATGTTATACGAAACATTTGTATGAGAATCATAAACTTCCCCAGATACACAAGAATATCCACTATGCTCATTGGTCTCAATCTACCCACACTCAAAAAACTTATTCAGTCGCAAACAAAATCATTTTTCTTATCAACTGCTAAATCTTAAAAACCAAAAATCCAAGAAATAGGAAATTAGAACAAGATAACTCTAAAAAGATACTAACACAAACGGACAAATCAAATAATACTTGAAGACTGTAAAAGTAATTTCTATAAATTTGACAATAGTTCACACATTAGAATAGTGCAATTATCTTATTTCCACCAAAAAGTTAATTAAATCATTATTTGTGTTACTCAGGCTAGGATTACAATTTATTATTATTTGAACTAGAATTGTTTATTTTGTAATGTAGGTTTTTTAGTTTTCCTATTGTTTCATCTCATTTGCATTTTTACATTTGTTTATATACTCCTCCTCATTTACTTATTGTGTCGTGTAAGATGAATGTGTATCTAGACATGTGCCTATGTTATTGTTAGCCTGGTTGTATGTAATTTATTTTCAGTAAGGACAGTTAATTCAAATCCGTAAAATTGGACGCATTATAACTTGTATCTAAAAAATATTTTAGTCGGTTTCGGATTACTGAATGGTTCTTTCATCTCTTGTCGGTTGCTTCAATGTCCGCTAATTCTCTTTCGCATTGAGAAATAAATTGAAAGCTTTACATTCTCAGAATAAATTACAGAGGGAGCTGAAGGAAGCATAAATGTGGCTGTATACTTTCCTTTTGTTTCTCTCACAATCGATACATTGTAAAAGTCATTTGAATTGTTCTCAAAAAATGTTATTGAAAAGCAGGAATCCGTCTTACAGAAAATAAAGTCCTGTAAATTTTAATTCATTGCTTTATCATAATTTCTAATTTTCTATTATATTAAATCTATTATGGCAAACATAGAAACACTTAGCTCGTCTGTTTCCAAGATCCATTGCTGACTTATAACATCCTATATTGAGAGACTATACTTTGGCAAGGTTTTCGGATTTCAGCGGTCGTTGGAATCTGTCTGGAAGAGAGAAGGTCGATGACCCGAAGACATACCATTACATAAGGAAACCGGCACAGAACTCCGTGTGCCAAAACTGGACATTCTCTTTCGGATTTTTCTTATCGGGTTGGAAGAGAATGACAGTTTCTGGACAGCATAATTGAAGTCACAAAGTCTTGAAGTTACCAAAAAGAAAATAATGTCTATGAATGTTAAATATAAATCTAATATTTAGTCTCCAGTTCAGTATTGAGACATTGAAAAAGAATTTTACAAGCAATGCCACCCAATTGATTTTTTTTATTTTCTCGGTTCAAAGTTTAATTTTTTTTTTTTAGGGGTTTCTGTCACTGCATGCTTTAAGAATGGTAAATGAAACGTATTAAGATAATAAAAAGTAATTGAGAATTACCAACCAATTTTTTAATTCAGGTTTATAACCGCCAATTGCAATCATCATGTCTTGCATTCGATAAGGTTATAGGTCTAATGTGAATAAATTCTTGTGGTATGTGCTCCATCAAATGCGAAACTGTAATACAACATATTAATTTAAAAATTCGTAACTTTAATTTTTTTTAAATACTGTTCTTACTTACTTTTATGTAATTAATATTTTTAGAAATCTTAATACGTTTCAGGTGGCCTTGTGAAAGTATATGGGGAGGTAAACAGCTAAAAAAGAATGTAACTTTTAGCTGAATAATTAAAACATTAATGGAGTGGAAATTTCTGCCTCTTAGTTGATAATTTTTCTATTGCAGTTTATCATACAATCTATACTATTACATAAATGGACCAGCCATTTTTTGTTTCTGATCACTAACCACGAAAACTACCCAACCAATCTGTACCAAATTTTAACCAGATTATCTTTGTAGTTCCTTTAAGGTTTAGCAATAATAAAATCTTATGGTTTTCTGTTAATTTGTTATTAAAAAAGCGATAGTAACAGTGAACTTTGAAAATTGGCTGAGAGGTGGCGAGCGCTATTCTACTTGATAGGTTACAAATGTAAAGTGTTGAAGAGAGCTTGAAATTAATAGTAACATGTACTGAAATTCAATTAAATACCACAAACATGTGGTATGACAGGTGGATTCCAGTGGAGTTTAAAAATCGACCGATATGTGACTAAAACCAATCCGCAATAGAGTTTACAATGGTAAAACTACTAAACCCATCTGTACCATTTAACCAAATCATTTTATTAGTTCTAGGAAGGTTTATAATAAAAATTTTAATGTACGGTTTTGACTGGCAGAAACGAGGTTTGCCATACTGTGATATACTTTTTTGGTTAGAAATTAAAATCCAACCGGATGAAATCAATAAAATTATTTTTGCCGAATCAAAACGTCTTTTGAAATTTGTTTTTCTTTTTTTTAATTCTTTTATTAAGAGAAATTTACAACTGTATTTAAAAAAAAAACACATCAAGTAAATATGCGGTATACATGAGACACGATGACATGAATGAAACTTGTAGAGGAACTTCCCATTGGTAGTACTCTAATAAATATTTACAAAAGAAGATCACGGGGCCATATTCTTTTCAGACGCCTCGGAGGATTGCCAGGAATGGAATACGAAGCAAGTTGTGCAACAAGTGGATTTGGATGAGCAGTGAGTTTATTATGAAAGGAAAGGTATCTGGTTCGTGCCAAATCAGCAACATATGGGATATTAAGGTCACTGTGGATCAATTCATCTGTGACAAAGTAAGGAGCATTAAGGATTTTTCGAAGGATTTTGGATTGCAGTGATTGGATCCGGGAAGAATTCGATGGTTTGGTGGATCCCCATAACTTTATTCCGTAAGTCCAAATAGGTCTGATATTCGTCATATAGATGAGTTTTTTGTAGTGAATCGGGAGATTTGTACGTTTTTCAAGTAGGTGTTGTAGTATTCGAAATCGAGGTGCAGCTTCTTGTCTTTTCAATCTTGTATGAGGGTTCCAGGTAAGTCTCTTGTCCAGATAAAATCCAAGGTATCTTATCTCTTCTACATTATTTAACGGTACTCCATTAAAGGATACAGGAGGACGGGATGAGGTAGGTTTTCGACATAGGGTAAAGGTTATTTGCTGGGATTTGCTGGGATTTATCTTAACTCTCCAGTTATGACATCATTCTTCAAGGGAAATGATATGTGACTGGAGTGTCTGGGATGTCTTTTGAAATTGTGTGTAAAATATGATTCATGGCCCTTAAGTAGTAAGCCCTGATAGAGCAGTCCATTTTTAGCAAGAATTTTTTAATAGTCTGTCCATCTGGATTACCGACTCATACATTGAAATTGAAATGTCTAATACTTTTACGTAATCTTCAAACTCCTAATCAGTTTAATTTAACCAGGTTAAATATTACTACTATATGGGAAAATATCATTGACACTTCAATACAAGATATTTATCGATAAACAAATAAAACTTCTTAAAATTAAAATCATTTAATTCTTTACTTATGAGAGCGAGCGAGCGAAGCCGTAATGGAGAGTGCTGGTAAAATGTTAGAAGGCTAAACGAATTTATGCACTGCTTAGGATAAAATATTCAAATTTTTTAAACATGTAGCATTTGAAATGCTTATAAACCAAAATAAAAAAAAATAAGAAGAAGAAGAAATTACCTAACAGGTCTAATTATTTAATTTGCAATATATTTTTTTTACATAAACCGATTTTAAATAATACTTATTGTATTTCTAAAAAAATCAAAGCCAAGGTTAAATGTTGGAACTATACCTTTAGGCTTAAGTTTAAGTTGGAATCCAGGATAGAGTTAAGCTATAGACAGGTGGTGAAGGATAGACGAAACATGAGAATATAGGACCGGTGAATAGTGGAGAGAAAGGGCTAAGGAAATCGGTAATCACGAGGTAACAAGATCCCAACTAGGGCTTACAATGGCCTGAGGAAGTGGGTAACTGTACCTTCAGTAATTATTGGTCCTAGATCATCCTCTGCTGTCTAGATCCATCAGATCCATCAGGGGAAGTGTTCAATGATTTGGTTTGAGATTTTGATGCCAGTGTATGTATACAGGGTGATTCCCTCTTAGTGAAAAAAACTAAAACTACTGAGTGAAACCAGACTAAAAATGAAGAAAAATGCCGCTGACCTCACCTTTCCATTCCAATCCGTTGCAGATATATGATAATTCAAAGATTGTTTTGAGGAAACCACGTTTTTCGCCATAAAAGCTGTAATATCTCCACTTTGATCCATTTTTTTCAAATTTCAAATTCACATTTTCGGATTAAGCATTAAATTTCCCATAAGATCAGAGTAATGGCACCTTGAATTTTAAAAACTTGGAACCTAAATAATATCTTGATCTCCACCTTATTCAGGAAAGTTACAATTTCTTATAATACTTCAACGTTCAGTTTTTCGAAAAAACGATCCACAAAACTGTAAATCTCACAAAAAACCTTCAAATTTAACCGGCTTTCGAATGAAATGATCTAATCGATTTAATGGAAAAATTTACTTTTAAAACCAGAAAAACACGGTGTTTTCGTTTAGCTTACAAATAGGTACTTATTTTATCATAGGTATGAATTTTAAACAAAATAAACTCTTCGGATTTTCAAAATATATTTTGTTAATTTGAATGCAGCTACTTCTCTTTATCACAGCCCCTGTCCTCAATCCTAACATCAGACGCTGCTGCAATTTGGCTCCGGCACTTTAAATCCTTGTTTGTAAAACCTCAATGGTGGTCACTTATGTACCATACACTTTGTTTTTTATGTAGCCCCACACATAAAAGTTTATTGCAGTTAAGTCAGGTAACCTATTTTAAAGGGAGTAAAAAATCCTTAGCTATGCCGTCCTTCGGAAGGGACGTAAAATAGCTGTGCCAGGTACTCGTTAAAGATCCCTATCCTAATCTGGATAGGCAAAATTTAGGACTGGTAGCATCGTCCGATTAGCCATAGCAGTAAAGTGGTTGAAATAAACAAAAATAAACATCAGGTAACCTAGCGGCCAACTTGTGGCCACCTATCTGCTTCGGATTCATTTGCTTGGAATTTTCACTTTAATTTCTTTGATTAATGATATTATTTAAGAGAATAGTTGTACGTGATGTCAAATCTTATTGATGAGGGATGTATGATGGTAGTAGATCTAGGAGACCATAAAAAATAAAATAAAAAAAAGTAGTGGAGAGGACTAGTATCTTTAAAGTTTTTTTTTTTTTTTTTTTTTTTTTTTTTTTTTTTTTTTTTTTTAAGTTTTAATTTAAATTTAAAACTGTATTAGAAAACACATCCAGTAAATATGTTGCATACAATGCAATATGATAAAATGCTTAAGACTTGTAGAGGAACTACCCATTGGTAGTACTCTAATAAAATATTTACAAAAGAAGAAGATCCTGAGACCATCTTCTTTTCAGGCGCTTTGGAGGATTGCCAGGAATGGAATGGGAAGCGAGTGGATTTGGATGAGGGCTAAGTTTATTATGAAAGGAGATGTATCTGGTTCGTGCCAAATCAGCGATATATAGAATATTAAGGTCATTGTGTATCACTTCATTTGTGACAAAGTAAGGAGCATTAAGGATTTTGGATTGGAGTGATTGGATGTCTTTAAAGTTAAAATTGTATACATGTGAGAGTGTGTATTTACACACACACGCGAAAAAAAAAAATACGATAGAAATCATCTAGTCAACATGAAACTACCTCCAATGCGCATTATTTGTCAATCTTTCTTATAAATGTAAATAAGTCTGTCTGAAATCTAGAAAACAAATTTTGTTCTGTCATAGCCATGTTCCATCTTTAAGATTCATATTTATTTATACTTTTTATCAGATCAAATCTTTGTCTTTCATTTTATTTACATTCGGGATGTAGGTACATGTCTAAAATTTTGAATCTGTCCGTCTATTTTACGTATGTCAGATCGTAAAATGTTCAATCGTTTGTTTGTTAGAGATTTTCGAGCGTAAAACATAAGAGTCATCAACGTTAAATCGTCATTAGCTATTGTTTAGAGATAACTTATTCTGTCATCAGTTGTGTTAGTTAGTAGTTGTTACTTTGTATATGTTTGTAATTGTTGTGTGAAACGTGAGGTATAAACTGTATATAGTATAAGGAAAGATAACGTATTACTTTTCAGTTTCATGAAAATCTAGTTTTGTTTTTCAATATAAATTAACTGGGAACCTTTTTTAAATAAATTAACTAATTATTAATAATAATCTGTGCTTATGTTTTTAAATCTATTTTCTTTGAATTATCTCACCTGATCTCTTAAACCAATGAGCAGAGAATTCTAATGGAAGAAAAATATTGCTCTCTGCCTCATTTTATATGCACTGCAGATATTATTTACTACATATTAGTTATATATGCGATTACTACGTAATTAGTTGTCCCTAAACTGATAATTTGATTATTATTAATACGTAATTAGCCCTCTAAATTACATTTAATATTCATAATAATGTTCCCCATACACACCCTCTTTCTCTAATTTAGTATCAATCATTTATTTTTTATCATATATAATTCGATCAATCACAATGTCTAATAATAAATATGTTTAATATAGCATAATAGTAGTCCTAATTACAATAAATATTCATTTGAATCCATGATAGTAACTTTGTAATTGCATATGTTTTTACTGAACCTGTTAAAATGTTGTTGTTGTTTATTTTTTAAGTATTTATTTTCTAGGTTAAAGGAAGAATGAAGCCTAGTTACTTATCCGTGAATTGAATTAAGATGTCCCTCAATTTAAAAAAAAAGCTTTTCTAAGTTCTATATTCATGTGAAGTAACAACAGCAAAACAGCCCTGCAACTCTATTAAAGACCTATTTGACAAGGAGAGTCAAAGAAGAATGTGACGTATTTGGGATTGTTAAATTACATATGATTTAGTTAGTAAAAAATATCTTCTTAACCAAATACAATAGGCATTCTTCCAAAACAACACACTCCGAACAGAATGAGACATTCCAAAATAATTATACGAAACAGTTAAGAATCTCACCAAGGACAAAGGATAATTTTAAAAGAAATGCCCAGTCAGGTGTGAAGACAATAGCGACTAATTCACCCTTTGCCCTGGGCACGCTGAGAGGTGAGAGCTCCAGAAGGGCGCCAAGAGAGTCCAAAGTTCCCACTTCCCAGGGCCTACGGCTGCATGTACAATAGCCTCCTTTGGTATCCAACTGAGTAAATTCTATTGTCGAAATGTCAATCAAGATAGGGTTGTATTGGAAACGGAGGTAGAAATTATTAACCAAAAGACGTAGCAAGAAATAAATGTTTCTTTTACACATGCGGTATTTCCGACAGTAAACAGATTTAATCAGATGTAATCACGATTAAATATTTGACAATATATTCCAGGAATCAATCGCCTAATTTAATCATGATTAAATCTTTCAGTTCATTTTTTAGTCAATTACTGATTAATTTCATTGGAAAATCAAATGAAAGATTTAATCATGATTAAATTAGGTGATTGATTCCAGGAAATTAGTAGTCGAATATTCAATCATGATTAAATTTTGCCCAACACTGAGCTTGAGATATTCAAAGCTGATAACGTGTTTGTGTTACGCGATTTTCACAATGATTTCAAATATGAACATTATTTCTAATCTTAATGGGGTAGGTTGGTTGTTCGTGTTTGGAAAGTGGAGAAGCTTGTTCAGGGTGTGGACAATAATAACACTTGAGTATATGGTACTGTTATTGATGTGTCTATTTCATTTACACCCTTGCTTTGTTAGAACTTTTTATTTTTATGACACGTTTTCAAAAATTTGATTCCCAATTTTTCAGAAGTTAAATTTACATCGATGTCTAATGAGTATAGAAAAATATTTATATGAGGAAACGATTAGCTAGATATAAAGAAAAAAAAATTATTATGTAAATACAATTCTTTAATTTTTTTTAAATGTAATAAACAAAATATAAGAATTAAATAGTATATATATATATATATATATATATATATATATATATATATATATATATATATATATATATATATTGTTAGAGAACCTCGAATAAGTAATAGTTATATCTCTATAATAATTATATAAAAATCTCAAGAATAATTAATTATATTGAAAAATCTTATTTCAATATGGCTAAGTTAGACGTTAGTGTAACTTAATTATTCAGCAGTAGCTAGATTAAGAACATGGATCGTACAGGTGAAACTCTTATAGGTAAATAATAATAATTACTAACAATAAAATTAAAATGCTATCTAATTTCAATTAGTATAAATTGGTGAAAAGGTGTTATGAAGTATATAAGTAATGTAGAGAAAGAATTAAAGTATAGTGACTGAAGAAAAGTAGGTAGGGAGCCACTCATTGAAAATAGCGAAGGAGCGACCCGCAGAAGACAATGACATTCCTGGGACCAGCTGGGACGAGTGACGTGTGGTCCGAGTCACTGTGGAAAATTTTATGACCAGGACCGGTCTCGGGACCTACCGTCAGGGTGTACTCCTTCAGGTCTTCGTCCTCTGCCTATGGGAGTACCCGCGCTGCGGGAGGCGCCGATCTAGGAGGGTATCGGATAAGCGAGAAGGTTCGAGAAGTCAAGTTCTAGGGTGAGGATTCCTTTAGTAGAGTATTTGAGTATATAAAAGCTAAATAAACAGCTCAGTTTTCATTTTGAGGCCGAAGTAGATAGCGCTTTAGTTTTCTCGTAACCTCCGAGGAGCTAGTCCAAGCCCGTCCTGGGTGGATTGTAATTTATTTAGTGATGGATTCATGGAATGAATCTTTACCCTACATTCTGGCTAAGAAAGATTGGTAACCTATACATTCTACCTTGGTTGGACGTTAAATGCTAATAAGCATCATTTTTATTTTTTATAAGTGTAGGCCTCATTACGATAAAATATACATTTATATACATTTAAATAATGTATAAAACAATAATAATTAGAAAATCCTGAGGTAACTCTCTACCGACACTAACATTCAAAAGCTCAGCTATAACAAATACTTATATCTACAATTAGGATTGATGAATTAATTGCCACTTCTATTGGGATTATTTTGTTAGAATACTAGTTTCGAATACCAAGCATTCATCTTCATATTTAAAACATACAAAATTTTCAAGTTATCGTGGAGGGGGAAGGGCCAGGTAGGTTAGATTTAGTAGATTAAATTCCATGATGGATATATTTCAGATATCTGCTAGATCCACTCAAGTGAGTACCAATGTTTGATTTCTTTTTTTAGATGTTTGAAAATCTTTAGTAATATAATCCATGTAACATAGTGCTGATGTGTTGAAAATTTTGTATGTTTTAGAACTGAAGATGAATGTTTATTTAGCATTCGAAACTAGTATTCTAATAATATAATTCCAACAGAAGTGGCAATTAATTCATCAATCCTAACTGTATTGATCCTTCTGTACCTTCATGCGTACCTCAACTTATATCTACGCCTCGGCCAGCCATCAGAAAGTTTCTCGTTTGCTTAGGGTTAGTTACCTAATAATTAGTTTAAAGTCTATATCAATTACGTCAGTTATAATTACAGGGAAAAAGGTAAGGTGGTTATAATTTCAGGTTGATTGTTCCTTAACCCAAACAAGTATGAACTATGTTATAATTTTGGCATTATGATATCTTGATATGTCAATGGTGGGAGCCTATAGTAGAAAAACTAAGTTTTCAGCCTCTCAACTTCTTTTTTCACCAAAAACCATAAATATTTTAACTTTCCCAAGTTTTCTAAAATTATTGTTGAGAAATGGTCAGGGATGCAGTCAGGTTGATAAATCACACATCCAAGTTTTTAAAAAAAATTATATACCACTGAAATTTTCGAGGTACAGATAAAATGAATATTGTTTTACTTTCTTTTATTTAGGTTTATTCTTCGATAGTTTTAATTGAAGCTTAATTTTTACATTTTTTTTTTATTACATTAACTTGCCGAGGTATTTTTGGTATTACTGTTTATCACAACATACAACAAATTTTAATTTTTTTAAAAATTTTTATTTTATTTTTTATTACTTATTTTATTTTATTTATTTTTTTACAGCATTTGAACCAATCAATGTATTTGAAAAATTTTCATAAAAATAAATTTAAGAGGTAGTTCTTAGTTTAAGTTAAAATGGCTATAACTATTAATAGTTATATCTGATATAAATAATATATATTGAAATTAATTAAGTAATAAATTTAATTTAAATAAAAATTAAAAAAAGTGTGTAAAAAGATTGATGTGGTACAGGTCTTTTAAGGAAGTTAAAGATCCGCAATACCTGTACTATACACAAAACATTGGTCGTATTAATCCTTGATTATTTCGTAGGAAAAAATGGTAAAATATAATTTAATAGATAATGATCTCTTGGTAAGTCGATTCCCATGACCAAAATACATGTACAGACATGAGGCCATGTGTGGGTGTAGGGAATATCTCGATTACCATAAGAAGGTATTACCGTAAGGCAATTGATGTTCCACGAGCTGGCACCCAAGTATGAAAATATGCAGCGAGTCTGTAATTAAATGCGTCACTTGCGAAGAACATGGCGACTGTACTTGTGAACATAATATCTGTAGAAGTTTTTTTTTTTTTTATTCACACCTGTGATTAATTCTTACAATCAGCAAATGAGATAAAATAACATATAATATTATTGGAATAAGAGGACGGCTCCCAGTAACGCATTCTCCTCACCCAGTCCAAGCAGTTACTATTACTTAACATGATCCCAAAAGTTACTAAGCTGAGGTTTACATGATAGTAAAAAAGAATCAATAGAATTAGGATTTGATAAATCCTTGCCATTTCTTTTGGTATTTTGTCATCATCAGTCCTAAAAACATGCCAAAATATCAGCAATCTGTGAACTATGATGTGAATGAAATGGAGGAGCGGCTAACCAGCTAAATAAAAAGTTCCATTAGATCCTTTCGATAAGAAACATTTAGATTTTCACTATGACTCGTCTTTTGTTAATAAAAAATGTTTTAAATGTAATTACACATAATTCCAGCTTCGCTATCTATTTAAATGAAAATAACTATAAATTCAATAAAGAGTCAGGAGTGAAACTAATACATCACATATGTAATGAACAGATAAATATTTACAATTGGGTTATTTTAATGTTGTTCTTTTTTGGAAAAGGAAAACCGACTAGTCATCGGGAAAACCTAAGAGTCTGTCCATTTACCTGATTTATAAATTTAGGTATCAAAACGTATTTACCGAACAACCCAAGTCCCCCTTGGGTAGTTAGCACTATGTAAAAATGGGGTCACCTGTGATGTGGTGGTTAGCATAGCAACCTACTAAACCCAAGATCGCGGGTTCGCAGCCCGGCAGATGATCTTAGGATTTTTTAAAGGGAGTAAAAAATCCTTAGCTATACCGTGCTTCGGAAGGGACGTGAAATGGGGGTCCCGAGCCTGAGCGCTGTCAGGTACTCGTTCAAGATCCCTATCCTAACTATACCTGGATAGGCAAAATTTAGGACTCCCGCCGTAGGTAGCATCGATCGATTAGCCATAGCAGCTTAAACGTTAAACGAAATAAACAAACAAACTATGTAAAAATTCATTAGAATTAACAATTTTGATTCTTTTTTTTTTTCTCTTCCAACCTTCCAATTAATTACAAAAGACTCATTTACATAACAATAATTAGACCAATTTGGACATACGGAGTTGAGCTTTGGGGCTCCAGTAAACTATCCAATTCATCTCGTATCCAATCCTTACAATCCAAAATCCTTAGAAAAATCTTAAATGCTCCTTACTTCATCACAAACAAAGTTATCCACAAAGATCCTACTATACCTTACGTTTTTGACTCAGCTCAAACCAGATATCAATCCTTTTATAGCAAACTTCACAACCATTCGAAACCCTAATCCCTCCGAGGTGCCTGAAAAGAAGATTGCCCGGGACCTTCTAATATAGTGATTCATTATATAGAACTTTTATAAGAGCTACCAACGGGCAGTTGCTTTAAAAACAAGTGACTTGTCATTTTTATCTATTTAATCACATTTACTTGATGTATTATATACTATATTGTATATACAGTTGTAAATTTCAATAAATAACTTTTTAAAAAAAATCGAATATTTATAATTTATGGACCCAGATATTTCGGTATGGAAGCTAATATGAAACGTTTCTGCAATATAAAAAGTATAATATAATAGTCATGGATTTAGTGGTTTACTTTACACTTTGGCATGATGTTCCCCTGTCAATCTCCAGTCAATGTCCCAGGTAGGTTAAGGTCAGCCCTGTTATTAGAAGGTTGTTATTGTAAACATTTCAGGTACCGTGTCCTGTTGTACGTTTGAAATGTTATTACCTGTGGTTAACTCTCAATTAAATATAGTTAAATAGAATTAAATTAATTTGGTTTAGTGAAAAGATAGAAGGGTATGATAATATTCTTAAATTTTATTCACACAAAACAAACTTTTATCTACGTAATCCAGGTGAGTGCGAACAAAACTTGAAAGATTTACTGTGTACACTGTGTAGGGTATGGGCCTCTACATACCCGCATGACGATGTTTTAAGATAAAGTACGTGCTGCATCGCAATGGACTTGGATGAACCTTCACCGTAATTCAAATACTTGTCAACAACAGCTGGTTGAAAAGAAGTTTTAAGCAGAATCTCAACGAGTAATATAATTTTTAATAATTAAGTGAGACATCTTTTATTACTGCTCTCATTCAGCCCTCGCACATGGCAGCTGATTCCTTGTTGATCGGTAATGTAGGCAGCTGAAAGGTTCATATTTCACTCATTCACTACTTTTGACCAATACATTCAAATCGAATATTTTCTCTCGAAAATATGCCGAACTATCTGTTGAACGAATAAAAAATTAATAAATAAAACATGTACCGCTACAGCCAATATAAAGAGAATTGGGTCCAGTATTTGGTAAGGAAGTTTCGAAGTAAGGAAGATGATGTGGTCAGCAATCACGCTCAACCATCAGGTTTTACGCTCAATTAAGTGTGCACACTTTATAGAGGCTGGGTGTTCCCTAGGATGGTCTCTGAACCCCAAAGTCGATCCATGACCAAGGAAACAGGAATTTAATTTTCTGCCTTCAACGGGGCTTGAACTCAAGGGTTTGATATCAAGGGCTTATGTCAAGAGACTATCTCTGACCTCCCGAAAAATATGTTAGACAATGACAAAAAGGACCACAATCAAAAGGATTGGACCGAAAGAACGAGTGTCCTGAAGTTTTAATCAATTTTAAAAAAGATAACAATGGCGGAGTATCCTTCGGCCATCTAAAATCGTTAGGTCCTGAAAAATCTCAAAATAAGGCGTATAAAAAAAATGACCGTTTTATCAAATTCCAGAGTTCAAAAGTCTGTAAATCTTAATGCTATTTATTATTTACCAATAATTAATAACCCCTTTAGAGCATTCTCTAAGCTTGTTAACTAACACTGGACATCTTAAAAAAAAGCCTCAGTTTAGTTTTTTATTTCAAAGAAGAAACATGAATGTCATACGAAATTCTTGTAATTTTGAGACATTCAACTGGAATGCTGAAAAAAAATTTCACAGCCGCTGAAGCAACTCCTGAAATTATTAAATATGAAGGGGAAGGTGTCCTTGAAGAGCGCACTGCGCGGCGTTGGTTTGAAAAATTTAGAAGTGGAGATACGACGTTGGAGATGAAGAAGTGCTCCGGGTGGCCTTTAATAGATGTTGATGAGGTTCTGAAGGCAGCTGTTGAGTCAAATCCGTCCACAAGTACTCGCGAACTTGCCAGGGAGTGTGGTGTGCCGAAAGATGCTGTTAGTCACCATCTTCTCTCCATGGGGAAGGTGAAAGAGACCCGCTCGTCCACACACTTCCCGTCAAACCAAAGAAAAGTTTACAGAACTTGATGGGTTTGAACTCCTGCCACATCCACAATATAGTCCAGACCTCGCACCTTCGGATTACTACTTGTTTCGATCCATGGCCAATTTTCTTCAAGGGAAAAAAATTGATAATTTTGCGGAAATTGAAAATGCTGTCCAAGAGTTCTTTGACAGCCATCCCAAGGAATGGTATCAGTGTGGCATCGAGCAATTAGCTAGCAGATGGGTAATGACAGTAGATAACAATGGACTCTACTTTGAGTATTAATTGTGTTTTATCTCAAAGATATAATAATACAAATATTTGTTTAAGAAACGGTCATTTTTTTTTTATACACCCAATTAGCACTGTTTAGCGGCCTATGAAAAGGATTAAACTGGTAGAGAGAGTGTGCTTTGTAAAAACCGAAAATATTTAATCAATTTGTAAAGAAGAAATGGCCAAGGATGTCCTTTGGTCGTTAAAAATCGTTAGATCCTGGCAGATCTGAATCAGTATTCTTCAGTGCCCTTATTTACGTAAACCAGAAACCAAACATCTTGATACCAACCTAAGAAGGCAAAATGGAAGGGCTTCTAAAAGATATCAAGGTCTACTGTACACTGGCTGCAAAGAAAAGAGACGGGAACTTGGGTAGGGGGGACTTCTCTACTAATGGGTCATTTTCCTGACTAATAAATATAGAGACCCAAATATATTTACCTAACTACCCAACTCCCTCTTTAGTCTCTTTGCATACAGTTTACACTAGACCAGTAATTCTTAGAAGCTCTTCCATTTTATTTCCTTAGACAAGGAATCAATATGTTTGATTTCTTGTCTTACGTTTTTAATATTTAGTGTATATAATCTGGGTAGCAAAGTGCAGATGTTTTGAATTCTATGTTGGAATTTGGTGATGAATGTTTAACATTTGAAACAAGTCAATTCTAATTGTGTTTATTCTTCTATACCATCAAGCATACCTAATGTGTTACCATTTGTAATCAAAAAGATAAATTGTAAGGAATCCGAAACAGATAACACATAAGAAAAGGAGTATGCAGTGAACTTTAGGAATGTGGTCAGTGCAGAAGATGGTTCGGAATGCCCGAGGCAAGATATTTTAGCAGATGCTTTGACATTATTCCGTTCTTTAGAAAGATTTCATTCACTATAATTTGAAACTCAAATCAATTCATTAGAATGAACTAGTTTGTGTCTGTTTACCAAACACATGTCATGGTACTGCAAACACATTAGTTACCCAGTTCCCTATACCAGAGGGCAGAGGGAATTGTTCGAAAGGGCAGTATTACCATTAAGCTGGCCTACTTTTTGAAGGAAACAATGAGAAAAAAAAAACCAATAAATATCGATTCACAAAGATGAAACATCAAACAAAAAAATTAAAAATTATTAGAAAACGAAAATGGGTTCATAATTTATCAAAAGGATTTAATACGAATTCTAAGCTAAGCACAAATAATAAACTATATGAAGCCTGGCTTAAGACCTATAATAACCTATGCAAGCTTCAATAAGTTAATAAGTTTCATGTCTAAAACTAATTATAACAAACGTCAAGTATTCCAAAACAAATTTCTCAGAATCACTAGAAACTATGCATATTTCACAAAAATTGAAATTATAAATAAAGAATTGTGTATACCTTATATTAATGTATTCATTAACAAAATGTGTAAACAAGTTTTTATTAGTGTAAAAACAATAAAAAACCCACTTATAAAAAATATTCATAATATAGTACAAAGCGGCATCAACCTAAAAGTAGTTAACATTTATTATTTTAGTATACCAATCTATTTTATTTATTGCTATTTTAAATATACTTTGTATGTATGTATATTTGAATATGAATGTATATATGTCTATTTATGTGTATGTATGAAGATGTGTGAGCATGTAGGTATGTATGAGTCTTTAAGTATGTATATTAAAAAGATATAGAGATATTTAAGAGTGTATAGTTACAATTTTTGTCTATTTTATTACTAGGATGGTATATGTTTTTTTCTTATTTATTCTTTGAAAGTTTTTGTTTTTTTTTTAATATTTTTCGTTTCATAGTAAATTATGAATACATGTACATGTATTCAATTTGTTCAATAGTATTCTATTTTAAGTTTGAGACTGGTTTATTTTTTCTAGGCACAGCATGTAATTTTGTAAATTGTAAAAAAAATATGTAATAAAAAATCAAAATGTGTTCTATACGATACCGAAAATTCTAGTCTATACTTTTTAATGGCGTTATAAGCTTAGTTAGACCAAAATGGAAAGAAAAAATAATTAATTCTACGACTAAAATCATCTAAAATAAGCGAAATGTACTCGTGTAATATTATGAGGCCAAAAACAATAAATATAAAATTTGTATAGTATTGTTCTCAATACTATATTAAAAACGATAACTTTACATCAGTTGAAGTACGGATGATGGTATAGAAGGATGAATACAATTAGGAATAGAAGAATTATTTGTCACATGAATGGCATAAAGGAATAGTTTTACGCTATCCCTATCTAACTAGTACCAATAATTGATTTCAAGTCTCACTTTTTATCGTCTTGCGTGTTTTATAGTTCTTAATGTTGCTCTGGTCTGGACTTCATATCATGTTTGTAGATACCTGAGGGTGAGGTCCTCTCTCGAGCATGAGTCCTTATTAATTATCATAAATTCAACCAAGACTCGGGAATGAAACTACGTAGGAAATACATCACGTAGGAAACAGTCTAAATATTTACGAAGCTCTAGAAGTAACAAAACAGTTCAAAAAGAATCCATATTTTTTGTTTAAATGACCAGACAAGTTTTCCCAGGAATTCTTTTTTAAATTTGTTTCTTGTGAAAACATGAAAACCGACCAGTCATTTTATAAACCTAAGGGATAGTCGATTTACCTGTTTCTTCTTCGGTCTACCTCCAATCCTCGCGATCCAAAATACTTCGTCAAATTCTTAATGCTCTTTATTATTTCACAAACATATTCATAAACATGTTCCATATGTTACAGATTTGGCTCAAACCAGATACCTACCCTTTCGTAGTCAACTCCATACCCATTCGAATCCACTAGTTCCCCAACTTGCCTCACTCTCCATTCCCGATAATCCTCGGAGGCGTCAGCAAAGAATTATTCCCTGATTGCTAAGAGACTTTCTAATGGAGAACTATTGAAGTGCTACTAGTGAGTAGTTCTTTACATATTATTGACATGTCATTGTATTCATTTTCCTCAAATTTACTTCTTGTATGTAATGTATACAATTTAAAAAAAATCGAAATTAATGTACTTGATTTTTATTTTTTATTGCTAATGTATTGAATTTGTAAATGTTTTTAAAACTGGTGAAGAGTCTTCAATAGTTTAGTATTAGTATAGTTGTAATATAATCCAATAGTCTCATAATAAAATTTTTTCCAGGAACAGAAAAACTTACTGGTCATAGGAATTGTAAATTTATCTGATTATTTATTTCACTGTCCACTTTGATCTGTTACCTACAAGTAGCTTGCTATTCCGCTAAGCTTGTTAAGGTACATTTTATTTCTTGTTATACATTTTTAATTTAATATATATCATCTCTATATGAAATCGCTGATGTTTTGAATTATAGAATATTTTTATAACTGATGAGGAATGTTTAAATTCGAAACTAATCTTTGATTAAAAATTTCAATAATTATGGTAAATATTCCATCGATTATTCATACAATCTTACATTTAGTTATTCTCACACTTAAGTTTACTCCTGCTGTTTATTAAAATATTAGAGAGAAAAAACTAATTCATTTAGACATTGCTTTGACAGTCGTTTGTGTTCGATTCATAAAAATACATAAATAAGATCTAGCATTAATTTATTTATACAACCCAACATTTCCGTGATCGATTATCTTAGACAATAAATAATATAAAGGCAGCCGATGACACGAAATATAAATTCCAAATTAATTATCACCTGGCCTGGATGTTGTCGATCTAGCGCAGCATGTCATCACCGATAGCTTCCGGTCCGATAGTTCTTTTGGAACGGGGAAACTATTTCTTAGAAAAAAAGAACGAAAGATATGTATATGTTTATTTACTAATTTGAGGAACCATGCCGAAAGATTAGAATAGATATGGGTGTTGATTGTAGAATCGTCCTATATTCTTTTTTAGGATTAATTTTATTTTCGTGTGTATTTTTATTGTTTGGTGGGCAGGGAAACTGGACTATCCGACAGCTCACCAGTCTATTTTAACCATAGTAAGGAGGTTAAACATTTTCCCGACAGTTATAACATGTAATAACATTAACGCTCACTCTTGGAATGATAATAAAATATTTTTTTTTTTTTTTTTTTTTTTTTTTTTTTTTTTTTTTTTTTTTTTTCTTCTAATCCCCTTTTATTTTTATTGATTTAAAATACAATAACAAACATTTAAATCCATCCCTTTTTCTGCACTTGGTGCATTTTAAGGGAGTTTTGTTTAAAGTACAAAAATTATGAATATATTAAGTACAATAGATGTTGATCTAGTGATGGGGCTCACTAGATGTTTGGGAAAGAGGGTCTGTTGAGTCATATTAGTCAAGTCTAAGTGTTTTGACGTAATTTTGCCACCTCTATGGCTTTTCAGTTGGCGTTAATGTGTTGAATAGTGGGTTAGTCGAGTATTTGAGGCTATCAAAGAATTTGATATGCCTCCTTGTAATGTATTCTGTCACCTTTGGTAAGTCTAGTGTTTTGTGTATTATGTCAGTTTTAGTCCTTTGTAACGTTGTATGTCGAACGATTCGTCTCAATACCCCGTTCTGAAACTGTTGGAGTCTGTTTGACGTCGATTGTGATATGTTTGCCAACATCGGAGCTCCATAAAGGAGAGCCGGTCTCAGCAAACATTTATAAATCATTAGTTTGAGGCGGAGCGAGAGGTTTGGTGTACATAGCAGGTGATTTAGCCTGTATGATTTTGTTCTCACCGACTTAAGTTTTCGGTTGCAGTGGCATGAAAGTGTAAGGTGCCTGTCTAGAGTGACTCCCAGATACACAATACTGCCCGCTGGCCTCTTAGCGATTCCTGCTACCTTATAGGTTTTAGGAAGAGGACGCTTATTTTTCTGGAAGGAGAAGATAATGCAGTCAGTCTTCTTGGGGTTAACTGCAATATTTAATCCTTCCAATTTTTGCGTGATTTCATTACAAACCTCCTCCGCCTGCCGTAGAGCCTTCGTGGCGTTTAATGAACTGCTATATATAGCAATGTCATCGGCGTAGGCCGCCACAGTCGCTTTTCTGTACCTAGCACCAACAGTTTCAGCCGTGTATATTGAGAACAATACTGGAGAAAGCACAGACCCTTGAGGGACGCCGCATGTGAGAGGGACTTCTTTGGATAATGCCTGGCCGACTCGCACCCTGATTTTACGATGATCAAGAAATGACCACAATAAAGTTGAAAGCTGCTCCGGGAATTCGTGTTCCTGCAGTATCTTACATAGGAACCCATGTGACACTGAGTCGAACGCCTCCGTGCAGTCAATTGATATCAATGCAGTCACTTCATTTTTTTAGCAATGTGTTGGCTTACTTCCGCCTGTAGTTTCGCCAGATGGTGTTCCGGGCTGAGGCCGGCCTGGAATCCGGTCTGCTCGGGTGGAATAATTGAGATTTCTGAACAGAAAGTTTTTAAATAATTTAGAATAATTTTCGAAAATTTTGCCTAAGTGCGGAAGTAAGCTTACTGGTCTGTAATCAGCTGCCTGAGTGCCAGTCTTCGCGGGTTTCAAAAGCGGGAAGAGAGTGGCCTGTTTCCATGCCTTTGGAAAGTACCGTAGCCTGAGACATGAATTATAAAGATTGGTAAGGTGGACTATACCTCTCCATCATGACCAGGGGCTTTATTTCCCCTCGAACGACGAAGGATGGCCTTCAACTGTTTCGGGGATACGAACATATAGTTGTTTCCAGGCTCTTCTATTTCAGGTGCTTCTAGTGGGGTCCCAGTACGCCTTTTTATGGCCATATCGTAATGGTCCACGAACTTCGATGCTTGTTCCTCTGCTGTAAGCAATTTGTCACCATCGTGGAGCATCATAGAAGTTCTCTTTCTTGTAGACGTTTTCAACAGTCTCCAAAATTTTCTATGGTCACCGTGTGTGGCCCTCAATTTCTCGTGCCAAAGAGTGGTCCTCCATTGTTTCATGAGGTTGCGGATTTGGGTAGTGAGAGAATTGACGACTGATTTGACCTCTTGATCCCTGGTCCTGTACCACTTATTCTTCCACTTATTGCGTAATGCAATCAGTGTCAAAATGTGGTCTGGCGGTGTTCGCAAAGCAGGTGGAAGAGGGCAAAACTTCGGTATGGCCGTTTCAGCGGCTTGCTGTATGGTGGCCGTGAAGAACTTTATATAATCATCGATTTCTCTCTTCGTGCGGAGGGTAGGGACAGTCGATAATTCATGGTAGACTTGAGATTTATATAGATCCCAATCCGCCTCTTGGTATTTAAATTTCGTCGGAGCTGGAATAGGCATCATGCCATCTATCTGATACAGCACAGGCCTGTGATCTGAAGTGATGAAATCCAACGCAATACAGTCAGAGAATCGATGGGGCTGCCTAGAAAGCAATAAGTCTACAGTAGACCTAAACGCCGCGTTTGCCTTATGTCTAAAGGTATGGCTATTGGGGTAAACGACGGTGTAAGGACTTTTTAAAATTTTTTTTCCAGCTTCATTTGATGAAGAATTGTTCCATAATGGATGACGAGCGTTCAGATAACCAACGATCCAATGGTTCGCTCGCTTAGCGCATTCATTTAAAAGCTGAGAGAATTCCCTTACAGAAGACCTAGGTCTTCTATAAATTCCAGTGATCACAGTAGGCTTTTCGAGAAGGACTTGGATTGTTTTATGATGAATCCTAGGATCTGTAATAGACATATATATGATAAATCTAATTGAGGATGGAGAGAGTGGCCAAGGATGTCCTTCCTCGTCCTTAAAAAATCGTCAGATCCTGGCAGATCTGTAAAACAGTGTCCTTAAAAACAGAAGCCATCTCTTGTGTTATATTGGACGGCTGTATCGATTTCGCCCACTCGTAAAAGGTTTTATCTATTCTCTGATTAGAGATTACTTCACTCCTTCGCTATCATTGAACCCATCGAAATATTTCAGGTGAAGGTGATAGATTATACCATGCCGGTCGGTACAGCCTTATTCTTAAATCTCTTTATAACAAAAATACAGCCTTTAGTATAAATATATTTTTTCTGCAGCCATTTAATAATAAGAGAATAGTTCAATAAAAATCAGCTGTTTAATGTACCACTTTATCTTAGTTTGTGGGTGAAAAAACAGCTGATTGTAAAAGAATAAATCCAAAACCTCTCTCTCTTAAGTACTTCCACCCGTTCAAATTCAAATCTAACATTATATTCCGCTTCAAATCATCCTTGTAAAACATTTTTTTTGTTTTTTTTATATACGTTTATTGAAATTTACAACTGTTCAAAATATATACATCAAGTAAATGTATTGACAACGATTATAATAACATGTTAAAACTTTAAAATAACTACTAATCAGTAGCACTTTATTATAAATTCTACACTAGAAGGTCTCTAGGCCATCTTCGTTTCAGACGCCTCGGAGGATTACCAGGAATGGATTGGGAAGCAAGTTGAGAAACTAACGAATTAGAGTGATTATGGAGCTTACTATAAAAGGATAGATATCTGGTTTGGGCTAAATCAGCAAAATATGGAACATTAAGGTCTTTATGGATAAGTTTATTGGTGACAAAGTAAGGAGCATTGAGGATATTACGAAGAATTTTGGATTGCAAGGATTGAATACGAGATAAATTGTATGGTTTAGAGGAGCCACAAAGCTCAACTCCGTACGTCCAAATAGGTCTAATCACAGTCATGCATATGAGTCTTTTGTAATTAATTGGGAGCTTTGAACGTTTGTCTAATAAATGTTGAAGTAGTCTGTAACGACGGGCAGTTTCTTGTCGTTTTAGTCTTGTATTTGGACAAGGTACCAAACAATTCTAATTGTGGATGGAGAGAGTGGCCAAGGATGTCCTTCCTCGGCCTCAAAAAATCGTCAGATCTGTAAAACAGTGTCCTTAAAAACAGATCATATATCATATCAAATAGAATTATCATATACATATGATAATAAAATATTAGTAGCTGTCGTGTTTTTAAGCAATTGAAGTTTTATTTGTTCATCGAGAAAAATCTTGTATTGTGTATGATATATTTAAGATTTCGTAAAAGCATAATTAGACCATATTTTTAATTTTAATCTATGAGTTGGTAATCCAGATGGACAGAGACTATTGCGGATAATGGACTGCATTATCAGTGCTTATAACTAAAGGCCCACAAATCATTTTTTTTTACACATAATTTCAAGAAACAATTGATCGAAATTTTGATTTGGTAATAACTTTTATTCAGCAGAAATAATTTATTGATTTCATCTAGTTGGATTTGAATTTCTAATCATACATGTATATGACGGCGTGGCAAACATCGTTAATGCTGTCCAACATTGCACATTTAATTTTTATTGTTGTAAATTTGATTATCGTTAAACCTTTCTCGAACTATGATGGTTTAGTTAAAATTTGGTGCTGGTGGGTTCAGCAGTTTTACCATAGTAAACTCTATTGCGGAATGGTGCTAACCATATATTTTTGAATTTCACTGCAGCACATTACATTTAAATCTTTTTTAATAATTTAATTGAAAATTAGTAAATGTTATTATCGATTTCAAGCTATATTAAATACCGTTCCTTGGAACCTCTTATGTAGAATGGCGTTCGCCACCTTTCGCTCAATTTTCAAACTTTACTGTTATCCATATATTATCACTTAAAAAAAAAAAAATTAATTGAAAATCAGTAGATTATAATAGTGTTAAACCTTCCTAGAACTAAAAAGAAGATGTGATTAAAATTTGGTAGAGATTGGTTCAGTAGTTTTCGTAGTCAGTGATCACAAACGAAAAATGGCTTGTCCTTTCATATAATAGTATAGATTACAATGACAAAGATAAATAACAATCTTTACAATGTCCTCAAAACTCTGTCTTGTCCTGTATGAACAAGAACATACCGACCAGAATCTTCTCATCTATGCCCTTCAATCCTTTTACCCAATATACTCAAATATATATTCATCGACATCTATATACCATATTCAATAATCAAATAGATATCTCCAGCACTGGATACATAGTTAAATTTCATCGGAACCCTCTCAGAAAAAATAATGAAAAATTTATTAAATGTGTCCATTGAGCTCTATATTTTGCAATACATTATTTTAATCGAACTTAAACCGTTGACTTCAACTATCAGTAATGGACAGTGAAAAGAACAATATGTTTGCAAATATTTACTTCAGGATGTAGAAAATCAGACGTGAACCGGGTATTCTGCGTAGAAATAATAAAGTTTTTTTTTAACCTGCAAAACACTGCCTAAGATATCCACTGATACCTGTCTTGGCACATGAAGCTTTGGAGGTTTGACAGAAAAAATGCTCATACATATCTTATAAATACAAATCTTTTAATCTCAAACCTTTCGCAAAACTATTAAATTATGATTTAAATTCAATTGAACATTGAAAACCGACATGAACCTAGTTTTTGTGAAACAAACATTCCTAAAAATTACTATGCACATCTCTTTAGCGCGTGAAAGTACCATGATCCACTTGTGGAGATATAATATGTAACTCTATGCTTAAAAGAAGAGGTTGTTTGAATTAGGAGCTGGTTTGACAAAGACTTCTTAAAATTATGTTTCCAACATATTACCTATAGAACACTATATATATAAAATGATTTATAGTAATGCTAATTAGTCATAAAATGCGTAAAAATATTAATATCGGAAAGAAAAGAAACATTAATGAACATGATTACAAAAGACAGATAACGTCTATAATGATCGATATATCGATGTTTTAAGGTGTTGTTGAATGAACACATAACTGATGTCATGTGCGTAGCTATTTTAGTCATTTCCGTTAGGTTTTTGGTGTCCCTGGTAATGTTTTTCCGGTCCTGCAAGGTCAAGTTGATTTTTCTTTTGGACGGAAGTCCCAGCCAAAGGTCATAGGGTGTGAGAAGTCCAGTATTTAATGTTTGCTGTCTTGTAGGAGGTCGTCTTTACAAGAGAAATCTCAAAATAATTCCACTTCGTTTCTTGCTTATATCAGTATTTTTTGAAGGTGGCAGTTCTTTGTAATCTTAATCCTTACCAATTATTTCAAATCACTTCCATTCTGCTTGTTTTCTAACCTAAATTTAAAAATACAATGGCAATGGAATTTCCTGATTTTATAATCAATGACTTCTGTTTCAGTAATCAAAGCATTTTTTCAGAAAATTGGAAGAGACCACATAGCATCATCAATTTATCTTGATACGTGATTTGCAGATACAAATAAAAGGTGATCAAATGAAATGAGATTGCTTTTAGTTGCTCTTGAATATTTGGTGTAGCGCCAAAGTACCCTCATATATAGATCCAGTAAATGTGTGGAAAAATGAATATGACTTGCAAAGGAACCACCCATTGGTGGCACTTTAATATCGTAAAAGATCTATATTAGAAGGTCTCTAGGCCATATTCTTTTCAGACGCCTCAGAGGGTTATAAGGAATTGAATGCGAAATGAAAGGAGTATGAGGCAAGTTGGGAGACTAGCGGTTTGGAGTGGTTATGGAGTTTACTATGAAAAGATAGGTATCTAGATTGGGCTAAATCAGAAACATATGGAACATTAAGATCTTTATGGATAAGTTTGTTTGTAACAAAGTAAGGAGCATTAAGGATTTTGGATTGTAAGGATTGGATATGGAAAGACTTAGAAGATTTACTTGAGCCCCAAAGCTCAAATCCATATGTACAAATAGGCCTGATAACTATCATGTAAATGAGTCTTTTGTAGTAAATCGGAAGCTTTGAACATTTGTCTAGTAAATGTTGAAGAAATCGAAGTTTCGTGTCGTTTTAGTCTAGTATGTGGATTCCAAGTTAAATGTTTGTCCAGTTTAAGACAGCGGATCTGTTCAACAGGGATCAGTGGAATATTATTAAAAGATACTGTAGGACAGGAAGTCGCAGGTTTACGACGAAGGGTAAAGGTTATTCGATGGGATTTTCTTGAATTTATTTCAATTCTTCAATTTCGATACCATTCTTGAAGGTTGATGACAAAATTGATTTTTAAATTGAGAAATAATTTATTGCAAAATATTTACAAATAAGGAGCACTGAAGGAAAGAGACATATACGCACAAGATAGAGAGAGAGATGAAGAGAGAGTTAAGTGGGAGACTGTTGGGGACCCCTAATTGCGGTGATCCGCTCTCACGACCAGCGAGACAGTGACCCCATCATTCACTTCTCCTTCATTCGTCCTCGTGTCTTCTCCTTCATTAGTCTTCTGTCTGGGTCCACTTTTAGTTTTCTTTCTCTCTTATTTACTCATCTTTATCAATGAGCATCTTCCACTGTCAATGGCCACCTCTACAATAAGCCCACTTAGGTGGAAACAGGAAAATCTATTCAAAAATATCAAGATATGATTAATAGGTCAAATTAGCCAAAGCATCAAAGAACAACTTATAAAAAGAGTAGGAAGATAATGGTGGTACTTTGCCAATGATATAAGTAGTGGGTAGCTCTCTGTTCAGTGGGCTCCAAGAATGTCCTCATCCCAAATTCGAATCCGGCTACCATAAAAAATTATTTTCTGTTCTGCCACGAATCATCTTCTTCAGAGTGGACATGGATTTGATAGGATGGATTTGGTGAAACAAGGTATGACCGTTAAATACGGATGCTGACCACATGATCTCCCATATACATTGAATAAGAAATAATTAGTTTAGTTGAGCCCTTGAACCTATATAGGATGATTATATATCTTTATTTTTTTTGATACGGAGAAATAATAAATTATTTAATTATAAGAAAAAAATGGAATGTAAGCTAATGTGCCTTCGAAATACTTGTTTTTATAACTTACAACCGTAAATACAATAAGTCAATGTGATATCTGAGTAATAAAACAAACATGATTTGTGATAAAACTAGCAGTTTTATCACATTGTTTTAGGAACAGTAGAGTTCTCTATCTGTTCTAAGTTGGAAGCATAATCGTAGCATTATCGGGAATCGTTCAGGAAGAAAAAAGTTAGAAAAAAACGGATTTGAGTGCATGTCGTATATAGTTCTGCGTGGTATCCTAATTTTTTTTTCGCCTATTACCTGTTATGTTTCTGACATTAAGTTTTTTTAAGTAATTTTATTTTTACAAATATTACCCTATGTCACAATTGAGCACGATAAGTTTAATTATAGCCACAATAAACAGAGCTAAAGCTAGACATTCATCCCTTATTTACAAGCAAATCAAGTTAATAATAAATTAATAAAACTATAAAAACAGATAAAAATAAAAACAAGTTGTAAAAAAATATATATGAATCAATCATTATGGTATAAAAAGTAAATAAATAAATGGATACGATAAATATTATAAATAAAAAATGTTGAAAAAAAAAAAAATCATTCATTCATATATACTATATTACGTACATTTTGAATGAGGATCTCTGAAGAAGTTAACATTCTGAACATCGAGGAAGAAGTCTATTGCCAGTCTATTGTTAAATGGAAAAATTTTGATGAAATTTTAAAATTAAATTAGTGAAGATTTAAGGACATAAGTGATATTAACGTTGTGGTGAAAGATTTCGTTGGGGGAAGCGGCGTTATAGTATAATCTGGTTCCCCTATCGATGGTTGATAATATCATAGTAAGTAATGTAAAACTAGGAAATGGACTAGAGGTAGTTCTATTTTTTATAGAAGGGAATAAAAAAACATTACAAAGTATGCTGAGAAAGAATTGTATAGACAATTTTTAAAGGAAGCCATAAGAGATATATTTTTTTTTTTTTTTTTTAAGGAAAGAAAAATATTGTTCAGTGCAAAATTCCATTCAATTAGCTATTCATTTAGATGATGCTCATGACAAATATTTTCATTATGTCCATTGAAGTCGAATATCAGACTGATTATTACTTATTTCAAAGGAACAAATGACCGAGCATTTGCAAGATTATAGCAAATCCCTCAATGAATCAGACAGGTAAGTTAAGTGGAACTGAAGACTATTAGACGCTTCCAGCAAAGCACCCATAATGTGCACTCATCGGAAGTCGGTCCTTAGCAGCTATCAATAGATCATGAGTGAGTCCATAATTGAAGGAAATTCGCGAAGTTGCTGCGGTTCTGGTCAAGAATCGATTTAACTCAGGCGATTCGAGATAATGTCCATGATGGCCGATAACAGCCGATCATTACCCAAATACATCAACTCTTTAACGGAGAATCCTCTTTGAGGGAACCGTCTTTAGCGTGTCACGGATTTTAGACACTTACAAGTCTATTAGGTGTTTGAGCGGCATTGTATTTTTCCAGTTCACAAACGAATCGACTGTCTATTACATTAGGCAATAGTAGAGCAAAATACGTAAATGTACCTAATAAGTTGAGATATGAAAATGGTAAACTTTTAAAGTATGTGCTGCATAGATAGGGTCACTTTTCCAAATAATAGTAAATAGCATAACCATTTTGAAAGATTAAAGTCTTGTGTGAGATTCTTCATATAACGACATAATATTTATGCCTCTTTCTAGATTTGTTGTCATCTGTATTTATAAAATATTAAGAATATACTTTCTCCTGCATTCATTTTTTTTTTCTATGGCCAATTTATTGGAAGAACAAAGAATTTTCTTGCGGCAAAACACAGAAGAGACAGAGAATGGGTCCCGCTGAGAGAACAATGGTAAGGACACCGCATTCCTTCGAGAAGACGTCCTTCAGGAGTCCTATTATATTTAAATACAAGGACTAAAAGTGTAGCAGCGCACTAAATCCACTTGCTGTCACCACCGAGCGGTCCGAGGGCAAAGGCAGTTCTGTTTGTTTTAGCGGCGGCTTCGGAGGGTGATTGTCCGCCACTTCATCTCTTGTTCAACAACGGACACCCCAACTCCTCAAAGGGTATTTCAGAAGGTCAGTGTGGTGATGGATTTGATGTAACTTGAACGCTGTTCTTCAATACACAAATTAATTTATCTGAAAACTATATTGACACTTTCTATTAAATTGGAAAAAAAAAATATTTGTGCAAAATAAAAATCTATTTTAACGTAATGATGATAAGGCATAATCATTTCTCATTCTCTTCAGAGGTATACCGAGAATCGAATAAGAAACAAGTACTTTGGGGGAGATGTACAAGTTTATTATAGAAACTTAGTTATCTGTTTCGGACTAAACCAACAAATTACAGAAGAGTAAGGTCTTTTTATACAGGTCAATAACTATGTTTTAAAATGAACATGTTACTTAAACACTTATTCACAATTAAGAAAATACCTCTAAGTATCTTTTTAGTCACTTAACTCATTTCGGTCAAAATTAGATTGAACCACTTCTTCACTGAGATGACAGATATGTGCTAAGAACCGTAATGATTGAATCGTAATGATTTGAACTTTGAACTGAAAAAAAAAAAAAAAAAAAAAAAAAAAAATTGTTATCTCGGTAAGATTTTGTTGAAAAAATGGAACAAAGATCAGCATTTTCTTGTTTTTTTCAGCCGAGTCCGAGGATTTCTGATGAGGCGTTTACCTAAAGCGAGTCTGTGATGCAGACGATGTGATGAATGCAGGACGAACATATGCAACAAGAAAAATATATTCTTGCAAGAGTACTATTCTAATATATAAAAAAGTTATTTCGATTTTATACTGGCATACATACATGGCCTGAATTTACGATTAAAAATGATAAAATATCTACCAAGAATACATTAAAATAGGATTGAAAATGTTGGATGACATTATTATCATTTTTGTTCGGAGCATCAGTCCTTAAAGAAAGACCTTTACCTTCTCAATTAGGCTTCTCAACCCATCTATGTCTGCGGGCTTGCGGAGCCATTCTCTCACTCCTGCCTGATATATTTGCTGACCGGACCCATCGTCAAAGATCGTAGCCTAATAAGAACAAAATAAAAATGAAAAAATCCACATTATAATCTTAAAGTGTTAACACAAGGTACAAAAGAAAGAATAGTTGAATCTGAAATTAACATGGCTACATAGAAAATTACATAGGGGATCTAGGGGAAATACATAGGGGATCTAGGGGAATAATAATAATAAAAAAATTATTGATAATAAAATTTAAGAGCAATGTAATCATATAAATTGACAGAATGATTAAGGTTCTAAAATAAATATTTTTGGCAAGACTCCATTTTATGTCGTCTATTCAAATGCGAAGCGTCGAAAGTGAAAAAACGAATTTTTGTTTTTAATCTTTGCCGATTGGTTTAGAACAGATTTACGTCTTAGGGATCTTTCGAATCTGAATTCGGTCTATAATGAACCTAATTACTACTCATTGACAGGAGGAATAACCTTGCCAAAGTGATTTTCAATGAACCCTTAGACAGTTTTCACACTCTCCTGCAAATTGGCCATTTACACATTTGATATTTGGTATTTAAGTCCTTATGTACTCCAAGGACGGGTCAACCTAAAGATTACCAATCCTCTTCTGCCAGGAGAAGGTCGAGGAGGTTCATTCTAAGGGTCCGCCGCCACTAAATGAATTTCCGCTGAGGCTGAATTCGAACCGGCGCCGCTGAGGTTAGCGGTTGCTCAAAGATCTAGACACTCTAACAAGCTCGGTCCTCTCGGACTCATTTAGTTTTTCCTTTTTTTTTTTTTTTTTTTTTTTTTTTTAAATAAAAATAAAGATTTATGCTAATTTTAAGCTAGACAGTAAAGCTGAATATAATGGTAAATGAAGTTCTTGTTGAATACATACTAAAAATTTTAAAGTACAAATATTCAAAAGGTTTTGGAAGACAAATGAATGGAGAATTCATCAGAACTGAGAGAGCTAAAAGAAACACTGCAAAGAATGGAATTCATGAATGAGAGAAGAAACTGTCCGCTGTCATTCAAGGGAAATCTAAATACATACATTTTGTGCCCTCACGTAGTCATCTCCTGCTAGGACTTTATCCCCTGCATTGTCCCAGCCTTACAGCCCATAATTTCTAACTGTAAGCTTCAAATTATATATACAACCAAACATTGAAGGGCAATCTAAACACCAAAGAAAAAGTAGTCAAAAGAATATTTGAGTTTTTGAAATGAATGAATTCCGTTATAGAATTTTAAGTGATAATAAATCTCTAAAGCGCTGAAGTAACTGGATGTAAATAAATAATTAACTGCGCACTGTGTCAGGAGCTTATTTATTTACTTATTTATTTTTACAGGAATTCCTCCCTTTTTTTTTGCTAAGTAGGTTTTTTTCTGAATTTGTCCAACTGTATAGAGATCTAATGTAGATTGTAGAATATATTTACTCTTCATTAAATATCACTATTAATGACGTAAAGGATGTAGTGTATGCTAGAACATGTGTACTAAAATGAATTTTGACATAAATATTTCTTTTGGCAAGGGATCTTTACTTTTTTAGTGTAACGTGTTTTTCACATTCATCTTGACAGGCTCTAGCTCTGTTGGTGTTGCTCGGGCCAAAACTTGCTAATTGTTACCTCATCAGAAATCTAATGGAGAATATTTTGGTTATAAAACGTTTTTCGTTCGGACCTACAGTTTAGGATCTATATTGGTTCGAATGAAAAAAGTCCCTTTTTTTCATTCACAAGCACTCGAATAAATACTTTGCATATTAGTTGTAATTATTTTAACTTCTATTCATGATTTAAGAAAATGATTGTTGAAGTTTTTTTCTAATCATTGTGGATTTCCATTAAGGTATATTATATTACGCTTGTCCTAAGGTTTAAGTGGAAAATCATCAATGATTGTCATAGTAGTGCTAAAATAAAAACTATTTATAAATATGAAGTGCTATAGCACTACCCCCATGCTAATGGAGAACAATTGAACAATTCTTGGTGACAGTTTCGTTCTTTTTTCAGGGTCGTTAAGTTAACAACGAGGCTCTTTATGGTCCCTTGGACGAATCTATAAAAAGTATCAAACGACGAATTCCTGAATTGGCCGAAGCAGCTGTGTGCTATGTCTGTCCGCTGCGGGGCAATTATCATCACTGGAATTAATTGTTTGTTTTTTCTTCAATAGAAAAAGAAGATACCAAAACATGACTCAAGTCAAAAAACATTTGATAGCCGAACCAGGACCCCTACTCGTATTATTAGAATAGAATAGAATAGAAAAATAATTTTATTCTGGGACCAAGTCCCTTAAGAATAACAAATTGTACAGAAATAAATGATATTAGATACATCAGGTCAGAGACATGATGAATAAATAAGATGAAAAAACAAACAAAAAAAAAAATTAAAAACAATAAAATAAAGAAGAAATATTAATATAACAATGATAATGTATACATAGTAATGTAATATATGAACAGAAAAATAAGAAAATATTCTACTAATGAAATAATAAATAGGTTATTTTGATACAATGCTACTTATGTACAATATAAGAACCCAAATGTTGTATTCGGAATGAGAAAAGATTATTTTAATTGGTAACACTGAGTGTGTTTCAAAAAGACTTACGATATCGTTTAATTGAAAAAATATATTGTTAGTAAGCGTCACCTTGGATTAGGAGGAGGTACTGGGAATAGAGAAATTTAAAGGTTTTTAGAGATTCCGCTTGTCTAATATGGGTAGGAATGGAATTCCATAGGATGGTTGAGCGGAATAGGAAAGAGCGCTGGAATGTAGTAGTTCTATGGGATGGGGTATATAGATCAGAAAGACGGGATCTTGTGTTCAGTGAAGAACAGTTCATAGTTTAGATTAAAAAACATGATTGAAGATTAAGGTGGTGCAACCATTTCAAATAAAGGCATTAAGGTGTTATACTAAAATGGAATAGTATAGATAAGGTAAAATAATGAGGCGAAGAACTCGAATAAAACAAAAGAACAAATTAGAAAAAATCATACTCACTATGGATGAGGAAAAGTTCATATGTAAAGATAATCGTTCCAGCATTTACATTGTTGCTAGCTTTTTTTTTTTTTTTTTTTTTTAATAGCTTATGTAACTTATATATTTTATTGTAACCCGTTTTTTTCATTGTAGGGCATGATTATGAGAACAATATTCTCGAAACGTCGCCAAAATAAGATGCTATTTCATTGACTGAACCTCAAGTAAATTATTAACTTGTTATTATGCACGGGAGCGAGACATGGACCTTGACATTACACGAGGAAAAATTATTAAAAATATATTGTCCTACTAAATATACGCTGTATCTTTGGCGAATTGAGACGAATGAAGAACTGAAGACGTTATATGGAAACCCAGATATTGTAGCCAATATAAAAAGAGACCGAATACGATAGCTAGGGCATTTGCAAAGAATGGAGGCGAGTAGGCTCCCTAAGATAATGTGGGAGGGACAACAGAGTGGAAAGAGGAACGGAAGGCCTCGACTTCGGACTGGGTGTGAGAGGATGGAGAAGGATAGCTGAGGATTGGTCTAGATGGAAGAGGATTGTAGAGGAGGCCAGGGTTCTGCAAGGGCCATAAGATCCATAAGATGGTGATGATGATCTTTGTTTTATTTTTATAAAAGCAATATATTTAATTAAATTTTTAAAGCTTTTTTCTTGTATTTATAGTTGGTTTTTTTTTTTTTTTTTTATTAGTTTATACTGTTTTTCTTTTCTTAATATTCACTTCTTTTGTTATATCTGTGCCTCGGAGATACAGAACACTGTCCATTTTTTACCAAAAATACATTATTACGTATTTCACTTATTCACCTTTTTTCACTTTATACAGAGATATAGAATTGTATGTCCTAGACCAATTAATTGTAAGGTAAGTTACATAAAAATGTTTTTTATTTATTTCTGTTTTTGTTTTTGTTTTTTGGGTGTGAGGGCATAACATCCTTATGTAGTCCTATTAGGTCAGGAAGGATGAGTTACCAACCTATTCTAGCCTGAGAGATTCATTTCGTACATATAAATATAATTAACAGTTCAGAAAATGAAATCTTTTGAAAATAAAACCGATTCAAATTGCTCTCCTGTAGAGTTATGGAAATGTGACACAGTGTTCTGTACCTCCGAGGTACAGATATATTGTTCCTCCTAGCCCTATTGAAGGCTCATATTTTAGGCCGGCACAATAAATTGATATTTTAATTGTAATTCCATGACTACACACCCCCAACTCCCTTCACCAACATTAATTTTTCAGTAAAAAAACAATAAAATATTTTTACTTTTCTAAATTAGTAAAATTTTGTTCAATCTAAATGTTCTTTTACACTGAATAACGAATATTCTCTCAGACTGTTATACATTGATAATAAATAATATGAAATTTAACTGCCTCAGTTTCTTTTTATTGTATTTTTTTTTCCAAAACCAGAAGGTGGACCTTGGTTTCTAAGAAATGTAATTAACCATCCTGACCGCTGACCGTAATAAAATAAGCAGCCGAAGAACTGACTCCGAGATGTCTCGGGAAGAAGAGTCCATTATAATTCCTCGACTTCAGTGGAGCCGCCGAAGACGGACGACCTGGAGGAAGGAGAAGAGCCGGAGTGGATAAATTGGCCGATACGGAGGCAGATATGCCAGTTTTCCCTTCCAGTTTCCACTCAGAACTCAATGGAAGAGTTTTATGTTCGATGAACGAATGGGAGATCCCATTTGGAACTGGTTTATTAAACAGCCTGAATTATGGGCGCCCTGTTAATTTCTAGACTGGCAGACAGTGAGGGGCCTCACACCATCTTCGAGGACATCTCATAATGAGCCAATCCCTGGACCCTTGGAGATGGCACTGACCACTGTGCTGGCACACAATATATGTCGTTTGACCTTGGATACAGTCAAACACCGAGGTAAAAATATTGATACATATCTTCATAAAATAAATATACATATTCGTTGTTATGGATATACTTATATTTAATAAACTACAAGGCGATACAATTAGGGTTGAAGTTGGTCTCCTGGCATTATTGAGCACTAACACATACGCTCATAATTTAATAGATGATTTACCTTATTTTAAACATACATCTAAATGAACAAAATAAAGAAAATTAGAATTAAGAAATCCCACATTTAAAATAGATAAATCATTACAATCTTATTTCCCAATTAAAAACAAAATAGATCCTTTCCAAAAAAGCGGTGTGTGCGGAAAAAACTGGAGGATCAGTAATTCAATGATTAAAAGGGAATACAATAATAAGACCTCGCTATCGATATAAATGAAAATAACCATGAATTCTTTAATAGATCGGGAGTGACACTGATACCTCGTTTATAAAATATACTGAAACTAAATATTTACAAATCATCAGAAATAATAAAATTGTTTAAAACCAAACCGGAATCTCGTTTAAGCAAATTAAATAAATGTTTCCTACAGTCTCATTTTAAATTTGTTTCCATTTGGAACAGAAAAAATCAACCAGTCATAGGGAAAACCTAATAAACCACCAATATATATGACCCTTTGGTTTCATTACTTCCAGTCATCTAGCAGAAAGCCCTTTTCATTTTGCCACCTTGGTTTATCTGAGGATTAGTATATTTGATTTCTTATCCAACAAAAAAAAAAAAAAAAAAAAAAAAAAAAATATATATATTTTAAGCAGCAAAGTTCTGATGTTTTGAAATTTGTTGTATGTTTTTAGGGCTATTGATGAATGCTTAACGTTCGATACTAGTTTTCAAATAAAAAAATCCAATTGCGATGGTAAATAATTCTTCAATCCTAACTTAGTGATATATTATCACTCTTGTTGGTACAGGTTGAAATTCTATATTTTAGCCATATTTGTACTGTCGAGATAAAGCTGAAAGGAAAAAGGATCTGTGTGTTTTCTTTGTTCATTCAAAACATATGCGTACAATGATGATACAAGTACCTAAAGGATGGGAATTCTGGCTGATCTAATTCCCATAAAGACTCGAATACAATAACAATACCTCGTAAATTAAACCGTATCGGAAGGACACGTTCGGTATCGGGAATTTTAACTACGTCCTGAAACCTTGTCCTGCACAATAATACAGATTTAAAATTACCTCCCGCGAGAAAGAAAGAATTTCCTTTAAAAGAAAAGAGTAAAAAAACACAAGAAAAAACATGTATAGAATATTAGAGATCGAAAAAAAAAAATTTCAGAGAATAAAACGGAGAATGAAAAAGAAGAATGAAGAAAGAGACTGGTTTAATCATACATTGTCGAGAGAGGTACAACAATGTAGACTTTAGGGCGGCCTAATGAGACGAGTCGCGTGGCCCGCTTTGTCTCGGGGCTCCTTTCAATTCGGCCTCCGGATCAAATTATATTTCAAGAAATATTTCGGGGCCGCCTACAAATCAAGTGCCCCCCTTTCGTTTCATTTAATCTTCATCACCGCCCACCGCCATTCCGAGAACTCGTATGTACTCTCTCGCCCGGCAGCTTTTCAAAAGTTTCGAAATGACCCCTCATTTGGACTTATTATATTATTGTCTTTGGCTCAGCCGAAAATCTGTTCGTGTTCCCGTTTCCACGGAGCCTTCGCGACAAAGAAGCCTCAATGGCTGCGGGGAATAAAGGTTTCGTAACCGAGGTCATGAAGAAAAAGAGGAAAGAAGAAAAAACTTTGATCACGAATTCGAGAGATTTGGATAGAGATAATGCGTAGTATGTTCCCACCAGATTCATACTTCATTAGGTCTACAGAAATAACCATATCAATCTTCGGAGGGAACAAAACTAAATTTACATTTTACGGTTGAACAAGTGTTTCTGAACTTATAGGTTCTATTTATTGTTGGTAGATTATTTTGAGAAAATTATAGTTAATTTTATAATTAAATTATACAGTTAATTATGGAGAAAAAAAAAATTACAGTTAAAAAGAAATAACATGTCCAAGTAAAAATACCTGGCACACAGTTGCAGTATTTTTACATGGACGTTTTGTTTATTGCATTGATCCTTCTATAACACCATCTCTACCTCAAGTGAAATATACATTTCATTGAGTGATTTATTTTAAGCAGACAAATCGACCCCCTATTAGACTAAAACGATGAGGGGAAAGATATAACAGATGATACTCTTCAACATTTTTCCTGTGCTTACTAATCTTGTGAAGATCGATGATGGTTCTACAATAATTTTTAGAAACGTAGGTCTTGAACCACATTGAAACCAATAATTAAAGTAAATATCTCAAATAAATAAAATATAACGGCCTAGTAATTGAATAAAATGATTTAGTCTGTTATTTCATAAATATTTATAAAAATACAATATTTATTTCATGTAAGGCGTGTATTGTATAGTATATTTAACTGGATCCCTTATTCAGCTTATTATGGTCAACCATTTATCAATGTAATTTTACATTAAACTTAAGTTCTGTTGTTAATTAACCATAAGACTATTATTAAGTTTTGCTTTCTTGGGTTGAAAAAATTGTAATCTTAATATATATAAACTACGTGTCGCCGCCTAGGGGCCGGCTAACATATAAACTACTGAACCGATTTTAATCAAATTTGCATACCGTGTGCAGTTTGATCCAACAAAAAAGATAGGATACCTTATATCTTAATTTATAGTCGCAATATTATTTGTATATTATCTGTAAGTCACAATTATCTGTTAGCTCTATACGATTCTAACATATGGCGGTATAAGGTTATACTATTATATAAAAGGACAAGCAATATTTCGTTTGTGTTCACTAACCGCCAAAAACTACTGAACCAATCTCTACCAAATTTTGACTACATCATCTTTATAGAATGGTTTAGAAATAGTAAAATCTAATGATTTTCAACTAATTCTTTATTGAAAAATGAATAATAAGTGGATAACAGTGAAGTTCAAAAATGGCGGCAATTGCCATCTACATAAAAAGGTTAAAAGGTACAGTGTTACATAGAGGTGAACATTGATAATAATATTTTCAATTAAATTGTTATAAAAACAGCTATATGGAGTGAAATATACCAAATTTTAACTACATCATGTTCATAGTTCTAGGTTTAGCAACGATGAAAATTTAAATGTACAATGTTGAGTGTTAGAAACGGGTTTTGCCAGACTACCACATACTTTTATGGTTAGAAATTAAAATCCAACCAGATCAAATCAAATAAAATTATTTCTGTCGAATGAAAATTATTAAAAATCAAAATGCCGATCCTCAGCTGTTTAATATTGTGTGTAAAAATATGAATTTTGAACCTTTAGTTGTAAGCACTGATAATGCAGTTTCTTATACCGCAGTTTCTTAATAGTCTCTGTCCATCTGGATTACCAACTCATATATTAAAATTGAAAATTGGATGTCTAATTATGCTTTATGTTATCTTCAAATACCTAATCAATCTAAATTTAACCAAGTTAATAATGGCTGCTATGCGTGAAAATATTATCAAAAATATAATTTTCAATTGTTCACTTTAATACAAGATTTTTATCGATAAACAAAAAATCAATTATTAGTTAAAATTCATCGACGGGGGATGATGAAGTTATATATAAAAGGACAAGCCATTTCCGTTCGTGATCACTAACCGCGAAAACTATAGAACTATTCTGTACCAAATATAACTACATCATCTTCACAGTTCAAGGAAGGTTTAGCAATAATAAAATTTACATATTTTCTCTTAAATTACTGTTTATAAAGCGATAAATATGTAGTGGGTACTAAAGCGAGCGCCATTCGAGAGAGGTTACAATGATCCAGTGTTAATTATAGCTAGAAATTTATAATAAAATTACTAAATTAAATTAATTTGTTATCCAAAAAGTTATAAATATGTGGTGTGACGTGTGGATTCCAGTGAAATTTAAAAATCGAATATGTGGCAAGCGACAATAGCATTTTAGTAAAACTAATGAATCTATATGAACCAAATTTTAACTACATCATCTTCATAGTTCTTGAAAGATTTACAATTAGAAAATTTACTATAATAATAACTTATACTATTATATATAAAAGGACAAGCCATTTTTCGTTTGTGATCACTAACCGCGAATATTACTGAACCAATCTGTACTAAATATTAACTACATCATTTTCATAGTTCTAAGAAGGTTTAGCAATATTAAAATCTACTGATTTTTAATTTATATTTTATTAAAAAAGGTTAATATGTGGACAACAGTGCAGTATGAAAATTGACCGATAGGTGGGGAGTGCTATTCTACACGAGAGGTTACAAAACAGCTTGAAATTGATGATAAAATTTACTTATTAAACTATCAAGAAAATTATTAAAAAAGATTTAAATATGGTGTGCGATATGTGGATCCCAGTGAAGCTTGAAAATCGACCGATTGTGTATAGAGCCATTCCACAATAGAGTTAACAATGGTAAACTGAACCTATCTGTACCGACATCTAAATAAATAATTTTTATAATTCTAGGAAGGTTTTGCAATAGTAAAATTTAGAATAACTAAAATTTAAATGTACAATTTTGAGAGGCAGGACCTAGGTTTGCCACACTGTCATATACTTTTATAGTTCGAAATCAACATCCAAACAGATCAAATCAATAAAGTTTTTTCTGTCGAATACAAATTATTACTAAATCAAAATGTCGATCCTTTGCTTTTTTATATCGTGTGTAAAAATATGATTCACGGGCCTTTTTTTCGTAAGCACTGATAATGCAGTTTATTTTCCGCAAGAGTTTCTTAATAGTCTTTATCCATCTTAATAACCAATTCATACATTAAAGTTAAAAATTTTATGCCTAATGGTGCTTATATGTAATCTTCAACCACCTAATCAGTGCAATTATAACTATATTAATAATTACTGCTAAAAAATCATTGAAGAAATAATGCTCAACCACATACTAAAATACAAGAATCTTATCGATAAACAAATAAAACTTTAATTTTTAGTTGAAATTATCTTTAGTTGAGGGCGGGCGAAGCCGCGACGGGAATGCTAGTAATTTTATATATATGACAAATATAAAAACATTACAATTTTTGCGCAAGTCCATAAAGGTTTTAGCTGGAGTATGCTGAAATTAATTTAAATTGTTTTCTCAATAATCAATAGATTAGTTTTCAGATTCTAATTTGTGGTAGTTCCTGTATATTTGTTATTTGTAAAGAAGTGTGAACAATGGAATCTGGAATGTTAAACTTGAGAATTGCATATGTTTCAACCACGCAGGTCTAGCAAAACATCATTCGATAACTAGGGCATCGGAGCAATTATCTAGGAGGTGGTTGTCTCTTACGAAACACAGCCTTGTCCTCCCTGCCCTAGTGAAGAACTAGGACATCAAACTCCAATAATAAACATATATAGGCTTAGCATAAGCCCAGCAGTAAACCTAAGAGATAAAAATAGACTAAAAGTTTTAGAGTTAAGGCGGAATAAAAGGAATGGAATGCAGAAGGCGAAAACTATTTCCTACGAAACCCACTTCACGTTATGCCCTAGAGAACGGAACACAGCAATCCTTTCGAGGCCTAACAAAGAGGTTGTGCTAACAGTCAGGTCGTGTCGGACCTAGCCTTGGGTCGTCTGTAATATTATATCATTTTTCGGCGGAACCGAAAGTTGATCAGGAAGGCCGAGATTCCTTCAGGCTTTTGTTTTGGATCGTTCCTTTCATATAATCTAAAATTAAATCGATAGTTGCATTCATGTATTCTGCTACAGGTCAAGAATTCATCAAATGACCAGTTAAACTGCCGATATCCAAAAAACGGTCAACAAATTCGCAGACGATTAACTTTTTAAAATAAAAATATAATTATTCTTAGGATTGATGAACTATTTTCCACTTCTATTGAAATTCTTTTTATTTTTTTAACTATTTATTGATATTTACAACTGTACATCAATATGCATCAAGTAAATTAGAGGAACATAATTATAATGGCATGTAAATCACTTGTAAAGAACTACTCACTAGCAGCACTTCAAAAAAAAAGTTCTAAACTAGAAGGTATCTTGGCCATCTTCTTTTCAGACGCCTCGGTGGGTTATCAGGTATCGAATGAGAAGCAAGTTGGGAGACTGATGGATTCGCGTGGACGTGCAGTTTTCTATGAAAGGATAGGTATCTGGTTTGGGCTAAATCAGCAACATATGGAACATTGAGGTCTTTATGGATAAGTTTATTACTTGAAAACAAATTTCGAATGTTAAACAGTCATCATCAATTCTAAGGAGGCAAAATGAAAAGGACTTCTGAAAGATATGAGGACATCGAGCAGAATAGAAGGTAATTAATTATTACGAAAGATTTTATTGAAAAATAGATTTAAAATGAGTACTTGTGCGGTGTAAGAATATACATTTTAGCTCATTAATTTAAAATATTTCAAGTTTTTAAATATTTAATTAGAACTCAAATACGCGACCTCAGGAAGTCGTAGGGTTGAGTGAAATGTAACGGAAACCACTAACTTCAAATATTTAGTTTGGTTTGTAAAAGGAAAAGTTGATACTTCATTTTTTGTATTTACTCTATTTTAAAACCTGAGGACATGGCATAGCTGGTCAGCAACTGCAAATTACGGAAAATCTTTAAATATTGTATAGGGTAGAGTTTCCTTATTTATTGATGTTTACAACTGTATAGAATATATGTATCTTGTGAATGTATGGGAAAATAATTAAAATAATATGTCAACAACTAGTATAGTTAATTAAATAAAAGTTTTATTTTAGAAGACCCCGAGACCATCTTCTTTTCAGACACCTCGGAGGTTTATCGAGAATAAAATATGAAGCAAGTTGAGAGACTAGTGAATTCCAGTGGTTATACTAAACACTGATGTAGTATAATTTCAACAAGAAAGCAGTAACAAGCGCTTATAACCTCCAAATAGTCCGAAATTGTGACCAAGCTCCATCGTAAATATGTCAGTAAACTTCGCTCAAGGGAATTCATCTATCAAATATCAATCAACAACTGGTATACCAGTTAAATCATACAAATAGTTAAAACATGATCGATCGGTATCAGATTAACTGATAACTATCAGATGGAACAAATTTATTTGAATCAAGATGTTCACTTTGGATAGATACTGCTTACTAATATTAAGTGACAACGGAGAGATCCGATAAATGAAAAGCAATCTCTGTTTAAAGAAAGATGACATTTCTAAAATGTGTCAGCTAAGCATAACGAATAAAAAATAAGACTATAATAAATAACTTGAGAGAGGCTTCATCTATCTATAGATTCTAATTTAACAAAGCTATGAGTTGTGCAATACATGAAAGGTAGTAGTTGTGTGTTGTTTTTTTTCGGGCTTAACGCAAAAATATACCCCAACTAAGACAGGAAGGACCGCCTATCCTACGCTAATCCAGCCAAGATTGGAATAGTTCAGTCAATGAGTGCCAAAATGAGTGATTATATTTGACTTCATAGCTTCGTTAGGAGTAGCTAGAACATACTAAAAGTCCCCGCCTCTGGGGGGAGGGGGATTGGTGAACTGATGGTGGGAAGGAGGGGAGAAGTTCAATTTGTTTTTGGTTTTTCAATTATATCTCGAAAACGGTTTTACTCTAGAAAAAATATGTTCCAAATCAAAATTAAAGCTAATCAAAGTTCCTATAAAATTAACTCCATACATATTATCCGAAATTCCAACGGTTTTCGAGATAATTTTAGAAATAAAAAAATGATGTTTACCTTTCTTTTTTTTAAACTTTTGCTTCAAATACCAGAGACATCTATATGAAATTAAAGTAAATTTAATGCTCTACAATTACATTTGTTTTTATAGGAAATCTGATTAGCTCTAATTTTGATTCGAAACATAGTTTTCTAGAGTCAACCGTTTTCGAGATATAATCGAAAAAACAAAAAAATTGAACTTCTACTCCCCCCCACCGCCAGTTAACTCTCCAGAGCCGAGGACTTTTAGTATGTTTACCTTCTAACTACTAACGAAGCTGTGAAGTAAAAAATTAAGTAAAAATGAAGTAAAAAAAGCTGTTAAAATAAAAAATTTCATGCACTCTACAATGTGTTTATTGACTGGACTGGGCCTGTCACAAAGTAAATCTTAACCCACACAGGTGGAATTTATTATGTACCAAGTGCATAGAGACCTTCGCCCCAACTCGCTCGGACATCGATTCCCCTATGAAAGGTAGTAAAGTAACCAAAATTTAAGAATGGAGACAATGATCTACAAAGAACATCGTGATTTGAGCGTGAAGTTGATGCCCATCTGACGCCGTTGCCACTTTAAATTGTTATCAAAGATGACGCAGATCTTGCAAGAGTCATTTCACCAAAGATAAATTTATTACAAGTGTTATTCCCTTTGATAATCTTCGGTTTATGAAGTGGACACGCTAATAGTCTACCGTATGAGATTGCTTCAGTTAATTGAAATTTCCTTCATGCAGATTAAGAATGTTCATTTCTATTCTTCCAGAGCATTAGACTTTTACCAAAGTCTTTATTAACGGAAAGGAAGGACCTGATGTGGGAAAGCTAGAACATTCTATTTGTAGAAAGTTAAGCAAGGACCTCGAAGATAATCGTATAACAGAGCAGTATTTGGAAATGTCAGCAGGCTTGAGATCTTCAGCTTGTTTAGGTTATTGTTGGGATTAAATATAAAGCTATCGAGTGCTTACAACTCCAATAAGAACAACAAATTTACAACCAAGACTTGTATAGTTTTTATTGATGCAGAATATATTTTCTTAATTTTCCAATTACAATACCATGTTTGTTAATTGTAATCATTAAACAACCACCTGCATATCTTGATTTATATCGTCAGCAGACTTATAGAATTAAAATTTTTAACGGAATCATGAATCCATTTACAAAAAAGGATAAATATTTAAGGAAGTGGCGAAACAAAAAAACCCTAACGCCTTAGATACTTTCCCATGCGCCGGGAAGGAACCGTCAGCTCAAACAATCAAAGGGTACCTTAGGGCCCGAGGGCGTCCAAGTATCTGGGCGCCTTTTTTGTCGACTGGCCTATTGAACGCGGCTTTATTGATTGTCGAAGGTCGCGTGCAAGCGGGACCATTAAAGAAGCTAAAGGCAGAATAAAAGGTAAGCTGTTGCGTGCTCAGAGGCGCCGCCTCTTCCATCACCGCCGGGCCGTTACCTCGTTGGGGGGCCCTTCGAGTCTTCTTCGCGTCTCCGCCAGGTGTCGTCCCCACCTTGGTGGAGAGATGAAGGACCATTGGTAACTTTGCAGAGGGTAAAAGTTGAATCTATTCTTAACAGTTAAGATAAATACATAACGAACCGAGAAGAAACAAGTACACTTCGTCACGTATGAATAATTACAAGATCCGCAATTTGAAAAGGAGGCACGAACTCAAAGAAAATAGCAGTGATTCCATCAACAATAACTAAAAACAAGTTTTATCAAGAAATATAGCTTTGGAAGTGACATCGTCACAACTACAAAAAATATATATAAGGATTGCTATTTTTCTTTTGTAGGAAAATTTAGTTGATAGCTAACATTATTACCTTAAAATTAGATATTTAAATAAACGAGAAGGTGATTAAAGAAAAAAATAGTATAAGAATGCATTATTTTATATTTAAAATCAAATCGAGATATTTATTCAAGCAGTATTTACACCGTTACATATATGATTTGACAAACACCACTAACCATTTAATTAAAGAAATCCTCTTCGATTTTCCAGTAATTGGAAGGTTTGGTGGAAGAAGTAGTTATGCAACAAAACGCAATTTTAAGTAATTTATGTTTTGTTTTTTTATTTAAGTTTTTTTTTTTATATATATCCCTTTAGCAGGAAAATGTTACATAGTCCCTTCATCATCTTCAAATCTCTTTTTCTAATTATTTTGAAATATTCAGATTTAGCTACCTAACACTTCTGCACATAAATGCTTCATCCAATAAATTGTAAACTAAATATGACATAACATCTTCATCCACCAAACCCTTCAATTAAGACTAATTCCATATTCTAAATTTACGTAGTTAACTTCATAAAAATGCTTACTAGGGATTTTAATGAAATTAGGACTGTTATTTACTGTTTTTACTTTTACGATTTAGATGATCATGAAGTTAGGAGATGAGATCGGTAGGTGCTCATTATTAAAATGTTTGCCACAAAGGTCAATCACAAGTTAATATTTAAAAATGACATACTTTTTTTTTGATAAATTTATTGATATTTACAACTGGTTTAAACAAAATATATCCAGTGAATTTTAGGAATCGTGAATCTACTTTCAATAATTATCAGTTCCTGGCAGATCCTGAAACCAGTCTCCTTCAGAGGCTTCGGGTATAATACACTTAGAAATATTAACCAATCAAAAATCTTCAAAATATAAGAAATGCTATAACATGGAATGTTACAATGTGTACTGAAAGCCGATATCAAAGAAGAAATTTAATCTGACAGTCAAAATAAGGGTTATTTCTTCTTGCATTACCTAAGGAAGAGGAAGTATAGATAGAAATCGGTCAAAACAAGGTTTTCGAGTACTTGCATTTCACATGATATCCACCTATTCATATTTAGAATGTTGATCAATTCAAAAGATAAACTATAAGTATATTGTAGGGCTTGCTACAAGAATAATCTATATCTGAAATGTGTGCCCAAGTTATTAACAACAATATCCTATGACTCTTGTCTTCCTTACAAGAATAATAAAATTACCTCATATTAATCATGTAAATATGGATATCATAGAATGCAATTTTAAGAATTTGTTTCGTCAAGTGGTTTCCTGCCTCAATACCTAAAAAAGTGAGTAATTTAGGATTACATATTTTTAATATCGAAAATTGTATGAAGTAACTATGATTTAACACAAAATGTTTACATTTTACAAAAGAGGGATCTATTTTAACCCAGTTTCCTTCAAGTGTTCTAAAACTCTATGCGAAATGATTCCAATGGAATCTTGTTTCGATCGAATTGGCTCTAACGTACAGATTTCGTTGTCAAAACTAATGAAGCTACTTGAAAAATATGTTCCTTGTTTAGGAAAGACGCTTCCTCAGAAAGGAACATCTAGTCAGCGCGAAATTTCGCAAACCAATATTGTAAGATTTGCAAAATTTCGCGCTGACTAGAAGATGTTCGTTAGCCAAGTTGTAAGAAGTTCGTTCGTAAATATTGCTTTTTAAGGATGGGATTTGCAATCAAATATTCCTGGTGAGGCTATTGGTGATAATAGGGAATATTTTGAAGAATGTATCTATTTGTAACTCACTTTTATATAACGTCCAGATCTTTTTGATTGACCTCATATTATTCTTGGAAGACAATATATCCCCTTATTTTTCATTTCATTTGAGAAGCAAATATTTATTGTCTTCGGTAAGAAAACATCATTTTCCGGTATAAAGAGCCGCCTATATACTGTAGATCAGCGGTTTTGTCAAAAGTTTTAATTCCTATGAATTTATTGAGATCTTAAGACAATCTTGTAAAAAAATACTGTTAATATCTATAAAATTATGATATAGACAATTTAATTATATTTAAAAAATACCACGCACACTTCATAGAATCGTCTTATACGTCACGAGACTATAGTAAAAACGTCCTCTGCGATTTCTTGTTCAATTAATTCACGAGAGGTCTTGTAAATGGGTACAGCGAAATGAGGGGTCTCAAGACATAGCACTTAGTACTAGTCGAAGAGTACAGCAATTACCTGCTGCTTTTAATTGCAGCTTGGCATCAGATCCTAGCGAGGCGATAAAGATGCTGCGCTGGAACATCCAAGTTATCAGCTTGAGAAATAATTGTTGATACCCTGAGGCGAGCACGAACGCTGAATAAACTCACACGGCCAAAGGAATGCCTTCCTCAATATTCCAGAGGTGGTCCGGGGATCTCTCTGGTCAGAACTCACCCAGTAATTCCACGTAAGGTAACTGACAAATAGAGTCGGGTATCGTAAGACAAATATCTATATATCGATATTTCATATGTACAATTATTTTGTCTTTGGACATCCATAAACGATATATCAGTGACCACAGGTATGATACACTGATAAATCATGAAATGACATTTTAAATATTTCTATCACGTCATAATGACAATCTTGTTTCTTTTCCTATCCTGTTTCAGTTCAATTATTTTACAACATAAACATGAAGAAAAATAATGTAAAATTTAAAAGTAGTTTTATATCAGACTAAGATGACAAGAAATTGCCTGTTGTTTTTTACTTCTTCAACATTTACGATATAAACATTCTAACCTTCTCAAAACTCTAAACAGAGACTCATCTATTTGATAGTAATTAGACCTATTTGGACGTAGGGAGTTAAACATTGGGGTTCCACTAAACCTTCCAATTCGTTTTCTACCCAATCCTGGCAATCCAAAGTCCTTTGATAAATATTCAATGCTCCTTACTTTGTTACAAACAAACTTATCCATAAACATCTTATATTCCATCAGTTGTTGATTTAGCCCAAACTAGATACCTATCCTTTCATAGTAAGCTCCATAACCATTCAAATACACTAGTATCTCAACTTGCTCCCCAGTCAATTCCAGATAACCCTCAGAGGCTTCTGAAAATAAGATGGCCTTTTATTGGAAAGCTACCAATGGGTAATTGCTTTGCAAGTATTATCTTCATATATACTATATTTACTTCAATATTTATATATATAGTTGTAAATTTCAGTAAGTAGCTAATAAAATAGAACTTGAGCATCTCGCTACAACTAGAATAAGTTGCTACATTATATTCCTCCCTCCTGCTTTATTTGGAGCATGCTAAACTATAAACTACAATTAAACAATAAATACCTCGCTTCCCAGTCTATTCCAGATAACCCTTAGAGAGAAATGTTACCAATGGCTAATTGCTTTGCAAGCAAAGGACATGTCATTATTATCTTCAAATTTACTAGTTGTATATTAATTTTATTGAATACAGTTGTAAATCTCTATAAATAGCTATAAAAAAAAAAAAAAAAAAAAAAAAAAAAAAAAAAAAAAAAAAAAAAAAAAAAAAAAAAAAAAAAAAAAAAAAAAAAAAAAAAAAAAAAAAAAAAAAAAAGACTAAATTTTAGATTAAAAATATAAGAAGGAATCCCATTGAACAACGTCCTCAAAGGAGAACTGTTTGGTTTTGTAACTGATGATCATTATTGTTAATGGTTGATAAGAGGGATGGATAAGCCCTTCTTCACCTTGATCCTAGTGCATCGTTTGTGAAAACCTCAGCTGTCAATTCCATAGAATTATGTTCCCATGTTTTAGTTTTGTAAAATCCAAAGGTTTAAGTTTAACCTTTAAATGTTGCATGTACAGTTTTCCAACTATGAGCACAGGAGGATGAGGCCAAGTGATAAGATAAAAAGTATGGTGCGATAATTAAGTGGAGCATTGAACATATCTTTCACAAATTTATACTAAAACAATGAAATTGCTGAATGTTATTTATCTAGGCAGCATCCTAAAGTTCTGAACTGCTGGTTGTTTGCAGAGATAATCTGGTTATAAGTGAAAGCTTAATTTGTTAAGCAGTCTGCCCTAAAGTCTGTATCATCTACAATTTTAGGTATTTTTATTTAACCAGATGAGAACATGGATTTTTTGTAATTTTATAAATACTGAAACCAGAGCTTCTCGAACAGCTTTGCAGTTAGGAGCGGCCTAAGTCATGGTAGCCCATTAACACCTACACTATGCAACCTCACAATCAGAATTTTAAAAATAAATATAAACCCTTTCGGAACCATCTACAATAGACATTCAGAACACATGCGATATGCTGATGTGGTCATCATAGGAAGAGCAAAGCATTATTGTCCAGGGCTGTTATAGAATTTAGAAGAGCAGCACTGGATCTGGGACACACTAAGAACAAAGAAAAGACCAACTATATGGAAAGCTCTAGACAGCCTAGAGAAAGAATAGATATAATTAATTTGGGAGATGGCACATTTCAGAGCTGTAGTACATTTTAATGCCAAGGAGAAGTATTGACGGAAAACAGTAATTTATAAGTTTAAATTAGAAGCAAAATGACTAAAAGGATCCAGAAGTTTTTATGCCTTACAAAAGTCTTTCTAGAGAAGCTAAGCTTTTAATACATAAAATAGTAATAAAGCAGTAGTTATGATGACAGTGAGATGTAGACTCTAGGAAACCGGGAGAGTCTTGCTGGTCTGGAAGAGAAGAGTCCGCAGGAAGATTGGGAGCTATAAGAAGAACAGTACAGGAAGAAAATCAGAGGCTTTGCCGAAGTACAGCATTTATATGGTAAGCCAGATATCCTTAGAGTTATTAAAAAGAGCAGGCCGAGATGGTTGGGGTATGAGGGATAGAACACGGAAGAATTCTGAAAACAATGCTAAATGGTGCACTGAGAGAAAAAAGGAAAAGAGACAGACTCAAACATTGATGGCTGGATGATCTGCAGGAGGACTTGTAAAGGTTGGGGATCAGACTTTGGAGGAACCTAATGAGAGATCATAAGGAATAGGAAAAGATGGTGGCAGAGGTCCAGGTTTTACAAGAAATCTAGCACTCATTAGTGAGGTTGAATGTGACCACAGAATACAGAATATAGTAGAAGAGGCAGAGGAACTAATGCCGTAAGGTCCCCGTGGCTCCAGTTCGGCCGGCTCTCCCCCCACCACACCACCTCCTTCACTTGGTAGTTCCACCTCAGGCTTATTTACCACTTTATCATCTAATATTAAGGCTGCAACTCTTACCAATTTTATTAGATTCCATCTAATTGTTCAGAAATTTATCACATTCATGCATAGGTAGGTAGTTTGAGAACAAAAATAAAACAAAATATTACCAAAAGAAAATTACTGATTTATTATTTTTCTATCTTATTTTATTTGTATGTATATTTTTCAAAAAATGGTGGATTCGGACTTTAAAAAATATCATTCATCATTAATAATGAGTAATGAGAGACATCTTCTAAAAAATGTGGAAATCTAGAAAAAAAGGTTCTCCTAAGGTATTGTTTTAGAAGTAACGAAAGTAAATTTTCTATTCTCCATTCAATTAGTTTATTTTCTTTTTCTTCACACAGTTTTTGTAGACTGTATTTGTAGGCACAGTTTTTCTTCTTATACCACAAAACCTTTTCGGCGTAGGTTTTAAATTTGTTTTTTTTTTTCAACCAGTATTTTTTTTTTTTTTTTTTTTTTTTGTGGTAGAAAGTGAATTTTCAGTTAAGCTTAATTAATCAGCTGTATTTCATCAAGTTGTTTTTTTGAGCTCGTTTATGAGTTGATTGGTGATCTCTAAAATTTTTTAAATTTCTTTTTATTTGAAGATCTAATATTTTTCAATAGGGTCGCAATCCTTTTTATCGGCCCCCCTTTCCTAAAAAAAAAAAATCCAACATTAAACTTTTAAGTTTAAATACCTACGTATGTGGGTAAAACGTAATAATCTTCAGTCTCAAATGATCTGGGAAATCAAAAAAACGACTGAATTGCACCTTTCTTTAGATTTACTTGAAATGAAGAAGATCTGTCGAAATCGCCCTCTTTAAAATGTTTTGAACAAATAACACTTGTTTTTGTTCGCTTCCATTTTTCCTGCCTCAGGGCTTAAACCCACTTATTTCGTTCCTCTTCAACTGAAAGAAAGCTGAGGAAAAAATAAAAGGTGAAATTGGAACTGCATACCTTTTAAAGATTTATTCAAATCTAAAACTATACAGGGTGTCCCGAATTCAAATGGCAAAACTTCAGGAACTTATAGGGGACCGAAAAACTAAGACAAAAAGTCCTTTAGAGATTTGCCGTTTTTGTTTTTTAGAGAAAATCGCAAAAAAAAGAAACAAATCAAAAATGTTACAGGTAGCGATTATCACCTTTCCAAGTTCGTCAGGCTAGGCAGTGAGATATGTAAACACCTAATGTTATCCTTTTCATTCTTTTATTTGTTTACATTTTGGCTTCCTTCTAGGATTATAATTCCTTATTCAGTCTTCAGTCAGTTACTCAGATATCTTTGTGTGAATAGCATCAGCCACAATGCCGCATACATATTCTAATGTTGAGTACGTTGATATGATTTTTCTGTATGGTTTCTGTAACGGAAATGCTTTAGGAGCGGTGCGGGAGTATGCGCACCGATTTCCAAATAGAAGAGTGCCTAATCGACGAGTCTTTTCGTTAACCAGTTTTAATAGACTACGAGAGACTGGGTCATTCTTAATACGTAATGAAGGCGACCAATTCCAGGCAGCAATAAGAGCAGATTATCGGAGAAGAAATTGTGTCCAACGCCACTTCGATAACAATCCTGAGACTAGCATCCGAAGAGCATCTGCTGCATTAACAATATCGTGGCAAGCAATATGGCGAACTTTGAAAGGTGATAATCGCTACCCATACCATCTTCAAAAAGTTCAGAATTTATTACCTCAAGATTAAGTCAAGAGATTGAATTTTAGTAACTGGTTTCTTGACAAAATTCGCGATGATAATTTATTTCCATTAAAAATTATTATGATGAAGCTACCTTTACAAGAGGAAGAATTGTTAATCAAAGAAATTATCATGTATGGGCTCTTGAAAATCCCAGAGCTATTAGAGAGAATAGGTTTCAGCATGAATTTGCTATTAACGTTTGGCTTGGAATTTGGAACGGATTACTGGTGGGACCATATTTTTTACCTGGAAGATTGAATGGAATCACATTTACACAATTTTTGGGAAAAGACTTTTCTAATTATTTAGATAACATTCCTTTACAGCAGGGGATTGAAATGTGGTTCCAACTCGATGGATGTCCAGCTCATTATAGCAGAGTTGCTCGAGCTTGGCTGGATATAAATTATCCACAACGATGGATTGGCCACCCAGATCACCTGATATGACACCCATGGATTTCTTCGTATGGGGAACCTTGAAGCAGAAAGTGTATTCGGTGTCAATCAACTCAAGAGAGCAATTAAGAGACCGAATCATAGATGCAGTGCACCAAATATCATCAGAACAATGTTTAGCTGCAATTTATCAAGTGAGTGCTAGATGTAATGCTTGCATTGGTGCAAGAGGACACCATTTTGAGCAATATTTACATTAAAAAGAACATAACATAAATATAAATGTAAATCAATAAGTATAAAAATGAAAACTTGTTTTGTTTCTTTATTTGCGATTTTCTCTAAAACTAAGCAAAAACGAGCAAATCTCTAAAGGACTTTTTGTCTTAGTTTTTCGGACCCCTATAAGTTCCTGAAGTTTTGCCATTTAAATTCGGGATACCCTGTATTATTATTGTAAAACATCATCTTAAGGTGTTAAGGTTTAACATTCTAAACTAGTTTTCAAATAAAACTAATTTCAATAGAATTGGCAATTAATTTATACCTATTTGAATATACAGAATATTCTGCATTATGTGGTTACAATACCTACTATTGTTAATATAGGGGAGTTTAACAATAAAGTTAAAAAAAGCTCCATAATAAACATATTTTTACTGTGGTGAAAGGGAAGGAAGATTTTTTTCTCAATTTATTGAAAAACTAAATGTACCGGTGATAGGTTATTGGAGGGTTTAAATCCTTATTGGACTCTTTCCTAGAACATCCAAACGCTGCACAACACAACATTTTTTAATCCAATTGAGAAATAAAAAAAAATAAAACACAAACACACAACAGAGACCTAACAATTACCAATCGCGGCTTCGCAGCCTGTTAAAGGTTTTTTAAAGGGAGTAAAAAATCCTTAGCTATGCCGTCCTTCGGAAGGGACGTAAAATGGGGGTCCCGAGCCTGTGTGATGTCAGGTACTCGTTAAAGATCCCTATCCTTATTATACTTGGATAGGCAAAATTTAGGACTCCCACCGTAGCATCGTCCGATTAGCCATAGCAGCATAAAGTGACGTCAAACGAAATAAACAAACCAATTGTTCCAAATAAACACAGGGAAACAGTGTTACTCACTGGGACAGCCGGGGTTAAGGTGGTGGGGATAGCGCTCCTAGCCAGGAGCCTTCTCCCCCCACCTGCCCACCGCTTCTATCATATTCTGTATTCTGTGAATGTGACATGCTGAAAAAATGTCCAAGATTGACTAAATCTCCAAATGTTCCATGAACCCTAAGCAACCTAAACAATGTTAACTTTATCCAAAATGAATTCCAACAAAATAAGACAGTTTACTACAAAAGAAATACTGAACAAGGAAGAAAATCCAAAATAAACATATATGATGAAGCTGTAACTTTCAACTTTCAACAAATCAGCTGAGTGCAAAAATAGGATCTAAGAGTTATTGCAGGTGCCATGAAAATGACCTGATAATTATAATCAATGGAATTGTTGGTTTCATATTCCAAGATGGAAAACAGGAGGTATTAAAAACTTGTAAATGTAAACACCTTAGTTAAAAATGCATTTTTAAACAGGATATTCATAGTAAAAATATTGTAAAGAAATTTTACATTGTAATATTTTTAGTAGATGTTAAGAAATTCATTATGATTCATGGATACTTCCATTCATTACCTTAAATACATTTTGAAGTGAAATATATAGAACATAAAATCTCATCATTGCTGCTGTGATGGACATTTCAACAACATAACCATAATACAATGACACCTTCTTAAAATTACATTTCCAAAAACAATAATTTGATTTTGAACAGTTAACAAGTACTAAGGTTTAAACTCTTGCAAAATAAAAAGGATTTTTAAATAGTAAAATATTTTAAAAAAATAAATTTAATAAAACACCCATAATTAATATTTGTTATTAAGTATAATAATTTTTTGTAATTAACAAATTTTACAACAACAAAATAAAATAATATTCTATGTACAGATATAAATTTAAAATATGAAGCTTAAAGATAATATTAAAAAAAAAAAAAAAAAAAAAAAAAAAAAAAAAAAAAAAAAAAAAAAAAAAAATCCAGCATTTAGTTTAAATATCATACATACATAAAATGTATAAAACTAAAATTTTCAGAAGTTTGAAATCAGTCACTTTCACTACCGGAATATGAAACAAGCATGGACAACATAGAGCCAGACTTTGTGCTACCATTGACCGGTTCTGGTGTACTAGAAGAAACTTTATTGTCTGAAGTAGATTCCTTTTTTTCTTTAACATCATCTGGTTCTGACTTCTTTACCCGAACTAAGTTCCCTAGGGGTCTTTTCATAACACCTAAACTCTTGTTCCATGATTGGTTGACAGCTTTAGGAGCAACTGGCTTTGAAACAGTCGATGAATAGAAACCATTCTGAAATTATTAAAAAAAAAAAAAATGCTACAGATAAAAAAAAAAGTTATATTCTTAACTAAGGAACTAAACACAAGAGATATTTGATAATGAAAGGTCAAAACAAATGCAATAAATTCCTCAAATCATAAATGTGATCGCTCTGATTAAATCACTTATGTTTAAAGTACTATGACAGAATCTCCACAACTTTCATGCACAAATTAAGAAAGCACTTTAATAAGACCCCCTCCCTCTTGAAATTGGAAACAATACCATTAATATGGCAGTTCTTTCTTTTTTAAAAAAAGTTTTAATAATTTAAAAAAAAAAAAAAGAAAAGAAAAGATTTCTGTTCACTATTAAAGAAATTCCAATATTCAAATAAATCAGTTGTGAGAGAGTTTTTTTTATTGAAAAGCATAATGTACTATTTGTAAAATTCAAACAATAAAACGGCTATATTTTTAAGCGCCCAAAAAATGGTCCATGATTTCATTATAAAAACTTGGAGGGATCAAAATATTTTTTTTAAATCGAGAAAATCAGTCATCTTATCGAAAATAGTAGTAATTTTCAATGTTACAATATTTTTGTCAAATTATAAGAAGCATCGAAGGAATTTATTTTTGTCTCCTGGATTTTCTCTGAAAGGAGATGTATTATACAAGAGGAACTATCATCTCAAATATCCATATCGTTATTATGGTAAAGAGTCGTACATGACACCTTGACTTTAGCAATTATTTTAAATCTTGTGAGCTACACACGATGGTACAGAAGGATCAATCCTTATTATTTTAAAATCTGGCGGACTTACTACAAGTATTTCACCATTTCCACCTCTCTCAGGGAACTATGTGTAAATGGTTGATAGCATTGTGTGGCTGTTGGAAGGCTATAAACAGTTGCTATCTGTTAATTTAATTTAAAGAATTCATGAAAATTTGACTTCTAGCCAGAAAAAGCGTTAAACACATTAATTAATATGAAGGAAAATAGATGGTAAGATGAAATGTTTTTTATGAGATAAAATGGGTCATATTTAGTTTCAAGTGTGAAATGAATTCCCTCAGCAATAGAGAAAGACATATCTGCTATGCAAATAAATAATCCCCCTAAGTTCATCAATCTTAAGTTCATATCTTTCATAATTGGAAATAATGAAAATTAAATCTCTCAATTCAGAAATTCCAAACAGCCAAAATCAAAGGAAAAAAACAACAACCTATAAGTGTTATAAATGAGATAAGAAAAAAACAATATAAGTCCATGTTTTTCATTTATATTGCAATCCATAATTCAATTAGTATCATAACTGAAATTCTTATTATAAGAGCGTAAATAGATTACTCAAAAAGGAAATAAATTTCAATATTACCGAACTACTGTCCACAGAAGTAGAATCAACAAAAGAATTATGTTCATTCTGACTGCGCTTCTTTGATTTCTTCTTGGTAGGTTCTTTTATATCATCAATCATTTCTTCCTTGACAGTCACAATTTTTTTCTGGCCGAATATTTTCCTAAAATAAAGAGATAACAGAATTAACAAATAAACAAGAAATAAATGTATATATAAAACCATTTAATTAAATATATGATTTTTTAAAAATTAGAATAACATTTAGTTGACGACTTTCAATAATAGTAGTTTGAAGTTAATAAAATAAATTTACTTAATAAATTTCTCGTCTTCAGCCTCTTGCATTTTGAGAATTTTTTCTTGCGCCTCCTTGGAACTGAATTGTGAAAGCATCGAATCATAATCTATGTTTTGCTGTCTTTTATTCAAATCTTTCAATTCTTCCAATGATTCCAAAAGCTCTAATTCCATTTTTGATTGCTTGGTTCTATTTTCTAAAAGCTGAAAAAGGAAAATAAATATGTATCAATGACCAATGTACATCATACTTAAATAAAATTATTATAATTTTGTTAATTTATCTATACAATGACAGAAAAAAAATTCCTAAAACCTTGAAAAACTGCAATCAGATGTTTTAAGAAACTATGACAAGTTTAAGATCTCAACAACATAAAACATTTAAAAGATATGTTGACACAACGAATTAAGGGAGGTCCCACTGTCAGAGAATAAAAGTTTGATCATGGTAAATTTATCAAAGCACACAAAAATTTTGCTGTAAAGTCCATTATTTTAATGACTAAGTTTAGTTACCTTCATGGGATTTGAGGCTTCCTCTTCTTTCATTTCTTCCTTTTCTTTCTCTGCTTGTTCCTCTGCAAGTTTTAAAGCCATGAAATTTCTAGTGGCACCTGCTTCAATTTCATAATCGGTGTTCTTGGGATCAGTTTTAAAAGATATTTCTTGTAAACACCGAGTGCACTATATAAAAAAGAATGTTAGCCTTTGTTATCAATAATCAGGAACATCAAATTAAATATTTAACTTACTTTTATGTAAAACCGGAATATCCTTATGCCTAAATAATCTTCTCCTTCAACATCCTCTTTTCTAGCATTAAACTTCTTTCCTTTATAAATATATTCTCCACATGTTTTACACCTACAAAATTTTAATTTAAAAAATCAAATACATAACTAGGAATTAAAAGAGGTGATTCTTTACAAAGTATAAACCTCATACAATAAAAGTTAAGAAAAATAATTGCCATAATGAATTGTGGTTGAAGTTTGTAACATTTAAGTAAAACCAGATAGTTGTAAATAAAATAAAAGTTGCAGATGGTATCTTATGATAATGTTATATTTAAGAGGGAAAAAAATAACAGCAATGAACAGAATATCTAAAATAAAAGAGAACTAATTTAATAAATCACCGGTAAAAAAACAATCAGTAAATACTAAACATGATGCCTCAGTGGCACCCCTATTTCAGATTATGTTGTCAGAGAAGTCTGTTTCCCTACAAGTTTTAATCGTGTAGTTAAATAACAATTCAGTTGGTTAACTAGATACATTCTGTTATACAGTTATAATTTAAATAAAAATATTAAAATAAAAATAAAAAATTTAAACTGAATTAGCTAGATTGATTATTAAAACTGGGGGATATTTTATAAGAGATTGATGAGTGGTAACAATAGCAACTAAGATTTATGATTGTGTCATTGTTAAGTGTTAAAAGCTTACTAAAAAAAATATGACATCCAATATAAGGGCAGCTCAAATGCTCAGAGCAAGGTAGTACCTAATCTGAAAAAACAATGACTGTTACAACAGAGTAAAAATAAATTGGCTTCATTAAATAAGATAATTACAAGGAACCCTATTGAACCATGAAGTATAATAAAATAGACCTGAAATTAAATTAATTATTATTTCATAATATTTATATTTCAGTTACAAACATAGTGGAGTGTTACAATTAAAATTACTGTTCAAGACTAATAAATAGACAATATTACTACTAAGATTTATTAGTTACCTCATATTAAAAGGAGCCATAAGTCGGACAGTAAATTGCCGATTTTTGGAAAATTTCATCCGAGGTATTTTTGAAGGGTCAAAATCAGGGGGATAGTATTTCTGAAAACATATTAAAAATTATTAAACCTTGTAAGAAGCAAGCGAGTTTGTAGGAAGAAAGATAATACTTACATTTAAAACTTTTCTTTCAGACATTTTTTGTGTTTCTTACAAAACTACCGAGAAAATATTAAAAAAGAAACGGACACACGTAAAAATTGACAAAAAAAACAAAAGATATGTTTACAAGAACAGAACTGAGAAGGTAATTCAACTAAAATCCAAAGAGAAACAAATGACCCACAGACATAGAGGTAAGATATGCATCAAACAGAAAGATTAATTAAAATGCCTTGAAAAAAAATATGGAGAGGGGCATTGATATTGAATAATTAAAAATATAGTAGATACATAATTAAATATAAATTATCTCCGGAAGGTTTGAGACCCTTTGATCTGTGAATTGACTTGCATATTCAGTGTTTTCCCCCCATCTTTCAGTGAATGTTTTTCTATGACTCATATAATGATTATTAGACTAGATTTTCACGGAAATAAAAACCTGATGATGTGACCTAAGATGTCTTTATGAAGTGACCAGCAGAACTGTGATGGAAGTGTACTATTTGGATTACCTTCGTGCTTCCGATTAAACCTGTTTTTACTACGAATAATAAATATTTTCTGTTCAAATATAATATAAATTGGATTACCTTATTGTTGATTTCAAATATAAATATTTGTCTATAAATCAATGCCGAAGATTTTCAGTTCAAATTCCATTTCGTTGGGGCAAATTTATTTAAAATTAGTTAGATCTGTTGGGTAAAAATGAGCGAATAAAAAAAAACGGTAAAGTGTGACGAGACACTTTAAAAAGTATTGAAAACGGGGAATCGATTAAGTGGTTTTGTGAGGAATTAAAAGGAAAGAAAATTACTATTAACCTTTGGGAAGGAATAGACGACTAATTGAAGATTTTTTTTAATGCTTGAGTTAGAAAAATTCTTCTAGCTCCGTGTGTGATTCAAAAAATCAGTTTTTGAAGGTTGACTGTTTGGATGTGATTTGTTCAACAAGGAAGAATATGAACAGGTGGCTCTATTACTTTAGAAAGGGAACCAAAAGGGAATAGAGGAATGTATTTCAAAAAGTGAAGTAAGGCCTGAAAACTATTTTTCACAAACTAGGAATTAAAAAAAACACAGTGAATTCCAAAAGATCAATTAAAACAGAGGCATTCCAAAAAAGGCCAAATTGAATTCATACAAAGTTGGGAAAAAACATCACCATGTATATAATATTTTTTATAGTAATTGACCTTCTTCCTTCCAGATATGATTCTTTATAGCTTACTATTGACACTAGTTTATTTTTAAGTAATTTTGGTGTTGTAGGCTTTAAAGGGTGTTCTGTCTGAACAGACACAATGTCTGAGTAGAAAGGGGGCAACTAAGAATTAGTGTTGTTCAGAGATTCTGATAACTAGTGATTCATTGATGTTTAATATTATAGCCCTAACTTTATGAAAAGTATTTTAAAAACCTTAGTTTTGATGTAACACCACATTTCATACATTCTAACAGGTTGATAACATTAAGGGAGTTTACTCACTACTAGCCAGCGAGTTTACTGTCTGATAGTAAATCAGCCCAGTGTAACCGTGTTGCTAGCAAGTAGATTGTAAACTATCTACGAGAAAAGATGAGAGCCGGGGTCCCTTACAAGTACTGGATACTCCTTTCCTTGTCACCTAATAAACTAGAGGTTTGTCATCGTGGTTATGGTTGAAAGTGGTCTGGGTGCGAATATCTCATTCTCATTTGGTTTCTGCTTAGTAGTCATTATTTTAGCTCATGCTATAAAAATGAGTTAAAAAGAAAAGTAAGGAAGAAATAAAAAAAACAAAAAAGTGTTAGTAAAATCATTGGAAAAGAGATGTGATAATCATGGTGCCTCCAGCAGTTTACTGAAAGTTGAAGGATGTTTTGTTAACAAATGATACTGCTGATAATTTTTAATAACTCCACAATATTATTTAAGCATCATTCATTTTTTGGGTCTTTTTTTCACTTGTTCCCCGGCAAGTGGCCAGTTGGGCATAGTCACAGAATACAGAATATAATAGAAGCGGTGGGTAGGTGGGGGGAGATGGCTCCCGGCAAGGAGCGCTATCCCCACCACCTCAACCCCAGCTGTCCCTATCAGTACCACTGTTTTTCCCGTGTTTTTTTGGAACAATTGCTAATTGTTAGGTCTCTGTTGTGTGTATGTGTTATTTATTTTTTTTATTTCTCAATTGGATTAAATAATGTCGTTTTGTGCCGCGTTTGGATGTTCTAGGAAAGAGTCCAACAAGGATTTAAACCCTCCAATAACGCTTCACCGGTACATTTTAAACGTACACAGTTTAGTTTTCAATAAATTGAGAAACAAATCTTCCTTCCCTTTCGCCACAGTAAAAATATGTTTATTGTGGAGCTTTTTTAACTTTATTGTTAAACTCCCCTATATTAACAATAATAGATATTGTAACCACATAATACAGAATATTCTGTATATTCAATTAGGATTGATAAATTAATAGCTAATTCTATTGAAATTATATTTATTTGAAAACTAGTTTCGAATGTTAAACATTAAACCTTAAGAAGACGTTTTACATCAATAATATAGTTTTAGATTTGAATAAATCTTTAAAAGGTAAACAGTTCCAATTTTACCTTTTATTTTTTTCCTCAGCTTCCCTTCAGTTGAAGAGGAACGAAATAAGTGGGTTCAAGCCCTGAGGCAAGAAAAATGGAAGCCAACAAATACAAGTGTGATTTGTTCAAAACATTTTAAAGAGGACGATTTTGACAAATCTTCTTCATTTCGAGTAAATCTAAAGAAAGGTGCAATTCAGTCGTTTTTTTTTTTTTTGATTTCCCAGATCATTTGAGACAGACGATTATAAAGGTATCTATAACTTTCTACGCTTTCCCCCTGCTTTACCAACATACATAGGTATTTAAACATAAAAGTTTAATGTTGAAATTTTTTTTTTTTTTAGGAAAGGGTACCAATAAAAAGGCTTGCGACCCCGTTGAAAAATATTAGGTCTCCAAATAAAAAGAGATTTAAAAAATGTTAGAGATCACTAATAAAAACATAAACGAGCTCAAAAAAACAACTAGATGAAAGATCTGTACAGCTTCGAAATACAGATGATTCATTAAGCTTCACTGAAAATTCACTTTCTAACCACAAAAAGAAAATACAGGTTGAAAAGAGAAAACAAATTTAAACCTACGCCGAAACGTTTTGCGGTATAAGAAGAAAAACTGTGCCTACAATTATAGTCTACTAAACCGTGCGAAGAAAAAGAAAATTAATAATTAAAAAGAGAATAGAAAATTTGCTTTCCTTACTTCTAAAACAATACCTTGGGAGAAACTCTTTTCTAGATTTTCACATTTTTTAGAAGATGGCTCCTCATTACTCATTATTAATAAGATCGATCGGAATGATATTTTTTAAAGTCCGAATCCACCATTTTTTGAAAAATATCAATGATAATATTCATAAAAATAAAATAAGATCGAAAATTAAGAAATGAGTAATTTTCTTTTGGTAATATTCTGTTTTATTTTCGTTCTTAAACTACCTACCTATGCATGAATGTGATAAATTTCTGAACAATTAGATGGAATCAAATAAAATTCGTAAGAGTTGAAGCCTAAATATTACATGATAAAGTTGTAATAAGTCTGAGGTGGAGCAGCCCGGGGTGGAGGTGGTGGGGGGAGAGCTGGCTGAACTGGAGCCACGGGGACCGTACGGCTTTGCTGTCTCTGCCGCTTCTACTATATTCTGTATTCTGTGGGCATAGTGGACGTGGCCGGTTAGTGTTTGGTCCCGCCCCTCATGGAACAATATACGGGAAAGGCCTCTCCATAGTACTATAGCTCCATGGTTTAGGTAACGAGTAACCTTCCCACACGCCAATGAGAGATCGTTTGAATTGTTCATTATGTTATTATGTTTGAAGATAAACAACATGTGATTCCAACTTAACCTAACTAGTTGGCTAAGCAAGAGAAAGTTTTGTGTATCATCATCACTATCCCACTAGTTAACTCACCAGCTAGCAGATTAAACCCTTGCTCAATATAATCAACCCTTAAAACAGTTCAGCTATAAGTCAGTAAAATAAAAAAAGCAATGTCAGTCCCCCCTGTATGCCTGGCACAACAGTTGTTTTGTTAATATAGAACCTAACTTACAGGAAAAGTGATCTAATGATTTTAATATTAAAAATAAATAAACATTCACTGTTTTCTCCCCCATCAGAAATTCTTATTTCTTTCCTTTCCTTCTTGAAAAGTACAAATGCCTAAAACATATATAGGTCATTGTCAATTTAGGTAAATCTATCGAACATGTAATAAAGCACAATCCTCGAAAATCTGATGAATGGTCCAATGGCACATTACCAGGTTCCTTTCCTGTATGCTGCGTATTCTGTTTAATAAAATTTTTCTCTCGTGATGACCACCTTGTCGAATCAAGCATCTCAGATCTACACGTAATAATTGTTGACTCATATAATGAAATGAGCATATTTGATCAATAACCTTTAATAATTCATTAAAAAAAAGATGAGATTATATTATCAGATCATTGTGTGCTGGTGTTACATCTTGTAATGTGTTACATCTTGTAATGTGTGTAATGGAGAATAAGTTTAAAACGTCATGCTTTTTTAAATAATAGAAATTATATAGGATCAACAGCAGTTAAATTACCAGCGAAGGCTTGAGTGTTGAAGAGACAGCTCAAATCCAGTTTAAGGACCAATGAATTACTCTCCTTTGATGTTGTTAATAGTAGACTTCAGGAAGATTATTAATAGGGAAATAATTAATAAAATCAATAATTCAAAAGATTAATATTAAATAAACAAATAAATAAATAAATGAGAAATTAGTTTATTTTAAACAATAGTTAATGACACTTTACAATTGACTTTCTACATTTTATGTAATGATTTAATTCTCAGTAAATTTCAAAATACAAATTCTGCTTTACTTACAAACTATTTTTCTATAAAAAAATTAATAATAAAAAGAAAAGGAAAGTGAAATCGAGAGAAACAATAATAGTTTACAAGACTAAGGGCCTTAAATTGGCTCTTATAATTACGATAGTTAGAATCAGGATACGCTTGTTTCATAAAGAGTGCAATGAAATTTGCTTAGCATATATAGAATTGATAAAATTTAAGTCTAGTCTAATTTAAGAAAAAAGAGTACTTACAATGGTGGTCATATATAAAAAGTCAAATTTTTTTATTGTAGTATATTTTTTAAATAATAATGGAACAAAGATTTCTACCCAATCTGGGTTGCACAAACCCGGATTTCCTGAAAAAAATATTTTCAATGATTCCCAAAGATATACTGACATTATACATTTCATTTTAAAAACACATTTTTTTTTTTGTTTATATTATTTACGTATATATTTACAAGTTATTTTACAATTTCTTAAAAAATAATCAGATAACAATAACGATAATAGTTATACTATTATAATGCCAGTTTACAATAGTATATAAAGTGAATACTTTGGGAAGTTAATAAATAGTTCACAACTTTTATTTATCAGTTAATAAGATTATTTAAAAAAAACAAAAAAAACTTTTAAAGATTTGTAATATATAATTATAATTAATAAATATTTAACAATTATTTCTATTTCACGGATTAAAATGTTTTCATAATATACATAATATAAAAACTATATCACAATATTTTTTTTGTTTTTCTTTCTTTACTTTTTTTTTTTTTCAATACTAACAAGTTGTTATTTACACAATAAAAATGTATCAACAGATCACAGTTTAATGAAAACCTCAGGGTCGTTAACCGTTATTGAGTAGAATTCAAAGCTGAAAAGGCAGTACAAGTAGCGTGGCCATATTAAAGTTCAATCATGGAAAAATCAAAAAATATAATTTTAAAAATTATAAGGCAATGGTATCAGGACACTCTAATCGAGATTTGTTCAAGAATATTTTATGTAAGAGTGTGAATGAGATGTTTTACAAGACATTATAAATAGCTTTAGACATAAAAAGGAAAAAGAAAAAAAAAAAAAAAAAAATGAATAATTAAAAAAAAGGAATAGAAAACAATATATCAGTAATGAACAATATACTTAAAAAAATATGCGCAGGAGATTATTACACACTATATTACAGTTTGTGTTGGAAAACTGTCAAAAGACACTATATATACAGAGAAGTTTGAGGGCAAGCATGCGCTGAATCACACGGGCTGCTTGTCCCCGAACCTCATGAATTACTTGAGTTGTCACCGTTGTCGTGAAAACTGTTACCGTTCACAACAAAGGAGGCACCCAATCCGTACAAGTGACCACAGTATTTGCCATCGTCTATATTGTCTTCGAAAAACATCTGAAACAGAAAATAATTTTATAAGTAGAAAACAATCAACTTCTAGTTTTTAAAAATTCTTATGAATCTAATGTAATACAAAAAATAAAAATCAATAGATTGCAGTATGCATATGTATTTATTGTTTAGAAATAAGAGACTTAGAAACCAAATGACTTAGGATTGTTGCCAGGAAATCTTCTCCATTTCTTCATAACCCAAATTTCTACTTAAATCACATTCTGCCCTCAGGACATTTGCCAGTTATTAATGTGCAGCTTAGATTTATAGGAATTTTATTATTATCCGCCCTTAAATTAAACATTTTATTCAATTGTTCCAAAATTATTCAACGATGTTTATGAAGTGCATATCCTAAAATGGCATACTTTATATAATTCTACATTCTCTAGAAGAATTCCTTTCAACAACTTATTTAAAAATAAAAAAAATTATTGTAAAATAATTTAGAGCTTCCGTACTCTCAGAATAAGTCCTTAGCCTATGAGCATTCATTTGAAAAATGGTTCGATTTCACTTCATTTCAGAAGTGATTCACAAAGGAAACTTGGTCCATTAAATTTTTCATAATTAATTTTTGCAGAATCCAAGTATGAAGTGTCTCTTGACATCCAGTCACATGTAAACTGTTCAATGGTACAAGTTTATTTCCTCAGGGATGTTAAAAGATAAAATATGTTGGTCTACCTTGATTATTTTTGAAGAATTTGATCATCTTCAACAATTGGCAAGCCAGGGGGGCAAGTTTCATCATTAGCATAAAAATTTCCAGGAGAAAACCAGCAAACTAACACTGATGTTCGTTTAAGCACTTATCATTCTATAGACTAAACAATTTTCGTTGAGCCTGCCCAGTATTTTTCCCATTTCAGAAGTAAAAAATATGAAAATATTTCCACTTCATAGGGAATTTAGTATTCTTAAGTATTAATATAGATTGTCGTAAGAAAAACCATAGCCTTTCAACATAGGGAATTTAATAAATTCTTCAATGAAGGAGTTACTTTTATTGATCAATAATAGTATTATAAACAGCATTCAACTCCTCTTTATTAAAAGTAAAAACTTGTTATGTTTCGGGAAACAAGGTCCCATCATCAGACTGAAAACAGTATTTAGCAATTTATTATAATTACACTATATTTTCAACATCTAAACAATACTATTCTAATTTCAATCTATCACAATGTATCTATTATAAATTACCTTTAAATCAATCTCTTGGTGTTAACACACCGTGTCTGTTTCTCTTTTACATAGTCAATAGAATAATTCTTCTACTTTATGGGTACAAGGGTCAATCCTAATCTCTACTATTGTTTTTAGTACTAAGTTGGCCAATCTTATATTATTAATTCATTAATTATACCAGCATATATAGATCCTATTTTATCTGTGTCCGTTTTGTAGTTTATTGCATTATTTATTGTTTTATTAATGTATATCGCTTCTTTTATTTTTCTATTATGTGTTTTGGTTTTTACTTTTAATAAAGAGGAGTTGAATGCTGTTTATAATACTATTATTGATAGGGAATTTAGTTGTCTTAAGTATTAATGTAGATTGTCGTAAGAAAAACCATAGCCTTTCAAGGCATTTGTCCTAGCATCTCAGCATTAATTGAGTAAATTTTGTTTTTTTGTAATTGTCTAATTTGTTCTGCATCTCACAATGATTTAGGAAATATCTTGGGTCCTTCACAATCTCCATTGTCAACCAACAAAAATTCGTTCATGTAAATGACATTTTTTTTTTTTTTTTTTTTAAAGCAAATTATTCTTTATGTCCTGCTCCATGAAAGTCTGTTATTTGTTAATTTTCATTTTTATTGTCACATCCAGTTATGTCATTTTTAGCCCTGAAGAAGACTTGCAAGGCAAGTTTAGAATGTTGCGCTCCATATAATGTTTTTTTTTCTCAGTCCTGACTGCATCCCAGACTATCTTTTTCATAAAATATGTCCTAGAGAGTCAACCATGCTATTTTTATTACGAGTACTTTCATTATTGCATCCATACAGCCTTTTTAATGACAATATAACTGAACTCAGTTGTCAAAACAGTGTTTTGCCCAACTGGTTAGTTCCGCAGAGAATTCATCTAACAAATAGAAATTAATGCACTTCCCCGGGTTCTCGGATTCGGTACACGAAGCACAATCACAATTAACCATGGCTGATTCTCCTTTAAATTTCCTCGGTTAATTGAGGTTTTATGTAACTTTGATGAAAATTTAAAATTAAAATAAGCTGCTAAAATAAAATACAAAGCACCAGTTAAAATTACCTCTCTCATTTTGAAAAAGGCCATTCCCGTCAATAATGAATCTGAGCCAGCTTGATGTTGTGGTCCTACCCTCGTAAGTTCCAGCTGGTCGGCAACCTCCTGCAGACCTCCTTTCAGATTTTTACAACTTTTCATGAGATACTGAAACACAAAATAGAAATGTTTAAGATCATAATAAATCTAAATTTCAGTTATAGATAGAGAGATGGAGGAAAAGATGTATTAAAATTTACCAACAAAAACAATTCTAATATTGTTAATAAATATATGACTTCTGGTTTATATATAACAGAGATATGATGCTTTCCGCCAGTGGAAACTCCTTCCCATGGTCAATGAAGATGAAAAACGGAAAAGAAATAACTTTGACAGACGAACACATACCAGCGGATATGTTTATCGAAAGGACTTTTTTCTCAGCATCTTTGATACTGATGACGATACTGATGTACTACCTACCTCAAGTCAGCATTAATGTGATTTTATGAATTTCATTCGTGATGATTCCATTGCAGATCAATTAGTTATGAACAGGTGTGAGAGAAACGAGAAGTTTTGGATTCTTCCAATAATAATATAAAAACAAAGGATAAAAAAACATACCAAATCAAAATTAACAATGAAAATGTGATCTATGCAAAGAATATCTGGGAAATTCAATAGCTTTCAGTCTAGGAACCAACCATAAAAATTTTGAAAATGATACAGGTATTTTTAAAGAATTACCACAAACATGGGTGATACCATAACCTAACATTTGTCATATTTCATAGCAAAATAAAAATTCTCCATTTAATTGGTTTGATTTACTCAGATCATTGTCGACAAAGATTGCTATTGACAACCCTGAAATAACCACAACATCCCTTCACTAAACTTTTGAAAAATTGTTCAGCAATTTAGTGGAATCCTTAAAAAATATTACAAGAAAAAGTGGTTGGTATAACCGAGTGGCAAGGTCATGGCTATAATAATATAAAGATAACAAGTATTATTTTGGCTCTAACTTGTCAGTAATGTTGGGCATTATATGAACAAAGAAATATTATTAGACCAAAATTTACAATAAAATAGTTTTCCTCCACAGCAATTCACAACTATATGCATATAAAGTATTTAATTTTTTTTTAATTAAAAATTCATGGACAATTTTAAGTTTGAAATGGATTAACAGGATTAGATGGATATGTATCTTGGAAACACATTGTGGTTGTGAGAGTAAAACAAATAAGATTAATATTAAATAATATATAACAAAAAGAAGGAAAGAAGTTCTTATAATAAATGATTTAAAATTTAGTTCTTATATGAACTAAAATATTTATATGATTAATTAATATATTAATATGTTTAATTAATATATTAATATGATTGAGTGGTTGTTGTAGGACTCAGAACGAGAACTGGCCAGCGCTAACAAAGCGATTATGAGGTAGTTATACAACCACATTCCAAAATGATTTAAAAAAAAAAAAAAAAAAAAAAAAAAAAAAAAAAAAAAAAAAAAAAAAAAAAAAAAAAAAAAAAAAAAAAAAAAATCATATAGTGATCGAAAATATTCAAAACACCTGAAGAACAACATATTACAACATGAAAATTATATTATTCCTATACTAAAAAAAAAAAAACGACTAAAAATATTGAAGATTATTTTTATTGAATTAGGTTACATTAATTATAAAAAGTAAAAACACTAAAAATAACATTAATTTACGATAGTGAAGTATACAACAATGTCATACCTTCTCATCATTTTCACAAACAGATTCACACCCGACTTAGATAACGCCATTTGATCACGAGTTCATTTTTTCAAAGGAGCCTTCAAATCACCTTAAAAAAATTGGTTAGGAATGTCGATCAACATCGTAATATCCGTAGGACATGGTGACAGATACTCTTATAAAGGAATTATTTTAACTTTATGATTCATGTGAATAATGATTTATAATATAAAAAAAAGATCCAGCTATTTTTTATCTTTGCAAAGATTGTAGAAAAAAAAAGATAGAGAGGCTGAACATGTCAGCAACTTCCACCCCAAAATTTAGCATATATGATAAATATTATTTGTTTCTAATAGAATCACTACATTTTGTTTTGTTTTTTCATTAATTTAGCCCTTCACTTTATCTCAAGGCTGCATCTGAAATGTTTCAGAATCATTAATACTCCTTTATAAGTGATCAAGTAAGTCCACTTAGGAGAAAGTGTGGCCAAGAAATAACAGCATTGGGTAAATAATCTGTTTATCCTTATTCAATACATATAGGGCATCCCTCATAGGAAGAATCCTCCATCCACAAAGCAGAGGATGCACTCTATATAGCATTTAGGGTTTGCCAAGACAATGCAACACTGTCCCTCTCACTGAAGGAAAATGTATTCTACCTTGGAGAGATCGAAACGGAAAATGAAATGTAGATATAGAAACCTCCAGTGTCCAGTACGCAGCATTTAAATTTGATAACATGGCAGTGAGTGTTTGGAAATGATTGACACAAACTACAGTTAAAGATCCTCCGATATATGAGGATGAGAAGAAGAAGAAACTGTCGGAACCAGATCATCCTAGATCCAATCTATCTACAGCTCTTAACAGATTTTAAGTACTAAAGAAAACAGAAAGATAGATGGAGAAATCTAAGTGAGGGTAAAAATGGCGAATTATCTAAGACAAGCAAGCCTTAACCCTCCTACCAAACACATGAGTTCAATTGTTCAAATTAATAATTTGTATTGTGAAACGTAATAAATTCCCTGTGGTACAGGTATAGTAACAATGCAGCTAACAAATCTAAAGTTATGTAATCAATGTCCAGAACAACAGACGAATTTAATATCATTAAAGTCGATTCTCGATGATTTGAATTTTTTTCTGGTCTCTTTAAAAAAAAAAAAAGTTAAAGTTTTGACCCTCTCAATAATTAGGATTTTTAGTAATGTCATCTTCATCTTCAACATTTCAACTCTTGACTCTGCTCACTCTCTATAATTTGATCCTTTGATTCCTTTGGCGATGTACAGATCAGTCATTTGTTTATATCTTATAATTTAAGTGAGTTTTAACACACTCTGATCCACTGAACTGTGTTGAGACTTTTACCTAAATATGATGAGCAAACTATTGAAAATTTTATTGATGTAAAAGTTGATATTGGTGTAGTTTCCCAACCACTCACCAAGTACGATATTAGTGTTAAATGTTAGGTATTTAATTTATACATATTATACCTAGTTTTATAATTTAACTTGATTATTCTTCATATATTTTTTTAGTTTGTTCTTCTGGTACTGTATACTCTCAGTGTATCATAAGTATATGAACTTGTCAAAATAAGTTATAGCAGATATAATAGTTAAAGTATTTACAATTTAAGGTAGACTACACATGGATACTTCTGCCAGCCATGTTCACTCGAAAAATACTCTTAATTTGTCCATTACATAAATAGTTGCAACCTTACAAAATAAGATTACTAGTTCATAAAGGCCGGACACAAAACCTCTTTAATATCCTCTGACAGCAGGCTTTGAATACTTTTTTGGGTTTTATTTTGTACACACTTCATTCCTTAATAATTAATTTTATTCATGTATTCTGGCGATTATTGACCCAGAATATATTTTCCTCACATACAAAAGCACATTCCAAAGATGGTTTCATAGTGGATAATCTGACACAGGCAGTATCTTAAATAATGTATCAATTATTTCTGTAGTAATAACAATTTCAATATGGTGGATTTTCATAGAAATAATAAAATATGTTTATGAAAAAATAATAAATATTTTTCTGTTTCAAATTCAGAATATCATAATTTAGATTTTTTTCTGAACACACAATCCAATATCTGATCATTATCAGTCTAAAGGTCCAGCCAATGAACGGTTTAACATGGGAAGCAATCAAACATGCATAATCAGGAGTTGCAAATATACAAACTAAAAAATACTTTTCTTAGATACTAACAAAATTTCAAGGATTTTGAAAACATAAAAATAATATTTTAGTCTGTAGGCCCGAAGTTAAAAGTAAATTTTCAAATTTTAGGAAACACTAACAAAGGATCGTTTAATAATGAAGGAAATACCATTATTTGTTTTAATTATGAAATGTAAAAGCACTTATAAATTTATAAAGAATAAAATGAGAGATTTTTTATATGAAAATAATGTAAGTACTTACTCTAACAGCAATTGAAGATCTTTCAAGAGTTGAGATTTTCTGATAAAAAATAATGTAACAAAAATGCCAATGACACATGCCCAGTAGATTCGATAACATTAAAAAAGGTCTGCAGAAAGGTTACAGATCACTGACCTTTCTTAAATCGGAATTGATCTCTTAAATTTTAATAGGCTAAAACCATTTTCGTTCCCAAACAATAAAGGGTTTTAATGAAACAAATTAAAAAAATAATTGCTTCAGAAGTTTGAAGAATTCTTAGTTTTGAGAAAAATGTTACAGAAAAGAAATTCAGTCAAAGTAAAATTTTTTTTTTTTTTTTTTTTTTTGGGGGGGGGGGGTAAACTAGAATTATTGATTAATTTTTCTGATTATTTTTTTTATTTTTCAAGAATCAAAAAATAGTTTTCAACGTAAAAGTTCACATAGTTCAAATCCATTCACATTGAAAAAATGTTAAAATTTATACCAAAAATGGCACCATTCATGCTAGTAATAATTAAATGAAAGAAAATCAAACCTAATGAAAGAATAAGATTTTTTCTAATATGAAGTATGAAAAATTAATCACTGAAATTTATAAAATAAAATGTAAAATATGAGAGTGAAAAAAACAAAAAACTTTAAGAAGTCCACAACTACTTAAATCAATCAATCATGCACTACCAACCAAGCACAAATTAAAATATGAAGATGTTATCTAATATCACCGAATTTAATAATTGAATAAAATAGGAATTTCTAAATTTATTTTAAAACACTTTTACAGAACAAAGATTAAACAAAATGGAAAAAAAAAAAAGTTAAGGCTAGTTTATAAATATATTCTGAGAATTTGTTATAAATTACAATCAGAAATGGATTTTATATTTTTATAAAACTAAACATTTTCAATGCATACAAGAACATCCGAGTAAATTATGTAAGAACAAACATAACCAACATTATTCATTGAAAAGAAAAATTTTAATTCTCAAAAAAATTATGAAATAAATACTAGAAACCAAAAAATAAATTAATGAACTTATGAGATATAATTTAAAAAAAAAAAAACATTGTAAAAGGCCTGAACAATCAGAAAATGATCTATGAGTAAGTGATAAGACAATAGCTACGACAAGGTGGTAATGTGTTTCAGTTTTGCATCTTCCTTGACGTACAGAATTAATTCTGTCATAATGAAAGTCCACAATGAGAGGGACAACCTGTTCAGTTTTAGAGAATTACAAAATTATCATATAGACTAAGCAATATAATATAACTGAAGGAGAAAATTAAAAAATCTATATGCGAAAAAATAAACAGTTTTAACAAACATAAAAGACCTTAAAAAAAAAACAAACTGAAATAGTGAATTTCTTTTTCTCGTAATTAATGCTAATATGAATAACAATATACTTTTAGAAGGTTTAGAGCAACCAGAAAAGGCACTATTCGACACGAGACATTACAAGAAATCAAAAACAAGAATGGTGAATGAAAAACAAAACTAAAGTGGATAGAATGGAACAGAATATGAAATAAACTAAATTGCAAGAGCACATTGTATCCTGTGTGACCATCTTGAAAATAGATGCATCATCAGAAAGCCACAACAGACCACTTTCTGTGTGCCCAGGCCCAAAGGTTAGCTATTACCACAATTGTTTTAACAATAAAACAAAATCTTTTTTTGAATAAAAAAAAAAAAATCTATAAATAAACTAAAATATTTCGGCAAAAACAAATGTATATTGAAATAAGATTTACAAATTCAATATATAAGGTAATGATTCGATACAATCCAAACATGCTCTTTGTATGAGGAATGGGGAAAAAAAAAAAAAAAAAAAAAAAAAAAAAAAAAAAAAAAAAAAAGAAAAACTGGATTCACGCAAGACAAAAGTAAATTGAAATTTAGTAGTGTTAGCAATAACTGAAAGAAAATACTGAAGAAGTGTCTCAAACTTCATTCGATTCACTAAGCACCTTTACAAAATCGAAAATGGTTAAGTTATGATAAAGTTAACTCTTGGGTGTACTAACTTTTACATCATAAACAGTAGGAAAGTAGATCTTCAGAAGCTCAAAGAATTCGCTTTCATCATTGGGTAAGTTCTGATTAGTAAGCAGTTTCAATAGATATCCGAAATCATAGCCGCTGGAAAACAAAAAAAATATATGAATATATATATATAAAAAAAGGTCCTCAAAACATAACTAACAGATTACAATTACATAAATGATCACAATTGTAAGTGCATAAACACATAAATTAATTATTCAGCATGATGCAATTTAATTAGAAAAAGAATATGAATTAAAAAGATAAAAGAACCAGAGAGAGAGGAAAAGAAATGGATGAGTAATTTGAAAAAAAAAACATATGTTTCCTAAAAAATAAAGCAAGATAATCAATTAATAGTCCAGTAAAAATAAGGCTCCAAAAGGCTGTTTTCAAGAAAAAACTGCGGAACTTTTATTCTCAGCGACAAACGTGCCAAAAAAACACTTGGATTTTACAAAAGTAATTTATTTTCAAGCTTGTGTATTTCAAGAATTTTGATAAAAATTTCATATGTTGGATCTAATTGTAAATTTAACCACCTTTCAGATTGAAAAAAACAAAACATTTTGAATCGGACAAATACTTTCGGAGTTATATTGATAAATGTGCCGAAAATCATGGATTTAACAACAGTACGGGTTTTTAGGCTTTTGGGATATTATAACTCCGAAAGTATGTGTCCAATTCAAAATTTTATTTTTCAATCTGAAAGGTGGTTAAATTTACAATTAGATCCTATATATGAAATTTTAATCAAAATTCTTGAAATACACAAGCTATCACGCTGAAAATCACTTACCTTTGTAAAATCCAAGTGTTTTTGGCACATTTGTGCCAAACTAACTTCTAAAATATTTGTTCGATCCCAAATTTCTTTTTTCTATCTCAAAGCTGGTTAAATTTACTATTAGATACTATATATGTAACTTATAATTAACACCTTTAAATACCCACACCAGTCTACTGAACATGTTATAATTTGCATATTATGCCTAAACATACACATTTAGCGTGCTAGCTTGGGTGGTTTACAGGATTTAATATAATTTAGATATATAGCACCTGATAGCGAATTTAATCAGCTTTAAGATGAAAAAATGTAATGTTGTATCGGACAAATAGTTTCAGAGTTATAGCCAAAAGAGTATGACAAACGTGTTTTCGCGGAGCTGTGGGACTGATGGCAAGTTGGCCAATTTATCCATTCTTTCCCAATAATGTAACTTCGCAAAAAATGGTCCAATTTCGGATTTCTTTTTTTTCATTATGTAGGTACTAGTTCCAGGTACAATTATTATTTGAAGACTTTCTTCAAAAAAAAAAAAAGCTTCGTTATCCTGTTATAAAAAAATAAATAAAAAATACCAGGTTTCTTTTTGGAATTTTTTTTCCGATTTTGAATATGAAGCCGATGGTTGCCATGGTAGCAAACTTCAGATTCGGATTCAGCACCCCAAAAAACATAAAGATCCGTTGAGAATAAAAGTTCCGGAGTTTTTTCTTCGGCAAACCCTTATTTTACTGGACTATAATACCAATGTCAGTCAAGAAGAGAAAATAATGATAATTTACAAAAAAAAATCTATTATTTAAATATATTGCATAAAACAAAGTTACAGCATGGTGGATGTACATACATATAATCAATGAAAGATTATATTAACTTGACAATTCATATGTGTATGGTTGTGTGTATAGGTGTATAAGTGAATAAGTGCAGTGTTTATAAGTATATATCGTGGTATCTGTAAACATTTTCTTCATCCAATGTACATATAGACATAGTTCATTCTCTGTATAAGTCTTTTCTTATTTTCTCATGGTTATTTCATTTTTTTTTTTTTTTTTTTTTTTTTTTATTTCATTTCTCCTTCTTATGTTATCTTATTTAATAAGTTCTTTATACAATTATTTACAATTAACTGTATTTGCATCACTCATGTTCCTCATATATAAATACCTTTGTATGAAAATATATATGCCAGACCATTGTACTATTTTATGATACAATTTTGTTATTCTTAGGGGACAATACGTCCGAGAATAAAGATTATTTTTTCATTCATTTCATGGCTAGGAAATAGCACATTAAAATGATGACAGTTTTCATACAGTCTACCAGGTATGCAAGTTTAAAATGTCGTTTATTTCTTAAAATATATACACAGTAATTTAAAAAAAAAGTATAATATATTTTATTCAAAGTACTGACCCTCGCTTTCTACACATTTTGTCCATCTCTCGGGCAATATATGGATACCATTCCAAAAGAATGCTTCATCTTTATTTGAAATCCATTCATCGAGCCATTTTCGTACGTTTTCGAAATTGTTGAAGTGTTGCTCCGCCAATGAGTGTCCCATCGATGAGAAGAGGTGATAATCAGAAGGCGCCAGGTCTGGTGAATACGGCGGGTGGGGTAGGAGTTCCCAACCAAGCGAAGAAATCGTTTCCTTAGTCAATCTGGCTGAATGTGCAGGAGCGTTATCATGCTGAAGAATGACTTTGGCGTGCCTGTGAGCCCATTCTGGGCGTTTTTCGATCAATGCGTGACTCAAATTGATCATTTGTTGTCGGTAGCGCTCGGTATTGACTGTTTCGCCGGGTTTGAGAAGCTCGTAGTAGACTACTCCCTTCTGATCCCACCACACACACAGCATTGTCTTCTTCCCAAAACGATCCGGTCTTGCACTCGATGTGGATGGTTGTCCTGGCGTTACCCATGATTTTTTTCGTTTGGGATTCTGAAAATAAATCCATTTTTCATCGCCAGTTACAACTCGATGCAAAAAAACCCTTTCTTTCGTGGCGTAAAAGCAGCATTTCGCACACAGTTTTTTTTTCGTTTTTTCCATCTGTCGTTCGTCCAATTCATGTGGAACCCATTTTCCAACCTTTTGAATCTTTCCCATAGCTCTCAGGCGATCGGAAATGGCTTGCCTAGTGACATTCAACTGTTCTGCCATCATTTGTTGGGTTTGGGTATTGTCTTCGTCTAAAAAGATTGCAATTCGAAGTCCTCAAACTTTTTTGGTCGATTTTCTCGTTTTTGATCAGTAACATCAAAATCACCACGTTTGAAACTTTGAAACCAACATTCACATGTCCTGACGGTTGGAGCAACATCGCCATAAGTCTCAACAAGAATTCGATGACATTCAGATGCCTTTTTCTTTTGATTAAATAAGAAAATCATGACATGCCGCAAATGCTCTTTATTTGGCTTAAAATTAGACATTTTTAACACCAAAGAAAGGTATGATACGTCCACGTAAACGACTTAAAAACTACTGACTTTTGTAAACAAATGACTAACAAACAAAATAGCGTTTAGAGATAAGCAAATCCTTCAATAGGCTAAGAGCGCATTCTATTGGAATTAAAACGACATTTTAAACTTGCATACCTGGTAACAGCTCCTGCACTAAGTTTTTTTTATTTAAAAGTTAGCCATTTAATAAAAAATTACAGGGATTACCCAATTAGATTTAATTACTAACTTCTGTATATATCTTCTTTAGTTCTATCGATAAAATAAAAAATATGTTTTATTAACCTTGAATGATCAAAGGCACTCAATCATTGAAGATACCATATTATAGATAATGTAGTTAAGCTTTAAATATTTTAAACAGTAGAATCCCGATATATCATATTTTCAAGGAGACAATGAATAAGTATGATATATTGACATGTTCACTATAACGAGATTATGTTATATCAGGTATAACAATTAAAAATACGATATACCGAAAGTTTTAATAATATTTTTTATTTTATTTATAATATCAAACATACATACTGAGTATCTTTTTTCAATTTATTTTACATATTCCAAGGGACCAACACTTTCTTAGGTTTTATCGGGATATACGATATATCCAGATATAAAATATCAAATATTGGGATTCCACTTTATTTTTAATGGACTAATAATCAATAGTGATTCATAATATAAAATACAACTTACCTATGAAAGGATAACCACTTGATATTTTCCATCAGTACAATTCCTGAGGTCATGAGCAGTTCTGCAAAGTCCACAGGATCAATTCCATCTTCTTCGTGTTTCTTAAATTGAATCCCTGAATTCTGAAGAAGATCAATACTGTCTTGAGCATACATATCCTCTCTGAAAATAAAAATAAAATATAATTAATTATGGTTCGATTATATAAATGACGAAATGGGTGCAATTTATAGTTACAATTAGTTTATAACTAATATAATTTAATGGGACATTGACTTGATTTTTACTTCACCTAACCAAGCTGGAGTGGATATGACAATTGATTAATATGTTTCATTTAAACATGTAAAAATGAAATGAAAAATAAAAAATGGTTTATCCTGGGATGAATATCCCATTAGGACTATTTAAAATACTGATATAAATTGACCTAAATGGTTTAGCAACAATTTTAATTAAACTCCTATTAATTAAAATAATTTTTTCCAGTACAAAATACAATTTTTATTTCCTTTTTTTAAAAAAAATAAAAATAGACAAAATGGCAAGGAAAGAAGAAATCAAACAAGAAAAAGAAAATGAAAATAAACATTAAACAATATTTACAGATAGTTCACGAAGATATTACGTTTAAAAGAAATTGTGCAACAGCTCTCTAATTTGCAAAAGAATGGAAGTCTATTCTTAAATATATTTTTTTGATATAAGTCGATGATAAATGGCTCCTGAATGACTATGTGGCTGTACCATAGAATTTTTTTAATGCTATTCATTACAGCAAATTAGTTGTTTTGTGGTCTTGCTACTTTCTATCAACATTAAACAAAAACTAGTGACATATAACAGAAGTTTGAACAATTTTAGATTTAAAATAAGTTTTGCTTATTGTTCTGATGTTCAATTTGTTGACTATAACTTTTTTTTTTTTTTTTAGATAAAATTTAATCAAGATTGTTTTTTATTTTCTTAAATTTTATTATTTGAAGTATACTCATTATATTACTTACGCCAAATTAAATTTGAAATTGAACTGCCAGGTACTGTAAGGACCCGCAGGAGCTTTTCCATTTTCGTCAAGGAAAGTAAGCCCCAATTGGATGATACGGAGAAGATCCACATTGCATCTCAGAAGCTGATACTGATAGTCAGCTGTACTACGGAACTCACCGATAGGCCTTGCCACCACTCCAGGAAATTCAGTATCCTTAAAAAAGAGAAATTCTATCGCTGTAAGGAGCAAATTACATCAACAATTTAAAATTTATATATTGAAAATGTCATTTATATACTTTTGCCTATTGATTTAGAAAAAGCTTCCTTAATATGTGAATAAAAGAAAAGATTGGATCATTTGAAAATGTACAACCTACTTCAAGTTGCACAAGAAAAATAAATAAAAATTTAATACGTCGTTCAATTAATAAGCAATCAAATTAAAGCTTTAGCATAATACGTACACATTCTATAAGAATATACAAGGAACAAATAAAGTAATACTATAACGTTATTTAATATGTTAAACAACTACAGGACAGGCACATTATAAGCAGCAAAAAGTAGCATTTTTATAAAACATGCAAAAACATGACACATTGTTGACTTAATTATAATGAAGTTTTAGAATGTAGCTGAAGACAACAGACGACTACAACTAGCGAACTCCTCAACTCCCTGTAAATGCGATTACCGAAAGATTATTGTGTCAATTGCTATAGGTGAGTTGTATAATATAAATATTCATTAACTCGAATAATTCATTTCTAAATCAGGACGCTAATAATGCTTTCAGAACCTGTATCTCTTGATTTCTCCATCTGTAGCAGAATATCTAGCGATGATAGACCCTTTGTCAAAAAAATAAAATTAAGTTTTTCAAGAGTGGACAGTAAGTGGTATTGTATGGAAATAAGTGATAACAATTCAAACTTAATTTAATAATAATAATAATAACTCGATTCCATTCACAAAATATTTTCGGCTACATTAGAATTAAAATTTTCCCAGTAATTAGTCAAAAATTGAAAGAAGGAAAGACTTTCTTGGCAGTGAATTGGGTTGGGAGTATGAAAAACGCTGAATATAAGCCTCAATTTCAACAACAAAGGAAGCCTAAATGTCACACAGACACTCCATATCTATTTCGTTCATATACAACCAAGTATTTAATAAAACTTTAGCACTGTTAATTATACATAAAAACATTAAGAAAGATTTTTATGTAGATCATTATCATAGATTTGTCTAATATAACATTAGATAGATAAGAATACATTAATACAAATTTCTGTTCTTTTAATAAAGTAAAATCTTGAAATTTTGATTATAATAGGAACTAAAATTTATCGAATCAAATATCCCGATTACTGAGGGTACCATTTAAAAAAAAATCAAAGCTTGGTTTGCCTTATTGATAGTCCATTATTTAGAAAACATATTAATCATAATTTTTTATTGGAAGTTAAATGCAAAAGTTAAAACAAGGTCAGGTGACTTGTAATTGGGTTCCACAATTGCAGATTTTTTAGTTTCTAGCCAAAAATTTTATGCTACTGAAATGAAGAAAACAAAAACATTTAAAGAAATTGTCAAGCCGCTTAACATTAATAAAGAGGTCATTAATTTCTAGTCATTTGACTGAATAAATATTAATATCATATCACAATCATGCTAATTTTAATGATTATCAGATCCTATTTCAATCTTAGTGCAAAAAAATACAATATAGTAAATACACTAATATTTATATGATGTGCTTTAACTGTTTGTTAAGAAACAAAAGGGTATAAAAAAACTGTCTTTTAAGAAACAGATGGATGATCTAAATTTCTTACTGAATCAACATCGTGAAGGTAGTCAAATTTAAAATCCTCTTTTAGTAAATGATTCCCTATTCCAATTATTATTAACTAATAAATAATTCAATACTTGCTTTTTCCCCTCATGCTTTTTTAAATTTTACATTGTGCCTAAACCTTTCATTATCAACCCATGGGTTTCTTGGCCAATTTGCCTTCCACATAGTCGCAATTTTTAAACAAAGTTCCAGAGACAAGGATACATCTTTTAATTGATGATGTTAAAACTACATATCTAATTACTAACTTGTAACAACTCGAGGGCCACATTGGATTACTTAACCGAGATCGCGGGTCGCACTTTCTAATAGGCCACTTGAATGAAATTCTGCAATTAGAACAGAGTTATCAGACATGAAAGATGATAACCTAATCAGATGAAATAGAGGTTAGGTGATATAAGTAAAAAATTAAAATTAAAAACTTTGAAGAAAAGCACCTAAATATTGGTAATTTTAACATTTCTGTTTTGGAAATTCTTAATTATTACCATTGAAATTGAGTGCAACTAATTCATGATTTTGTTTAACTTCTAATCATTGCTTGTGCTGTTGGAAACTTATTAACTTCTGATAAACCAAATAAAATATATTACAGATGATCCATACAGAGAGACATCATATCCTGACTAATACCAACATCAAGAAATTTCAAAGCACCTAAGAAGCCATAAGGAGACTGAATGAATGAAAAATCTAAATTATCATCGAGTCAGGCTGCAATCATTTATGGCTAACAAAAAGCTCTGTATTTATAAAACATACCTAAATTGCTCTATCTCAACCAAATAATGTTTTGTGACACAAAGAAAAAAAATTTAGGTTTATATAAGGCAAAATATTAATAATTAATTGTAAAAAAATGAAAACAGGTACTGATAATACCCATGAATGGTCTAGGATACTATACTTCATAAGTATTAGTATATTAACTCATTGGCTGCAGATGACGTGAACACTCATGTCAAGGGTCTTTTCTGTTTCAAGCTGGTGGGGATGACGATAGCAAGAGAGTAGGGATTCCATTTTTCTCCTCCACCCTCAGAAACGGTTTCAGAACTACATGCAACAGATCATTTTTACTTTTGCAATTTTTTCCACCATTTTTCAACCGATTTTCAAAAACATTGATTGTTTTCTTGTAAGTGCAATTTCTTGGTGTGCCCTAGTAAGGTCTCTCAAGACTCTAACTAGGCCCAGGAGCAGAGCCCAGTCCCTAACCAATAGGTATCAAAAACTAATACTACTTAATTGCTTCATTCAATATGAAATATTTATACCAGCAGAGTATTTCCACCATACTCATCACGTAGGAGTACCTTCAGTTGAAATAGACCCTTCAGGAATGGCAAACAAGACAGGTCTTCAAATGCCAAAATGCAAAACAAGACTTTATCCCTTTATCTATTATTTGATTTTAAATAACGTCGTAAGTTTGAAAAAAAAAAAAATATATATATATATACATATACAGGGTGTTCAGAAGATCGCTGGCCAAAAAATTATCTCGGGTAGGGAGGTTCATTTTGAACCTATTTAAGGTCACTTACCTATATACTAAGTCTTACAGTTTTTTTTTTATGAATTTTTTTGTGTAAATGGCCAAATCCAAACATTTATGCCTTATAACTCCGTTGTTTACTGATATATCAACGCCATTTTTTTTTCCTGTAATTACTAATACATTGTCCATGTAAAATAAAAAAGATATGGTGCAAAAAACAAATACCAAAAAAGCGGGAGATCGTTAAATCTTGTCAAAGGCAAAAATAAAAAAAAATAAAAAAAAACTAGATGTGCTGCGTGCCTGCAAATGGTATTTTTTTAAAGAGTATTAAATAGAGAAGTTTTTAAAACAATTTGGATTTGGCTGTTGCGCTTACTTTTTTTTTTATTGAACCTAAACTTGAAGTTTATAATTTTTATTTTTGCCTTTGACAAGATTTAACGATCTCCCGCTTTTTTGGTATTTGTTTTTTGCACCATATCTTTTTTATTTTACATGGACAATGTATCAGTAATTACAGGAAAAAAAAATGGCGTTGATATATCAGTAAACAACGGAGTTATAAGGCATAAATGTTTGGATTTGGCCATTTACACAAAAAAATTCATAAAAAAAAAAAACCGTAAGACTTTGTATATAGGTAAGTGACCTTAAATAGGTTCAAAATGAACCTCCCTACCCGAGATAATTTTTTGGCCAACGATCTTCCGAACACCCTGTATATATAATATTCTAATTTTGAGGGAAAAGTTTTTATTTAGCTTTTATTGTATACTAATATTGACAGATTATTTCAAAACAGGCAAAAAAAAAATAAATACCATTCGAAACCAGGAACTTAATGGTGATGAGGAAACGATAGAGTACGTAAAAAGTGAAAAGCAACCCAAGTAATCCAAACATCATCAAAAGTGATTACAGAGGAAAATATAATCAAAATAAGATGGAGAAAGCAAAATTGATAAGGTTGAGACGTTACCTAAGAGCAGAGGTAAGTAGAGAATGACCTGAAAAATACACGTATTTAATAAATAAAAACTTTTCATGGTTGTGAAATGGGCTGCGGAATGTAATGTCCAAATTACTCGCACATTGCAAAACATTAAAATTAATGTCCATGATAAAGGTCCAAATTATATATTAACAAAACAAAAAAAAAAACAACAACAGAAGATAGTATAATAAAACAAACTACAGATTGACATTAACAATAGAGAATAGTCTATACAATTTTTGAAATCAAGGTACCCTCTAAAAATTGAAGAGCAAGAAAAAAATCTTAAATCAAGACAGCAACAACTCAAAAATGCTACAGATATCAAGGAACCATAAGCTAAAATGCATAGCATGCTAACAAGCTATAACGAAATTTTGAAAAATAAAATAAAATAAATATGAAACACAAGGGTTTACACTTAAAATAGAGGAGATGGATCAACAAAATATACAAAGATTTTTTTTTCCCCCTCAAACAGCAATAACAACATTCACTATTACAGAAACCAATTTATAAAATAAAAATTTATTTCTTGGATCCTGTGATTTTTCGAAGTTAGCCAATTCATAGAATCAAAATTTCAGTTGTGTGGTTCTGCTTCTAAATTTAATAGTTAGTATAAACTAAGGTGATTCTCAAGTTTCGGCTTATAATTGGAATAGGGGACGGAGGAGGAATATTAAATTTATTTCAACTTTTATCCTTAATGACTCTGGTAACTCTGAAAGGGTACTGAATATAAAGTCTTGAGTAATCAAAGTATTAATTCCTATGGTCTTATCATGAAATAGATTATATATATGTTTACAATAACTATAATAGTTGAAAGTACAAAATATTACTTATGAACAATAATTTTTTTCACTAAAGATTCTTATATTACTAAAAAAATGTATGAGTAATGAACTTAAAAGCATGTTTTTCCCAAAAACTGAAAATAATACATTAAGAGCAAAAAAGTGGAACACAGTTCTGTTGTAGAATAATGTTTAATGCCTTATTTCTTAATATATCCTAATATATAATTAAACCTTATCTTTTAAAGGACACAGTGTTTTACGTTCTGTCCAAGTATATTATTTTCTGAGCTGAATGTATTAAGTAAAAAAAAATAAAGTTGCAAAATTAAACTTTATATACAGGGTGTCCCGAATTTAAATGGCAAAACTTCAGGGGCTTATAGGGGACCGAAAAACTAAGACAAATAGTCCTTTAGAGATTTGCTCGTTTTTGCTTAGTTTTAGAGAAAATCGCAAAAAAAAAAAAAACAAAACAAGTTTTCATTTTTATACTTATTTATTTACATTTATATTTATGTTATGTTCCTTTTAATGTAAATATTGCTCAAAATGTTGTCCTCTTGCACCAATGCAAGCATTACATCTAGCACTCACTTGATAAATTGCAGCTAAACATTGTTCTGATGATATTTGGTGCACTGAATCTATGATTCGGTCTCTTAATTGCTCTCTTGAGTCAATTGACACCGAATAAACTTTCTGCTTCAAGGTTCCCCATACGAAGAAATCCATGGGTGTCATATCAGGTGATCTGGGTGGCCAACTCTAAAACTCCTCCACGCCCAATCCATCGTTGTGGATAATTTATATCCAGCCAAGCTCAGGCAACTCTGCTATAATGAGCTGGACATCCATCGAGTTGGAACCACATTTCAATCCGCTGCTGTAAGGGAATGTCATCTAAATAATTAGAAAAGTCGTTCTCCCAAAAATATGTAAATGTGATACCATTCAATCTTCCAGATAAAAAATATGGTCCCGCTACTAATCCATACCAAATTCCAAGCCAAACGAGCAAATTCATGCTGAAACCTATTCTCTCTAATAGCTCTGGGATTTTTAAGAGCCCATACATGATAATATCTTGGATTAACAATTCCTCCTCTTGTAAAGGTAGCTTTATCGGTCCATATAATTTTTAATGGAAATAAATTATCATCATGAATTTTGTCAA